>CM038682.1:596601899-597201899 GCA_021605205.1 Aegilops longissima | reverse complement strand
TCCGGGCCCGTCCAGTTTGGACCGCATACTCGATCGCTCGTGTCAAATTCACGGCATCCCCCTATAAGCCAGCCAATCACACCAATAGAGAATGCTGGGTGTTCAAGCAGGCCGGCAAGTTGAATGCCGAAAACAAGGACAAGGGGCTGCTTAGTGATGACGAGGAGGAGCCCCGGCCGCCGAACACTGGAGGACAGAAGAGGTTCCCCCCATAAGTGAAGACGGTGAACATGATATACGCAACCCACATTCCCAAGAGGGAATGGAAGCGCACTAAGGGACGTCTATGCGATGGAGCCTATCGCCCCAAAGTTCAACCCGTGGTCCTCTTGCCCGATCACCTTCGATCACAAGGACCACCCCACTAGTATCCGTCATGGCGGATCCGCCGCATTGGTCCTAGACCCCATCATTGACGGATTTCACCTCACTCGAGTCCTCATGGACGGCGGCAGCAGCTTGAACCTGCTCTATCAGGATACAGTGCGCAAAATGGGTATAGATCCCTCGAGGATCAAACCCACCAAAACCACCTTTATAAGGGTGTCATCCCAGGTGTAGAGGCCCATTGCACGGGCTCAATCACACTAGAAGTGGTCTTCGGATCTCTGGAAATCTTCTGAAGCGAGGAGTTAATCTTCGATATCGTCCCGTTCTGCAGTGGCTATCACGCACTACTCGGGCGAACCGCATTTGCAAAATTCAATGCGGTACCGCATTACGCATACCTCAAGATCAAGATGCGGGACCTAGGGGGTCATAACGATCAATGGAAACATAGGCGCTCGCTCCGCACGGAGGAGCACACTGCGGCCCTCGCAGCAGAAGCACAAAACAGACTTTTAAGGCAAACCGCCAATTCGGCAATACAGCCCCCGGACACTGTCAAGCGAGTCCGGAGTAACCTGCAGCAGGATCGCCTGGCACGTTCAGAGCTCGCCTAGCAATTCGGGCCCCGTCCTAGTCCTAGTCAAGCAACAAAATCCGTGCCACGCGTACATAATTACGCACTGAAAATACCATGGGCATAGGCGGGAGCACGATTAGGGCACGTCCCGCAATGCGGCTCAACCGCCCTAGGGGTTGCATACCTTTATCATCTTTTCTCTTTCAGGACCTTACTCTCTGGAAGACCTTTCCGGCAGTATGATTGCCGGATACATTACGGGAAGGAACAACCAAGGAGGCAAGACGCTAACTCGTACAAGCGAACCCCCTGGTGGTCTCTAATTACAATCGACATACCCGTTTTTAATACACATACGCAGCTTGCCCTTGGATAGGACATGTCAAATAGTCCTATTTTTCGCTTATTGCACTACTTGTATCAGTACGCTTCGACGTATTCTTTAAATAACAATGCATAGCATTAGTCTATTATTGCATTACCCTTCCTTTTTCTTGTATGTTTATCTACGACAATCTGTACCCATACGTTCTGGTACGGCCAGTACGCCAGGGGCTTTCGTATACCCCATAATACGGTGTGAGAAGTCCGAACACTTTCGACGGCGCGTCACCCCGAACTTATAGCATTATATGCATCAGCTCCGAATCATATCTTGGGTCAATAGTTGGGTTTGCCCGGCTCCCATGTTTTGGTACCTTACACTCCGCAATATCGGCTAAGGTAGCACTGGGAGAACTACTGCGCTTGTGTCCCGGTTCTTCCGGACGAGCACCTCAGTAGAGAAAGCCAAAACTGACTTTCATGATAAGGCAAGAGCTGGTCACTGTTCGAGAGGTCTCAAGTCCTTAAAGACTTTTTCCGCTTCGGGCAAGGACTCGGCCTTGCCCGACTTAGGCGTATATAGCGCCCCAAATTCGGTCTTCCAAATACTAGGGGCCTCGCCAAAATTTAAAATTTTAGACTTCTATGGCTAAGTGAGAGTGATAAAGCCCTATAGTCTGATTGCCTGGTTCGTTGTGCTGAACACCTCCCTCGAAGGACCCAAAAATGGGAAAAAGAGTGCTCAGATTTATCCCAAACACCTCAGTACTAGTTACATGAGGGTAGAAGCCGACGACTGGCCAACTCTCAGATTTTATAAACGGCTGCACATAAGGTAATATTTTAAATTCACAAGCATTGCATAGCGCAAATGAACTCGTTTTCATATTACAGGATCACATGAGTACATTCATTCAAATATTACATCCTTGGAACATTCCTCCGCCACGAGGTGGGCACCCTTCAGGACACTGTCATAATACATTTAGGGGTGGCGATGCTCCTTGCCCTGCTGCGGCCCCTCCTTCACCAGCTTCTTGGTGTCCATCTTCGCCCAGTGCACCTTTGCCCGGGCAAAAGCCCTGCGCGCACCCTCGATGCAGACGGACCGCTTTATGACTTCAAGCCGGGGACATGCATCTATAATCCGCCTCACCAGACCGAAGTAGCTGTTAGCCAGGGGATCGCCAGGCCACATCCGGACTATAAGACCCTTCATGGCCTGTTCGGCCGCCTTGTGGAGCTCAACCAGTTGCTTCAGCTGGTCTCTCAAGGGCATCGGGTGTTCGGTCCCAGCATCACGAGACCGAACAACTTTTCCGTCGAGCTCCCTCCTCAGCCGGTAAAACTCCGGCATCCAACACCTTCGGGAAGATCTGCTGACGCTCCCGAGAGCTCGAACTCGGGTAAGTAAAAGGAAAGTTTCCTTCACATGCTTGCTTTGCATAATGAATGCCTTACCGTTGCTATCTTCTTAACTGCCTCAATCTCCAGGAGGGCCTTGTGGGCTTCAGCCTTGGCGTTTTGTGCGTTTTCGAGGGCCTTCTCAAGCTCGGACTCTCGCGTCTTAGAGTCAAGCTCCAAGGACTCGTGTTTTTTGACGAGAGCCTGGAGCTCTTGCTGCACCTCGCCTACCAGGATTCTTGCTTTTCTCGCTCGATCGCTCCTTGGCCTTTGTCTTGACCTCGGCGGCGCCTTCTTGAGGTCGCCATTCGGTCGTGGCCCTAGCAAAATTCATGGCGATCCTCACGATCTAAGCAACCACCCTTGTTTTTTCTTATCAATATATAGACGGGGTATCACTTACCTTTGTTCTCATCGAGCTGCCTCTTGGTAAGGCCGAGCTCTTCCTTGGCCCACTCAAGGTCCCGCTTGGTCTGGCGACCTCCATGATACCTATGGCGGTGGCTAGCGATGGCCTTTGCATATGCACATAGACATATTTTGATTAGACTCCTGTGATTATTATTTGATCCTCTATTCGGCTTTTCTTCGCGAACGCCAAACAAAGCATCAGGGGCTACTGTCTATGCGGTAATATTTTCCTACATTTCGATTACTTACCTGAAAGCCTGTTAGAAGGCTGGTGCATGCTTCAATCAGTCCGTTTTTGGCGGACTGAACCTTCTCGATCACCACACTCATGATAGTGCGGTGCTCTTCATCGATGGAAGCGCCGCGAAGCGCTTCCAGCAAGTTGTCCAGTGCCTCTGGATGGGCCAGAGGCCACCGCACTGCAGGCGGCTTGCCCACTTAATGGAAGTCGCTTTGCGAGTCGGAACCGTTGGAGGTTACATGGCGGTGTTCGGTTGGGCGAACTTGGAGCCATAAGTCTTGCTCCCTTCGGGCCCAGTCCGGAAGGTCGCCTCGGCGCCTCGGGACTACCTCCCTCGGCTCGGTGCCCTTTGAGACAACACCTCAACATTGTCCGTAGAGGCGAGGGTGGAGGCGGTCGGAAGTGAATCACTATTCATATCCGGCGGGTCCAAAGAACCATCCGGCGAGGATCGTCGTCTGAAGCTCGGGGCCGGGCTACATAATTATGTTCGGTGTAAAGGGAAGCAATGCAATAAAACATACCATGAATTACTATGGTATATGGATACTTACGACTTCACCAGGGGCTTGTCCATGGGTAACCACTCGTCGCTGCTGTAGGCGGCCATCATGGAGCAGTCCGAAAGGAGGGTCCTTCCCTTCTTGGACCCTTCAGCCTCCCCGGTTGGGGCGGCCTTCCTTTTCTTGTCTCCCGGCTGGGGAGAACTTCCTCTTCCTCCTCCTCGTTTTTCGTGGGAGGAGTGTGCCTCGAGTTGTCGGACGATGAGTCGATATAACACAACACCGGAGACCCTTCGGGTCCCGTGGCCTTCTTGTCCAGACACCTCGTGGCGCGGGACCACATCTCCGTTAGGAGAGCATTTCTTTGGATCTTGGGCAGGGGCTGGACAATCAATCTGCTCCGCTGTCTCGACCCAGTCATAGAAAAAGGCGTGGGGGCTTAGATCCCGCGCATGGTTAAACTGGGGAAAATGAACATCTTATAAGATGTAAAAGGCTTACCGGATTCGCAGGGCGCTTTGCGTTGAGTCCGCGGTCCTCAGCACCCTTGAACAGCACCCTCCAAACGTCCTTATGCGTCGTGTCGTAGAGCTCTTGCAGCGTCTGGTGCTTGGCCGGGTCGAACTCCCACAAATTGAATGCCCGTCGTTGACACGGGAGGATCCGGCGAAAGAGCATGACCTGGACCACATTGACGAGCTTGATTTTCTTGCTCATCATGTTTACGATGCATTTACGAGTCGGTCAGCTCCACCGATGAACCCAGGACATGCCCTTCTCTTTCCGGAGATGAGAGCGTGGGGATTCGGATCAGAATTTGGGGCCGCCACCCAGTTGGTGTCGCGCGGCTCGGTGATATAGAACCACCCTGATTGCCACCCCTTTATGGTCTCCACATAGGAGCCTTCGAGACAGGTGACGTTGGGCATTTTACCCACCATGGCGCCTCCGCACTCCGCTTGCTGGCCGACCACCACCTTCGGTTTAACATTCAAGGTCTTCAGCCACAGGCCGAAGTGTGGTTGGATGCGGAGGAAGGCCTCGCACACAATGATAAACGCCGAGATGTTGAGGATGCAATTCGGGGCCAGATCGTGAAAATCCAGCCCATAGTAGAACATGAGCCCACGGACAAACGGGTGGACTGGAAATCCCAGTCCGCGGACGAAGTGGGTAAGGAAAACTACCCTCTCATGGGGCTCTGGCATAGGGATGATCTGCCCCGCATCTGGGAGCCGGTGTGCGATGTCCGCGGCTAGATATCCGGTTCCCTATAACTTTGTGATGTTCTCCTCCGTGACGGAGGAGACCATTCACTTGCCTCCCGCTCTGGACATGCTTGGGGTGGTTTGAGGAGAGAAATGCGAACTTGGGTGCTGGAGCTCGAATGCACGAGAACGGACGAGCTAGGAGGAAGAAGGCGTAGGTGAAAAGGGTGAATCTTTGTCCCTTTATAAGGGCGGAAGAGGCGATGCGCCTCCCCACTCACCTGGTAAAATCGCTTATTTCCCAAGTGATGTAATTGATGGCGCGGTTGGGTTACCCATACCCGTATTGATGAGAATCCCGTGATAAGGGGACACGATCTCTGCTTCGAAAAGACGTGCCAAGGAAACCACCTCGCAATATGTGCCGAGGCTGGTTGAAAAAAACGGTTCGAATAATGACCGGGTAGTGGTGTGATGTCATGCTACAGAATGTGTCGGCAGATTAGATTTGTGGAAATATTATTCTCTCTACACTGGCATGTGGGATTTGTTTTGTAGAGCCGGACACTGTCCTTGTGTTCAAAATCTTCTATGGAGTATTCGGAGGAGGAACCCGCCTTGCAATGCCGAAGACAATCTGCGTGCCGGACTCATCGTCATAGAAGCACTGGTTGAGGGAGCTCTTGAGGAGTCTGGATTAGGGGGTCTCCGGACAGCCGGACTGTTGGACTATGAAGATACCAGATTGAAGACTTCGTCCCGTGTTCGGATGGGACTCTCCTTGGCGTGGAAGGCAAGCTTGGCAATACGGATATGTATATCTCCTCCCTTGTAACCGACTTTGTATAACCCTAGCCCCCTCCGGTGTCTATATAAACCAGAGGGTTTAGTCCGTAGGACAACAACAATCATACCATAGGCTAGCTTCTAGGGTTTAGCCTCTATGATCTCGTGGTAGATCAACTCTTGTAATACTCATATCATCAAGATCAATCAAGCAGGAAGTATGGTATTACCTCCATCGAGAGGGCCCGAACCTGGGTAAACATTGTGTCCCCCGCCTCCTGGTACCATCCACCTTAGACGCACAGTTCGGGACCCCCTACTCGAGATCCACCGGTTTTGACACCGACAATAAGCACAACAGACAGCAATGACAGCAAGAAGTAAATGCAGTGGCATCATAGACCCCTGAGTTCATGCATTGGTCCAAAAATCCCATCAGCTAGAGCAGAGCCGACCACCCGGAAGTAATGCCCAACCCCGGCTCCTACGCCCTGGTTCTGGATGCCACCTTTGCCACTGATAGGCGAGCTGCTCGCTTCTCCCGAGTTCTGATAGATGGCGGTAGCAACATCAACATCCTGTACAAAGATACCATGGAGAAGTTGGGAATCAAGCAAAGGCAGCTTCAGCTCAGTCAGACTGTATTCCATGGCATAGTTCCTAGCCTTTCCTGCTCACTAATCGGCAAGATCCAGATAGACGTCCTCTTTGGAGACAAGGATCACTTCCGCCGAGAGCCAGTCTGGTTTGAGGAGGTGGACCTCGAGAGCCCATACCATGCACTACTTGGCCGGCCTACTCTGGCCAAGTTCATGGCAGTCCCCCACTATGCTTACCTCAAGATGAAGATGCCAAGTTCCAAGGGAATTCTGACCATAGCAGGGGATTACAAGAAGTCGTCCGCCTGCGCAACAGATAGCAGCCGGCTGGCCGAGTCCCTTGTGATCTCGGCTGAGAAGCGGCTCCTTGACCGAGTTGTGGCGATGGCAGGCAAGCAGCCAGAAATGTCACCCAACCCCAAGGAGTCGGAAGCCGGGGGCTCGTTCAAGCCGGCCAAAGAGACAAAGAAGATACCCTTGGACCCGGAGCACCCGGAGAAGTACACTGTCATAGGCGCAAACCTTGACAGCAAATAGGAAGGCGAGCTTGTCGATTTCCTCCATGAGAATCGGGACATCTTTGCATGGTCACCCAAAGACATGCCGGGTGTTCCGACGGATTTCGCCGAGCACAAGTTACATGTCCGGTCTGATGCCAAGCCAGTCAGGCAGCCCTTGCGCCGCCTATCGGAAGAGAAGAGAAGAGTCGTTGGAGAAGAGATGGCTGCTGCTTGGCAGCCGCGCCATCATGGAAGTGTTCTTTCCAGAGTGGCTGGCCAACCCGGTCCTTGTGCTGAAGAAAAACAAGCAGTGGCGCATGTGTATTTATTACACCAGCCTGAACAAAGCCTACCCCAAAAACCCATTTGCTTTGCCGAGAATTGACCAAGCGATAGACTCCACAGCTGAATGCGAGCTGTTGAGTTTCTTGGATGCATACTCAAGGTATCACCAGATCAAGCTAAACCGGGCCGACAGGCTGAAGACCGCCTTCATCACACCATTTGGAGCCCTTTGCTACTTGACCATGACGTTCGGCTTGAGGAATGTCGGCGCCACATTTCAACGCTGCATGCAGAAGTGCCTCCTCAAGCAACTCGGCAGGAACGCCCACGTTTATGTGGACAATGTTGTGGTGAAGACAGAGAAGCGTGGGACGCTGCTAGAAGACCTCAAGGAGACCTTTGAGAACTTGTGCCGATTTCAAGTCAAGCTCAACCCGGAGAAATGTGTCTTCAGAGTACCAGCCGGCCAGCTTCTTGGATTCCTGGTCTCGGAGCGTGACATAGAGTGCAACCCTGTGAAGATCAAGGCCATTGAGAGGATGGAAGCGCCCACCCGACTGCTCGACGTACAAAAGTTCACCAGCTGTTTGGCATCCATCAGCTGATTCATCAGTCGGCTGGGCGAGAAGGCTCTTCCCCTGTACCAGCTCATGAAGAAGACCACTTTTTTCGAGTGGAACGACAAGGCGGATGAAGCTTTTCTCCAACTCAAGAAGATGTTGACTACTCCACCTGTCCTGGTGGCTCCGACTCCTAAGGAGCCCATGCTCCTCTACATCGCCGCCACTAGCCGAGTGGTCAACATAGTCATAGTGGTAGAACGCAAGGAGGAACGAAAGGCACTACCAGTCCAGAGACCGGTGTATTACCTGAGTGAAGTGTTGTTAGCCTCCAAGCAGAACTACCCCCACTATCAAAAGATGTGCTACGGCGTGCACTTTGCCGCCAAGAAATTGAAGCCCTACTTTCAAGAGCACCCAATCACTGTTGTCTGCACTGCACCGCTTGCCGAGATCATTTGGAAGCCGAGATGCCTCAGGCCGAGTGGCCAAATGGGCCATAGATTTGGCCCCTTACACCATCTACTACCAGCCTCGAGACCGCCATCCGATCCAGCGCTGGTCGACTTCCTTGTCGTCGGGCGAGACCCGAGACTGCCACCAGCACCGGGCTGCACCCATTGGCGGATGCACTTTGATTGTTCCAAGATGCGCACCGGTTTGGGATCCGGCATCGTCCTCACCTCTCCCAAAGGCGACAAGCTCAAATATGTGCTGCAAATCCATTTTGCCGCCTCCAACAACGCCGCTGAATACGAGGCACTCATTCACGGGCTCCGGCTTGCTAAAGAGCTCGGCCTTCGCGGATCTGTGCTATGGTGACTCGACTTGGTGGTTCAAAGATCGTCAGCGGGGGCGCCAAAGATGCAAACATGGCGAGCTACCGCGTCCTCGTACAGCAACTCAGTGGATATTTTGAAGGGTGCGAGTTTCTCCATGTGCCAAGAAATGACAATGAGCAAGCAGATGCCTTGGCATGAATCGGCTCCACCCGTCAAGCAATACCGACCGACGTCGCCCTACAACGCCTCCTCAAGCCGTCTGTCAAGCCGTCGACAGAGTCAGATTCTATCTTAGTGTCGGCTCCTCCTGAAGCAACTTGAGAGCTCCAGCAGCCGGCACGGGAATTCCGGCAGGCGGCCCAGGGTCCGCTGCAGTCGCACCCGGCCCGGGGACTGCAGTGGTCAGCCCGGGGACTTCAGAGCCCGGCCCGGGGACTGCGGCAGTCGGCCCGGCGACTTCATTGACCCAGCAAGCGGCAGCCGACTCCAACCCGCCACCTCCCGGCCCAACCGCCCTCGTCCAAGTTGCAGTCCTGGCAGTCGAAGAAATCGCAGCACCTTCATGGGCTCAACCCATCCTCAACTTCCTGGTAAACAAAGAGTTGCCGATGGACGAGATCTCGGCCCGGCAAGTGCAACGCAGGGCAGCAGCATACACCATAGTCAACAGAGGGCTTGTGAGGCGCAGTGTTACTGGTGTCTACCAGCGCTGCATGGAGCCGAAGCAAGGCCAAGCAATCCTCAAAGACATCCATCAAGGAGAATGTGGCCACCATGTGGCTTCAAGAGCACTTGTCGCCAAAGCTTTCCGCCATGGTTTTTCTCGACCGATCGCTCTAGAAGACGCCAAAGACTTGGTCCAGAAATGCAAAGGGTGCGGAAGTTCCGCTCAAGCCACATCAGCCAGCTTCGTGATCAAGACTATCCCCATTGCTCGCCCTTTGCTGTTCGGGGCCCGGACATGGTGGGACCATTGAAAACAGCACGGTGGCATGACTCATATGCTTGTCGCGGTGGACAAGTTCACCAAGTGGATAGAAGTAAAAGCAATCAAGAAGCTGAATGGTCCGATCATGCTGTGACTTTCATCTCGACATCACCATCCGGTATGGCATACCACACGACATCATCACCGACAACGGCACGAACTTTGCCAAAGGTGCCTTGGCCCGTTTCTGCGCGACGCAGGGCATCCGACTGGACCTAGCGTCCGTTGCCCATCCGCAGTCAAACGGCCAAGTAGAGCGAGCAAACGGCCTCATCTTGTCCAGCATCAAGCCTCGACTGGTCGAGCCTCTGGAGCGTTCGGCCGGCTGCTCGCTCGGAAGCTGCCGATCGTCCTCCGAGCCTGCGCACAACTCCAAACAAGTCAACCGCTTCACGCCTTTCTTCCTCGTCTCTACGGTGCCAAAGCTGTCATCCTAACGGACATAGAATTCGACTCCCTCGAGTCACCATGTACACCAAGAGGAGGCGGAAGAAGCACGCCAAGAAGGGCGCCGATCTGTTGGAAGAGGGCCGGCTGTTGGCACTCACTGGTCCAAAGATCTACCAAGCATAAGCTTGCTACCGACACTACAACTAGAAGGTCAAGCCGAGATCTTTCCAAGAAGGAGACCTTGTGCTCCGGCTGATCCAGCGAACAGCCGGCCAGCACAAGCTCTCAGCACCTTGGGAAGGACCCTTCATCATTAGCAAAGTGTTGGGCAACGACTCTTATTACCTGATCCTCGCTCAGAAGCCTCGAGCGCGCAAGAGGGACGACTCCGGCAAGGAGACGGAGTGGCAATGGAATGCAAATCTCCTCCGAAGATTTTACAGTTGATGAAGTATGTACCACGCTACCTTTTGTATTAAAGTACGAAGACTCCAGGTCCCCCGAGAAGAGCTCGGAGACTGCCCTCTTTTATCTATATGATAAGAATTACGCCTATGAGTGTGTCATTTACTTTATGCCGCTTGGCACCGGGTCCGTCTAGTCGGCCCGGGGACTTGCCGCCTTGTACTATGAAATGCTTCCTGCATCCGGACAAGTAATGTGTTGGCACTTAAGCAGTCTCCTGCCAGAAGCCGCAGCTCTGAGCGAATCGCTTGGTGGGCGAAGTAAAGGCGTAGAAGGGTGCCCACATGAAAAATGGCTAAGGACCCAAAGCATGTGCATAGTTCAGGCCGGCTTCCCGCCCCTTCGACCGACTGCTGAGCAACCGGCCAGCCGGCTTCTATTTAACTTGCTAAAAAACTCTACAAACGGCTAAGTACTTGCCTCCCCGGAAGTAGCTAAGTACTTGACCCAGCCACAGTCCGCAGAGCGGCTATTCGGCTGGCAAGACGGCAACCAAGGGAAGGCGGCAAAGGAAAGAAGCCAAAGAGCAGCAAGCAAGAAAAGATAGAACCCGGACAAAATATTTTACATAGCAAAGGCCCTTGGCCAATATTCAACAGAAGTTTGAGATACACCCCGTGGGTGGAATTGTGCAAAATTAACAAGTTCGTCGAGACTGATAGACAGGTAAAGTAAAAGATAAACTGGCGGCCTAGGGAGCGGTAGACGGGTTCGGTGGATCGGAGGAGTTGGCGGCGCCAGTTGGTGGAGCGGCCGGCTGGTCAATCTCCGCTTGGTCGCCTCCAGTGGTAGCCGGCTCGGTTGGGCGTGGCTCGTTGCTGGAGGCGCGGTCGAGCTGAGGCTGGCCATCCGCTCCGACCTCTAGCGCCTCCTCTTCGCCTTCCTCCTCCGCCTCGCCTTCTTCCTCGCCGCTGGAGTCGATCACCTCCGCCGAGTCCTTGCCGTCTTCCGGGTTCAGCCTGAACCATTCTAGTGGCGCCTCGGCGCCATTCTCAACCCGCTCCGGGACGAAGATGCTGGTGTTGGTGTACTCGGCGATTGACGCCGCACACTTGACAAGGTCATCTTCCACGACCGCCAACTCCTCCGGAGCTTCTAGCCGGAACGTGGCTAGCTGGGCTAGACTCAGCCTAGGGTACCACGCGTTGACGAATTCCAAGGCCCGGCGCGCTCCAACCCGAGCCGAGGAGCCCTTCCAGGCCTCAAGACGGCCGGCCGCCACCTCCAGCCAGTCGGCAGTCCAACTGGGAGTGCGCGGTGCTGGCATGTCCGCCATTGTGGCGGGCGATCGCTCGGGCGCCAACACGCCGAAGCCGGGCGCAGCATCCGTGAGCCGGCCAAGACGGGCCTCGATGCTCGTGGATCTGCTCGCTAAGGGTTGGGGAGCGGCGCGGCGACCAGGCGCTGTCCGCCCTCCGTCCTTCGCGATCAGATTCAATGGCCTGATTGGCGGCGTCCGAGTGACCAGGGAAGAAGTCTGCCAAGACAGAAAGCAAAGAGCCAAAGTTAGAGACGAGAAGCCGGCTCGACCAACAGCCGGCAGCTCAAAGAAGGAAAAAGAGGGAAGCTCACCATCGACTATGTCCTCGATCTCGTGAAAGCCGAAAGTCAGCATCGCCTCCTTGTCGGTCCAGGTGGAGCGTTCGATCACAAACTCAGCAAGGAAGCTGGTCTCCTTGTCCTCCGCCTCCTTCTGGGCTTTCTCGAGAAGCTCCGCATGTTCCGCCAGTTGCGCGACAAGCCGGTCGCGCTCTTCAGCCAGCTTGCTTTGCTCCTCCTCCTTAGCGCGCAGCGCAGTGTTGGCTTTGCCAAGCTGCTGCTGCAAGGTGGCGTTGGATTCTGCGAAGAAATAAGAAGGAAAAGGTGTCAGTTGCCTATAGAGAAGAAGTAGAGTCGACGGGGAGATCCTGCCCGATCGCCGCATCGGTCCAATCTGGGATTACAGCCAGCTGGTGCGCCAGCGCTACCGCAGCAGAAAAGGAAGAAGACTTACTCCGGCTCTCCGACAAGTCAACAGCACGTTGATCCAACTCCTGGACCTTGGAATTAAAGGCGGCAGCACGAAGGTTATGATAGTCCTGCAGCAAGGATATCAGCTCTCAGAGCCTGTTAGTTAAAGTTCCGCGCCGCCTGCTCAGCAGCCGGCCCGGAACTCAGGGACTACACCTAGTGGGTGCGCTGACACGCCCCCGCGAAGCAATACAAGAGTTAAAAACGAAGAAGCAAGAAGCATACCCGGAAGGCCTCTCGCGATGCTAGATACGCCTTGTTGCAGTTCTTGATGGCGTCGGCTTCGGCGCGGAGTTTGGTTTAAACATCCAGCATCGCCTTGTTCAGAGGGCCTGTCTCGCCAACCCGCACCCACCCAGTGGGCGCGGCGCTGGTCACCTCGGTGTCCGGGATCGAGGAGCTCGCGGCGCCAGTCTCCAGCGGGCGTGGCGCTGAGGCTGCCTTTGCGAGTCGGCGGTGCGTTGGTGTGCCGGCCTCAGGAATCGAGCCCGTCACCAACTCGTTTTCAGTCCGCGGCACTGGCAGGTCCACCGGCTGCTCGCCTTGTGCATTCCCGGACGGCGGCGGTGGAGGCACAATCACGTCCTACATGGCGACGTCACCGCCATCCCTCTCCATGATCGGGTGCTCGTCGCCGACTTCCCCAGTCTGCGCCACGAACTCCGGAGGTGGCGGCGCAGAGTTCAGGGGAGTGATGAGTACCGCCGAGTGGAGGTGCGCGGCCTCCTCGGCCTGCTTCTTCGCCGCGTCAGCTGCCTCGGCCTCCGCCAGTTTCTTCAGGGCGGTGGCCTCCGCCTTCTCTGCTTCCGCCTTCTCCAGGCGGGCGGCTTCCTGCTCCTCGCGCGACTCCTGCGCGTTCCGCTCCCTCGCCTCCCGGAGGTCGGCGGCTGGGTCAATCCGCCGAGTGGTGGTGGAGGTCTCCGCCGACCCCATGATGGAGGCGGCGGACGATTTCTCAAGAGATAGTGGAGCCCTAGATCAAGGAAACAAAGTAAAGACACTCAGACATAACCAACAAGGAAAAAATGAAGGCGCAAGAGGAAGGTAGTACTTACGCGGAAACCAGTTGCGGCTTCTTCACCTCCTTGCGGAAGCGGATGGCCTTCGCGGCCGCTTCGTCCCGCTTGGTCGCCACGGCCGAGCCCTTGGGCTTCTTCGGCCGACTGCCGAACAAGCTCGGCGCCAGCGCTGGCAAGTTTCTACGCTTTGGGCATCGGGCAGGCAGACGAGCTTCGCGCCCGGCCTGGCCGACTCGGCTGGCTGGCGCTGGGTGACTTTCCCGCTGCCGTCGAGCCAGTCCTCGAGGCTGGCTCCGAGCCTCGAGCCACCTGTTTCGCCGCCTCCTCCCTCGGTGTCATCCTCCAAGGCCGCCGCCCCCAAGTCAGGGTCGTCGACGTCGCTCTCCGCTCGGTCAGGGAGGATTGGCGCTCCGGCCCCGTGGCGCCAGCTGCCGGCTGGAGGAGGGGGCTCTGTTCAAAGGCCGACTTGTCAGGTCAGGCAGGCCAGACTCGGCAACAAAGAGACAGAGAAAAAAGACAGATGACTCACCATAGGCGGGGGGTTGGCGCGTGAATATGGCTCCTTGCCAAACCGCCACTCCTCCTTGAGCTCGCAGTTAGCAAGATAGTTCACCATGTAAGCTACCTCTACGTGAGGCATCTCCATGGTGCACAGCCAGCTTGGGTCCCGGTGCCCGCTCATTTGGCAGATCATGTGAGGGCGGCTCTGGAGCGGGAGCACTCGGCGCGCCACGAAGGCGGACAGCAAGTCAGGCCCGGTCAGGCCCTCCGTCTGTGTCAACACTCGGAGCTGCGCGATGGCGGCGGCTCCAGAAGGCGACAACATCCTGGCCCAGTACAACCAGTTGGGCCGCCTCCTAGCTGGCGGGCCGGCTTCATAAGCCGACAAGTCGACCCAGTCGCCCTCCAGGAAGACGCTCTTCATGTAGAAGTACGACCGCTACCACATCTTCACCGACTTGATCAACGTGATGGGAGGAAACGGATTGTCGGCCGCCGACCTCCGCACCGCGATGAACGCGCCGCAATGGGCCGGCACGCTCGCGACTTGGGTGCCGACCTTGATGTAGAAGAACTCCCCCCAAAGCTCGATGGTGGGGAGGACTCCGAGGAAGCCTTCGCACAATGTGACGAAGGCGGACAATAGCACCACCGTGTTCGGGGTGAGGTGGTGCGGCTGGAGACTGTAGAACTCGAGGAAGGACCGGAAGAAGCTGCTCACCGGCAAGCCAAGGCCGCGCAGGCAGTGCAAGCGGAAGACGACCCGCTCGCCCTCCTCCGGCGCCGGCGAGATCACCCCCTCGGCACGAGGCGGACCTTCACGTAATCCTTGCCGGGCAGCCGCCGCGTCTGGCGGAGGAAATCAACGTGGTCGTCGTGAACTTCGGAGCCGTCCCATGCTCCGGAGCGTGCCGTGGGGGCGTGGGGTTGGAAGATGAGCTCATCGGAAACGAACCACCGCAGCGCTCAGCGTGGCTTGGAGGCGCAATAGCGAGAGGAAGAAGAAGGAGGAAAGAATAGGGAGGAGGGACGCGCGTGCTCCCCCGCTCCCCCCCCCTACTTATAGGCCTACGGGCTGCGAAGCCGAGGGGGCGTGTGGGATTTATCGCACCCACGATCCCACCCCCCCGTTTATCGCGCGGATTACTGCGCGCAGTAACTCCGCGGGAACCTCAACCGCCCACCTCGGCCACAGCGGATCCGCTCGCGTGCCGAGGCGCGGTAGTGGCAGGTGTCGGTGTCAAAACCGGCGGATCTCGGGTAGGTGGTCCCGATCTGTGCATCAAGGCTGATGGTAACATGAAGCAAGGGACACAGATGTTTACCCAGGTTCGGGCCCTCTCGATGGAGGTAAAACCCTACTTCCTGCTTGATTAATATTGATGATATGGGTAGTACAAGAGTAGATCTACCACGAGATCATAGAGGCTAAACCCTAAGAGCTAGCCTATGATGGTATGATTGTAATTGTGATCGGTCTCCTAAGGACCAACCTCTCCGGTTTATATAGACACCGGATAGGGCTAGGGTTTACATGGAGTCGGTTACAAGGAAGGAAATATAATATCCGGATCGCCAAGCTTGCCTTCCACGCCAAGGAAAGTCCCATCCGGACACGGGCCGAAGTCTTGAGTCTTGTATCTCCATGCTTCAATAGTCCGGATGTTGTACACAGCCCGGCTGTCCGGATACCCCCCAATCCAGGACTCCCTCAGTAGCCCCTGAACCAGGCTTCAATGACGATGAGTCCGATGCGCAGTATTGTCTTCGGCATTACAAGGCGGGTTCCTTCTTCGAATACCCCAAAGTACCTGTTATGATGAATAGTGTCCGGCCTCCAATCAATGTTGTGCTCCTCGGCTTCAGTGCCTCAGTAATGACCATCTCCACGTGTCGAGCGAATGCGAGGAGTCGAGGCATTTTTGCATTTGCCACCCTCGATCCTCTGGGCTAACTGTCTATTTGAAGGGACGGGGATTCTCAGATCCAAACCTCACTCTCCCTCCCAGAGCTAGCATCCAACAGAGCGATCCGCGAAAAGCCATTCCAGCATGGCCGGCCATCCCAGCTCTTCTGCTCACCCTTCTCGTTCCAAGTCGGGGAATTGGGGAGAGTGCTCAGTTCCTCATAGCCGCTTGATAGAGTTACAAACCCAAGGGTTTCTCCCACCGCGCTCATGGCCCCGTCCGAGCTGGAATAGCCACTTATGACTGAAGGGGAACAAGTCGAGGATCTCCTAACCCATCTCCGGAGGAGCGATATGCCTCATCCCACATCTGCCGAGGGCATCGGGTTCCCTATCCACCGTTTCTTGGCGGGCTCCTGGAGTTCTACGGCCTCCAGTTACACAATCTTACCCCTGCCTCTATTCTGCACATAGCGGTGTATGTTGCCCTTTGCGAGCTGTTTTTAGGCTGCGAACCACACTTCGGATTATGGAGGAAGTTGTTCTGCCTCGTCCCCCGCACCCAGGGGGAGTCCCTATGCCAAGTGGGCGGGGCTGAAGTATGGCGCATTGCCGAGACCAGATACTTGTCCGGCACTCGAGAAGGCACAGAAAACTGGCCTTGAGTGGTTCAGATAGACGACGTTCCCCTTCCGGATCCAGTCCGGACGGGTCTCCCCAAGTTCAGCAACGCCCCGCCAAAGGCATGCCTAAGCTGGCGCCCCCGGGGCCTTCAAGAAGAGGACACAAGGGAAATATACTCCCTGATGAGCAGGATAAAGCTACTGGCCAAATCTGGACTGACCATAGTTGAGGTCATGGCGATATGCATAAGGCGTGGAGTGCAACCGCTTCAATATCGGGGGAAGCCCATGTGGCACTTCAACGGGGAAGACGATGCCACCCGCTGCGGCCGTAAGGGTCCGAACTCCACTGTCGCTTTGGCAAGGATATTGTCCGATTTGTACAAAGGGGAAGAGGAGGAATTCCTTCGCATCAAAACACGGGACAAATTCTCCATGTATAACCCCCCACCGCTTCACTTACTCGAGTACTCTTCTTGCTAATATTTACCTGCAGCGATGCTTCCGAACAGGAACTAAGGAGGGTCGTAGAGGGAATCTTCAGCCCCTCCCCGCAGCCGGAGGACCCCGGAAGGGCCCGGGATCCGGGGTTCAAAGAAGATCCAGATATTGCCGTGGAGCTCGTCAATGGGGTATTTTATCAAGCGAGCTGGGATGGCGCCCTAGTGGCCATTACGGCCGACTACCCTGGACTGCTCCCCACGTCGCGTGTAAGCCGAATTAAAAAACCCTATCCTTCGAAGAGGACTCCTCCCCAGGTATTATAATTTACCCTTGAGGCATCGTTCTATTTGCAGAAACGACGGCCGCAGCGAGGGGCCGAGCCCCTAGGGACTCATCAACAACGGGCGTCCGGATCGGGCAGGCTCAAGAGGAAGGCGGTGAGGGTTGACACACCGCTACAGAGGTAAAGTAATAACATGTCCTATAATTATATAATTTGAAATGTGACAGCGCCCTTTGTGTCTGGCAGGAAGAGGAATAATCGGACTATATCCGGAGACCCCACCAATCACGCCTCCACCAGCCGGTTTCCAGAACCAGCCGGGGCGAGGCGGACACGGGCCACCTTTGCATAGTTCCGGACGGAGGATGCGGATATCGTTCGCCACGAACTCCGAAGTGGAGAGCGCCATGAATCACCGGCGCCGGAGGGCCGTGCTCCGGAACAACATCTTTTCCGAAGAGACTTTTAATGCCTTCAATTCAGCGGACGCATACGTCCGAGCTGCTCGAGGCGGGCTTGCCCAAGCGACAAACCACCAAAGACATACGGGTAAGAAATTTTGATAAGTATGTATAGCAGTAGCCCCTGAGACTTGAAACGGTTGGAACAACAGTTTTAAGGATCAATTTATGCACATGTCCTTGTAGAGAAGAATGAGCAATTCTCTCGGGAGCTGGAGGGATGCAAGGCCGAACTGAGAGCCGCAGTTGCCAAATTAGAGGAACCCCAAAAGCCCTCATCTGGTAACAGTTGTCACAATTGTATGAAGATGCACCAGTTAGTAAATGGCTGATGTGACAAGTCTAACAGAAAATTCTGCAGACAATCCCGGGGTGAATCCGGAGGGCGTAAGAGAGGACGCATCGCATCTCAAAAGGCAGCTGAAGGCTGGCGAGCGCATTCTTACACGAGTTAGGCAGGAGAAGAACGATCTTCAAGATGCCAAAGTCCAGCTGGACGTGGAGTTAAAAGATCTCCGCGCTCAGCTGTTGGACTCCGTGAAGGAGAACAAGAGGCTTTGATGCGGCATTTACGGTAAGTGCCTAGACGAACTGTAGTATAGTTCGGCGAGGAAGTATATTGAAAGAATTTTGCTTGCAGGAATGTTAACGGGTCGCCCTAAGGAGGAGATGCCCTCATCATGCAAGTGATTTACTGCAAGACCTTCGCAACTACACGAAGCGAGCTCGGCAAGTGATGCAGGGTGTTGCTCAGGCTTTATGGCCATCAAGCTTGCTGCCGAATGGCATGGGGGAGCTTGTGAATATGCTTCAAGGAGCACGGCAGCGCTTCCGACTGTGGAAGGTGTCCGCTTGCCGGCAAGGCGCAAGAGAAGCCTGGGCTATGGTGAAGACGCGCTACACCAAGCTGGACCTGAACCATATGGCCGAAGTAGGACCGGCGGGGCCCGATGGGCAAGAAATTCCCGTGAATCTAGTGTATGACCAGGTAGCGTTAGCCGCTAAGTATTCTCAACAGGATTGTAAGCTAGATAGCCTGTTGGACGGTATAGAGGAGGAATATATTCAGTCCAAGTGACTGTGTAATTTAATGGGCATGATGTAACGCCCTCGATGCGGCTATATCTCCCACGTGTCGAAGCACGACTTAGAGGCATAACCGCATTGAAAGCAATGTCGCAAGTGAGGTAATCTTCACACAACCCATGTAATACATAAGGGAAAGAGATACATAGTTGGCTTACAATCGCCACTTCACACAATACATGAGTAAAACATTACATCATACAGATACAATCAAGGTCCGACTACGGAACCAAAATAAAAGAAGACTACCCCAAATGCTACAGGATCCCCGATCGTCCCAACTGGCTCCACTCTTGATCAAGCTCAAGCGAAACAACACAATGAACAAGATCTTCATCGAGATCCTCCTTGAGCTCGGATCGCCACCTGCACGGTTTCATCGGCACTGCAAACTGGTTTTGGAAGTATCTGTGAGTCACGGGACTCAGCAATCTCACGCCCGCGAGATCAAGACTATTTAAGCTTAAAGGTAGGACAGGGTAGTGAGGTGGAGCTGCAGCAAGCGACTAGCATATATGGTGGCTAACATACGCAAAAGAGAGCGAGAAGAGAAGCAAGGCATGGTCGTGAAGCTAGTAGCGATCAAGAAGTGATCCTGAAACTACTTACGTCAAACGTAACTCCAACACCGTGTTCACTTCCCGGACTCCGCCGAGAAGAGACCATCACGGTTACACACGCAGTTGGTGTATTTTAATTAAGATCAACTTCGGGTTTTCTACAACCGGACACAAATTCCCATCTGCCTCATAACATGGGCACGGCTTTGAAAGATAATACCTGCAGGGTGTCCCAACTTAGCCCATTATAAGCTCTCACGGTCAACGAAGGATATTCCTTCTACCTAGAAGACCCGATCAGTCTCGGAATCCCGGACTACAAGACATTTCGACAGCAATAAAACAAGACCAGCAAAGCCGCCCGGATGTGCCGACAAATCCTAATAGGAGCTGCACATATCTCGGTCTCAGGGCACACCGGATTGTCCAAACTTCCGATAGGTGAACCCAGAGTTGCCCCTGGTGGCCACCAGCGGCTGACGGTTTGGACCAACACTCGAAGGAGCACTGGCCCGGGGGTTAAAATAAAGATGACCCTTGAGTCTGCAGAACCCAAGGGAAAAAGGCTTAGGTGGCAAATGGTAAAACCAATGTTGGGCCTTGCTGGAGGAGTCTTATTCAAAGCGAACTGTCAAGGGGTCCCATAAATCACCCAACCGTAAGGAGCGCAAAATCCGGGAACATAATACCGATATGACGGAAACTAGGGCGGCAAGAGTGGAACAAAACACCAGGCATAAGGCCGAGCCTTCCACCCTTTACCAAGTATATAGATGCATTAATTAAATAAGATATATTGTGATATCCCAACAAGTAGACATGTTCCAACAAGGAACAACATCTCCATGTTCCAACAAGGAACAAACTTCATCTTCACCTGCAACTAACAACGCTATAAGAGGGGCTGAGCAAAGCGGTAACATAGCCAAACAACGGTTTGCTAGGAAAGGATGGTTAGGGGCTTGACATGGCAATATGGGAGGCATGATAAGCAAGTGATAGGCATCGTAGCATAGGCATAGCAAAAGAGCAAGCATCTAGCAAGAAAAGATAGAAGTGATTTCGAGGGTATGGTCATCTTGCCTGAAATCCCGCAAGGAAGAAGAACGAGTCCATGAAGAAGACAAACGGATGTAGTTGAACGAATCCTCACAACTCCGGAACGAAACCGAAGCTAACGAGAGAAGCAACCCGGAAAGAAACAAACAACATAGTAAACAACCAATCATAAACATGGCATGATGCACAATCAAGTATGATGCATGTCCGGTTTAATGATGCATGGCATGGCAATATGCATAAATAACACTACAAGTTAAGTGGAGCTCAATATGCAACGAGTTGCATATTGACAAAACACCACATCAATTATTTAGTTCTCTCTCGGTTATGGACCCAACAATATTAAATGTTATTAAACATGGCAACGGGTGAAGCATAATTAAACTACCTATTTAGGCAAGTTTAAATGAGGCCGGAAACAACAAACGATAATTCCGGAAAATCCTCATGTCATTTAGCAATTTAATGCAAACACAATTTTAAACATTTTAATGTTGTTAACATGATGCGGATGACATATACAAGTTATATGCAATTTTTATGAAGATGTTGACATGAGCATGTTATGAAGCATTTGGTCACCATGGCGGAACGAAAAGGGTGCCACGGCGGCGAAACAAAAATGGTGCCACGGCAACATATCCGAAAATGATGCCACGGCAACATATCGGTTCCGGTAGCTCACGGAGATACCGGTGCAAAAGGAGGCGTGCGGATGCGTGTCATGCAAGGATGGTGGGGTGATCCCGGATTCCGGGTTCCCACGGGACGGCGGCATGGCAAGCGAGCGACGCTGCACGAAACAAACGCACGGTACAAACATATCGCACATCTCATTCCACACATGCATTGGTCCACGGCAGCCGTTCTCGGCGGTTATACCTTCAAGCGTGCGTTGAGGCGGAATGTGTTTTAGAGGGAAGTAGGCGTTCTCGCGATGATCGTCGAGGGAAGTAGTCGTACACGGCGTAGTGGAAGTCGTTGTTCACGTGGCGACGGTAGTTGTACACGTTTTCGTAGATGTTCATGTCGACGGTAGTGGTACACGCGACGTTGGGGTACTTTTCGGTCCGGTCTTGGCGGTGTAGATGTACACGTTGTCGGGGTACTTGTCGCATCATCGGGTGTAGTTGTACATGAAGGTCTTGATGAATCAAGAAGGGACTTGGCGATCCAAAATTGCTCCTGTTCGGGTAGGCATCGTGACAACAGCTCGAGGCTGAGGCCACGTATGGGGCGCGCTCGGGTCGATGGGGACGACGACAGAAGGCACAAAGCAGGGGGCAGCAGAGGGACTAGGCGCGGGGAGGACCGAAACCGAGGCGGGGGAGGAGGCCACAGGGCGCGGGCGAACCATGGAGGCCGGCGGAGGAGGAGGTCGGGCGCGGGGCCGGCAGGGGCGTCGCGGAGGAGCAAGGCGACGAGGACGGCCCGGGGCTCTGGCTGCTGCAGCTGCGCCTGAGTTGAGAAAAAGCCAGCGAGGCGGATGGGTGGCGCTCTGGTCACAGCGACCGAGGGGCGACAGGGCATGGATGGCGCTGGTGGAGAGAGGAGGAGGCGAGGGGAACAGGAGAGGGATCGCTGAGGAGGAGGGAGGAGGCGGGGCCAAAGCTGGGTTTGGCGGGGGCATGGTCGTGAGGCGCTCGAGAAGGGGAGACGCCATGGAGGAGGAGAGGAAGGGGCCGGCTGATCACGGGCACCATGAGAGGCGTCTTTCGAGAGGAGGGTTTAGGCGCCATGGGAGGAAGGAGGCGGAGGCGAGGGGATCGAGGCGATCTGGGGTGCTGAAGGCTGCGAGGAGGAACGAGGGGAGAGATGGGGATCGGCAGAGAGCGCTGCGGGCTGGATCGGTAGGTGGCTAGGGTTAGAAGGGTTAGGAGGGGCGGCTGGGCCTTGGCCTTGGGCCGTCGCGGGAGGTTGGGAGGCCCAGGAGGCATGGCTGGGCTCTCTCTCCCTCATATTCTTTAGCAGAAAAGAATTATAGAGAGACGAAAAGAAAGAGAGGGTTAGGGAAAGAATTTGCGCATGCGGACAATTTTCCCGAACTCGCAAAAATGAGCTCGATCCAGGAAAATAAAAGAGGCGTGATTGAAAGATTTAAATCCAAAACCATTTGAATTTAATTGAATGGTATGGACTAGGATAACATTTGGAAGAGTCCAAAATGTTAAGAATTTAGGAGGAGCCTCGATAAAAGAGGTAAGAATTGTTGGCAAAGTTTGGAGACCAAACTTGAAGTAGAAAGGCCATGGGAATTTTTCAAGTGTGTTACAGTTAATTCCAAACTAATGGAATATTTAAATATAGCTCCTAAATATTGGGAGGATATGTTATAAAGAGAAGTCACCCTTCCTCGATTTAAATGGACCGAAGATCCATACGATTTTATTTAGTTGAGTTTTAAAAATTAATGCTATGATGGCATGATGACATGATGCAATTCACAAGAACCAAAGATGAATGCAAAGAACCAAACAAAACACACGACGAAACCCGGAAACCCTGGAAGGCAACTGAAGCTCCGGTCTTGGGGCGTCACAACACTCCACCACTACGAGAGGATTTCGTCCCGAGATCTAGGATGGCACCGGAAGGAAAACGGGGGAGGAATAGGTAAAACAAAGTTGCTTCTTTGACAAACGAGTGAAACCAAAGAACCTTGAGAGAATGAACAATTTCGAGAAAAGAATACAACGAAGATGAACGAAATTGTAAACACTGCGTTAGCAGAGAAGAACAAAGAACGTGATGAGAACCAAGAGCTTAGGGGACAAGATAGATTTTGAAGCCACTCCGGTTAAAACAAGATAGAGAAGGAGTAAGAATGATATAATTTGGACATCACTCCGACTGAAAATGGAAGGAATTAGAATCATGAACTATAGAAGATGGGATGATACTTGATGAAATCAACAACACACTGCCTCCGGAACTATTGAAAGAATGGCACAAGGGGTAAGAAAGATTTCAGACAACACTCCGGTTGAGAAGGGGGGCAAAACTTGATAAGATGAGAGAGCTCGAATGAAAACACGACACTCCGATTAAATGGATAATGCAAGAAAAAGAACATGATCTTGACAAAACGAGACGATGGGTCGAAGAGAGCAACATCACAATGCCTTCGAAACGAAAGAATAGAATCTAGATTGTTGGGATAAAGGGACGGAGAAGAAAATGACAACTTCTACCACAAATGAATTTGAATGAAGCATCCTTATGAGGAAGGCTAGAACGGAGTTGTTGGATTATCAACAACGAAAGGAACAAGCTTGTAGTGGGCTTATGGAACACATCTCAAAATTATGAGGTGACAACTCGCCACTAACGGAAACAGTTGATTGGATTAAGATCAACAAGAAGATGAACACTTCTTTCACCAAGAGAATAGGAGAGAACTTGGATCATTGATAAGCACCATAATAGCAAATTCCCTTAGGGGAAGCTTTAGGTGAAATATAACCCAAGATAACTCCAATGAAGAGATTGATGGATTTAAAATACCTCGTTCTTGACAACATGTGAATCATGAAGCATGAAGGAAAATTGTCAAGAATGACATAACACCATCTCAAGAGATAAGGTAGAAAGAATTGCACTTTGGAATGCAAGATGAAGAATGCTTGAACTCCTCAAAACAAAACATGTGTTGGGCACCATGTTTAATTTTGAGTATAGCTTGGCGGATCACAACTCCGAGAGAAACTTGAAGGACAAATCGAGAAAAAAAATGAATCCTTGACGAACCACCATGTAGAGCCTCCATGAAGAACTCCGGTAAACAAAAGGATGATAGAAAGAAAGAGAAGTTGACAACACAAGGTGAAGCCTTGCAGAGACAAGATGAAGCTTTGAAATGATATAACCGAGAAAACTTCAAACTCCGGAAAGAAAAGATGAAGCATCTCGGACCGAGAATGTGATATGATGAACAAACTCCAGAAAGAAGAGATGAACAACTTAGAACTGAGAAATTGATACCCTTACGAACTCCGGAAGAATGAATCAATCACTTGGATGAAACAAGAACAAAATTATGTTATCGTATCCTTCACCAATTTAGATTGATGACAAGCAACGGATTAGGCATACTACTTATTCTCGTTGAAAAAGGATTGAAGAGAGATATTGCTCAACTTGGGAAGGTCTTCAACGATCCGCCGGTAGGATTCGGGAAGACGAATGAATCTATATAATAACGAAGGAAGAGAACTCTTGAACGAACCACCGTAAGAATTGAAAATGAATGAAGAAAAGAGAACGAATCACCGGGAAGAATTAGAAAATGAACCAAGATACTTGAGAGAATTTAGATACAAGAGAACAAAGAGATCATGAACTGATTAGAGGATATTTGAACGATGCACCGGTATGATTTGGAGAACGAGAGCTGAAAGCTGGAATGAATAATTCTGAGATGATGGGCTCCGAAGAATCAAACTGAAAAGACTCCTGAATTGCTCCGAGTGGGTTAAAAGAATTCTCACAATCGGAAACAATTATGAGGATGGCACGAAGCTAGAACCATGAATCTTGAAGAGAATGGAGCAAGATTAAAGAGAAATCTTCTTTGGTCTTCAAATGTTGAGAATGACGACGAGAAACGCCACCATGAATTGTTGAGATACTCCGGGATGAAAATTAGAAAGGTTGAACCAACGATGAAAAGAATTTGAAAGATCTTGGAGAAAGACATTTGACTGATGATAATTCATCCTTACATCAAACTTTGCAAAGAATTTGAGAATAACTCCGGAAAATTAGAAGAGTCAGGTAAGATCCTGGGAAAAGACCTGTGGGTTAGGGCCCACTCAAAAGAACCACTATTGAACGATTGCTTGAAAAGAGAGATTGCACCGGTTGAATTAAATGGCTTGAATGAGATAGCATCCTCAAAAGAACTTGAGTGAAATGAGAATGGAAACTTGAATCTTCTGAGATATCTTCATCACTCCAGATAACAATTGAATAGCGAGAAGTGGATGATTAAGAGGTGCACCGGCATGAGAAAACATTTGCAACAAGGAAAGGAATATGATCAACACTGAAAGCTTGAGTTAAATCCACCGGAAAAGAATACGAGGATGAAGAATGATGAACTTGGAGCTGTTGAGCGTCTTCATGAGGGATCACTGGATCAGAACATTGATTGAAAAGAGTGAAGAGACTTCACATAAATAAATGGATACTTGATTAAAAAATCTGATTCCTTGAAGAAAAGGGTGGGAGGGCGGGAAAACAAAAACAACTTGGGACGGATGAAGCAAGCACCGTTGCAAAGAACTGAGAATTGATCTCGCGAATGGGGAGAATGATGGGATCATCTTGAAGAGAAGCGCACCGGTGAGAAGAAATTGAGATGACAAACTCGATGATCAAGAAGGATTAGTATTCACATAGAAATATGAGAACACCATTTAGGAAAGGTATGGAATCAACACTTGACATTGAAGCAACTCAAATACCACAAATAAAACAAAACAAAGGATTTGGCTTGCAGAATAAGCGGAACAAACATATGATAGATCCCATATCGTATCATGTATGCATTGGAAAGATATCCTCTGAAATACTTGAATTCCCACTTATAAACTCCCGAAACTTTCTGGTTATGCAATCTGGTGTTGGGGATACAGGGGACACAAAATATATCACTCAAACTAACAATACCTAGATCCAGTTGTATCCATCCTTCAACACATAACCAAGAAACCTTCGGAAATCATTTACCTCGACCTTCGAAAAGCATCCGTTATACGAGTCATGGCAATACTCTCGAGCTCGCCCCAGTACTGGGTTATCGAGGTTATCTCACCAACAACTGTACAAAAGAGATTTTCGATGTCGGCAAAGCTCAGGTATTCGAACGCAGCGATAAAATTGTGGCGACAACACCTCGGAGCTCAACTCCCGGGACACCGCCACAACCCCTAAATGTCGGGAGGCACCAAGAACAATGTTCTTGTCACAAAACCATCGAACGATTCCAAGATACCCGTGATCCTAAAAAATTTAGTGAAATTTGAGGAGAGGAAAGTCAAAACATCTCGTCGGGAGACCTCACCGAGCTGACGAAGGGACTAAGGAGTAAAAGAATCCTACTCTCCGATATATATTCCTAAGACTCAAAACATTTTTGTTCTAGACTCAACAACGCATGACAAACAATCAAGCGGGGGCTCCTAAGTCGGGATGGCTCGATTACCAACTTATAGCGCCCTCGATGCGGCTATATCTCCCACGTGTCGGAAGCACGACTTAGAGGCATAACCGCATTGAAAGCAATGTCGCAAGTGAGGTAATCTTCACACAACCCATGTAATACATAAGGAAAAGAGATACATAGTTGGCTTACAATCACCACTTCACACAATACATGAGTAAAACATTACATCATACAGATACAATCAAGGTCCGACTACGGAACCAAAATAAAAGAAGACTACCCCAAATGCTACACAGATCCCCGATCGTCCCAACTGAGCTCCACTCTTGATCAAGCTCAAACGAAACAACACAATGAACAAGATCTTCATCGAGCTCCTCCTTGAGCTCGGATCGTCACCTGCGGTTTCATCGGCACTGCAAACTGGTTTTGAAGTATCGTGAGTCACGGGACTCAGCAATCTCACGCCCGCAAGATCAAGACTATTTAAGCTTAAAGGTAGGACAGGGTAGTGAGGTGGAGCTGCAGCAAGCGACTAGCATATATGGTGGCTAACATACGCAAAAGAGAGCGAGAAGAGAAGCAAGGCACGGTCGTGAAGCTAGTAGCGATCAAGAAGTGATCCTGAAACTACTTACGTCAAACATAACTCCAACACCGTGTTCACTTCCCGGACTCCGCCGAGAAGAGACCATCACAGTTACACACGCAGTTGGTGTATTTTAATTAAGATCAACTTCGGTTTTCTACAACGGACATTAACAAATTCACATCTGCCTCATAACCGCGGCACGGCTTTGAAAGATAATACCTGCAGGGTGTCCCAACTTAGCCCATTATAAGCTCTCACGGTCAACGAAGGATATTCCTTCTACGGGAAGACCCGATCGATCTCGGAATCCCGGACTACAAGACATTTCGACAGCAATAAAACAAGACCAGCAAAGCCGCCGGATGTGCCGACAAATCCTGATAGGAGCTGCACATATCTCGGTCTCAGGCACACCGGATTGTCCAAACTTCCGATAGGCGAACCCAGAGTTGCCTGGTACACCGGCGGTCGACGGTTTGGACCAACACTCGAAGGAGCACGGCCCGTGGGTTAAAATAAAGATGACCCTTGAGTCTGCAGAACCCAAGGGAAAAAGGCTTAGGTGGCAAATGGTAAAACCAATGTTGGGCCTTCTTTGGAGGAGTCTTATTCAAAGCGAACTGTCAAGGGGTTCCATAAATCACCCAACCGTGCAAGGAACGCAAAATCCGGGAACATAATACCGATATGAGGGAAACTAGGCGGCAAGAGTGGAACAAAACACCAGGCATAAGGCCGAGCCTTCCACCCTTTACCAAGTATATAGATGCATTAATTAAATAAGATATATTGTGATATCCCAACAAGTAAACATGTTCCAACAAGGAACAACATCTCCATGTTCAACAAGGAACAAACTTCATCTTCACCGCAACTAACAACGCTATAAGAGGGCTGAGCAAAGCGGTAACATAGCCAAACAACGGTTTGCTAGGAAAGGATGGTTAGGGGCTTGACATGGCAATATGGGAGGCATGATAAGCAAGTGATAGGCATCATAGCATAGGCATAGCAAAAAGCGAGCATCTAGCAAGCAAAGATAGAAGTGATTTCGAGGGTATGGTCATCTTGCACGAAATCCCGCAAGGAAGAAGAACGAGTCCATGAAGAAGACAAGCGGATGTAGTTGAGCGAATCCTCACAACTCCGAGCGAAACGAAGCTAACGAGAGAAGCAACCGGAAAGAAACAAACAACATAGTAAACAACCAATCATAAACATGGCATGATGCACAATCAAGTATGATGCATGTCCGGTTTAATGATGCATGGCATGGCAATATGCATAAATAACACTACAAGTTAAGTGGAGCTCAATATGCAACGAGTTGCATATTGACAAAACACCACATCAATTATTTAGTTCTCTCTCGATTATGGACCCAACAATATTAAATGTTATTAAACATGGCAACGGGTGAAGCATAATTAAACTACCTATTTAGGCAAGTTTAAATGAGGCCGGAAACAACAAACGATAATTCCGGAAAATCCTCATGTCATTTAGCAATTTAATGCAAACACAATTTTAAACATTTTAATGTTGTTAACATGATGCGGATGACATATACAAGTTATATGCAATTTTTATGAAGATGTTGACATGAGCATGTTATGAAGCATTTGGTCACCATGGCGGAACGAAAAGGGTGCCACGGCGGCGAAACAAAAATGGTGCCACGGCAACATATCCGAAAATGATGCCACGGCAACATATCGGTTCCGGTAGCTCACGGAGATACGGTGCAAAAGGAGGCGGCGGATGCGTGTCATGCAAGGATGGTGGGGTGATCCGGATTCCGGTTCCCACGGGACGGCGGCATGGCAAACGAGGAACGTGCACGAAACAAACGGGCACGGTACAAACATATCGCACATCTCATTCCACACATGCATTCGGTCCACGGCAGCCGTTCTCGGCGGTTATACCTTCGAACCGTGCGTTCGGGGCGGAATGCGTTTCGTAGAGGGAAGTAGACGTTCTCGCGATGATCGTCGAGGGAAGTAGTCGTACACGGCGTAGTGGAAGTCGTTGTTCACGTGGCGACGGTAGTTGTACACGTTTTCGTAGATGTTCATGTCGACGGTAGTGGTACACGCGACGTTGGGGTACTTTTCGGTCCGGTCTTGGCGGTGTAGATGTACACGTTGTCGGGGTACTTGTCGCATCATCGGGTGTAGTTGTACATGAAGGTCTTGATGAATCGAAGGGACTTGGCGATCCAAAATTGCTCCTGTTCGGGTAGGCATCGTGACAACAGCTCGAGGTGAGGCCACGTATGGGGCGCTTCTGGTCGATGGGGACGACGACGAAGGCACAAAGCAGGGGGCAGCAGAGGGACTAGGCGCGGGGAGGACCAAGCGGAGGCGGGGAGGAGGCCACAGGCGCTGGGCGAACCATGGAGGCGGCGGAGGAGGAGGTCGGGTAGGGGGGCGGGGGCGTCGCCGAGGAGCAACGCGACG
Source organism: Aegilops longissima (assembly GCA_021605205.1). Lineage (NCBI taxonomy): Eukaryota > Viridiplantae > Streptophyta > Magnoliopsida > Poales > Poaceae > Aegilops > Aegilops longissima. The sequence goes on along the minus strand of CM038682.1, from coordinate 597,172,371 downwards.
AGGACGGCCCGGGGCTCTGGCTGCGGTGGCGCCGGAGTTGAGAAAAGCCAGCAGGGCGGATGGGCGCGGCGCTCCTGGTCACAGCGACCGGAGGGGCGACGGGGCATGGATGGCGCCGGTGGAGGGAGGAGGCGGCGAGGGGAACAGGAGAGGGGATCGCGCGAGGAGGGAGGAGCGGGGGCCTGGCGCTGGGTTCGGCAGGGGCGTGGTCGCTGGGGCGCTCGAGAAGGGGAGACGCCATGGAGGAGGAGAGGAAGGGGGCCGGCTGATGCGGGCACCATGAGAGGCGTGCTCGAGAGGAGGGTTCGGTCGCTTCGGGGAGGAAGGAGCGGAGGTGAGGGGATCGGGCGATGCGGGTGCCTGGCGGCGCTGCGAGGAGGAACGAGGGGAGAGATGGGGATCGGCAGAGAGCACTGCGGGCTGGATCGGTTGGTGGCTAGGGTTAGAAGGGTTAGGAGGGGCGGCTGGGCCTTGGCCTTGGGCCGTCGCGGGAGGTTGGGAGGCCCAGGAGGCATGGCTGGGCTCTCTCTCCCTCATATTCTTTAGCAGAAAAGAATTATAGAGAGACGAAAAGAAAGAGAGGGTTAGGGAAAGAATTTGCGCATGCGGACAATTTTCCCGAACTCGCAAAAATGAGCTCGATCCAGGAAAATAAAAGAGGCGTGATTGAAAGATTTAAATCCAAAACCATTTGAATTTAATTCGAATGGTATGGACTAGGATAACATTTTGGAAGAGTCCAAAAATGTTAAGAATTTAGGAGGAGCCTCGATAAAAGAGGTAAGAATTGTTGGCAAAGTTTGGAGACCAAACTTGAAGTAGAAAGGCCATGGGAATTTTTCAAGTGTGTTACGGTTAATTCCAAACTAATGGAATATTTAAATATAGCTCCCTAAATATTGGGAGGATATGTTATAAAGAGAAGTCACCCTTCCCTCGATTTAAATGGACCGAAGATCCATACGATTTTATTTAGTTGAGTTTTAAAAATTAATGCTATGATGGCATGATGACATGATGCAATTCACAAGAACCAAAGATGAATGCAAAGAACCAAACAAAACACACGACGAAACCCGGAAACCCTGGAAGGCAACTGAAGCTCCGGTCTTGGGGCGTTACACATGATTAGCCCCTAGACGGATTAAAATCATTTGTCATGGCAGACCTTTTCGCTTCAGCCCCCAGATCCTATAGTCCGGGGTGTGTCCGAATACCCACTCAGCTATCCAAAATCGGAGTATGCGTGGAAACAAGGCATAGGGGTCATAAGTGCTTGAACAGACAAGTACCCAACTAGTTATGTTATATTACATGGATAGTAAGAAACATCTTCCAGGGAGAATAGTTCCGTTAGGGGTTCCTTTCCACAGGTACGCATGCGCGATCGCATGCCCGGACTATGTAACGATGGCGCAGGATACAAGACTTTGGGGATTTACGTTGTAATAAGCGAACACATCTTTTGTTCACCGATCGAATATTCTCTTAAGGAAGCTAGCTTTCGGCTTCACCCATCGATGTACACATCTGGCTGAACCGGCAGTAACAATCGCAGAGGTGCTCCCCTTATGCCCTAGCCGAATTAACAGGAACGTAGGGCATAAACACAAGAGCCAGGCAACCCAGCTTGGCAACATCTTAAGTCATATCGATGCATATAATGGTGAAGAAAAGGCACATATGGAAAAACAATGCATATGTGATGGGCAGAAAGCCATGTGAGTAATTATTTTTAGCTTCTGTATAGGAAGCCCCCAGGTATTGCTTACACGCTTAGTGCAGCCAGAGTAATCCGGCAATCCGCACTGTATTGAATACTTTGTGTGAAGAGAGAAAAGGTCGAGAAAGGGAAAAGGGATGGAGCATAAGTAAAAGAGGGGAGTAGGGAGACGAACGCTGAGTTCGGCGTTAGGCGTAGAATCTCCGGAGTCTGGCCGCATTCCATGGGTTTGGCTCGAGTCTGTTGTCCAATGCATTACGTAAGTGGTATGCTCCTCCAGTGAGAACTTTATTGATGACGAAGGGGCCTTCCCACTTGGGTTTGAGCTTGTCCTTCTTCTTCTCCGGCAGGCGTAGAACGAGCTCGCCAATATTGTAAGTTTTGGCCCGCACTTCTCTGCTTTGATATCGCCGAGCCTCTCTGGCGATAGAATGCGGAATGGGCTTTGCGACATCGCGCTCCTCCTCCGTGGCATCAAGTTATCCTGCCGATCTAACTCGGCTTCTTCTCTTCGTACATGCGACGCTGCGGCGAATCATGTATTATGTCGCAGGTAGTATCGCTTCCGCACCGTACACCATAAAAAATGGTGTATATCCGGTGGTGCGATTCGGTGTGGTCTGCAGCCCCCAGAGTACGGAGTCAAGCTCCTCCACCCAGTGCGTATCCGATTCTATTAAAGACCGCACTAGTCTGGGTTTGATGCCGCTCATGATGAGACTGTTTGCCCGTTCGACCTGGCCGTTTGTTTGGGGGTGGTAGACGGAAGCACAGTCGAGCTTAATGCCCATATTGCCGCACCAAGTTTTCACTTCATCGGCTGTGAAATTTGAGCCATTATCGTGATGATGCTATGGGGACTTCAGACGGTGTACGAACCCAGATATGAAGTCGACATCGGTCCGGATTCAGCCGTTTTAACGGCTTGGCTTCTATCCATTTGGTGAACTTGTCCACCATGACCAATAAGTATTTTTCTTATGGCTTCCCCTTTAAGGGTCCAACCTGATCATGAGCGGCCAAGTTATGGGGATTGTTTGAGAGAGGTAGGGGCATATGACTCTTATTGGCGAAGAGTCGGCAACCGACGCAATGTTGGACAAGGTCTGTCGTCGTGCCTTTCGGGCCGTTGGCCAATAGAAGCCTGTACGGAAGGCCTTGCCGACTAGCGCTCGAGCCGCGGCGTGATGTCCGCCCAGTCCGGCATGGATTTCAGCCAAGAGTTGTCGTCCTTCCTCTTCGGAGATGCACCTTTGGAGCACTCCGGTCGCTCTTTTCTTGTAGAGTTCCCCTTTGTGGACCTTGTAAGCTTTAGAGCACCGGACTATGCAGCGTGCTTCGTTTTGGTCTTCGGGGAGCTCCTGCCTATTTAGGTAGGCCAAGAAAGGCTCGGTCCACGGGGCAATTACGGCCATGATTTCATGGGCCGAAGATGTTATTTCGGTGGCAGAGCCTCTGATTGTGTCTGATGGTTTGGAATCTGGGTATGTGCTCGGGTTCGTGCTGGTATTGCCGGACTCCCCTTCCCATAATACGGCTGGCTTGAACAGCCTTTCCAGGAATATGTTAGGTGGGACAGGGTCGCGTTTGGCACCGATGCGGGCAAGGACGTCCGCCGCTTGATTGTTTTCTCGAGCCACATGGTGGAATTCGAGCCCCTCGAACCGAGCTGATATTTTGAGGACGGCGTTACGGTAGGCCGCCATTTTTGGATCCTTGGCATCGAAGTCTCCGTTTATTTGTGATATTGTGAGGTTCGAATCCCCGCGCACTTCAGGCGTTGGATGCCCATAGAGACTGCCATCCGAAGACCATGCAACAGAGCCTCATATTCGGCTGCATTGTTGGAGTCTGGATATAATATCTGGAGGACATATTGGACCGTGTCTCCGGTGGGGGATGTCAGGACTACACCTGCTCCCAATCCGGCCAGCATTTTAGAGCCGTCAAAGTGCATGATCCAGTTGGAGTATGCGCCGTACTCTTTAGGGATTTCGGCTTCCGTCCATTCGGCGACAAAGTCGGCCAAGATTATGATTTGATGGCCCGCCGTGCTTTGTACATTATGTCGAACGGAAGGAGCTCGATGGTCCATTTAGCGATCCGGCCCGTAGCGTCGCGATTGTTTATTATGTCATTGAGCATTACTTCAGAGGCTACTGTGATCGAACACTCTTGAAAGTAGTGTCGCAACTTCCGGGATGCCATGAAGACCGTGTATGCTATTTTTTTGATAGTGTGGGTATCGGGATTTGCATGGGGTGAGGGCTGTGGATACGTAATAAACTAGCTTTTGGAGCGGGAATTTGTATCCATCAACCTCTCGTCCGACGACGAGTACTGCGCTTACAACTTGGTGTGTTGTTGCTATGTATAATAGCATAGGCTCGCCGGTGTTCGGCGCTGTTAGGACTGGATTACTGGCCAGTAAGGTATTTATTTCATCGAGTCCGCCGCGCTGCATCCGCCCATACGAAGTGTTCGGTGCGCCGCAGAGGCGTTAAAGAGGCAATGCCTTTATCCTAGCTCGAGATAAAGCGGCTCAAAGCGCCACGCATCCGCTAGCTTCGGATGTGCTTGAGGTCTGTTGGTATAGCCAAGCGAGACAGAGCTCGGATTTTGCCGGTTCGCTTTGATTCCTCTGTTGGAAACAATGAAGCCCAGCAGTTTCGATGGGACGCCAAGACGATTTTTCTGGATTCAACTTAATGTCGTATGTCCGGAGGTTATCGAATGTGAGCCTCAAGTCATCTATCGTGGTTTGACGTGTCTAGTTTTCATGACCACGCCGCCCACATATGCTTCCACCGTTTTCCGATTTGTTTTTCAGGCATGTTTGAATCATGCGTTGATAGGTTCTTGGCATTCTTGAGCCCGAAGGGCATAGTGTTGAAGCAAAAGGGCCATATGGCGTTATAAAAGCTGTTGCAGCTTGGTCGACTCGCCATCTTTATTTGATGGTATCCGAGTATCGTCGAGAAAACACAATGAAGTCGTGTTCAGCTGTGGCATCAATGATTTGATTGATGCGAGGGAGGAAAGGGATCCTTGGGGCAAGCCTTGTTGAGGTCTTTGAAGTCGATGCATAGGCGCCAGGATTTGTCCTTCTTTGGTACCATCACCAAATTTACCAGCCAATCCGGATGTTTGATATCTCTGATGAATCCGACCTCGAGTAGCTTGGCTAACTCTTCCCCCATTGCCTGTCGTTTGGGCTCTGAGAATCGCCTTAGTGTCTGCTTGACTGGTTTATATCCTTTTAGAATATTGAGGCTGTGTTCGGCCAGTTTGCGTGGGATGCCTGGCATGTCCGATGGGTGCCAGGCGAAAATGTCCCAATTCTCGCGTAAGAAATCTCGTAGTGCGGTGTCAATCGCGGGGCTCAGCTATGTCCCGATGGAAGCTGTCTTCGTGGGGTCCGTTGGATGGACCTGGAATTTAACTATCTCGTCTGCAGGTTAAAATGAGGTGGACTTGGGTCGCTTGTCTAGTATCACGTTGTCCCTGTCCACGGTGGCCCATAGTGTTGTTAACTCTTCAGCTGCTAGGGCTTCAGATAATGCTTCCAGGGCTAGAGCTGCGGTTTTATTTTTGGCGTGAAGTGCAACGTCCGGATCACTAGCTAGAGTGATGATTCCATTGGGTCCGGGCATTTTAAGCTTCATGTACCCATAATGGGGTACATCTTGAAATCTTGTAAACGCGTCCCGCCCTAGAAGGGTGTGGTATCCGCTGCTAAAAGGAGCCACCTGGAATGTGATTTCCTCGGACCTATAATTCTCCGGGGTGCCGAATACCACATCGAGTGTGATTTTTCCCGCACACCGCGCTTCCCAAGTAGGGATAATTCCCTTGAAGGTTGTGCCGCTTTGTTCAATGCGGCTTTTATCAATCTCCATCTTGCTGAGTGTTTCTTCATAAATCAGATTTAATCCGCTTCCGCCGTCCATGAGTACTTTAGTGAGCCGAAAGCCATCTACGATCGGACTAAGGACCAGAGCGGCTGGTGCCCGGACAGCCCGGAATCGAGGTTCATCACTGGCATTAAAAGTTATAGCAGTGTCATTCCAAGGGTTTATTTTTGCCACATGGTAAATTTCAGCGGAGCTTCGACGAGCTCGCTTGCGCCTATTGTTCGAGAAAGTCGAAAGTCTCAAGACCGTTAGTATTGTGTTATTTGGCAGGATGTTGTTCCACTTTATGGACCACAAGAAGATCCTCGCCACTTTTTGCCACCTGCCAGAGTATCCAACATGCCTTAAGGCTATGAGTAGGTGTTGTATCCGGAGTACTGTGGAGCTTACATGGCCCGTCGAGCCATTCCTCCAATACGGATCCCCGCCCTGGGGTGGGCTTTGGTTTCTTGGGGGTTGGCTGGGACGACTTACGAGAGTTCATCCGTTTAGTTCAGACAAAGGTTTTGGTGAGAGCAGTACTATCCCAAAATTCTATTTGGGTCTTCCAAGCGCTCTCCATCGCACAGTACTTCCGTACTATGGTTGCCAAGTCTGTGAAGCGTACTATGTCGCGGCGGCTTATAGCATTGAGGAGTCCTTCGTCCGTGCATTTTTTGCAGAAAAGTGAGACCATGTTCTCTTCGTGGCAGTCCCTGACCTTGTTAAGCGCAAGGAGGAATCTGGCCCAGTAACGATGTACGGTTTCCTAGGGCTCTTGCCTGATGCGGGAGAGACAGTTTAGAGTCCGGATTTTGATCCGATCTAACGCCCAAGGGCGCGGGCGGTCCCGAGCTCAACAGCTCAGAATCCGGAGTGCCCAATTTCTTCGGCCCAATGCCCGATTCTAAGTCCGGGACCTGGGTCAGGTTTTCCTTTGAGCAGGTCTTTGGCTCAAGGAGTTCGGTGATCCGAACATAACTTGTCCTCAAAGTTGAGGGGCAATCCGCGTGTGGTTCCTCCACTATCGCTATCTCATGGGTGGCCGGCGGGGACCTGATATCCCTTTGGTCGGGTTTAAGCCCGATCCGGTCATAGTCTGTAGTGACTCCCAGAGCGGTGATGCGATCCAAGAGTTCGTTAAGGGAGGAGAGCTCCATTGGATCCATCTGTTCGGCAAGTTCCGAACTAACGCGAAGGTTATGATTGATGACCCGAGAATTCATTGTCGGCGCCTCCGCTGATGGGGCAGCCATGATAAAGCCGCTGAGCCAGAGCGTCTGGCCTACAGCCAGAGCCCCCTCCGAGGTAATGTCATCCTTGACAATGAGACGAGCCATCGAGCCTTGTGGCGACGTCACAGAGGAACTCTCAATGAAAGCACCAATGTCGGTGTCAAAACCGGCGGATCTCGGGTAGGGGGTCCCGATCGTGCGCCAAGGTCGACGGTAACAGGAAGCAAGGACACAGATGTTTACCCAGGTTGGGGCCCTCTCGATGGAGATAAAACCCTACTTCCTGCTTGATTAATATTGATGATATGGGTAGTACAAGAGTAGATCTACCACGAGATCGTAGAGGCTAAACCCTAAGAGCTAGCCTATGATGGTATGATTGTAATTGTGATCGGTCTCCTAAGGACCAACCTCTCCGGTTTATATAGACACCGGAGAGGGCTAAGGTTTACATGGAGTCGGTTACAATGAAGGAAATATAATATCCGGATCGCCAAGCTTGCCTTCCACGCCAAGGAAAGTCCCATCCGGACACGGGCCGAAGTCTTGAGTCTTGTATCTCCACGCTTCAATAGACCGGACATTGTACACAGTCCGGCTATCCGGATACCCCCAATCCAGAATCTCGGCGGGGCCCTTTGCCAGCGCGTCCCATCGCGAAGTGAAATGGCAGACCGCCCGCCGCCGACGCCACGTGACATGCCCACAACGGGCGGCAGTCTGGAGGCTTAGCAAGTACGCCACTTGGTTCCCGCCGACGCGTTTGAAGTTTGGATAAATCAGATTGGGCGAGGCCGACTCCTGCCAGTCGGCCCGGCAGATGTCGGACGAAGCTTCCCCTCAAGCACTCGGAGAAAGAATCTATTGAGGCTCCTCGGCTGCTTAGCCGCAGCACCTCACCAGCTTCGGGGACTACTGTCGGAGTAATGGGCCACGGGTAGGCTAACCCGAGACCCAGAACCTTTCAAGACATCAGGGCAGGCTGCGCCCCTCAAGGCGCTAAGACGAAGTGCCGCCTTCTGGTGGCCGGTTGGAGGAATAGCCAGCTGCCCGAAGACGGCCGAGTCCCAGAAGCCGGCATCAAGGCAAGCTGACTTCTAGTGGGCGACTTCTAGAGAAGTCGGCCCCTAGCAGTGGGCCCATGGCGCCAACAAAGCCTGCGCCCTCATCAATAAAGACAAGACAGGGAGTGGCTACAGTATAGCCCATCCCTCCCAAATCTAGGAATGGGCATGGCCATAGTGCACCGTACAGGCAGGGATCTCTGCCCGTCGCGGCACTGTTGCCACTCCACCCCTGACATCATCACAAGCAGGCGGAGCCCTGCTCCCACGATAGCTTGTTGGTACGGCCCAAGGACAACGGGCCCCACCGATCAGCGAGAGCCCGGAAGACGGCTAGAACCCCACCAGTCGGACCCGAGGGAGGTCGGCCCCCAGCAGTCGGCCCGCCCCTTCCTCGGGGCCCACTCGCCATTAACCAGACGAGACACGGTGTGGTTATCAGAATCGCCGCCAAAGCGGCGGGTTGTAGCCACGCTCCCCTGACCGAGTCGACGTCATTAGCATCACGGCTACAGTGATCAGCAGCCGACAAGACCCGCGAGCAGCGGAGGCGGCCTGTCGGCCCCGTACTAGACCAGTCGGTGGGGCCCACCTAGCGGTGGGCCCCAGCAGTCGGCGGAGAAGCCGACAACCAGAGAGGCTGACAGTCGGGTCCTACACCCGGTCAGATTACTATTGTACCCCTGGGGGGTAGGCCTATATAAACCCCCCAGGGCACCCATGCAAAGGGTTCCCAACCAGTTAGAACTAGACCAACCCATAGAGAAAGGAGAAAGCTAGCCTTGCCTTCTCCTACGTCTAGCATACAGCTCGAGGAGCACCATTATATTCACTTGTGCCTTAGTGATCATGCGGAGACCCCGCAGAGCAGGACTAGGGGTGTTATCTCCTAGGAGAGCCCCGAACCTGGGTAAAGTGCGTCGGCGTTCGTGTCTATGCCTCATCCCGCTTCCAGGCACCGGTGACGGTCTACTCGCCCCCACCATGATAAGCCATACATTGGCATATGTTGCACCCAACCCCCGACACCTTTGTTGGTTGTTATTCAAGTGCGCCTTCTCTCAAAATGGACACAAAAAATACCACAGCATGTCGGGTGCCATTCCATGATAGCATGCCAAGTTTCATGAATTTCAGACGAGTTTTGGACTTAGTAGAATTTAAAAACAAAGTATCTCAATGTTTTACCAGCAATCAACAGTGCCCTCGTGTTTGAGATTCATTCCCATTTCTTGCATGGGACCTAAGCATGCACCCATGGACACACATTTCATATGTCAACCCATTTTTCTGCACTGGAGCATGTGCATGTAGTTCAAATTTGAATTATGCACATAAAAATGTCCAAGCGAACCTCGAAAAATCCCAAAAAAATTGACACAACACTCCTATCGTTTGATGTTGACACTAGAAAAATTTTGAAAGCAAAAAGAGGCAACGGATATCGTTTTGTCCCCAAAGGTGGCACGTTCCCTACTGAAACCATCAGGCTTGTTGTGAGAAGCTCTGGTTTGCGAGAAGCTTATAACCAAACCTGCCCCAAATGAGACAATTTTTTTACCACGGCATGTTGATGCCGCTCCATGATAGCATGGCAAATTTCATAAACTTCAGATGAGTTTTGGATTTACTAGAATTTAAAAACCATGTATCTCAATGTTTGCGGCCGAGCGACAGTGGCAAGGTGTTTGACATTCATTCTCATTTATTGCATGGGACCTAAGCATGCAACCAAGGACACAGATTTGATTTTTCAAACAATTTACATGCACTGGAGCATGTGCCTGTAGTTCAAATTTGAATTATGCACATAAATGCATAGAAAACTCAGTTAATGTATAAGAATGTCCAAACGAACCCCGAAAAATTCCTAAAATTAACACAACACTCATGTTGTTCTATGTTGACACTAGAAAAAAAATTGAAATCAAGAAGAGGCAACGGATATCGTTTCGTCCAGAAAGGTGAAAAGTTCCCTACGATAACCATGAGGCTTGTTGTGAGAAGCTCTGGTTTGTGAGAAGCTTATACCCCAACCTGCGCCAAATGAGACAATATTTTTACCACAACATGTTGATGCCGTTCCATGCTAGCATGTCAAGTTTCATACATTTCAGACGCGTTTTCGATTTACTAGAATTTAAAAACCATGTATCTCAGTGTTAGGGGCCGAGCGACGGTGGCAAGGGGTTTGACATTCATTCTCATTTCTTGCATGGGACTTAAGCATGCAACCAAGGACACACATTTCAATTTTGAACCCATGTATATGCACTGGAGCATGTGCATGTTGTTTAAATTTGAATTATGCACATAAATGCATAGAAAACTCAGTTAATGTATAAAAATGTCCAAGCAAACCCCGAAAAATCCCAAAAATTGACACAACACTCCTGTTGTTCTATGATGACACGAGAAAAATTTTGAAAGTAAGAAGAGGCAATAGATATCGTTTTGTTTCCCAAGGTGGCACATTCCTACCGAAACCATCAAGCTTGTTGTGAGAGAAGCTTTGGTTTGCGAGAAGCTTATACCCAAACCTTCCCCAAATGGACAATATTTTTACCACGGTATGTCGATGCCGTTCCATGATATCATGTCAAGTTTCATGAGTTTTCGATTTACTAGAATTTTAAAACCATGTATCTCAATGTCAGCGGCCGAGCGACAGTGTCAAGGTGTTTGACATTCATTCTCATTTCTTGCATGTTACCTAAGCTTGCAACCAAGGACACACATTTGATTTTGCAACCCGTTTTTATGCACTGGAGCATTTGTATGTAGTTCGGTTTTGAATTGTGCACATAAATGCCTAGAAAACTCAGTTAACATATAAAAATGTCCAAACGATCCCCAAAAATTCCAAAATTTAACATGGCACTCCTATGGTTCTATGTTGACACCAGGAAAAAAATTGAAAGCAAGAAGAGGTGACGAATATCATTTTGTCCACAAAGGTGACACGTTTCCCTAACGAAACCATGAGGCTTCTTGTGAGAAGCTCTGGTTTGTGAGAAGCTTATACCATAACCTGCCCCAAATGGGACAATATTTTTTACCCCAGGATGTTGATGCCATTCCATGATAGCATGCCAAGGTTCATGAATTTTAGACGGGTTTTGGATTTACTAGAATTACAAAAGCAAGTACCTCGACGTTTGCCGGCGAGCCACGGTGCCGTGGTGTTCAAAATTTATCCCCATTTCTTGCATGGGACATAAGCATAAACCAATGGACACATATATGATTTTACAACCCATGTTGGTGCACCGGAGCATGTGCATGTAGTTTAATTTTGAATTGTGCACCTGAAATGGCTAAAAAACCAATTTAATGTATAAAATGTCCAAACGAACCCTGAATAATTCCAATTTTTTTATGACACACATATAGTTGCATGTTCACTGTAGATAAAAGTTCTAGCAATTCAAACACCCTCCATTGCCGCTGTGACCCCATTATGTAATTCAAATCAAGATGAAAAATCAAGTAGATCGCACACAGTTTATTATCCCCAACCGTGTGAGATGCAGTACAAAATATCTTGGAGCACCGTCGGAGTATAGTACGCCTATGGCTTATGTGAGAAGGTGCGTCGGCTACAGTCCTTAGCTGGCGTCTCAAGCACACTAGCTCGCTCCCCAAATATTATTTCACTGTTCAATCATCGCCGGTGAAAGATGGGGACATGGACCCGCATTGTGAGGGCAACTTTGGCGGCCCAATCCGGCGAGAGCGCGGCCGCAGCCGCCATGCGCGTGCTAACAAGATGCATGAGCGCGGCCGCAATCTACGACCAGGCAGCCAAGGCAACCCAAACAACCGTTGTTGCTTCTCAGGTGGCGGCAACAACATTTGCCTCGGGGATAGCAACTGGCGAGAGTGGCACAGCAGCTGTCCGTTCCACAGCGGCGACCTTAGCCCTGATGGAGGCCGCCCACGACCATGTCGAGGCCACCCATGCCCAGCTCGTGGCGATCACAGCACAAATCAAACAAAGCTTCTCCGACAACGGTCGGCAACCCACGGCCGAAAAGTTGGCAATCGCCGAGAGCGTTCGAGCAGCCGTCCGTTCCTCAGCCGCATACCTTGCCAAGACAGAGCCCGTCCAAGCCCAAATCGCGGCCGCCCATGCCCAGCTCGTGGCGGCCTTTTCCAAAGAGATGGCGGACGCGGATGGCGAGATGCTTGCTAAGTATGCTGTGATGGATGTCATGGAGCCCCTTCCCCAAGAGACCGTCGGCGCGAGCTGGACATGAGGGAGGCGGCGGAGATCGACAAACACCAGTCGTAGTAGTACTCTTTGTTTTGCTTAATTAAGAGCATCGTCTTTAATTTGTTAGAGTAATGTCTAGGTCAGCTAGTTCTATTTAATTGCTGAACTTGCTCGATTAAGAAGTGTGGGTGTGCTGTAGTCTCCTTTGTGTACCCAAATTATGCAATGACGTGGATGACCACTGTAACTAGGGAAATTCGAACCAAAATTTTTGACGTTCAAACTCATCACACATGAGTTAAGCTATCTGAATCATTTGTGATGTTCATATATCGTACTCAGTTCTAAATAAGGGACCGTGTCTGATGACACTTTGCGCGTCAGTTTTTTCGTTGCACCGATTCAAAATTTTCGGTTTCCGCGGAAGTATCTACCTCCCCGCCCCCTCCCCCTTACCAAAAGCCACATTTCCCCTGTTTCCACCTTCCTTTCCAAGTTGAAACATTCACTCCTTGCTTGCAGCGCCGCCTCCTCACCAGTGACCCTCCTTCACGGTGCTTGGCCTCGTCTATCCAGGCAGGTAATCCACACCCGACCCCCATCCTCCTCCTCCTCCTTCCACATCCCACATGCCCCGACCGCCAGCGCAAAACCTTCCACCCAAATCACCGACCCCTCCACCAAATAAGGGCCGCCCTAAGCCATGGTGCACGCAGTATAGGCAGGAGCTCAAGGAGCCTTTGGCAGCGGAGAAGCAAATCGCGTCCGCAGGCGTGGATGAGGTCGCGATGGCTGCCATTCGTGTTGACCCCTAGATCTTGGAGGAGCACCTCGCCATCGAGGCCACCGTCGACGCCTCATGCGCCGACGCCATGACGCGGTTGGCTGCTTTAAACGACAGTTCGTGGCATTTTCTCGAGGTCACCCTCGGTGCCTTCGACGAAGACTACGAGGCGTTTTCTCAGCGTGCACGTGCTTACCTACACTCGGGAGCCAGCAGGTTGGTGCCCGAAGCGGCTCAGGCAACTCACCACTACGACGAGGGCACCCACAATGTGGAGGCCTCGCTCTCTTCCATGTCCAAGGAGCCAATCATCATCGACATCTCCGACGATGAGGAGTAGCTTGTCTTATTAGCTCACTATAAGGACCCATGTTCAGTTTGCTAGCTACGCCGGTTAAGCATGCTCGGTTTACCCGTTGCGTGTGCTTCTCCTGCCTTTCCTTAACAAATTCTAGTGAATTGTGCTATCTAATTTTACCATGCAATATGTTGCTCTTGTGTATATGTTCTATATGTCGTGCAATGTGGTGCTCACTTATTAACTGTTTGGTTAATTAGTTGTCGTCTTCAGTTAACAGTTTGGTTTAATTCTGCAAATGTGATGTTCAATTCTTCAGGCTGCAATTTTGTATTGTCTTCCATGTGAGAAATAAATTGAATTTATCTTTACAAAATACATGAGAAACAAATAAAATTGCTATATTTCCAAGTTGTCAGGCATGCTTGGTTTGGTTAACTGTCTGATCTTCTAGTATGTTATACATTGTGCAATGTGGTGCTCAGTTAACGTTTGGTTCATTTGTTGTGGTGTTTAGTTAAATGTTTGGTTCAATTCTGCAATGCGATGTTCAATTGTTGTGGGTGCATTTTGTTATTGTATACAATGTGAGAAACAAATCGAATTTGGTTGTACTGAATACATGAGAAACAAATACAATTGCTATATTTCCAAGTTGTTAAGCATGCTTGGTTTGGTTAACTGTCTGGTCTTCTATTAGCAGTATGTTATATTGTGGAATGTGGTGCTCAGTTAACGTTTGGTTCATTTGTTGTGGTGTTTAGTTAACTGTTTGGTTCAATTCTGCAATGCGTTGTTCAATTGTTGTGGGTGCATTCTGTTACTATATACCATGTGAGAAATAAATTGAATTTGGTTGTACTGAATACATGATAAACAAATACAATTGTTATATTTCCAAGTTGTTAAGCATGCTTGGTTTGGTTAACTGTCTGATCTTCTATTAGGAGTATGTTATATTGTGCAACGTGGTGCTTAGTTAATGTTTGGTTCATTTGTTGTGGTGTTTAGTTAACTTCTTGGTTCAATTCTGCAATGTGATTTCTAATTGTCATGGGTAGAATTTTGTATTTGTTGTGCATGTGAGGAATAAATCGATTTGGCTGCACTTAATACATGAGAAACATATACAACTGCTATATTTCCTAGTTCTTAATCATGCTTGGTTTGGATAAATGGGTTTCCCATGTGGCTTGAATTAATCTGATGAATCTGCAATGTGCTTATTTTTCATCAACATATTTTACTGATAGCGTGCGAACCCTCACTTAACCTGATGACTAACTACCTTATATGTGTTGCAGGGAAACAATGGGAAGCACTTAGGTTTACAATTAAGGTTTGCACATGCATGGTCCTTGGTCTAATAGCACATTATTGTGCAATTCCAAGAACCATTCTAATATTTAGGTTTTTAACAATTTGGTCTTGCACATGTAGGTCCTACTGTCAGAGGTTTTGGCCCACTGTTCGACCCTTTTTGCATATGGGGAAATGAGTTGTCCATGAATATCAGTCAAGTCAAGAAACTCAGAAAGATTGTTAGGATAAAGAAATTAGCGACAAAAAACAACAAGATCTTTTTCTGCACAATAAAGAAGACATCAGTTCGCTACAAGATGGTACTAACTATTATACCTTGCCTTTTTTATTCCTTTGCCCCATTTCCAATATAGAGAAGATATTTATGCACATCCTTGTTTTCAGGCCTTTCCAAAGCAGTTCACTAATGATTACCTCTCAAACCACCTCTATGGTCAGGAGGCGAGGAAGGTTTTCATACAACACCCACAGTTCAATATTGAAGTGTTCCTGAAGAGGACGAAGGATGGACGGTCAATCATCCACAGGCACTGGCCTAAAGTTGCAAAGACCTTCAACATCAATGAAGGCTCAATATTCGCCTTCCGCTTCAGCAGTTTTCCTGATGAGATGCATCTATCTATGTATCGTCTATGATGCTAATTTCGAAAGGTTATAGATGTTGCATGTGAAACTTGGTGCTGGTGCAATTATGTAATGGGGTAGCTGAGTGCTGAAGCTATATGATGTTGTACTCTGATGTATTTCAATTATGAAATCCTGCTTTCTTAATATGGAAATGAAATATATTGTGTGCTTAATATGAAGGGACAATTGCATTTTTACCCCTAGTTGGTTCCTACCCACGGGTTTTGACCTTACTTTTCGAGCTTGCTCAGTTTTGCCCTTACTTTTTCCATCGTGGTCCCTCGAATGCCCTTTGACCGTTTGACCAAAACTTTGAAAATTCATAACTAATTCATATGAACCCAGAAAAATGAAAATAAGATATCAAAATGTTTAGAAAAACATTACCTTTATGTGCATATCATTTGCATTCAGGATAAAAGCACCCTTTAAACTACCTGAGGTAATTAATGTTATTAACATTATTAAAAATAAAAAGGTATAAACAATATATTTTTTTCATGAATAAAAGTTACATGCAAATGTAGGTGATGTTTCCTGAACATCCAGATATATTATTTGCATTTTTCTGAGTTTGTATCATCTTGTTAAGAATGTTCTAACGACTTTGACCATTATTTGGAAACTTCATAACAAGTTGATACGAACTCAGAAAAATGCAAATAAGTTATCTGGATGTTCAGAAAACATCACCTACATTTGCATGTAATTTTTATTCATGAAAAAATATTGTTTATACATTTTTATTTTTAATAATGTTAATAACATTAATTACCTCAGGTACTTTAAAGGGTGCTTTTGTCCTGAATGCAAATGATATGCACATAAAGGTAATGTTTATCTGAACATTTTGATATCTTATTTGCATTTTCCTGAGTTCATATGAATTAGTTATCAATTTTGAAAGTTTTGGTCAACCGGTCAAAGGGCATTCGAGGGACCTCGACGGAAAAAGTAAGGGCAAAACTGAGCAAGCTCGAAAAGTAAGGGCAAAACCCGTGGGTAGGAACCAACTTGGGGTAAAAATGAAATTGTCCCTAATATGAAATATCAATTAGATTAATAAATGGATTATTAATAATAGGGCAATTAGCCTGCTAATTGGGTTTTTCTATTGCAAACGGTTATTGAGAAAACACTGTGGGCGATGACCTTAGGCAACGCACACATTTTCTAGGAATAAACCGTGTTGGATCAATGAACGGTCACACACGATATCCTCTTGAAAACTGTTTGCGTTAGGCCATCTTGCGCAAATGTTTACCACATAAAAAGTGTGTGTGATGGACAGCCTTTGCCACACATTTTCTTCTATGCACCATGTGTGATGCGTTCAATAACGCAAATGATAAAATTCTTAATATTGTGTGCAATGGCAACACTATCACAAACGTTTGAATGGGGAAAATTGTGTGTGATGTACCTGCGAACGGAAACATTTTCCTTGGAGCGACTGTGTGGGATGTATATACGAACGGAAACGTACTTCTTGGATTAACTATGTGGGGTGTACATACTAACGAAAACGTATTCCTTGGATTGACTGTGTGGAATGTACATACGAACGAAAACGTTTAGCAGGGACTGACTGGGGATATACTTACGACCGTAAATGATTTCGCCTATATAATTGTATCTTTTTAGCACAACTGTACGTATAACCGTATTTGATCGCTCGCCAGTCACGCACGACCTCATTTTGCCGAGCATGTGTGCCAGGAGGGCATATCCCCGACGGTTTCTGGGTCATGTGTGAAGGACCCCCCAATCGCAGTCACTCCCTAGGCGACGGTTCAGAATGCCGTCACAGAAAGGGGTTAAAAACCGTTTGTATAACACCTCGTTGTACCAGTGTATGATCAAATGTTCTCATTTGACTCCCAAGTTAATATACTCATATATAGATGACCTAGTCATTGCCAATTGCTTGATAGATGCTATAATTGGTTGTGCATCTTTAACACATATTTCATTTGCTATCATTTTTTGTGAGCATGTTGGTATGCATGTTTTCTTCATTCGAGGACATCCATTTGATGTTTTGCTTGTCTTGGTTTTTCTGGCCACGTAGATGTACAAGAATTCCTAAGCACCTCCTCTAGCTATCTATGTTTTCTTGTCTCTAATTATATTCTTGCTACATAACAAATATTGAACAATTCATTTTCAGACCCACTGGATGAGGCGCACTCGGAGTCACCGAACTGACAAGGTCTGAGCTCCAAAACCTTCTATGTGCATTTCGGTTGGACCAATTCACTCAAACTCGGTCAAAGCGAAATCACTTAGATTGATCTAGTTTTCCTTCTAAGTGTCACCAAGTTGAACCGCTTCGGCGTCACCGATGTGCTATACTGCTTGCAGTTACACATATCGGTGCCACCGAGTTGTTCCACTTGGAGCCACCGACAACACACGGGTATATATATATCCAGCGAGACCATACATTGAAAAATTCTTCAAACATCATGTTCCCGCACCCCGTTGATGTCGGCGTCCTGGTCTTTGGATCGTCACCCACGTCTCCTACACGCCCTCATCGCCAGATTCCGCTGCCGTCAATAGAAATCTTCCCCGCCATTGCCGTCGTAGAGAATCTCCACCAAGTTAGGATGACATTCAACCCCCTCCGTGTTCTAAATTCTGATTTAATGCATGAATGGATTGCCATAATTCTTGCCATAGATTGAAATCTTCTTGTACACTGCAAATTCCGTAGATTAGTTTCAAGCAAAAAAATTAGGGTTAAGTTTCCGCCGAATGCATCTCGTACCGACCGATTTGAGATTTTCGGAGTCACCGATTTGGCCCTGCCATTGCACTAGTACATCTCGGTGCCACCAATTTGTACTAATCGGTGAGACCGAAAGTAAAGTTTCAGTGAAACCCTAGCATATCAGAGACACCGAGCCACATATCGGTTTGACTGAAATTGTGTGCCATGTATCTGTTAGGTGCTTCGTATCACCGAGATGATCAACTTGGTGGATCTGAAATCCCTTCTGTGAAAACTTGAAACTAAGATCTGAACTCAATTTTCTTCAAAACTATCTGCTTTTTGTGATGACTCATCTACTCTGCCCATACCCATCTATTCACAGGGTCAGTTTGCAAGACGTCTGAAGCCAGTGACAGTCAGGATGTCTCAGAAGGGAATGTTGATCTCAATGCAGGCCCTAGTCCTAAGGGCAACTATTATGAGGGAGAAAGGAGTTCTCTAGAATTTCCCAAAGCTGCTACTAGGGCAAGAAAGAAGAGGACCTCAGATGATGATGATGAGGATTTTGCTGCAAGTGAAGCAACTTCAAAGAAGAAGAGAACAACATTGACGTATATGCAAAGCCCAAGATGGACCACCATTCCATGAAGAACATGTACAAGCCCATTCCTCAGAAAGATCTTGAGACACACAAGTTGGGATCCGTGAAGCACCTGTTGGCTGGACTGGCCACCATTAACACTATTTTGAGGCACACTCTATTTCCCAAATCTGGAGATGACAAGATGATTCATGGCCACTCCATCAACCTTCTGCATCTCTTTGATACACCTCAGAAGTTCAAGGTGATGAGCCTGATAGTTCGAACAATTAAGAGAACCGCAGCTGGCCAAAAGAGATCATGTGGTTTTGCTCCGCACATTGAGTTGCTCATCAACTCCAAGGTTGGAACAAGCACATATCTTATTGAACGCAAGCATCTTCCCTTGTTGCCAGAGTTCGAGGATAATGTAGTGGCGATGGATCCTTCTCATCCTACTTCTACTAAGGCACAGGAGAAGATACAGGCAGCTGCTGCAGCTAAAGCAGCCAAGGAAGCATCAGCACCCAATGCTCCCCTTGCTAACCTCAAGACAAAGAACGATCAAATGACTTATCTGTTAGAAGCAACCCTGAAGATTGAGAGAACTCTAGCCAACCTCACCAAGAACCAAGAGAGCTTAGAGCGGGTAGTTGAGGCAAAGATATATGATCTTGATGTAAAGATCACACAGGTACAGACCATCGTGACAAAGTTGAGGGATGATGTTGATACAACTAGAGTTGTTGCAGAGGACAGTGGAGATGATAGACCCACTCTGACAGATTCCACACAGTGCATAGGGAACCCAGTTCATCAGAAGGTTCGATGCGCACACTGTGGCTACAGCTTTCCCCCCGCCGCTTCATCGCTGCCACCGAGGGAGTCCCGACTAAGGGGTCTCTGGAGTTCGCCTGTGCTATGAGGCGGACTGGTGGGCCGTGAAGATACAAGTTAGAAGGCCTTCCCCCGTGTCCGGATGGGACTCTCCTTTGCGTGGATGGCAAGCTTGATGACCGGATGTGTAGTTTCCTTTCTCTGTAAACCAACTATGTACAACCCTAGGCCCCTCCGATGTCTATATAAACCAGAGGGTTTAGTCCGTAGAGGCTATCGCAAATCATATAGGCTAGACATCTAGGGTTTAGCCATTACGATCTCGAGGTAGATCGACTCTTGTAACCCCTATACTCATCAAAGTCAATCGAGCAGGAAGTAGGGTATTACATCCATTAAGAGGGCCCGAACCTGGGTAAACATCGTGTCCCCTTTGTCTCCTGTTACCTTCGATCCTCAGACACATAGTTCAGGACCCCCTACCTGAGATCGACCGGTTTTGACACGGACATTGGTGCTTTCATTGAGAGTTCCGTTCTGCCGTCGACAGAAGGTTCGATGGCTCGTTCGATCATCTACAACGATGCTGTTTCGCGGGAGACTTTTCTCCCGGGACAAATTTTTGTGTTCGGCGGCTTCGCGCTGCGCCCCAACTTGACTGGCCACCTCGAACAGATTAACAGCTACGCCCCTGGTCATCAGATCAGTTTTGGGAACTTGAATTGTGTCACTGATATCCGAGGAGACTTGATCTTCGAAGGGTTCGCGGCCTCGACCACCGCTCTGGCCTTAGATCCGGAGCAAACTGTCGGGTCCAAAGATGGGAGTTTAGAGCCCACCGGACTCTCTGCAATTATGAAGCTCACTGCCGGAGATCCGGAGGCGACTGTGTCATCAGCAAGCCCGGAGTCAGACTAGGTTCCCCCTATCATTGGAAAGCCGGACTCAGCCCCGGACGCTAGCTACGAACTCTCGAGGTCCAGGCCAAGTGAGCATGGCCAGGAGGCTTTTGCCCTGCCTAGCTCCACGGACTCTCGCTTCCTCGTCCAAACCTCGCTCTTAAACGAGGCTCTGGACTTAATGCGATCCCTCGGCAGAGGAATCACCTCTGAACTACGCCCAACCCGGATTAGGGGTTGAAGGCGGGGAATTTTACGTCCCACCTGTCGGTGTTAAAACCGGCGGATCTCGGGTAGGGGGTCCCGAACTGTGAGTCTAAGGCGGATGGTAACAGGAGGCGAGGGACACGATGTTTACCCAGGTTTAGGCCCTCTCGATGGACATAATACCCTACTTCCTGCTTGATTGATCTTGATGATATGAGTATTACAAGAGTTGATCTACCACGAGATCGTAGAGGCTAAAACCTAGAAGCTAGCCTATGGTATGATTGTTGTTGTCCTACGGACTAAACCCTCCGGTATATATAGACATCGGAAGGGGCTAGGGTTACACAAAGTCAGTTATAAGGAGGAGATCTACATATCCAGACACAAGCTTGCCTTCCACGCTAAGGAGAGTCCCATCCGGACACGGGTCGAAGTCTTCAATCTTGTATCTTCACAGTCCAACAGTCCAGCCAAAGGATATAGTCCGGCTGTCCGAGGACCCCTTAATCCAGGACTCCCTCAGTAGCCCCTGAACCAGGCTTCAATGATGACGAGTCTGGCGCGCAGATTGTCTTCGGCATTGCAAGGCGGGTTCCTCCTCCGAATACTCCATAGAAGATTTTGAACACAAGGATAGTGTCCGGCTCTGCAAAACAAATTCCACATACCATCATAGAGAGAATAATATTTCCACAAATCTAATCTGCCGACGCATTTTGCAGCATGACATCACACCACGGCCCGGTCATTATTCGAACCGTTTTTCACAACCAGCCACTGCACCTATCGCGAGGCAGTTACCTTGGCACGTCTTGTCGAAGTAAAGATCATGTCCCCTTATCGCAGGATTCTCATCAATACGGGTGTGGGTAACCCAACCGCGCCATCAAATATGGCACTTGGGAAATAAGAGGTTTTACCGGGTGAGTGGGGAGGCGCATCGCCTCTTCCGCCCTTATAAAGGGACAAGGATTCACTCTTTTCACCCACGCCTTCTTCTCGATTCATTCCTCTCGCCAAGCTCCAGCGCCAAGCCGCTCATCTTCTCTCGCCCACAAAAGGTCTTCCAAGATGTCCGGATCCGGAGCAGAGGCAAATGGATGGCCTCTACCGTCCGAGAGAAGGATATCAAAGCTTCAGGAGGCCGGCACTGCCAAGAAAATCAGCCACCGCCTCCCGACGGCGGGCAGATCATCCCTACTCCGGAACCCCACGAGAGGGTTGTATTCCTCCCTCACTTTGTCCGCGGGCTAGGGTTTCCCCTCCACCCGTTCATTCGTGGCATCATGTATTATTATGGGATCGATCTTCATGATCTGTCCCCTAATTCCTTCCTCAACATCTCGACATTCATTATCGTGTGCGAGGCTTTTCTCCACATTTCGCCGCACTTCGGTTTATGGTTGTAGATTTTTAATGTGAAGCCCAAGGTGGTGGGCAGCGAGCATGCAGAGTGCGGGGGCACTATGGTGAGCAAGATGCCCAACGTCATATGGCCAACGGGAACCTTTAATGATTCTGTCAAGGAGTGGCAACAGCAGTGATTTTATATCACCGAGCCACGCTGCAAGGAATGGGCCGCCTACCGAAGTTTCAACCGTGCCCTCGCGCTTACATCCTGGGTTAAGAAAGGCCTGGACTGGTCCTCGTCCAACAAACTGTCGGTGCTCCAGACGCGCGTTGAGAATATGGGAGACAAGAACATTGAACTTGTCAATGTGGTCCAGGTGATGTTAGTTCACCGGATCTTGCCTTGTCAGTACCGGACCTGCAATTTATGGGAATTTGATCCGGCCAGGCACCAGACCTTCCGAGAGCTTTTTGGCTCCTCGCACAAGGACATTTGGAAGGTGCTTTTCAAGTCCAGCAAATCATGGCCGGACTCCGCAGAGGACCGCGGGTACCAACTGTCCCGCCCTGCAAGTTCGGTAAGTCATCAAAACTTTTTATCCACGTAACCCAAGGGAAGCGCTTAACGCGTTTTATACAACTCTCCCAGGGCTGGATGAAGAAGGCGGAGCAGATCCATTGTCCGGCCCCGTTGCCTGAAAAACCGGACATCCCACTTCTGACGAAGATGCTGGTCCCGGTGCCTTACAAGGTGCCAAAGAAGACGGCCGAGAAGGAGGCCAAAAAGACCCGGGGCGGCCTTCGTCACCGCGGCACTTCGGACACAATATTCGAAGGCTCCAATGCCCATTCCGCCTCCAAAGAGGACGAGGAGGAGGAGGACGATGAACCCCCTGCGGGCGGAAGAAAGAAGAGGACGGCCTCCGCACACTTGGAGGCCGAGCTGCCCAAAAGGGGAAAGGCTCCTCTTCGAGGAGTCCATCGCCACGACAAAGAGCTCCTAAGATGGGATCCTGTGGCCCAACCCCGTGAACTCGTAGTATATAGAATCCTGCACGCTTTTAGGCGTCCGGACTCATCGTGGCTTACTATTTTAACCTAAGCCATATTTTTTGTAGTCCGGCGAGGTCCCGTACCAAACAATCCTCATCAGAGGAGTTGTTGAGCTCAAATGCTATGGAGAGCGGGACGCTCCCAAAGGCCCCTTCCTCCAAATAGGTGCATAACACCGAGGCTTCGTCCCAGAAGGACCCCGGCCAAGGAGGAAAGGAAAAAACCATGAAGGCAATGCCTAGAGGTCAAACCTCAAGGGCCGGACACATGGGGCAAAAGATTCCCATGGGGGCTGACGGCGGGGGCGATCCTGAGTTCGGCTCCCAGCCGGATGCGATTCCAGAGACCTATATGGCTCCAGAATCAAGCAGGCAGCCTCCTTCGGCTGGAGGGGGCGTGCTTGTTCCATCGGCGACCTCTGTCTATCCAGAAGTGTCGGATGCTTTGTTGGTGGCGTTGAAAGACGCCTCCATCGTTGATGAACATCGTGCCCTTATGGGTGCAGTGATTGAGAAGATTCACCAACCGAGAATGGACCGAATGAAGCTCGATCGCCTTTATAAGAGGCTTTGAGGTATGTTTTATGGGTTGTCAAAGAGTGTCATAGTATAGATAGTAGCCTCGATACACTCGCTCGTGAAAGAAAGAACCGGACAGGGATCAAATTGATGATCACAGAAGACTCATTGAATTATATTGATTTATCTTCGTTACAAGCAAAGGCCTCAGAAGCGGCCGCCTCTCATATCATGGAGATCTCGACTGAATCAAAACCGAGCGGGCCATAGAAGAACTTGGCCAATTGAGAATGCAGTTATAGATAAACAAGGTATGCACAAGCTTTGCTCGCATTTATTGCGAAATAAATTTTCAGTATGAAATAAGCTGCATAATTTGTGTTAGGGGTTATGACCGAAGTCCAAGCCCTCAAAAGGGTCGTTGTCGAGGCCGAGAAAAAGGCGGCCACAGAGCGGACTCTTCGTGAGAAACACGAGGCCAGTGTTATTAAAGTTGAGCAGGAGCTGCAAGAGGCCTTAAGGAAATGCGAGACCTTGGAGCAGAGTTTAACGGAGAAAGAATCCGAACTCGCCAGGGCGCGTCAGGCCACGAGTGACGCCCGAGGGGAGACCCAAAGCGCCATGCAGGGGAACCAAGAGGCGAGAAAGATCGCGGCGGGTAAGGCTTTTTCCATGTAAAGCAAGTATTTGAAGGCAAAACTATGTTTCTGATTTTGAATCCGGATTTCTCAGGGGTATTTGCCGAGCTACCTCGCAGCATATCAGATGCCGCCCAATTCTACCGAACCGAAGAAAGGAGCACCGTAGATAAGCTCTTCTGGTCGCAGTATTTGGCGCTGAATTATCCGGTGCCTTTTGCCGATCAACTGAAACAGCTGATCGAACTTCATATGGCGGCGGAACTGGCCATGAAAGATCTGGTTATCCGGCTATGGCCTGCCGAGCCGATTCCAAGCAACTACTTCAGGCTTGTGAAGCGGCTTATAAGCGCTTGCCCTCGACTTGACGTCATCAAGCGGTTGGTCTGTATAGAAGGTGCACGAATGGCCTTCGCCCGTGCGAAGGTGCACTGGGGGAAGATGGATGCCGAAAAGCTGATGACCGAAGGACCGCCAGAGAGGAAGGAGCACCGCAAGACCGAATTATATTATGAGAGTGTCCTGAAAGGATCCTTCCTTGCAGAGGAGCTATGCACCAAGGACATTATATTTCCATGAATGCCAATCATGTTGTCCTTGTAATGTTTGAACAAGGTCGCTTATTTGTCGCTCGTTATATAAAAGTTTACCTCCCTGCGCGCCGCTTTATATGTTAAACCCGAGAGTTGGCCGGCCGTCGGCTTCGCCCCACGTAAGAAGTACGGGGTGTTTGGGATAAACCCGAGCACTCTTTATCCCAGTTTTGGGTCCTTCGAAGGAGGTGCTCAGCACAACGAACCAGGCAATCGGACTATAGGGCTTTATCAATCTCACTTAGCCATAGGAGCTTTAGTATGGTAGGCTCAACCCCTGGTGTTCGGAAGACTGTACTAGGGGCTCTATAAGCACCTGATCGGAGAAAAAACCGATCCATCGCACGCTACATTGGTTATGGCATTATGCGGAGAAACTTAAAGATTTTGTGACCTCTCTAACAGCCGATCAGTTCTCGTCAGATCATGACAGTCATTTTTTGGCTTTCATCGAGGTGCTCGTCCGAAGAACCGACACAATCACAAGAGTTCTCCCAAGGCTACCTTAGCCGATATAACGGAACGAAGGTACCAAAACATGGGAGCCGGGCAAACCCAACTATGGACCCAAGACATGATTCGGAGCTGATGCATATAATGCTATAGGTTCGGGGTGCCGAACTTCCATGAAGGTGTTCGGACTTTATTGCCGTGTTATGGGTAAAACAAAGCCCCTGGCATATTTTAAGGCATATCGCTGTGTACGGATGCCACGTGACAAAATAATTTCAGTAAGAAATAACAGCAGGTAAACGTCATGGAAATCCACATGTCGTATTTGAATAATACGTCTATGCGTATGGGTACAAGTAATGTGATAAAAAAAGGAATATGATAGCGGAACCTGCTGAGACCAGGGCGAAGAGGCTGAGTGCGGATCCATAATATAGCCGGACAGTCACGACGAGGAATGTCTAAGGATTCCCTTACGTGTTCAAGCTGCCTCCGTGTAGCCCGTCCTGGTCGGTGCAAAGGTGAACCTGTGAAGGAAATGTAAGAAATATTTACGTGCCGGAGGGCGGTTGAACCGCAGAGTTCGGCCTGTCCTGGCCTTCGCCGGAGTGTTTAGTTGAGCTCTGGATGAGCCAGGCTATCCTTCCGCAAAGTAGTTCGGAGTCCCTTGACGGTGTCCGGGAGCCTGGATATCGACTCGAGGTTCGGCTGCAAGGTGCTACTCGTTGTTTCTGTTGCTAAGGTAGTGGTGTATTTGTTGGTGCCGAGGGAAGGTTCGGCCTTGCCATGAACCGTGATGACGTCGCGTGGACCGGGCATCTTGAGCTTATGGTAGGCATAATGTGGCACCGCGTTGAATCGAGCGAACGCGGTTTGTCCGAGCAGTGCTTGATAATCACTGCAGAAAGGGACGATTTCGAAGATTAACTCTTTGATACGGTAATTTTCTAGTGATCCAAAGACTACCTCAAGGGCAATGGAGCCTGTACAGCGAACCTCCACACCTGGTATAATGCCTCTGAAAGTGGCTTTAGTGGGTTTGATCGCCGAATGATCGATGCCCATCTTGGCGACCGTGGTTCCGGTAAAGCAGATTTAGATCGCTACATCCGTCCATAAGGACTCGAGTGAGGTGGAACCCGTCTATTATTGGGTCGAGGACTAGTGCGGCTGGATTGCCCTGATTAGCGTTAATCGGACGATCCGTGCGGTTGAAGGTGATCGGCCCTAGTTTATATTGTGGGACGACTAGTTCCGTTGAGTCGCCATCCCTAAGGATGCATATCCGGTCCGAGTTTGTAATTTGGGTGGTATTTACCACATTCACCGATTGAATATGCGGGGGAAATTTCTTTTGCCCTCCTGTGTTTGGTGGTCTGGGATCTTCGCCGCTATCGTCGCTTTGAGACCCCCGCCGCCTTTTGGCGCCGCCCGCCAAATTTTGTTTGAAGACCCAAAGATTCTCTCGCTGGTATGGGTGGTGGCGTTTTGGGGTGCCATGAATTTGGCATTGGTGATCGAGTATGCAGTCCGCATCGATGGACCCGGATTTTATTTTGGGTGGCCCTTTCCATCGAACGGACTTTGAGCCCTCGAACCCGCATTAATCGTCGATTTTGGCGTTTTCACCATATTTGCGGCGCTTGTGTTTGTTGCGTCGTGGTTTGCCGTTGCTATCCCTGGCTTCTGATATGCCAGGTTTGCTTGTTGTATTGGTACTACGAGCCAACCAGCTATCTTCGCCCGCACAAAAGCGGGTCATAAGTGTCGTGAGGGCTGCCATGGATTTTGGCTTCTCTTGGCCGAGGTGCCGGGCGAGCCATTCGTCACGGATATTATGCTTAAATGCCGCTAAGGCCTCTACATCCGGACAATCGACTATTTGGTTCTTCTTGGTTAGGAACCGGGTCCAGAATTTCCTGGTCGATTCCCCTAGCTGCTGAGTTATAAGACTTAAATCGTCAGCGTCCGGCGGTCGCACATAAGTGCCCTGAAAATTGTCCAGGAATGCCTCTGCTAGGCTCTCCCAACTTCCGATGGAGTTTGTCGGCAAGCTATTGAGCCAATGCCGAGCCAGCCCTTTGAGTTTTATCGGGAGATACTTGATGGCATGTAGGTCATCCCCGCGGGCCATGTGACTATGGAGGAAGAAGTTTCCTATCCATACCGCGGGGTCTGTAGTACCATCGTATGATTCAATGTTTACGGGTTTAAACCCTTCTGGGAATTCGTAATCCATTACTTCATCAGTGAAGCATAGGGGGTGTGCGGCGCCTCTGTGCTGGGCTATATCACGACGCAGTTCATACGAGTCTTGTCTGTCGTGTTCGGCTCGGCCGGATTTGCTTTTAGTGTATCCAGCGTGACGATCATCGTCACGTGTTGGTGCGCGCCCCGTGATCCGTAGATCGATCTTGCATGTTTTGCCTTGTTTTCCAATACATCTTGCAGGTCCCGCGTGTTGCCCCTGGCCTTGGTATTTTTGTTTGATTGGCGGCGGGGTGCGGGCTGGACTTCGGGCTGAAATGCCTCTGTGTCTCGGCCACGAGGTGGCCGATCAGCCGCATCATACGCTGGTGATGTAGGTTTCAATGCTTCCTCCTTGAGGTGAGGTAACAACCTGTGGTTTGGATAACTCTTGGTTGGGCACTCGAGTTCGTATTCCTCGGCTGCCAGGACTTCTGTCCATCAATCCGCTAGCAGATCTTGATCAGCTCGAAGCTGTTGTTGCTTTTTCTTCAGGCTATTTGTTGTGGCTATAAGCCGGCGCTTGAAGCTCTCCTGCTCGACGGGATCCTCAGGCACGATAAATTCGTCGTCCTGAGGCTCACCTCGTCTTCGGAGAGAGGCATGTAATTGTCATCCTCCGCTTCTCCATCTGCCGCCTGCTCGAGGGCTAGCTTGTTCATCCTTCCGCCTAAATCTAGCTGGAGGATTGTCGCCGCCTTCGCACTATCCGAAGTGTTATTGTCTCTTGTGCCGGTATCACTACTTTTGCTATGGCGGGACTTAGAGCGGCGCCGCTGACGTCGGTGCTTGGGTTGATTCTTGGAGGGGTCATCCTCCGTTGTCTTATCGCCATCGCCCTCTTTGGGGGTATCCACCATGTATATATCATATGATGAGGTGGCGGTCCAGCGCCCTGTGGGCAGTGGTTCCTGTTCGTCTCCTGCATCATCGTCTATACCGTCGATATCTTCGGAGTCGAAGTCGAGTGAGGGAGTCCTGGATTAGGGGGTCACCGGACAGCCGGACTATATCCTTTGGCCGGACTGTTGGACTATGAAGATAAAAGATTGAATACTTCGTCTCGTGTCCGGATGGGACTCTCCTTGGCGTGGAAGGCAAGCTTGGCAATACGGATATGTAGATCTCCTCCCTTGTAACCGACTCTGTGTAACCCTAGCCCCCTCCGGTGTCTATATAAACTGGAGGGTTTAGTCCGTAGGACAAGAACAATCATACCATAGGCTAACTTCTAGGGTTTAGCCTCTACAATCTCATGGTAGATCAATCTTGTAACACTCATATCATCAAGATCAATCAAGCAGGAAGTAGGGTATTAACTCCATCGAGAGGGCCCGAACCTGGGTAAACATCATGTCCCCCGCCTCCTGTTACCATCCGCCTTAGACGCACAGTTCGGGACCCCCTACCCGAGATCCGCCGGTTTTGACACCGACATTGGTGCTTTCATTGAGAGTTCCACTGTGTCATCACCATAAGGCTTGATGGCTCCTTCGATCATCGGTAATGATGCGGTCCAGGGTGTGGTTTTCCTCCCCGGACAGATCTTCGTATTCGGCGGCTTCGCACTGCGGGCTAACTCACTTGGCCATCTGGAGCAGATCGAGAGCTACGCCCCTGGCCACCGGGTCAGGTTCGGAAATTTGAACTACAGTGCCGACATCCGCGGAGATTTGATCTTCGACGGATTCGAGCCCATGTAAGGTGCGCCGCACGATCACAACGAGCATGATCTAGCTCTGTCGTCGGACAGTGTTCGGGAGATCACACCTGCAACTACTCCGGCCCTCAATCGGAGCAAATTGCGCCATCCGAGGACGGGTGGATAGACTCGCCATGGAGGCCGACTCAGTGGTGATAGAGCCGACATCGACTTCACCCCTTACGAGCCGCATTGTCAACCACGGTCTCCGCCACGGACTCGAGCCGCTGCGTCTGCGTTTATCGAATCCGATCGGGCGCCGATCATGGAGTTTACCTCCGCTGATATCTTTTAGCACTCGCCTTTTGGCGACGTGCTGAATTATAAGGTCTCTCTCTCGTCAGAGAACCTTGGCGAACTATGTCCGCTAGAATGGGATGCGACGACGAAGAAATTCGCTGCCCACCCACCACCCACTTAGTAGCCACTGTCAACGATTTAACCGACATGCTCGATTTCGACTCCTAAGACATCGACGGCATGGACAACGATGCAGGAGAAGAACAGGAACCATCGCCCACAGGGCGCTGGACAACCACTTCATCACATGACATATACATGGCGGATACACCCAAAGAAAACAATGACGAGGAACGGAAGGAAGCAGCGAAGAACAGCTCCATCAAGAAGCAAACAAAGCGCCGGCGAGGGCGCCGCCCAAATCCCGCCGCAAAAACAGCGATAACAAATAAAGAGAAAATAACACCCCGCCGACTCCAGAGGAAACGATGACCACATCGACCAGCGGCAGAGAGCAGATGAACCAGCAAACAGCGAACATAGTACAGATCCATTGTTCAACACGGCGACGCCGAGGATAAAGCTCATCAACCTCCCTCCGAGAAGAAAACAGTCCGGACGAAGATGCACACATCATCCCGGAAAGGCACTTGGAACAAGAGAACCTCCGAGAAGGCTTATCGCCACCGCGAGGAGTCTCAAGAAGCGAATAAAGGCTTAAGGCCGCATGTAATACGCCAACAATAGATGGAACAAAGTGCTCAACAATGAATAAAAGTATGGTGGTAGTTACCACACAAAGAGCTATCCAAAGCGCAAGCTATTGCCCGAATTCGACGATGAGGCCTTAGAGCCCACACAGCCGAAAAATAAAACGGCCAACCCGTTCGGATCAACCACCTTGTGGCCGCGATAGAGCGGCTAACAAGGCCGTACATAAGTCAACACACGATCTACAAGAGGACTTGCGCCAAAAATCCAGTATGACTAGATCCATCTATGGATCTAGGAAGCGCGCTACGGCACAAAATCAAAACCGAATACTACAACCATCCGAACGCCATGATACATCTAAATACAGGGGTGCCGCACACCCCCTATGTTTCATCGATGAGGTGCTGGACCACAAACTTCCAGAAGGATTCAAACCAGTGAACATAGAGGAGTACAACGGGACCACAGACCCTGGGGTCTGGATTGAGCCTCAAGCTTAAAGGACCAGCTCGGCACTGGCTGAAAAACCTCCCCGAAAACTCAATTAGAAGTTGGGAGGAGCTCGAGGATGCTTTTCGGGCTAAGTTTCAAGGGACCTATGTCCGACCTCCGGATGCATATTTAAGTCATATAATTCAACAGCCCGGAGAGTCAGCCCGAAAGCTTTGGAACAAGTTTCTCACTAAGAAGAACCAAATCGCCGACTGCCCGGACGCTGAAGCCTTAGCAGCTTTCAAGCACAGCGTCCGAGACGAATGGCTCACCGACACCTCGCCAAGAAAACCGAGAACAATGGCAGCCCCGACAAGCCTCATGACCCGCTTTTATATGCTGGCGAAGATAGCTGGTTAGCTCGCAGAGCACCAGCTGACCCAAGCACATCCAAGTCGGGATGGCATTGAAAACCACGACGCAAAGAAAAGCAAGCGCCGAAATACGTAAGACAGCCCAGATAATACGCGGTAAACGCTGGATTCAGGGGCTCTCACTGTGTCGCAGAAAAGCCTTCCAAAGGCAGAGAGATGGACCGTCCAGCCTAAACAAGATTCTAGACAAACTATGTCAGATACATGGCACCCCCGATAAACCTGCAAATCACACCCACGGAGAATGCTGGGTCTTCAAGCAGGCCGGTAAGCTAAACGCCGAACACAAGGGGAGGGAGACACCAACTGAAGACGAGGACGAGCCTCGCTAGCAAAGCACTGGGGGACAGAAAAATTCCCACCAGAGGTTAAAACAGTAAACATGATCCATGTGACGAAGAGGAGAAGCAAACATGCACTCCGAGACACACGCGAGTAGAGCCCGTCACCCCTAAGTTCAACCCCTAATTAGCCTGCCTGATCACTTTTGATCGCATGGATCACCCGACAAGCATCCGGCACGAAGGATTGGCTGCCTTGGTGTTAGACCCAATAATAAATGGATATCATCTCACACGAGTCCTTATGGATGGCGGCAGTAGTCTTAATCTGATATATCAGAACACAGTCCGCAAAATGGGGGATAGACCCGACAAAAATCAGCCACAATAATACTACCTTCAAGGGAGTAATACCAGGCCCAGAGGCCCGCTGCACGGGCTCTCTATTACTAGAGGTTGTATTCGGTTCTCCGACAACTTCCGGGTTAAAAGTTAACCTTCGACATCGCTCCATTCAAGTGGCTATCAAGCACTACTGAAGAGCGGTTCGCTCGCTTTTAATGCAGTACCGCATTACGCTTCTCTCAAGCTTAAGATGCCCGGTCCACGTGGCATCATCACCATTAGCGGAAACATTGAACGTTCCTTACAAGCGGAAGAATGTGCGACGGCTTTAACAGCTGAACACTAAATGGCCCCTCCAACCAGAATAAAGGATCGGTCGTCAAGACCGCGGACATGGCTAGACGAGTCTGGCGCATTACTAGCTATAACAGCTTAGATAAACCCGAGAATGGTTTGATGGTTATACCCCCATAGACGGCACCAGGGGCTTCCGCGTGTAATCAGGGCTAGTTCAGCTCAACTTGACTTATCTTGAATTTTAATGGTTTATTGAGAATAACCATTTTTTTGGCACGACAACTTTCACCTAAGTTCTTGTAGGACCTTGAAGTATGTCTAGAGGGGGGGTGATTAGACTACTTGACCAATAAAAACTTAAACTTTTCCCAATTTTAGAGTTTGGCAGATTTTAGCTATTTTAGGACAAGTCAAGCAATCATCACACAATTCAAGCAAGCATGCAAAGAGTGTATAGGCAGCGGAAATTAAAGCATGCAACTTGCAAGAAAGTAAGGGGAAGGGTTTGGAGGATTCAAACGCAATTGGAGACACGGATGTTTTTGGCGTGGTTCCGATAGGTGGTGCTATCGTACATCCACGTTGATGGAGACTTCAACCCACGAAGGGTAACGGCTGCTGCTGAGTCCACGGAGGGCTCCACCCACGAAGGGTCCACGAAGAAGCAACCTTTTCTATCCCACCATGGTCGTCGCCCACGAAGGACTTGCCTCACTAGCGGTAGATCTTCACGAAGTAGGCGATCTCCTTGCCCTTACAAACTCCTTGGTTCAACTCCACAATCTTGTCGGAGGCTCCCAAGTGACACCTAGCCAATCTAGGAGACACCACTCTCCAAGAAGTAACAAATGGTGTGTTGATGATGAACTCCTTGCTCTTGTGCTTCAAATGATAGTCTCCCCAACACTCAACTCTCTCTCATAGGATATGGATCTGGTGGAAAGAGGGTTTGAGTGGAAAGCAACTTGGGAAAGGCTAGAGATCAAGATTCATATGGTAGGAATGGAATATCTTGGCCTCAACACATGAGTAGGTGGTTCTCTCTCGTAAATGGTAAGTTGGAAGTGTAGGTTCGTTTCGATGGCTCTCTCCACGAATGAAGAGGAGGTGGAGGGTATATATAGCCTCCACACAAAATCTAACTGCTATATACACAATTTACCAAACTCGATGGGACCGAATTGTTAAACTCGGTCGGACCGATTTAGTAAACCTAGTGACCGTTAGTGATTTTCGTGGGATGACATGCATCTCGGTGAGGCCGATTCGTTAGGGTTAGGGCATAACGTAATCTCGGTGAGACCGATTACACAAACTCGATGAGACCAATTTGGTAATAAGCTTCCAGAGAGTTGGTCGTAAACTTGGTGGGACCGATTTTCTTTTCGTGAGACCGAAATGTTACAAAAACGAAACAGAGAGTTTACATTGCAATCTCGGTGGGACCGACGCTCACTTCGTTAGACCAAACGCTACGAAGGGAAAAGAGAGATTGTAACCCCATCTCGGTGAGACCGAGATCCCTATCGGTAAGACCAATTTGCTTAGGGTTTGTGGCGGTGGCTATGACTTTTGGAATCGGTGGCGCGGATAGAAAGAATCGGTGTGACCGATTTTGGCTTTAGGTTTAGGTCATTTGTGGATGTGGGAAAGTAGTTGAGGGTTTTGGAGCATATCACTAAGCACATGAAGCAAGAGGCTCATTAAGCAACACCTCATCCCTTCTTGATAGTATTGGCTTTTCCTATAGACTCAATGTGATCTTGGATCACTACAATGTAAAATGAAGAGTCTTGAGCTTGAGCCAATCCTTTGTCCTTAGTATTTTGAGGGATCCAGTTTCTTCATCAATGTCATGCCATTCATTGAGCTTTCCTGAAACAATAGTCTTGGAATAGCATTAGCTCAATGAGCTATATGTTGTTATGAATTACCAAAACCACCTAGGGATAGTTGCACTTTCAATCTCCCCCTTTTTGGTAATTGATGACAACATATAGATCAAAGATTCGACAAATGATAATAAAATTTAAATAACATTGTCGCTTTGAGAAGTATGTGATAAGCAAGAGCTCCCCCTAAATTTGTGCATAGTTTTAGATTTGCTTTGGACTGCAAATGCACGATGAATTAGGCTCATGGGTTACTCTTCCATGTCACATACATCTTGGTGGAGCGCTCAAAATAATAAACAATGAATACATGCACTCATACCAAGCATAGTGAGTGATCACATAAGATAGATAGGATAATATCAAGCATGCATGTGTAGCTTATGATCAAACACATGATCATCAATGTCTCACGAGCATAGTATCTCAACCAAAAACAAACAAAGATTGAAAAAACATCAAATAAAGCAAGAGAGAACAAAAGCAACACACTCTCTCTCTCTCTCGAAGTTTATGATCTATACATTTTCTCCCCTTTGGCAACAAGTTACCAAAAGTTCATAGAAAATGCATAGTTCTAGATCGACTCTCGTGCTTGATCTTCCGGTGGTGGAGTCCGGATAACGCCGAGGACGAAAGCTTCATTGAAGTAGATGGAGCTGGAGCTGAGGTAGGTGCTGGAGCTGGTGGCACCGAGGCAGAGGGGCAGTGGCTGGTGCTTTGAAGTTGTTGCTCTAGTGTCTGCCTTGTGCTTGCATCGACCTCTGGCTCGGGCACTTTGGCAAACACATTGGTGGTAGTCTTGCCCTTCCTCTCCTGCATGTCATCACGCAGCTGCTCCATAACCGATCAATCTCGCCACCTTAACATCTAGATCATAGAATTTTGTTCCATGATTCTTTCCGTGCTCTCCGGTTTTGAGTTAGGGTGGCCAACCCTTCTCAATCCTCGGAGATGATGCTATCAAGTAACCAAGCTGCTCCTATTTGGTTTTCAAGAAATATTCAGATGCCTCCTCTTGAGTTGGCATCTTGGCAGCCTTCTCCTCTTTGCCTTCTCCTTCTTCTCCTGAGCTTGAACTGATTGTGGATCATCTTCATTCATGACAACCTCATTGTCCTCAAAGTCTAGATAAAGTGGAAAGTGTTCCTTATCCAACTGATATTTTCCTGTGCCCATCTTTGTGTTTATCAATTCTTGAATCTGAGGTGCATATCCACAGCTCCTCTTCTCGATCTGCTGCAGTCCTCTTGATTGTTTCAATGATCGTGCTCATGACTTTGAACTTCGTGGCACATCAAACACATGCAACATGTTGATGGCATGCCCTTTGATCATGTTATGGTCACTGACTTGGGCAACAAAGTGTGCCTCGTAATCCAATTTATGGTTGGCAACCCTGACAGCAGAAAGTGAACTGATCCAAACTTGTGAGTCTCTAATGCCTTGTCTGGAATTTCCTTGTACATGTGAGCCATTGAATTGTGACCCATCTCCTTCTTTGCATAAATGTCTAGGTCATCCTCATTCTCCTTGGGGGCATTGATCAGACTTGCCCATTCTTCAATAGTGGACTGGTACCTTGTACCTTCAGACATCCAAACTATTCTTCCATCTGGGTAAAAGTGTGATATGGAGTAGAATTGCATGATAAGCTCATCATTCCAGTTGGTGAACTTCTGTCCAACAAAATCTGCAACTCCACAAGCAATAAAGTTGTCTTGCACTCCAGGATAGTGCTGTTCATTTTCCTTGATGAATTTCCAGTCAATCCACCTCATGTCACAGACTATGGGCTTCTTGTCCAACATAATTATTTCATAGAAGTCCTGCTGTTCCTTTGTGTGGAACATGTAGTCAACAGCAGTTCTTCTTCTTGAAGCATATGGATCTACCATTCTCCACAGTCTCAGCCCTGAATTCTTCCTGATTCTCATGTCCTCAGCCACAGGATGGGCATCATTGTGGTCTGGTATCTTGGGCTTGAGCTTTCTTAGAACCTGTCCTTCTTCTTCTGAATCTTCAGAACATTGGGCACTAGGGCCTTGTTCTTTCAAAGACTGGAATACTCCTAGTATTCCTCTTTGAACTTGCTTGGCCTTGGAGGCAGCTTTGGGTGTTTCCTTGGGCTTGATGTTGCAAACTGTGAGCGACCGGACGAATGGATCAAGTCTCTGTGCTTATGTGTCATCCCTCGATCAAGATGTCGACACACACAAGACTCGAAGGATTTATAACAGAGGTAAATCACATGTATAACATAAATACTATTACCTCAATCCAAAATATAGCGGAAGCAACAAGGTTGTGGATTCCCATCAACACCAACGCAAAGTTGAGTATAGGAAATCGTAACCTAACGTATCACTTACTCGTCGTTCAAAATTCTGCAACATGAAAAGTTGCAGCCTAAAACGGGTCAAGACATGGAATATGCTGGCAATGTAACACATAGAGAGTAATGAAAGAATAAGTTATACTACATGCATATATGGCTGGTGGAAAGCTCTATGGTTACAGTTTTTGCAAAAAGCCAATTTTTCCCTACTTCAAAGGAATTTATTTAACTATCATGGTGGTTGTTAAACATTGAGAATGGTTGACAGCATTCTCAATCCCAATTAAAAGTACTCATTAAAAACCCAATAACATTAATTAGAAGTAGCATGATGAGATTCACATGATATTCAAGTACTAGATACTCAAGACGTCCATAACCGGGGACACGGCTAATCATGATTAGTTTATACACTCTGCAGAGGTTTGCGCACTTTTCCCCACAAGACTCTATCGCCCCGCTTGGTTTCTCAAACTACATGGTGATTGAGAAACGGATGACCGAGACATAGTCTTTCGTAAGCGCTTAGCACCTTACATGTGGGTAGACCGCATCAACCTACATCCCCTACATCCGCTAGTCCGCCTGTAAGAGTTCGCACAACTTAGTCAACTACGCCAGAGCCCATAATGGCTTGTGGCTGCACACGAAAGTTTCTAGTTTGAAAATCTCATGATCCCTTTGGGCCTGGGTGGCGGTCGAAGAAATACAGCAAATCCTGTCTACCTGTGTGCCTTGACAGCAAGTCCTGAATAGCCAGTGCCTCAATCCACCCAGATGTGTGTTTAAGTTGCCACCTTAGATAAACCATTAATTATCAATCTCCCATCCGTCATGGATATTCACTTAAACCCAATCCACGTCTCACGAGCATAGCATGGCGTAATAAGCAAACGAGAAGTAACTCCCAAAGGTTCATAAGTACAACAGTAATAGGTACTACCTTAATCTACTTCCCATCCCACAATTTAATTAGATCCTAACCATGCAAGTGTTTGAGGATTGATCTAATGCATAAAAACCGGTAGTAGAAAAGATATGATCAAGTGTTACTTGCTGCAAAGTTGATGAAGATGATTCGCACTCAAAACTCTTGATAGCTCTACTCGTCACACTCCGTCAATCTATCGTAATCAAGCAATAGTAACCACACATAAGCAATCACCAAAAGATCGGAAAGAACGAAGAAAACAATTCGAAAACGTCAAAACAAAATCAAATAACTCTTGCAGCATAAAACAATTTCTAACAGTACCAAAATTATGTGAATTTGGCATTATCAGAAAGTTTAGGTCAAGAGCTTCGATTAGCAAAAAGAATCAACTAAATCGGAGTTACGAAACTCAAGTTATGATCAAACGAAGTTCAAATACAAATCTGTTTGAATTCAAATTTTAAAACTCTCAAAACATGTTTGAGTTGTATTATTGGATAGAGGAGATCATAACGAAGAAGTGGGCGTTGGTTTCATGGATTCCGACTTATGAGTAAAAAGTTATGATCGCTTGAAGATTAGGGACTACGGAAAGGTCCATGACGGAAATTAAAAAATCTATCGAGCTTAACGCCGCTAAACAAAACCGAAAGAAAACCGCGAGAAAATCGATCTAGGGTTTCGAAAGAAAACCAAACAAAAACTGATCTAGAAAACCGATCTAGAAAACGGACGCTAGGCTGGGCTAGTACTCAAGAGGCGAGGGGCTCAAGGGCAAGGGAGGGCGGCGGCAAGGGCGGCGGCAAGGGCGGCGGCGGCTATGGCGGCGGCGGCGGCTTATGTGGGGGGGCGGGCGGTGGCGGTGGCACTGCTGCTGCTTCTTTGTGGAGGAGAGGAGAGGAGAGGAGAGGAGAGGAGAGTTGATTTGATGTGTTGGGGGGGGTGCTTGGGTATTTATATTGGGAGGGGAGGGTTTTGCTTGGGGTAGGGGACAAGAAATAGATTAGGATTAGGAAACAAGAGGAAATAGATCTAGGAATAGATACGGAATAAATGAAGTAGGAAAAGAGTCCTACTAGGACTTGGGAAAAGGAGAAAAGGAACGGCTCCCTCCCTTGGTGCGCTGCGTGCATGCTGTGGCTCGTGGTCGGCCGGTGGTTTTAGGCGGCTTGGGCCTTTGGCCCATATGCTGCAGCTTTTTTTTTAAAACAAAATTTTCAGAGAACTTAAAATAAAAAAAAACAAAATGACTAAAACTTTTATATAGACATATAATATACCAAAATTTGCACAAAAATATTTTCTACAACATGGACATTATTTTAGCTTCAAATAAAATATACACAAATTTAAATAAAACAAACAGTGCTTCAGCTCTAATAAAATCCAATAAAATCATTTTAAAAATACCAAAATGAATTCAAATTTATTCCTCTCCAATTTTCTGTTGTAGGAATCATGTTACCCTATTTTCCATGTATTTTATTTTGGAGAAAATAATTTGAATAAAACTCAAATAACTCCAATTGAAAATAAATTCAAAAGAACTTTGAATTTTAATTTTTGAAACTCCCAACTCATATTTCATATGTTTTGAAGAAGTCATTTTATCTTCGCTCGTGAAAATCATTGAGTTGCATAAAGTTTTAGAATTGGAAATATTTTCCAAATGAAATTCAAATATTTTCAGCACCCCTTGTCATTTAAATAAATGGAAGAAGTCATGTCATCTTCTCTCAAGGGTTTTTGTGATGAAAAGAATTTGAATTCCCGAAGATCATAAAAGCAAAAATGAAAGTTTGGGAAAGTCCTTTTATTCCCTCTCATTTAACTTTCAAAAAGTTTCAAATTCACTCACTTTCAGTCAATCAATCAAACAATCAATCAAAACTATCTATATGTTTATAACATTCCAAAATTTAGAATTTTGGGATGTTACACAGCCCCTGATCTGATTGCATCTCCCATAAGCTTAGCTGCCTTTGGAGCTGGTGCAGCAATTTCATCTTCCTCTTCCATCATGGAAGGCTGACCAACAATTTTGGCCATGGTCCTCTTGACCCTTTCCTTCCTCTTCTTTCCTTCTGCAGCAGCTGGTTCTTTGGGTTGGGTTTCCAAAGAAGCTTGTGTAGACACTCTGGCTTTGGACATTGGTTGTCTTCCTGCAGGCCTTTTGGTCTTCATGCCTGGCTTTGTATTCTTTGTCGAGCCATATTCCTTCTTGAGCACCTCTTTCTTGGAAGTAGCCTCATCTTCCTCGACTTTGTAATCTTCATCCTCTGAATCTGAAGTTGTTTTCCTCCTTTGCCTAGTTGCAGCCTTAGGCAAATTGCTAGAGTACTTCTCGCTCCCTTCATCTGAAGTTGAGGGACTAGTGCCCTCACTCAAGTCCGTCTGCTCTTTCGACTGTTCGCTGCCGCTTTGATCGTATATACCGCAAAAGCTGATCGCTGACCCCGTGAAGAGTTATAGATGAGATAGAAAAGATGAGCATCACAAAATGCAGAGGTTTTGCAAAAGAATGACTCAAAAGTTCAGTCTTAGTTTTCCACGAAAGCATTTCGGATCCACCAATTTTCAAACTCGGTGATACGGAAGCAGTTTTGGAACCTAAATCGATGATCTCGGTTGGACCGAAGTTTCAGTTCGGTGGTACCGAGACTGCTAGGGTTTCACAGAATCCTCAAATCGGTTGCACCGATTAGTAATTCTCGGTCGACCGAGAGTCACTAGTGCAATGGCATAAGCCAATCGGTGAGACCGAAGTTTTTCAACTCGGTGGGTCCGAGATGGTTTCATGAAACCTAACCCTAAAAATTTGAATCACATCTAATCTATGAACTACTTTGGCTGGATAGAAGAGTTTAAATCGTGGCAAGAATCAATATGAAAACAATGTGCCGTGAATCGACGTGGATAGCACAAAGATTAAGTCCATACCCTAACTTGGCGGTGGACTTGCTACGGCGGCAACGGCGGGATGAAATCTGTTGACGACGGCGGAGACCAAATGATGGAGGCTGCTGGCGACGAGGAGACGATCCGGAGACCACCATGGCAGAGCGAGCTGTTGCTGGCGCTAAGGGTTTCGAGAAATTTCCAAAATTTTGCCCGTGGCTATATATAGCTCGACCATGTCGGTGTGACCGAAAGTGGAACAACTCGGTGGCACCGAGATGCATAACTCGTGTTCGATTCTAAAGAAATCGGTGAGACCGAGAAGTTCAAATCGGTTGCACCGAGATTGAAAACTCAGATCAACTTGATGATCTCGGTAGGACCGAATGGAAGGATCGGTAAGACCGAGAATCACTAAGAGGTTTTGGAAGTTTAAGTCTATGACTAATCGGGACTCGAAAGTGCTCCTCACATGAGTGGTTCGAATCGACTTGATCAAATTTTGTGATATAGCATGAATAGAGTTTGAGACGAGAAAAGCATAGATAGCTAAAGAAGGTTCTTAGGCATTCTTGTCCATCCACTTGGCACAAAGAAAAGAATCCAAACAAACAAAACAACAAGTGGATGCCCTTGAATGAGTAAAATATGCACAAACATGCTCACACAATAAGATGGCAATTGAAATATGTGGCAAAGCATGCACAACCAATTTTAGCAACTATCAAGCAATTGGCGATGACTAGGTCATCTATATTTGAGTATATTGACTTAGGAGTCAAATGAGAACATTTGATCATAGGTCATACTCATCGTTTAAGCTCAAGTGGGGTTACCACTTTTACATAATGCATTAATGTGTTCACACCATTAGAGTTGCTCTGACTCAATTCTTAGAGTTAAGCTCCCCCTAGATGTGAGATCCCCCTTGATGAAATAACCTTGGGTTTTGTCGATGATGACTTCATGTAGGTGTTGAAGATGTAGATGCTCAATGTTGATGTAGATCATTTGGAGCAATCCTTTGGAGTGAGTTGCACTTTCAACTTGCCTACATGGGTTAGTCCCACAAGGAACAAACAAGAATATCCATAGACATAGAGTGATGCACACACAAGATGATGTCCATGAAGACATTAGGTTACCTTGTCCCTTGCCTTACCAACATGAGGGTTTGTGACTCCTTGAACTAGTGCAAGATGTGAAAGTTGATTGCACTTGTTCTTGCCAAAATGATATGAGTGAAGAATGTTTATGAGTCACCCTCAAGAACTCTCTAGTTCTTCTTCTTCAGGATCCACATCATCTTGATGGGAATCCTTGGAGTTGTAGTTGTACTTGATGAAGTAGAACTTGGCGTAGTCTTGGGGACCCACTTGAACGAGGCTTTAGGTGCTTCTTCAAATGCATCAATCTCTTCTTGAAGCTTGTCCTTGCCTTTGTTCTTGTGGTCTTGTGGTGGAAGATCATCTTGAGCTTGTGTCCCTTGAAGGAAGTAGGATCATACTTCTCTTGTTGAGGAACAAACTTTGTCTTGGGGTATTGATCTTCTTCCCACTCAACTCCATTGGCGTTGAACTTTCGCTCAAAACCAACACCTTGATTCTTCCGGTGCCTTCCTTGCTTGCATAATTTCCTCGAATTGCTTACTCCCGCAAGGCTCTTGTAAACACCTTTTCTATAATTCCTTCAATAAACTATTTTCTTGCTCAAGTGTAACTGGGCTAAGAGAATCATTAGTGGAATCAAGAGAACTACTAGAAGCAACAACATTGGATTTGACATTATTATTGTTACTACTAGAGGAAGTATCTTTCTTGTACTTGCTACTAGACTTGACTTGAGGCATGTAAGTAGATAAGAGTAAACGCTTGGCAATGTAAGAAGAACTTTTCTTGCGGAGATCATCATTGATTGCCTTTAAGAACTCATGCTCTTGCTCAAGATTGAGCTTTTCAAAGCGTAACTTCTCATGAGCCCTTAAAATTTCTTGATGATCTTCGAAGATAGTTTCATGAGCCAACTTAAGAGTGTTTAGTTCTTTAGTTAGAAGCTCAATTTTCTCCTTATCATTGTCATTCGTTCGATTAGCATGATTAATTGACATTTCATCATAGTATTCATCACTAGAGTTGTCAACAAGTAAATCATCATCCACAAGCAAGTCATCTTCATCACTATTAAAATCAACATACTGGATGTGTTACCTTTGGACCTTTGTCCATGAAGCATCTTCCAACACCTTCATTTGGTGAGTCAAATATGTCGAGGAGTTGGTTGACACAAGTGCTAGACCGGCAACACCTTCATCTTGAGTATATTCGAGTCGGAGTGATAGCTTCTCTCGGAGTGATTGTCGAGTCGGAGCCGAAACCCATTCACCAACATGAGCTTGATGTCTTCGCTTTGTGTAGCTCCTTGATGACTTGTCCTTTCTTTCCGAATCCTTACTTCTGCGTGAGGGTCTTCGCTCATAACGATCATCTCTACTCCTCCTCTCTCTTGGTGGTGATTCTTCTCTTTGCTCCTTCTTCTTGGAGAATCTTCTTCTTTTGTAGGGTGCCGTACACTCATTGGAGTAGTGTCCGGTCTCCCACAATTGTAGCAATTGCGCCTCGACTAGAAGATCTCTTGTCATTGTAAGACCTTGACTTGGAGCTTCTTTCTTTGCTTCTACTTTTGTAGAATTTGTTGAAGTTCTTCACCATTAAGCTCAATTCTTCATTGAAGGTTGGTTTCTCACTGGATGATGTGGGGGCTTCACTTGAGGTTTTGTAAGCACCACTTGACTTGTTGTGAAGTTCCTCCTTATCCTTGAGTGACATCTCATGAGCAACAATCCTTCCAATGACTTCTGTTGGCTTGAGATCTTTGTAGTTTGGCATCATTTGGATCAATGTGCACACGGTATCATACTTTCCATCCAATGCTCTTAGGATTTTCTTGATGATGAATTTGTCAGTCATCTCTTCACTCCCTAAGCCGGCAATCTCATTTGTTGTCAGGACCCCGATCCTAAGTCACACCGATCTAGCATGTAACACATCATATCACTTTGCGGCCTCACGCACGGTATTCCCACGGTGTCGCCTTACCATGGCCGGGACCGCTTATGCCTTTTGGCTCACGATATGATAGTGTCGCTAGCATCCATATGACAAAGAACCCGGCCGACATGGCTAGTCGTGAACCCAAAGCGGCGCTTAACCTATGGGGACAAGCATACATGAATCACATCGAGCATGTCGGTCATCAACGATATATTCGGGCTGTAGCACTGGCTAACAGACTCCGTATTCCCGGCTGTAGCAGGCTAGGCAGGACTCAATAACACCGCGTGACATTTCAAGGGATGTATATAGGAACGGTGAAACACATGCCGCCATCAAGTGTCCAAGTAGTAGTGTGGGCTAGCAGGACTCCGTGAACCGGGCAGAAGCGGACTACTATCGCCGTAATCACGAGACTACATTTCCCCATATGAGAGGCTGCCAAGGATAAACAACTAGTTTGTCGGATCCCACACATACCAAGCATTTCAAACATACCCACATTATGCTCAATATGCGAGATACAACATGGCATCACAACATAACTCTACGACTCTAATATTATTCATTAGGCTCCAAGAGCGAGATATTACAAACATGGGTCTCATGACCCAACACTCGTGAGCATACAAGTCAAAACACAAGCGAAGCTAAACATGTCCGGGTACGCATAACTATAAATGAAAAAGGCTGAGAAGCCCGACTATCTACCAGATCTCGCCGAGGGCACAAGATCGTAGCTGAGGTAACAAGCTAAACGTCAAGTCCACATGGAACTACTAGCTAGACCGACGCCTCTCGCAAAACATAAATAGCAAACGTGAGTACAATTGTACTCAGCAAGACTTACATCGATCTAACTACATATGCATCATTATCAAAAGGGGTGGTGGAGTTTGACCGCAGCAAGCCAGCTTTGACTCGGTGGCTATCCCGAACTACGAACGCAAGTAACTCTTTTGAGGTGGCGCACACGAGTCCACATATTCACCATATCAATACACCACTATGGATCCGCTCCCGCTCACCCACGAGAACGCCATCCATAGCACTCACGCTTATCTTGCGATTTTAGAGTATCCACTTTCACTTGTCTATGAACTATGCAAGGGGTCCAAGTTTCCATATCCGAGGAATCCGCTATTCAATAGATAATGATAACCCCGCAGGGTGTACTTCTTCACACACGCCTCGCCACTTATCGCCTCAGACATCGCCATGTACCTCGCAACCTTCAAGCGAAGCCGGGCGAGGGAGTCGGCCACGACCGACTAACCACACAAGTCTCTCGTCCGTGTTTATCGCCTATTCGGTTCCATCCGCAAGGAGATCCGCCGGGTGTCGCCACGGCCCCAAACGATGTGAGCAGGGTTCCCAAGCCCACCAACCGGTGCCACTTGGTACACCGTACATCAGGCCTAGTCTGTCCCAAGCCCACCTGCATCGGTGCCACTTGGTAGACTACTAACACTACCTACAAACACCGTAAACTAGTTGCAACTCCCGGACAGAGATCAAGTTGATTAATAAGTCGAGAGGGGTCGAGTTACCGAACCCAATGTGTGGTAGTAACTGCTCATGGATCACAAACACGTAACTCAGCCTCGAGGACGGTTTCAATGAGACAACCCACCATGTACTCCTACATGGCCTCTCACCGCTACCTTTACCAAATCGTGTTCACACACTTAGTTCACACACGGTAGGACATGTTCACCACTTTCCAATTCATTCCCGATGAATCGACTGACTCAACTCTAAGCAAGAGAGTGCATGACAAACAAGCATGAATGAGTAGGCACAACAGGCTCAAACAACTCCTACTCATGCTAGTGGGTTTCATCTAATTATTGTGGAATGACAGTCATGCAGAGGATAAAGGGGTTCAGCTACCGCAGCAAGTAACACATGAGTCGTTGTTGTCCTAATGCAATAAAATAGAGCAGGAGCGAGAGAGTGGGATTATATCGAATGAACAAGGGGTTTTGCTTGCTCGGCACTTCAAGATAATATAGTTCTTCAATAGTGTCATCGAACTCATCGCTTGCAGACATCGCTCACCGGAGGGACAATTACCGCAAACAAGAGAGAACACAATCA
This sequence comes from Aegilops longissima, assembly GCA_021605205.1. Classification (NCBI taxonomy): domain Eukaryota; kingdom Viridiplantae; phylum Streptophyta; class Magnoliopsida; order Poales; family Poaceae; genus Aegilops; species Aegilops longissima. Next base: position 597,127,454 of record CM038682.1, on the reverse strand, counting down.
ATGCAATGCACATTCACATGAATGACATGTCATGTTAAGGTACTGAATTCACCTAATGCAATAATAATCCAAGTTAGTTGAAGTGGAATTCAAACAAGGTTGAACTCCAACTCCAAATGCTAGTTCATAAGTTACCCTAATCATGATTCATCCTATTCAGTGAGGTTAACTTGTTCAAACATGCATGATCATGGCATAAACAGATTCTTCATATTTTTCTGATCATTTTCATATATAAATTATTTCAACCGAAGTTACGGTTGAATTTCTATGATTTATTAAAGTTTAGGCATTTTCTGAAATTTCCTGAATTAAAATAATTCCAGAATCATTAATGCGCCAAGATGACATAGGCGTGACGTCAGCGGGTCAATCTGGGTCGCTGTCCAGGTCAACTCGACGCTGGGACCCATCGTCAAGAGGTAGTTTAACTAACTAATTTCAGTTAGTGTTAACCTTGTTTAGTTAGTGGCCGGGCCCACTCGCCGCTGACCTGTGGGGGTCAAATCCTCGGTCAATCGGGGCTAACCCGCCGGCGCCGAAGTCGCCGGGCGAGGCCGAGACGGCGGAGGCCTTCGGTTTGCACCTGAGGCTCGGTTTTGGACGCGGTTTGCGGCTACGGAGGCTAGGAGTCTTCGCGATCCGACGGGGCAACAGCTCGCGACGGAGTGGGCTAAATCGACGACGGCGGCAACCTTTTGGCGGCCGGAGTTCGACGGGAGGGATAAGGAGCTACGGTGCACTAGAGGAGGAGCGGTGGTGGCTACGAACTCTGGGGTGCGCTGAGCACGGTGACGCGCCAGACGCGGGCGAAGGTGGGCTCTAGCCACGGCGGCGCGGCGAGGCGAACGGCGGCGAAGCTTCGGGCGTGGGCAAAGGGGCGCTAGAGGAGAAAACGACAGAGGGGAGAGAGGGGTTGGGCAGAGGAGCTCACGGTGAGGTCGCCGGTGTTCTCAGCGTGCTCGGGGCGGCCGGAAGGCGGCGAATTGTCGATGGAGTCCGCGGGTCCGGAAGGGGAAAAGTGGCGGGCGGCGACTGGGCGCCCGGCCGGGAGGCTCGGTGAGGAGGGGGAGAGAGATTAGGCGGAGCTCGGGGGCATGTCGGGGAGGTAAGGGGGAGGCGGTGGCCGCGAGGGCAGCGAGGGGCGGCGACGGCGGCGCTCGGTGGCGTCGTGGGGAGAGAGAGCAGGGGAGGGAGATGGTCCAGGGAGAGAGGAAAGAGGACGAGGGGTTCGGGAGGCGCGTGGCGCCTCCCAAGGCCGAGGGGAGCCAGCAGGCTGGGAGGGAGGAGGTGGCGAGCTCGGGCTGGTCGCCAGAAACCTCCTCCGCCATCGGGCAGAGGTAGGCGACGAGCGGCGTGGCGGTGGTGGGCTGGGCCACCAGCTGGCCAGCGAGGGGAGGGGAGAAGGCTGGGCCGGTTCGTGGGCCAGGTAAGTGGCTGCCAGGTGAGCGCCAGGTAGTCCTTCTCTCTCTCTTTCTTATTCCATTTTCTATTTTCTGTTTTGTTTTAGTTTAGTAAAATACTAAACCATTTAAATAAATCCTGAAAATAATTGTGGGCATTAACTGAGTTATTACAGAGGCCCTTAACTATTTTTCAGAATTGTTGGAGCATTTAATAAAATATTAATAGTATTTAAATGCCCCAATTCAAATACAATATGGTTTATTCAAGTATCCAAAATGTCTTGGAAAAATATCCATCACCTCTGGATATGGTTTTCACCTTTTTCCATTAATCATGAACATTTTTGCAAACCAATTTGGGTTTTTGAAAATATTTTGAATTTGAACCTATTTGAATTGTTTTAGTGCTAGGGCTTGATCATCCCTATTTCAAATTTCATGGAAATTAAACATGATGCATGGATGCAATGCTACTAGTTACAAGCAAGCTCTAGGGTTGATCTGGGTGTGATAACTCACCCTCACTAAACAAGAATCTCCCGAGATTCAAGACGGAGGTAAGAGAAAAGGGAGGTCACAAACTATCACAATCTTCATGATCCATTTGCCCTCCTCAAAATGTTGATTCATTCCATCATCTTGGTCTTGACGCCCTTGCTTTCGAGGTCTTCACCGACACGACAACAGAAAGAAGGGGAAAACCCTACATGATTCGACCTCCATGAAGATCAGGTAAACATGATCAACTCACGGACTGAGACGGTGACACATCTCGAGTTGAGGCACAAAACACATCGAGAGGGATGGAAGAACAACAACGGGGTTTGATTGGTGGCAACAGTTCCACGCTTAGGGAGATGGGGGATGGTGTCAAGGTGGCGAGGGAATATTTACCATGATCCAACAACGGGGCACCTCGAGAAAGGTGATGCAAAGAACTATTTCCTTAAGTGGCAAAAAGAATTACTTTTGATCCATAGATCATTGGAACTCTTTATACCAGCCTAAGGCAATCACAAGCGATCATGTGGTGGAATGCAAAGGAGTGGTACACCCGGACTAGAATGGATGATGTGGACTACCTTGTTGAAGACAACGCAATGGATGATTTTGCTTATCATCGGAGGTGGGGGGGCCCATGGTAAGTCCACTTTTGAGGATGATCTTGAACAAGAATTACTAAGAAGGCAGCCCATAGTGAAATGGCACAAGGACGGTGCAAGCTGGGAACGAAATGCAACTGTTCGAATGTTCCAACCATCATATCCGCCGAGATTCAGATCCGATTGGTGATAGGATATTTCAGACTCAAAGATGTCCTGAAAAGGAAAGGTTGCAACACAAATCGACGAGATGACATTGCGAGATTCTCGAGGAATGAACCAAGATAGTAAGCTCCAAAACATGAGCTGGTTCGCTAAACACATGTGAACACGTTGTTTCGCATAAGCATGACCACATGGTAGTCTTATAATAAAACACTACCGAAGTTCAGGTTGGGAACCATCATCGAGGATATCGAAGTCCTTACATAAGTCCGGATTAGCTCTTAGGAAGGAACTTCTTCTCCTTGAACAAATCAATCAGTGGCTTGAGGTGCTAGGGATACATACGGAATGAAGATGATCAGTCTATCAAACCATAGAATACTTCGCACATGCATGACTGACTTGGAATGATTCCAGAGGAAACAAAACAAACCTTTCTCAAATTCATGGTGGCAACTTACACCTAAAACACATAAATTCGAGGAAGTCTCTTCAACCATCCAAGCATAAACTTCATGAACGGCATACGAAGAAATGCTTACACAATTTTCCAACACTAGGTTGATGTTCAACACGACTCATGGGGAGACAAAATGCTACCGATGGGCTCAACAAAGAACTCATCGGAATTTCCATATCACCGACTTCCACCATCATGTGAACACGGTGTTAGCATTGGTCGCACCAAAGATGTAATGGGTATGCTCGAGGATCAACCACGAGTAAGACAACATTACGAATATCGTTGGTTCTGATTTGACTTGACAATGGCCCATACTCAAATCAAAGAATTGATAGGACAATAGGTCCAACAACCGATCACGAGGACCAATCGATGAAGATATCATCTTTCTTCAACACACACTACACAAGAATATCCCTTTGGATCGAACTAAGTTAGGGAAGCTTTTATCTTCCAACTCTCCAAGTTGTTGTCTAGCTTACCCGACTAGCTCAGGGGTATCCAACACAGATTCTTGGAGAAAGGGTGGTTTACAAAAAACCAACTTGATCACGAGCCCAACATAACAGTCAGAAACAACCCGTAACACTTCCAAGAAGATATTTGGAAAGTCACGAACCACCAATATGTTACTAAGCTCGAGAACAATCTTGCTTTTGAGGGCAAGACGATATTATCAAATGAGTGAGGACTTGACACAATCCTAACTCATCAATCAAGTGTGCACCAAAATAAGGACTAGGTAGCACGATCAATCTTAGGATGATGGTTTAATAACCAACACGCTAAGAATGAGAATATTGTCCATTCACTACCAAGCAACAAGTTGCTCGGGGTATTGATTTCACACATCACAATTCACTTGTCGGCTTTCCGGTTGCGACAACACGGAACCGAGGATTGAATGATGATGGTGAGAAGTATCACTGCGTCAAGAATTCCTAAGAGGTTGTGCAATTCCCATGACATTCTTGACATAAGATGGCAATACTTGAGGTGGAACAGAATCAAAAGCTGAATTGGCATTTTGATCTCATGGATACAACTACTTTGACCCAATCCTAGATATGGATGAGGTATCGAGTTTGTTTCTCCTAGTCATTCCGAATAGAATGGCTTGACGGACCACAAGAAAATGGGCATCGATGAGGACGAATGCACGATACCCTTGGTTATCAATTGATAGAGGATGGTCGAGGTACAACTAAAGAAAGCAACTCAAAGGAACATATAATTTTCTCGAGTTGTGGATGCACAGATTAGTATGTCGAAGCAAGCTCAACATTTCTTCCGGATAACCCATGCAGAAAGGTAGAATTGGCAGATTCACAATTATGAATGGAGTACCTCAAGAGCACTCTTATTGTGATGTTTTGGTTCAAAAGAACTGCTGCCATAATTAGTTCATGGTATTTGGAAGAAGGAGAATACCACGGACCTTGAGGACTATCGCAAAGGTTACTAATATCCTAAAGGCACTAGCAAATACTAACAACATGAAGTAGGATGAATCTCGGATTCGTAAACCCGTGAGTAGAATACCTACTAACTAAATGGCATCACGGATGCTTTCGAGGATGATGGCCGTAATCATCACACGGGAACACAAAACATGGCTAAATTGCTAGGTGACTTCCTAAACACCTAGGGTCATAATAATAGTTCCAACATATATGTCGAGGCAATGGAGTACCTCAACATACTAATTAGTGTGCTTAATCTCGACCAAAAGGACATTGGAACGGAAAGAAAAGATTTGCAAATGCATCGCTATTTAGAGACCTCGATGACTCGGACAAGATAACGGCTGTAAATGCTCAAAATGATTTGAGACATCCTGCAAAATGGTGGCATAACCACTCAACAACATCATAACAAGATTCGAGATCAACAGCTATCATACGTAAATAGTAGGAACCGAATCGGGATTAAAACCAACAATCTTATAAGTCTATGGATTAGTAACACGTCATCCCGATAGATAGATGAGAAGCCTAGTTCTTAAACCCCAGAGAAGAGAAGAGGATGACTCAGATCGAAGGCCATGAGGTATAAGGAGTAAAAGAGCCTTACGCTCCTTCCACAATCAATTCCTTACATAACTAAAGCATTTCTAGACACAACTTCACCAGTTTGGCTTGGTAATCCTACAGCAACAAAGCTCGATACCAACGCTGTCAGACCCCGATCCTAAGTCACACCGATCTAGCATGTAACACATCATATCACTTTGCGGCCTCACGCACGGTATTCCCACGGGTGTCGCTTACCATGGCCCGGACCGCTTATGCCTTTTGGCTCACGATATGATAGTGTCGCTAGCATCCATATGACAAAGAACCCGGCCGACATGGCTAGTCGTGAACCCAAAGCGGCGCTTAACCTATGGGGACAGCATACATGAATCACATCGAGCATGTCGGTCATCAACGATATATTCGGCTGTAGCACTGGCTAACAGACTCCGTATCCCGGCTGTAGCAGCTAGGCAGGACTCAATAACACCGCGTGACATTTTCAAGGGATGTATATAGGAACGGCGAAACACATGCCGCCACCAAGTGTCCAAGCAGAGTGTGGGCTAGCAGGACTCGTGAACCGGCAGAAGCGGACTACTATCGCCGTAATCACGAGACTACATTTCCCCATATGAGAGGCTGCCAAGGATAAACAACTAGTTTGTCGGATCCCACACATACCAAGCATTTCAAACATACACACATTATGCTCAATATGCGAGATACAACATGGCATCACAACATAACTCTACGACTCTAATATTATTCATTAGGCTCCAAGAGCGAGATATTACAAACATGGGTCTCATGACCCAACACTCGAGCATACAAGTCAAAACACAAGCGAAGCTAAACATGTCCGGGTACGCATAACTATAAATGAAAAAGGTGAGAAGCATGACTATCTACCAGATCCGCCGAGGGCACAAGATCGTAGCTGAGGTAACAAGCTAAACGTCAAGTCCACGTGGAACTACTAGCGAGACCGACGCTCTCTCGCAAAACATAATAAGCAAACGTGAGTACAATTGTACTCAGCAAGACTTACATCGATCTAACTACATATGCATCATTATCAAAAGGGGTGGTGGAGTTTGACCGCAGCAAGCCAGCTTTGACTCGTGGCTATCCTGAACTACGAACGCAAGTAACTCTTTGAGGTGGCGCACACGAGTCCACATATTCACCATATCAATACACCACTATGGATCCGCCCCCGCCTACCACGAAACGCCATCCATAGCACTCACGCTTATCTTGCGATTTTAGAGTATCCACTTTCACTTGTCTATGAACTATGCAAGGGTCCAAGTTTCCATATCCGAGGAATCCGCTATTCAATAGATAATGATAACCCTGCAGGGTGTACTTCTTCACACACGCCTCGCCACTTATCGCCTCAGACACGCCATGTACCTCGCAACCTTCAAGCGGAAGCCGGGCGAGGAGTCGGCCACGACCGACTAACCACACAAGTCTCTCGTCCGTGTTTATCGCCTATTCGGGTTCCATCCGCAAGGAGATCCGCCGGGTGTCGCCACGGCCCCAAACGATGTGAGCAGGGTTCCCAAGCCCACCAACCGGTGCCACTTGGTACACCGTACATCAGGTTTAGTCTGTCCCAAGCCCACCTGCACGGGTGCCACTTGGTAGACTACTAACACTACCTACAAACACCGTAAACTAGTTGCAACTCCCGGACAGAGATCAAGTTGATTAATAAGTCGAGAGGGTCGAGTTACCGAACCCAATGTGTGGTAGTAACTGCTCATGGATCACAAACACGTAACTCAGTTCCCGAGGACGGTTTCAATGAGACAACCCACCATGTACTCCTACATGGCCTCTCACCGCTACCTTTACCAAATCGTGTTCACACACTTAGTTCACACACGTAGGACATGTTCACCACTTTCCAATTCATTCCCGATGAATCGACTGACTCAACTCTAAGCAAGAGTGCATGACAAACAAGCATGAATGAGTAGGCACAACAGGCTCAAACAACTCCTACTCATGCTAGTGGGTTTCATCTAATTATCGTGGAATGACAGTCATGCAGAGGATAAGGGGTTCAGCTACCGCAGCAAGTAACACATGAGTCGTTGTTGTCCTAATGCAGTAAAATAGAGCAGGAGCGAGAGAGTGGGATTATATCGAATGAACAAGGGGTTTTGCTTGCCTCGGCACTTCAAGATAATATAGTTCTTCAATAGTGTCATCGAACTCATCGCTTGTACATCGCTCACCGGAGGGACAATTACCGCAAACAAGAGAGAACACAATCAATGCAATGCACATTCACATGAATGACATGTCATGTTAAGGTACTGAATTCACCTAATGCAATAATAATCCAAGTTAGTTGAAGTGGAATTCAAACAAGGTTGAACTCCAACTCCAAATGCTAGTTCATAAGTTACCCTAATCATGATTCATCCTATTCAGTGAGGTTAACTTGTTCAAACATGCATGATCATGGCATAAACAGATTCTTCATATTTTTCTGATCATTTTTCATATATAAATTATTTCAATCCGAGTTACGGTTGAATTTCTACGATTTATTAAAGTTTAGGGCATTTTGTGAAATTTCCTGAATTAAAATAATTCTAGAATCATTAATGCGTCAGCATGACATAGGCGTGACGTCAGCGGGTCAACTGGGTCGCTGTCCAGGTCAACTCTGATGCTGGGACCCATCGTCAAGAGGTAGTTTAACTAACTAATTTCAGTTAGTGTTAACCTGTTTAGTTAGTGGCCGGGCCCACTGCCGCTGACCTGTGGGGTCAAACCTGGTCAATGGGGCTAACCCGCCGGCGCCGAAGTCGCCGGGCGAGGCCGAGACGGCGGAGGCCTTCGGTTTGCACCACAGGCTCGGTTTTGGACGCGGTTTGCGGCTACGGGAGGCTAGGAGTCTTGCGCATCCGACGGGGGCAACAGCTCGCGACGGAGTGGGCTAAATCGACGACGGCGGCAACCTTTGTGGCGGCCGGAGTTCGGCGGGGAGGGGATAAGGAGCTACGGTGCACTAGAGGAGGAGCGGGTGGTGGCTACGAACTCCTGGGGGTGCGCTGAGCACGGTGACGCGCTCAGACGCGGCGAAGGTGGGCTCTAGCCACGGCGGCGACGAGGCGCAACGGCGGCGAGCTTCGGCCGGCGTGGCCAAGGGCGCTGGAGGAGAAAAACGATAGATGGGAGAGAGGGGTTGGGTAGAGGAGCTCACGGTGAGGTCGTCGGTGTTCTCAGCGTGCTCGGGGGCGGCCGGAAGGCGGCGAATTCGTCGATGGAGTCCGCTGGTCCGGAAGGGAAAAGTGGCGGGCGGCGACTGGGTGCTCCGGTCTGGAGGCTCGGTGAGGAGGGGGGAGAGAGATTAGGCGGAGCTCGGGGGCATGTCGGGGAGGTAAGGGGGAGGCGGTGGCCGCGAGGGCAGCGAGGGGCGGCGACGGCGGCGCTCGGTGGCGTCGTGGGGAGAGAGAGCAGGGGAGGGAGATGGTCCAGGGAGAGAGGAAAGAGGACGAGGGGTTCGGGAGGCGCGTGGCATCTCCAAGGCCGAGGGGGAGCCAGCAGGCCGGGAGGGAGGAGGTGGCGAGCTCGGGCGGTCGCCAGTCCCTCCTCTCGCCATCGGGCAGAGGTAGGCGACGAGCGGCGTGGCGGTGGTGGGCTGGGCCACCACCTGCCAATGAGGGAGGGGAGAAGGCTGGGCGGGTTCAGGCTGTAAGTGGCTGCCAGTGAGCGCCTGTAGTCCTTCTCTCTCTTTCTTATTCCATTTTCTATTTTCTGTTTTGTTTTAGTTTAGTAAAATACTAAACCATTTAAATAAATCCTGAAAATAATTGTGGGCATTAACTGAGTTATTACAGAGGCCCTTAACTATTTTTCAGAATTGTTGGAGCATTTAATAAAATATTAATAGTATTTAAATGCCCCAATTCAAATACAATATGGTTTATTCAAGTATCCAAAATGTCTTGGAAAAATATCCATCACCTCTGGATATGGTTTTCACCTTTTTCCATTAATCATGAACATTTTTGCAAACCAATTTGGGTTTTTGAAAATATTTTTGAATTTGGAACCTATGTGAATTGCTTTAGTGCTAGGGCTTGATCATCCCTATTTCAAATTTCATGGAAATTAAACATGATGCATGGATGCAATGCTACTAGTTACAAGCAAGCTCTAGGGTTGATCTGGGGCTGTGACATTTGTGATAAGAGCAAGCTAGAGTACATTTCAGCGACACCTTCACCATCCTTCATTTTGAACTTGTCAAGCTGACTTTGGAGCAAATCCAACTTGGATTCCTTGACGGACTCGGTACCTTCATGCATATCAATCAAAGTGTCCCAAATTTCCTTTGCGTTCTCAAGACGGCTGATTTTGTTGAATTCTTTGGGGCACAATCCGTTGAAGATGATGTCACATGCTTGAGCGTTGTATTGCAGCATCTTCAATTCTTCCGCATTAGCTTCACGGGTCGGTTCTCTCCCATCGAAGAATTCACCTTGCAAGCCAATACAAATAATTGCCCAAACGGCGGGGTTATGTCCAAGAATATGCATTTTCATTTTATGCTTCCAACTAGCAAAATTAGTACCATCAAAGTAAGGACCACTATGGTGATAATTTCCCTCGCTAGACGCCATACTCTCCTAGGTTGTGAAACCAAGGCTATGACCACCAAAAGCTATGGAAATCAAAGCAAATGGAAACCAACGCTTTGATACCACTTGTAGGACCTTGAAGTATGTCTAGAGGGGGGTGATTACACTACTTGACCAATAAAAACTTAACCTTTTCCCAATTTTAGAGTTTGGCAGATTTTAGCTATTTTAGGACAAGTCAAGCAATCTGTAACGCCCCGGATTCGATGCGCCAGGTGTCCGCCAGTTATTTTCCCTTGTTGCCATGTCATTTTCTTGCGTGTTGCACTTTGCCATGTCATCATCTGCATTTTTTATCATGTCGTCATGTGCATTTCATTTTGCATACGTGTTCGTCTCATGCATCCGAGCATTTTCCCGTTGTCCGCTTTTGCAATCCCGCACTCCTATGTCTCCCCGCGCCTTTTACCTCTTTTTCGTATGCGGGTGTTAAACGTTCTCGGAATGGACCGAGGTTTGTCAAGCTGCCTTGGTATACCACCGTAGCCTTTGTCAAGTTTCGGATCATTTGGAGGTCGTTTGATACTCCAACGGTTAACCGGGTAACCGCAAAGGCCTCTTTTGTGTGCAGCCCAACACCCCTTTCAAAGTGGCCCAAAAACCCAGCAAACTCCCCTCCATGCTCTCGGTCATTCGATCACGATCGTGTGGGCGAAAACCGCGCCTCATTTGGAGCTTCCTAGCTCCTCCTATCTATAAATAGGTGATCCCCTCCGAAATTTGCGGTCTAACCCTAGCCTTCCCCTACCTCGCGCCATCGGACGAAAATCCCCGCCGCCCGGACATGTCCGCCCCATCCGCCGCAGCCTCCGCGGGCTAACGGGAGCGCCACGCGCCCCCGCCTCCCCGCCGCTGCTCGCCTGGCTCGGCCGCCCTCCTGCCCATCTGGCGCTGTCTCCGCCCAGCGCCACGCTGCCATGATCGCCGACCCGCCACCGTCCGTCTTCGCCCGGCGACCGCCGCCGCCTCCGCGAAGCTCGCTCGGTGCGCGCCGCCCGCTCCTCCCGGCTGCGCCCGGCCCGCCGCCGCGCTTCCTCCGCAGCGCCGCCCGCCTCCTCCTCGCCCGGCCGGATCCGGCGAGATCCGCCGGATCCGTCGCCCCCGGCCATCTCCCTCCTCTCTGACATCTTCTCCGGCGAGATCCCGGCGTCCTCGTCGTCCGTGCCCTCGGTTGACTTCTTCCCCCCCCCCCTCCGAAATCCACTAAGTCCCCGATCTGCTATTATTTTCATGCATTTTCATCATGCCATAACTCTGCATCCGTAGCTCCGTTTCGTGCGTGTAATATGTCAAATTGTTCGCCTCGAAGAGTAGATCATTTCATCTCATTGCATCATTTTCATTTGAGCTCATCTTGATGCCCGAAATGCTGTTGGAAGAGGGCTATGTGATGTTAGTTTCAGATTCTTATCAGAACATGCACTTTTGTCATTTTTGCCATGATTGATGTGTGCATCCTATGACCTTGAGTCCTACATGTGTTTTGTAATATGCCATGCCATCTTTACAGGGGTGTATGCCATGTATTTTTGTGATCTCTGTGGTGACTAGCACAAGCATGCAAACTAGGCTTCATGATGTTGCTGATTTCAGCCCTGTTCTGCTGTTATTTTTATGCCATGTTAACTTGATGCTACCGAGAGATCCATGCTTATTTTGTGATACTTCAGTAAGGATGTTTTGAACATATGGTTATTCTATATCCATCCATGCCCTTGTTTGCAATTATGGAGTGCCATAGCTTGAGTCAATCGAGCTCTACTTTTGCTATAAAATGTTTCCTGGCAGGTTGTTTACATGTTATTCAATTTTGCCAAGCTTGTTGTAGTTGATCCTCGCATGATATGTTGGTGTTCTTGCCATGTATAGCTTCTATGCCATGTCTTCTTGATAGATGTATGCTTAGTTTATCATGTATTGCTCTGTGGTGAGTGATTCAAGCTCACCAACATGCCTACTTATTGTTGTTCCTGCCATGTATGAATCTGTAATATAACTTGCTATGTTTACATGGGTGCCATCAAATTTTCTGATCCTTTTTGGCTTATGGTCAGTAAAGGACTTTTGTTCTATGCAATTAGTAAATTCATGCCATTCCTTTGTTTGCCATGTTAAGTTCCTGTAGCATGTTGTATGATAGCTCTAAACATTGCAACCTGATGTTAATTCTGCTAAAGCCTGAAACTGTTATTATTTGCAATCTTGCCATGTGTTTTTGAGCATGTTCTAGTGATTTCTGGAGATAGCTCAGTGTTCATGTTTTATCATGCTTTACCTGTACATCATGCCCATGCCTTTTGTTTTCTTATTGAGGTGATGTAGCATATTGTTTTGATGCTTGCAATATGCCTAGTTGCTGTTTTGGACAGGTTGTTGTTATGACTTGTATAGGGTGTATGTGTTGCACCGTTGCTCCGTTTTGAGTGTGCTCTAAATGAAACTTGACTGATTTTGCATGTAGTTGCATATTATCATGTTGCATCCTTATTTTGAGGTGTTTGCTTGATGTTTGTATGCATTTTGCATCAATGCCATATTTAACTTGTTTTGCTCATATCTTCTAGACCGTAGCTCCGAATCTAATGAACTTTATATGTAACTTGACTAGAATTTCATGTAGATCATCGTGGTGCATCTTAACTTGCTGTTTAACAACTTGAACTTAAGGTTTAATCAGATCTGGACCAATTTCGAAATTTGCATATGAGGACTTACCGGAATTGTTATATGTTGTTTCCGGCCTCATTTAAACTTGCTTTGACGTGTTGTTCTTGTTTGCATCATCTCTTGCCATGAGTAGCTTCTTGTAGCTTTGTCATGCATCATGCTTGGTTGAGCATCATGTCTTGTTCATGTGTGGTGTGTTTAATATGTTGTGTGCTTCTTCTTGTTAGTTCCTGTTGCGTTGCGATCGTGAGGATTCGTTCGTCTCACGCTTGGTTCGGCTTCATCCGCTCGTCTTCTTCATGGACTCGTTCTTCTTCCTTGCGGGATTTCAGGCAAGATGACCGCTACTGGATCTCACTACTATCATTGCTATGCTAGTTGCTTCGCTCTTTTCGCTATGCTGCGCTACCTATCACTTGCTGCTCAAGCCTCCCAAATTGCCATGAACCTCTAACCTTTGCACCCTTCCTAGCAAACCGTTGTTTGGCTATGTTACCGCTTTTGCTCAGCCCTCTTATAGCATTGTTAGTTGCAGGTGAAGATGAAGTTTGTTCCTTGTTGAACATGGAGATGTTGTTCCTTGTTGGAACATGTTTACTTGTTGGGATATCACAATATATCTTATATTATTAATGCATCTATATACTTGGTAAAGGGTGGAAGGCTCGGCCTTATGCCCGGTGTTTTGTTCCACTCTTGCCGCCCTAGTTTCCGCCATATCGGTGTTATGTTCCCGGATTTTGCGTCCCTAACGCGGTCGGGTGATTTATGGGCCCGCTTGATGTTCGCTTTGAATAAGACTCCTCCAAAGAAGGCCCAACATTGGTATTACCATTTGCCTCACCTAGCCCTTTTTCCCTTGGGTTTCGGAGCCCAAGGGTCATCTTTATTTTAGCCCCCGGCCGGTGCTTCTCTAAGTCGGCCCGAACCGAGCTACATGGGCCCCTCTGAGCAACTCGAGGTCTGGTTTTACTCGTAGCTAGTCTCATCCGGTGTTGCCTCGAGAACGAGATATGTGCAGCTCCTATCGGGATTTGTCGGCACATCGGGCGGCTTTTGCTGGTCTTGTTTTATTCTTTGTCGAAATGTCTTGTAGCCGGATTCCGAGACCGATCGGGTCTTCCGGGAGAAGGAATATCCTTCGTTGATCGCGAGAGCTTATCATGGGCTGTTGGGACACCCCGCAGGTATAAACTTTCGAGAGCCGTGCCTGCGGTTATGTGGCAGATGGGAATTTGTTAATATCCGTTGTAGTAAACTTGAAGCAAACTCTTCTAAAATACACCAACCGTAAAGCGTAACCATGAGTGTCTCTTTTTGGGGTTGATCGAGAGGAGAACACGGTTTCTGGGTTATGTTTGACGTAAGTAGGAGTTCAGGATCACTTCTTGATCATTTCTAGTTGACGACCGTTCCTTTTGTTTCTCTTCTCGCTCTCATTTGCGTATGTTAGCCACCATATCATGCTTAGTCGCTGCTGCAACCTCACCACTTTACCCCTTCCTTTCCCATTAAGCTTTGCTAGTCTTGATACCCATGGTAATGGGATTGCTGAGTCCTCGTGGCTCACGGATTACTACACCACCAGTTGCAGGTACAGGTTACGTGATGATCATGACGCGAGAGCGATGCTTGCTTGTCTTGAGTTCTTCTTCTGCTTCTTCTTCGATCAGGGGATAGGTTCCGGTGGCAGCTGGGCTAGGTGGTGGATGTCGTTTGAGCTTCTGTTTATGATTCATCCGTAGTCGGATGTTGGTCTTGTATATGATGTATTGTTGTATTCATGTGACATTGTATGTCTTGGATGTATCCCCATCTATTATGTAATGTTGATGTTATGATATCCACCTTGCAAAAGCGTTTCAATATGCGGGTCTATCCTTGGTGGGACCTTCGAGTTCCTTTTGGATAGGGTCGCATATTGGGCGTGACACAATCATCACACAATTCAAGCAAGCATGCAAAGAGTGTATAGGCAGCGGAAATTAAAGCATGCAACTTGCAAGAAAGTAAGGGGAAGGGTTTGGAGGATTCAAACGCAATTGGAGACACGGATGTTTTTGGCGTGGTTCCGATAGGTGGTGCTATCGTACATCCACGTTGATGGAGACTTCAACCCACAAAGGGTAATCTGCCTGCTGAGTCCACGGAGGGCTCCACCCAAGAAGGGTCCACGAAGGAGCAACCTTGTCTATCCCACCATGGTCGCCGCCCACGAAGGACTTGCCTCACTAGCGGTAGATCTTCACGAAGTAGGCGATCTCCTTGCCCTTACAAACTCCTTGGTTCAACTCCACAATCTTGTCGGGAGGCTCCCAAGTGACACCTAGCCAATCTAGGAGACACCACTCTCAAGAAGTAACAAATGGTGCGTTGATGATGAACTCCTTGCTCTTGTGCTTCAAATGATAGTCTCCCCAACACTCAACTCTCTCTCATAGGATATGGATCTGGTGGAAAGAGGGTTTGAGTGGAAAGCAACTTGGGAAAGGCTAGAGATCAAGATTCATATGGTAGGAATGGAATATCTTGGCCTCAACACATGAGTAGGTGGTTCTCTCTTAGAAATGGTAAGTTGGAAGTGTAGGTTCGTTCTGATGGCTCTCTCCACGAATGAAGAGGAGGTGGATGGGTATATATAGCCTCCACACAAAATCTAACCGTTACACACAATTTACCAAACTCGGTGGGACCGAATCGTTAAAATCGGTCGGACCGATTTAGTAAACCTAGTGACCGTTAGTGATTTTTGGTGGGACTGACATGCATCTCGGTGAGGCTGATTCGGTTAGGGTTAGGGCATAACGTAATCTCGGTGAGACCGATTACACAAACTCGGTGAGACCGATTTGGTAATAAGCTTTCCAGAGAGTTGGTCAGGTAAACTCGGTGGGACCAATTTGCTCTTTTCGGTGAGACCGAAATGTTACAAAAAGGAAACAGAGAGTTTACATTGCAATCTCGGTGGGACCGATCGCTCACCCGGTTAGACCGAAGCGTTCTAAGGGAAACAGAGAGATTGTAACCCCATCTCGGTGAGACTAAGATCCCTATCGGTAAGACCGATTTGCTTAGGGTTTGTGGCAGTGGCTATGACTTTTGGAATCGGTGGCGCCGGATAGAAAGAATCGGTGTGACCGATTTTGGCTTTAGGTTTAGGTCATTTGTGGATGTGGGAAAGTTGAGGGTTTTGGAGCATATCACTAAGCACATGAAGCAAGAGGCTCATTAAGCAACACCTCATCCCTTCTTGATAGTATTGGCTTTTCCTATAGACTCAATGTGATCTTGGATCACTAAAATGTAAAATGAAGAGTCTTGAGCTTGAGCCAATCCTTTGTCCTTAGTATTTTGAGGGATCCACTTTCATCATCCATTCCATGCCATTCATTGAGCTTTCCTGAAACAATAGTCTTGGAATAGCATTAGCTCAATGAGCTATATGTTGTTATGAATTACCAAAACCACCTAGGGATAGTTGCACTTTCAGTTCTTCTCTTTTACAGATGACAATCGTGCCACACCCGTCCAGGATACGGCACAACGGAGACACAGGCGCAGACATGCAGCAAGGACCCGCTCAAAGGTTTCTTTTTAGATTAAGACCCTGCGTAAACCTTTTTTACTGTCTCTTGTTGTTCACATCCTCCGGATACTTAATATAACCGAGAAGGATGCTGACGTTATTGGCATTTCGCCACGTCAGAGCATTGCATGTACCTGGACACTCGGGGTTCATTATCAAGGGCATTGCTCCGCCCGGCATATGTTATAAAGACCGAATACCTTAGGGAGTGTTCGGCGTCGCGAGTTTGGCCTTATATGCATCAGCTCTGAATCATGTCTTTGGTCAAATGTTGGGTTTGCCGGCTCCGTGTTTTGCCACCTTACGCTCCGCTCTATCGGCTAAGGTGGCACCGGAGAACTATCGCGATTGTGCCCTGGTTCATCCGGATGAGCACCTCAAGAGAGAAAGCCAAAATTGACTATCATGATAAAAGCGAGACTGGTCAACCACTGATGACTTGGTGGAATCTTGGATTCCTCCGCATTAACGAAGGGTCGCTTTCGGTCATGTCGTGCCCAGATTGGACGATAGCGGAGGTACCAGGGCTATCTAGTAGTCCCACCGTCAAACTCCTATGGCTAAGTGAAAGTGTTAAATCAATATAGTCCGATTGCCTCGTTCACGCGCTACCACCTCCTTAATGGACCAAGACGTTGGATCAAGTGTGAATACGAAGTTTTTATAACACCCCGCATTATATGCGTAAATGTGGCCGACGACTTCAAACTTTCAGGTTATATACATATATACATAAACGGCCGCACAGGAGGCATCATAATACTTTCAGGAAAAATTATAAACACGGCCTTTATAATTCAATAAAACATTGTTTTTACAATGTGAATACATGTCACTAGAACATAATATTCTTCGAGCACTG
Organism: Aegilops longissima; assembly: GCA_021605205.1. Taxonomy (NCBI): domain Eukaryota; kingdom Viridiplantae; phylum Streptophyta; class Magnoliopsida; order Poales; family Poaceae; genus Aegilops; species Aegilops longissima. The sequence continues at coordinate 597,110,517 of CM038682.1, read as the reverse complement.
AGCCTCTATTGAACGAGCGCCTTCAAGGACTTCTTCAAAGTAGTGCTCGGCAGATACTCGGCCCACGGTCGAACTCTAGGTTGCAATAGCGGTGGCCTCCATCTCTGCCCAGTATGTCTTGACACAGGCAAGTGCCATCCGCGCACACGCCGACCTCTTCATAGCGTCAATGTGCGGCACAGCACCAAGAAACTGTTGCACTAAACAAAAATAACTATTCGGCATTGGCCCTTCCGGCCACAGATGATCCACAACAGACCTCATGGCAAGCCCGGACAACCTATGGAGCTCGGCCCACTTGGCCATTCGCTCATTCAACAGCAGCGAACGCACTATACCATCGAACTGTGACCAGAACAGCTTTTCCACTTCACAATCTTTTTGATCCTTGAAGTACTCGGCCCCATCAACAGCACTGGCTACCAAATCCACGTATGCGTCTACAGAATTCCATAGTTGATCAAGAGGGTCATACTTCGGATCTCCGAACTCTGTCTGCAACAAAAAGGGCTTCCCAGCCGCGATTTCTTCAGCTTGACGCAGTCCTCCTTCGCCGCTCTGATTTTAGAGTGGGCTTCCTTGGCTGCTACCATGGCCTTCTCTAGGTCCGTCGCCTTCGCTCGGCTTTCTTTTTCAAGAAGCTGGTAACGGTCGGCGGCATCTTTCAACTCAACGGACATCTTGGCCATTTTTTCCTTGCTTTGGCAATGCGCAGCCTGTTCAGCTCTCAGCTCTTCAACCGCCTTTAGAGCGGCCGCATCACTATTCCTGGCTTGCTCCTAGGCTCGGGAAAGTTCCGCCCGAAGGGTCTCCACGACGGTAGCTCCATCTGCAGTCACAACATATTAAAGATACTAGCACCATGCTTCTCTTACTATGTGTTGATCACCGGGGAAATCACATACCCTGTGTGTCGGTGTCAAAACCGGCGGATCTCGGGTAGGGGGTCCCGAACTGTGCGTCTAGGCAGATGGTAACAGGAGACGAGAGACACGATGTTTTTACCCAGGTTCGGGCCCTCTCGATGGAGGTAATACCCTACTCCTGCTTGATTAATATTGATGATATGGGTAGTACAAGAGTAGATCTACCACGAGATCGGAGAGGCTAAACCCTAGAAGCTAGCCTATGGTATGATTGTTGTTCGTCCTACCCTTCGGTTTATATAGACACCGAATAGGGTTAGGGTTACACAGAGTCGGTTACAATGGTAGGAGATCTACATATCCGTATCGCCAAGCTTGCCTTCCACGCCAAGGAAAGTCCCATCCGGATACGGGACGAAGTCTTCAATCTTGTATCTTCATAGTCTAGGAGTTCGGCCAACGATGATAGTTCGGCTATCCGGACACCCCTAGTCCAGACTCCTCAAGAGCCCTAACCAGGCTTCAATGACGACGAGTCCGCGCGATATTGTCTTGGCATTGCAAGGCGGGTTCTCATCCAATACTTCATAGAAGGTTTTGAACACAAGGATAGTGTCCGCTCGCAAAACAAGTTCCACATACTACCGAGAGAAAACAATTTTCGCATGATCTGCTGATGTATTCCACGGCGTGACATCACACCACGGCCAAGCCTTTATTCAATCGTTTTTATCGTCCCACCTCGGTAGCGTTTAGCGAGGCGGTTTCTTTGGCACGTCTTATCAAAGCATAGATCATGCCCCCTTATTCTGGGATTCTCATCAATACGGACGTGGGTAACCCATCCACGCCATTGATTACGGCGCTTGGGAGATAAGCGAGTTTTACCAGGCTGGCGGGGGACGCATAGCTTCGTCCGTCCATATAAGGGGATAAGGATCCACCTTTTCACCTACGCCTTGTTCCTCCTTTGCTCATCCATTTACGCGCACTCGAGCTCCAGCGCCCAAGTCCGCACACTCCACCCCAACCTTCTCCAACTATGTCCGGAGCGGGAGGCAGGTGGATGGCCTCCTCCATCACGGAGGGGCACATCAAAAAGCTGCGGAAGGTTGGATACTTGTCCATGACATCGCCCACCGGCTACCCGGACGAGGGCAGCTCATTCCACCCCGGCCCCATGAGAGGGTGGTGTTCTCACCCACTTCCTCCATGGACTAGGTTTTCCACTTCACCCATTTTTTCGGGGCTCATGTTCTACTACGGCCTGGATTTCCACGATCCGCCCTCAACTTCATCCTCAACATCTCGGCGTTTATCGTCGTGTGCGAGGCCTTCCTCTGCATCCAGCCCCACTCCGGCTTATGGCTGAAGATCTTCAATGTCAGGCTGAAGGTAGTGGGCGGCCGCCAAGCGGAGTGCGGAGGCGCCATGGTTGGCAAGATGGCCAAAGTCCTATGGCTCGAGGGATCCTTTGTGGAGACCATAAAGGTGGCAATCGGGTAGTTCTACATCACCGAGCCGCTGACTCTCAATGGGCGGCGGCCCCAATTCGATCTGGCTTCCCACACGGCTCACATCATGGAAGGAGACGGGCCGACGTGGGGGATTCGGACGAGCTGTCCGGACTCCAAACCCACGTCCAAAACCTGGTGGACAAGAATCTCAGCTTGTCAACGTAATCCAGTGATGCTCATCCACCGGATTCTCCCATGCCAACAACGGGCCTTCAAATTGTGGGAGTTCGATCCGCACAAGACCCAACTCTAAAAGGCTCTTCGACACCACGCACGGTTGCCCGAAAGGTGTTGTTCAAGGGCGCCGAGGTTCTACATCCGCCATCAAGATCGCGGATTCAGCTCGCAGCGTCAAGCCAGCGAGGTAAGTTGTTTTACCCTTTATGGGACTCTTTTTCATAGTTTGACTCTATGCGGATCTAAAACTCCCTAACCTTTGACAGACTAGCTGAAGACGCCCGGACAGATTAATCGTCCGGCTCCTTTGCCGAAGACCCATGGACGCCTCGATTGTGGGGAAGTTGGCTCCGCACCTCACGTGGTGCCGAGAAGAAGGCCAAGAATAAGGCCACGGCACTCGAAGGAGCTCCCGGTGCCAGGGGCTGTCGGACTCATCGTCCGACAACCCTGAGGCGGAATCCTCCTCTGAGGAAGAGGAGGAGGAAAAAGAAGCCTCTCCCCGGGGAAAGAAGAAAGGAAGGCCGCCTAGGCCGGGAGGCCGAGGGTCCAAGAAGGAAGGACCTTCCTCCGGACTTGTCCACAAACGCCGACAACGACGAGGAGGAGTGGCCAACAAGGGCCAAGCCCTTGACGAGATCGTAAGTGTCCGGATACCCATGGCTTTTTTTTCATTGCATAGTGTTCTCTAATGCCAACAATCATGCAGCCCGCCTAAGGACAAGCTCGCGCTGGGCTTCGAAGGGTCCTCGAGTTCGCTCGGAAGTGGAGAGTACTTCACTCCGCCGCCTCCTCACCTCATGCTGCATGGACGACGCTGAGGTGGGGCCCCAAGGGGGCCTAGTCAAGAGGAGGTGGCGCAGAGGCGCCAAGGCAACCTCCTGACTCCAGCGCGAGGAGCGAGACCCCAGGCTCTAAGCCCGACCCTCATCCGGACCCATACCGAACGCTCAGCGGTTCCAAGTCCAAGTAAGCGGCCCTTCAGAGGAAGGGTAAGACGCTCGTATCCTCCGCCCAACCGAGGCACCGGATAGCCATCGAGGCGCTTAACGGCGCCCATCGACGAGGAGCACCGCACCGTTAGGAGTGTGGTGATCTGAAAGTTCACCCGCCAATAGCGGGCTGGAAGCCTACACCAGCCTTCTAACAAGCTTTGAGGTAAGTTTAGAATATGTAAAAATATTACCGCATAGATAGTAGCCCTCGATGCTTAGTTCGTGTTGGAAAGAAAAGCCGACTAAGGATCTAAAAGATATTTGCAAGAGTCTAACATAAGTATGTCAATATGCGCATTGTGTGTTGTGTCGCTTGACCGCCAAGACCGATCGTGGAGGTCAATGCATTGAAGAAGAGCCTCGAGCGGTTCGAGAACGAAGCTCGGCCTTGCCAAGAAGCAGCTCGAGGACAGGGAAGGTAAGCAATACCTTATTAAAGAAATACCTTATAGAAAGGATTCGGTTGCAAAAAATGACAGGAGTAACGTGGGTATTGTAGGGGCCACGAACAAGGTGGCAACCCTAAAGGAAGCGGTGTCCGCGGCCGAAGCAAAGCGATCATGAGCGACCGAGCGAGAGAAGCAGGAGGGCGGTGGCGGAGGTGCGGCAAGAGCCCGTGCCTCGTGGAAAAACATGAGAGTTTGGAGCGTGGCTCAAAGACTCGAGAGTCCGAGCTCGCCTCGGCTCTTGAGAGTGCCAAAGTCGCTAAGGCCGAGGCCCAAAAAGCCCTCCAAGAGATTGAATCATTAAGCAGCGGGTAAGGCATTCTTTATGCAAAGCAAGCATGTGAAAGTGAATTACCTATTACTTACCCGGATTCGGAGCTCTCCAAGAGCATTCGCAGATCTGCCCCAGAGTGTGTCCGATGTCGCTGCTCGACCGCGCCAAGGAGGGGACTCGACGGAGAAGGTGTTCTGGTCTCAAGATGCCGAGGTCGAACGTCCGGTGTCCTCGAGCGACCACTGAAGCAGCTGGTCGAGCTCCACAAGGTCGCCGAACAGGCCATGAAGGGCCTCATAGTTCGGCCGTGGCTATTGAAGCCATGCCCGGAGCTACTTCGGCTAGTGTAGCGGCTGGTGGACGATGTCCATGGATTGAAGTCATCAACCGCCTCCGCCTCTGCATTGAAGGTGCCCGCCGGGCCCTTGCCCGTGCTAAAGTGCATTGAGGCAAGCTGGATGCGAGAAGCTTGTGACTGGACGGGCCACCAAGGGCAAGGATCATCGCAAGTCTCAAATGTACTATGAGGGCGCCCTGAGGGTGCCCGCCAGATAGCGGATGAGTGCTCCAAAGATGTAATTTTTAATAGACTCGATTTGTTATCCTGTGCATGAAAACTTGTTCATATGTGCTAAGCAATGCTTGTTAATTTAAAATATTACCTTCAGGCGGCCGCTTATCAAATTTGAGAGATGGCAAGTCGTTATTTCAGCCCCATGCCACTAGTGCCGGGTGTTCGATAAACTTGAGCGCTCTTGTTCCCATTCTTGGGTCCTTCGAGGGAGGCGCCAACCCAACGTAACAAGGCAATCGGACTTATAGTGCTTGAACACTCTCACTTAGCCATAGAATTTATAATTTTAAATTTCGCGAAGCCCCTAGTATTCGAAGACGAGTTCGGGCGCTATCCACGCCTTTGTCGGACAATGCCGACTCGCCTAAGCGCATAAGTCTTTAGGGACCGAAAAAACCTCTCTAACAATGATCGCTCTCGCTCTATCATGACGGTTAGTTTTAGCTTTTCCACCGAGGTGCTCAACCCAGCTCAACCGGGCACAATCGCAGTGGTTCTCCCAAAGCTACCTTAGCCGATATAACGGAACGAAGGTACCAAAACATGGCAGCCGGGCAAACCCAACTATTGACCCAAGACATGATTCGAGCCGATGCATATAATGCTATAAGTTCGGGTGCCGACTTATGAAAGTGTTCGGACTTATCACACCATATTTTTGGGGTACTTAAGCCCCTGGTGTATTGGCTGCACTAAAGTGTACGGTGCAACATGTCATGAAATGAACATATATATAGATAAAGATAGGAGTGCAATAATAGGCAAAGCTATAAATTGTTTACTCAAAAGGTACTCGCAATGAAAACAGAACGATACAAATAGGACTCCATCCTCGTCCTTTGCAAAGCTCAGACTCCTGTGTGCCGGACTCTCTCCGACTCGAACCCTCCATACCGCTAATCGAATCCGATTGCCGGTCATGGAGTTCACCGTCATGACATCTTTCGCACTCGCTTTTGGCGACATCCTGAATTCACTAAAGTCTCTCTTTTTCCGGAGAGCCCTGGCCGACTACGGACAGGAAGGTTGGGATGCGACGACAAAGAAATTCAACGCCCACCCACCACCCACTTTGTAGCCACATCGCCGATGATTTAACCGACATGCTCGACTTCGACCAAGACATCGACGGTATGGACGACGATGCCGAGATTTACCAAGACCCAAATACATGTGGCACCGAAGGCCACCGGCCATACGACATATACATGGTGGACATCCCAAAAGATGGGAACAATGATGGAACAACGGAGGATGACCCTCCAAGAAGAAACCGTTACCGGCCATGTCACGGGCGCCACTCTAAATCCCGCCACAGCAAAAATGGTGATTCCGCACGGAGATAATAAACCCTGACAAGGTTGAAGACAACCCTCCAAAGCAGACTCAAAGGCAGGAGGAGGAGAAGAAGTCCGCACGACAAAGGCGGCGTAAAGAGAGGTCGAGACTATAATTATGCGCCCCTCCCAAGATGAGGCAAGCCTCAAGACGCATTTAATTTGTCGTGGCCCGAGGATCCCGCCAACAGGAGTGTTTCAAATGCAGGCTTATAGCCACGGCAAGCAGCCTCAAGAAAAAGCAACAACAGCTTAGAGCTGACTAAGACCTGCTAATGACAGATGGATCAAGTCCTTGCAGCCAAAGAGTATGACCTCGAACGCCTCCAAAAGCTACCCCAAATGCAGGTCGTTGCCTCGATCGAGGGGAAGCATCCAAGTCACCAACAAGACGACATGGCAGATCACCACCTGCGGGTCATGATGCGAGAAGCCTCTCGCCCTCCGCTTCAAGCCACACCCCAACACCGCCAAAAGTACCAAGGCACGGAAAACGCTACGGACTTAAGTAGATATATTGAGGATAAGGCAAACATACAAGATCGATCACGGATCGCGTGGGTGCCCAACGACTGGATGATTACCATCACACGGATACAAGAAACCGTCGGGCCGAACACAGAGACAAAGCTCATATGAGCTACGCCGTGATATAGCCCAATACAGAGGCGCCAAGACACCCACTATGCTTCACGATGAAGTAATGGATCATCAAATCCTCGAGGGCTTCAAACCCGTAAACATTGAATCATACGATGGTACCACAGATCCCGCGGTCCGGATCAAGGACTATCTCCTCCATATCCACATGGCCTGCGGTGATGACCTACATGCCATCAAATACCTCCCACTCAAGCTTAAAGACCGGCTCGGCATTGGCTCAACAGCTTGCCAGCAGAATCAATTAGTTGTTGGGAGGACCCGAAGCCGCATTCCTTGATAACTTCCTGTGGCACATATGTGCGACCACCGCACAATCGATGACCTTAGCCATATAATTCAGCAACCAAGAATCGCCGACAATTCGACACGGTTCCTAACAAAGAAAAATCAAATCGCTGATCGTCTGGATGCGAGGCCCTTGCAGCCTTCAAAATGTAACATCCGCGACGTAATGGCTCGCCCGCAGCTAGGACAAGAAAAGATTTAAATCCATGGAAGCCCTCATAACACTCATGACCCGCTTTTGTAAAGGAGAGGACAGTGGCTAGCTCAAGCAACAACTTGGCCAAACACCCCGATAGTTCGGATACCAAGGACAGCAATGGCAGGTCACGGGCAACAAGAATAAGCGCCGATTAACGGTGATAATGCTGAAGATACGGCCACAATGCCGGATTCGAGGCTCTAAACCCGGTCAATGAAGAAGCCATTCAAAAGAAATACCAGTGGCCCGGCCCAACTTGGACCGAATACTCAATCGCCAGCGTATACATCTCGGGGGGGTCCCGAACTGTGGCCTTAGGCAATGGTAACGGGAGGCGAGAACGAAGTTTTACCCAGGTTCGGGCCCTCTCGATGGAGGTAATACCCTACTCCCTGCTTGATTAATATTGATGATATGGGTAGTACAAGAGTAGATCTACCACGAGATCGGAGGGCTAAACCCTAGGCTAGCCTATGGTATGATTGTTGTTCGTCCTACCCTTGGTTTATATAGACCCAATAGGGTTAGGGTTACCAATCGGTTACAATGGTAGGAGATCTACATATCCGACCAAGCTTGCCTTTCCACGCCAAGGAAAGTCCCATCCGGAACCGGGGGAAGTCTTCAATCTTGTATCTTCATAGTCTAGGAGTTGGCGATGATAGTTGGCTATCCGGACACCCCGTCCAGGACTCCTCGGAGCCCCGAACCAGGCTTCAATGAGCGGTGGCCATATTGTCTTCATTGCAAGGCGGGTTCCTCATCCAATACTTATAGAAGGTTTTGAACACAAGGATAGTGTCCGGCTCGCAAAACAAGTTCCAATACTACCGAGAAAACAATTTGCCGGATCTGTGATGTATTCCACGGGTGACATCACAACGGCCAAGCCTTTATTAATCGTTTTTTGTCCCCCTAGCGTTTAGCGGGGTTTCATGACGCCTTATCAAAGCATAGATCATGCCCCTTATTGTTTCTCATCAATACGGACGTTAACCCATCCACGCCATTGATTCGGCGGGGAGATAAGCGAGTTTTAAAGGTCGGGGGGCGTAACCGTCCGTCCATATAAGGGATAAGGATCCACCTTTTCACCTCGCCTTTGTTCCTCCTTTGCTCATCCATTTACGGCCAAACTTTCGAGCTCCCCCCAATCCAACACTCCACCCAACCTTCTCCAACTATGTCCGGGCGGGAGGCGGTGGATGGCCTCCTCCATCACGGAGGGCACATCAAAAAACTGCGGAAGGTTGGATACTTGTCCAGCGACATCGCCCACCGCTACCCGGCGAGGGGCAGCCTTTCCCCCGGGCCCCATGAGAGGGTGGTGTTCCTCACCCACTTCCCCTGGACTAGGTTTTCCACTTCACCCATTTTTTGGGGCTCATGTTCTACTCGGCCTGGATTTCCACGATCCCCAACTTCATCCTCAACATCTCGGCGTTTATCGTGGGTTGCGAGGCCTTCCTCCAAAACCCCCGGCTTATGGTGAAGATCTTCAATGTCATTTAAGGTAGTGGGCGGCCCCAAGGGAGTTTGGGCGCCATGGTTGGCAAGATGGCCAAATCCTATGGCTCGAGGGATCCTTTGTGGAGACCATAAAGGGTGGTTCGGGGTAGTTCTACATCCCGAGCCGCGACTCTCAATGGGTTGGCCCCAATTCGATCGCTTCCCCCCGGCCACATCATGGAAGGAGCGGGCCCGGCGTGGGGGGATTTGGGACAGCTGTCCGGACTCCAAACCCCGTCCAAACCGGTGGACAAAATTCGGGCTTGTCAACGTAATCCGTGATGCTCATCCACCGGTTCTCCCATGCCAACAACGGGCCTTCAAATTGTGGGAGTTCGATCCGGCACGGACCCAATTCTAAAAAGGCTCTTGACACCCGGCCGGTTGCCCGGGTGTTGTTCGGGCGCCGAGGTTCCCATCCGCCTAAGATCGCGGATTCACCGCGGCGCCGCCAGCGAGGTAAGTTTTTTACCCTTTATGGGACTCTTTTTTCATAGTTTGACTTTCGGGATCTAAAACTCCCTAACCTTTGGAAGGACTAGTGAAAGGCGCCCGGACAGAAACCTCGGCCCTTTCCAAGACCCAGGACCCTTGGATTGGGGGTTGGCCCGGCACCTCCGGGTCCGGAGAAGAAAACCAAAAAGGCCACGGGCACTCAAGGGCTCCTGCGGGGCTGTCGGACTCATCGTCCAAACAACCCTGGGCGGAATCCTCCTCCGAGGAAGAGGAGGAGGAAAAAGCCTCCCCCAAAGGGGAAAGAAAAAGGAAGGCCGCCTAACTGGGGGGCCGGAGGGTCCAAGAAGGAAGGACCCTTCCTCCGGACTTGTCCACAAACGGACAACGAAGGGAGGGGGCCAACAAGGCCAAGCCCTTGGCGAGATCAAGTGTCCGGATACCCATGGCTTTTTTTTCATTGCATAGTGTTCCTAATGCCAACAATCATGCAGCCCCCAAGGACAAGCTCGCCCGCCGTCGGGGGTCCCGAGTTCTGGGTTGGGGAGTACTTCACTTCCGCCTCCTCACCTCATTGCCAGGCGCGAGGTGGGGCCCCAAGGGGCCTAGTCAAGAAGGAGGTGGCGAGGCGCCGCAAAGGCAACCTCCCGGACTCGGGCGAGGGGCGAGACCCCGGGGCTCTAAGCCCACCCTCATCCGGACTCCATCCGGAACGTTTCAGGGTTCAAGTCCGGCAAAGCGGCCCTTAGGGAAGGGTAAGACGGGATCCTCCGTCCAACCGGAGGGCAGGATAACTTTTGGGCGTTAATCGCCCCATCGACGAAAGGGCACCGCTTGTTATGAGTGTGGTGATCCAGGAAGTTCACCCGCCAATGGCGGGTGGTAAGCCTACCCAGCCTTCTAACAGCTTTGAGGTAAGTTTAGAATATGTAAAAATATTACCGATAGATAGTAGCCTGATGCTTAGTTGTTGTTGGAAAGAAAAGCCGGACTAAGGATCTAAAAAGATATTTCAAGAGTCTAACATAAGTATGTCAATATCGATTGCAGGTTGTCTTTTGACCTCGCCGCCAATTTGGAAGGTCAATGCATTGAAGAAGAGCCTCGGCGGTTCGAGGAACAAGGTCGGCCTTGCCAAAAAGCTCGAGGGGGAAGGTGCAATACCTTATTAAAGAAATACCTTATAGAAAGGATTTTGCAAAAAAGGAAGTAACGTGGGTATTGTAGGGGCCCACGAACAAGGTGGCAACCCTAAAGGGGTGTCCGCCCAAAGCCAAAGCAATAGCCCAAGCGGAAGAAGCGGGGGGGGCGGGTTGGGAGGGTGGGCAAGGCTCCGGGCCTCGTGGAAAAACATAGAGTTTGGGCGTGGCTCAAAGACTTCGAGGTCCGAGCCCCTCGGCCTCTTGAGAAGTCCAAAATCGCAAGGGAGGCCCAAAAAGCCCTCCAAGAGATTGAATCATTAAGCAGCGGGTAAGGCATTCTTTATAAAGCAAGGTAAAGTGAATTACCTATTACTTACCCGGATTCGGAGCTCTCCAAGAGCATTCGGATCTGCCCGTAGTGTTAAATTTTCGCCTTGACCACGCCAAGGAGGGGACCTGGCGGAGAAGGTGTTCGGGTCTCAGATCTTGGGCCGAACGCCTGCCCTTTGACGACCCTGAAGCAGTGGTCGAGCTCCCAAAGGTCGCCAACAGGCCATGAAGGGCCCCTCATAGTTTTGGGGCCATTGGAAGCCATGCCGGGAGCTACTTGGGCTAGTGAGGGGGTGGGCGATGTCCATGGATTGAAGTCATCAACCGCCTCCTCGCATTGAAGGTGCCCGCGGGCCCTTGCGGCTAAAGTGCATTGAGGCAAGCTGGATGCGAGAAAGCGGACGGACCGGGCCACCAAGGGCAAGGATCATCGCAAGCCGAAATGTACTATGAGGGCGCCCCGGAGGGTGCCCGCCATAGGGATGAGTGCTCCAAAGATGTAATTTTTAATAGACTCAAATTTGTTATCCCGGACCAAAAACTTGTTCATATGTGCTAAGCAATGCTTGTTAATTTAAAATTATTAACCTTCCGGGCCGTTTATCAAATTTGAGAGATGGCAAAGTCGTTGGCTTCACCCCCATGCCACTAGTCGGGGTGTTGGGATAAACGGCGCTCTTGTTCCCATTCTTGGGTCCTTGAGGGGCGCCAACCCAACAACAAGGCAATCGGACTTATAGTGCTTGAACACTCCCTTAGCCATAGAATTTATAATTTTAAATTTTGAAGCCCCTAGTTGAAGACCAGTTGGGCGCTATCCACGCCTTTGGGACAATGCCGACCCTCCTTAAGCGGCATAAGTCTTTAGGGACCCGAAAAAACCTCTCTAATGTATCGCTCTCGCCCTATCATGACGGTTAGTTTTAGCATTCTCCTCGAGGTGCTCCAACCGAGCTCAACTAGTGAACCTGAATCGCATGATGGTTCTCCAAATACTACCTTAGCCCGATAATAGAACGTAAGGTACCAAAACATGGCAGCCGGGCCAAAGGCAACTATTGACCCAAGACATGATCTAGGAACCCGATGCATATAATGCTATAAGTTCGAGGGTGCGCGCATGAAAGTGTTCGACTTATCACACCATATTTTTGGGGTACTTAAGCCCTTTAGTGTTAAGCCCGTACCAAAATTAATACGGGTGCAACATGTCATAGAAATGAACATATATATAGATAAAGATAGGAGTCATAATAGGCAAAAGCTATAAATTGTTTACTCAAAAAGTACTCTTGCAATGAAAATGAACGAGCAGTAAATAGGACTCCATCCCCTCGTCCTTTACAAATCTCGTGACTCCAGGTGCGCCGACTCCTCTCCGGACTCGAACCTCCATACTTCTGCCAATCGATCCGATTGGGCGCCCGATCATGGAGTTCAGCAGCCGCGGACATCTTCGGCACTTTCGCTCTTTGGCGACATCACAATTCACTAAAGTCTCTCTCTTTTCGGAGAGCCACTGCCGGACTACGACGGGAAGGTTGGGATCTGGGGCGACAAAGAAATTCAACGCCCACCCACCACCCACTTTGTAGCCACTGCCGATGATTTACTTGACATGCTCGACTTCGACTCCGAAGACATCGACCCAGTATGGGCGACGATGCCGGAGAGCGACCAAACCCAGCGCCTACAGAGCACGCTGAAGGCCACCTCGTCATCGACATATACATAGTGGACATCCCAAAAGATGGAATACAGCGATGGAACAACGGAGGATGACCCTCTCAGAAGCAACCGGTTACAGATGTCGGTGGCGCCACTCTAAATCCGCCCCACGGCAAAATGGTGATTCCGGCACGGAGATAATAAACCCCGGACAGTGTGCGAGACAACCTCTCAGCGGGGACTCAAGCGGGAGGAGGGGAAGCAGATCCGCCTGACGGCAAGGCAGAGAAGAGAGGTCGGGGCGATAATTATCGCCTCCCTCGAAGATGAGGCAAGCCTCGAAGACGAGCCAATTTGTGGGTGCACGAGGATCCGCCGAGCAGAGTGTTTCAAATGCAGGCTTATAGCCACGACAAGCAGCCTCAAGAAAAACAGCAAGCTTAGAGTGACCAAGACACTGCTAGTGACGGATGGATGAAGTCCTTGCGGCCAAAGAGTATGACCTCGAGCGCCCTCAAAAGCTACCCCAATGCAGGTCGTTGCCTCGATCAGAGGAGGAAGCATCCAGTCATCGGCGCGACGACATGGCGAGGCCGGCCAACCCGTGGCAGCGACAGAAGCCTCGACCCTCCGCTCAAGCCACACCCCAACACCGCTCAAAAAGTACCAAGGCGGAAAGCGCTACGGACTTGCGAGATATATTGGAGGATAAGGCAAAACATAAGATCGATCTACGGATCGCGTGGGTGCTAGCGACTCGGGATGATTACCATCGCAGGATCTGACAAACCCGGTCGGGCGAACCACGATGACAAAGCTCATATGAGCTACGTCGTGATATAGCCCAATCTGAGGCGCGCACACCCACTATGCTTCACGGATGAAGTAATGGATCATCAAATCCCGAGGGCTTCAAACCCGTAAACATTGAATCATCTGATGGTACCACTGAATCTGCGATGCGGATCAAGGACTATCTCCTCCATATCCACATAACTGCGGTGATGACCTACATGCCATCAAATACCTCCCACTCAAGCTTAAAGACCGGCTCGGCATTGGCTCAACGGCTTGCGTGAGAATCAATTAGTTGTTGGGAGGACACGGAAGCCGCATTCCTTGATAACTTCGGGGCACATATATGCGACCACCGAGACACCGATGACCTTAGCCATATAATTCCAGCAACCCGAAGAATCGGCGGACAATTCTGGACCGCGGTTCCTAACAAAGAAAAATCAAATCGTTAATTTGTCCAGGATCTGGAGGCCCTTACGACCTTCAAGCGCGAACATCCATGACGAATGGCTCGCTTGCACTAGGACAAGAAAAGAGCGAAATCCATGGAAGCCCTCACAACACTCATGACCCGCTTTTGTGCGGGAGAGGACAGCTGGCTAGCTCGAAGCAACAACTTGGCCAAACACACGATAGTTCGGATACCAAGGGCAGCAATGGCGAGTCCGCGTGGCAACAAGAACAAAGCGCATGCGGTGATAATGCTGAAGATCACGGCCGTCAATGCGGATTCAGAGCTCTAAACCCGGTCGTGAAAAAGCCATTCAAAAAAAATACCGGGGCCCGTCCAACTTGGACCGAATACTCAATCGCATGCGGATACATGGCACCCTCAAACCAGCCAATCACACCAACAGGATTGTTGGGTGTTCAAGCAAGCGAGCAAGTTAAGTGCTCGAACTCAATGACAAGGGGCTGCATAGCGATGGCGAGGAAGAGCCCGGCCGCCCGAACAATAGAGGGCGGAAGGGCTTTCCCACACAAGTGCGGACGGTGAACATGATATCGCAACCCACATACCCAAAAGGGAGCGGAGCGCGCACTAAGGGGCGTATATCACGATGGAGCGATCGCCCCAAAGTTCAACCCTTGGTCTTCCTGCCCGATCACCTTGATCGAAGGGACCACCCACTAGCATCCGTCACGGCGGTTTCGCCGCATTGGTTCTTGACCCAATTATTGTGATTTCACCTCACTAGAGTCACGATGGGCGGCGGTAGCAACTGAACACTTTATCGGGATACGGTCATAAAATGGGCATAGACCCCTCAAGGTTAAACCTACAAAGGCGACCTTTAAAGGCGTCATACCGGTGTAGAGGCCAATTATGCAGGCTCGGTTACACTCGAAGTGGTCTTGGATCCCGGATAACTTCGAAGCGAAGAGTTAATCTTCGACATCGTCCCTGATTCGGCGGCTATCATGCTTCTTTCGGACGAACCGCATTTACAAAAGTTCAATGCGGTGCCGCGCATACCTCAAGCTCAAGATGCCGGGCCCTTGAGGGTAATCACGGTCAATGGAAACACCAAGCGCTCTCTCGAGCGGAGGAGCACATGGCGACCCTCGGCGGAGGCTGCAAGCGACCTCTCACGGCAATTCTCGAGTCCAGGCCACTAAGCGTCCGGACAACATCAAGCGCCGGAGTAACCTACAACAAGACCGCTGGCACGATTCAAGCGCAGCGTAGCAATCCGGCCAACCCCAACCCTCGCGAAATGCGAAGCCCGATTATTCTGCGTAAATAACTACGCTCTGGAGATACCATGGGCATAAGGGAGGGCACGACCACGTACGCCGGGCAGCGGCTCAACCGCACTGGGGGCTCCGATTGTGTCATTCTTTTCTTTTCTTTTTCTTTTTCTCCTTTTCTTACTTTCAAGACTCCGTTTTCGAAGTCACTGTCCGGCACTAGAATCGCGCGAACTCACGATGCAACAGCCGAGGCGAAAGCTGACCACGTCGAGTGTTCAGGTGGTCTCTATTACGAGCATTATACTGTTTTACATACCATCATGAGCTTACCACGGAGAGGACATGTTAGATAGTCCCATCCCTTGCTTATCGCACTATTTGTATCGTTCGCTTTCATTGCAGTACCTTTTGAATAAACAATACATAGCTTTGCTTATTATTGCACTCCTTTCTTTATCTATACATATGTTCATTTCATGAAATGTTGCACCCGTACACTTTAGTGCGGCCAATACACGAGGCTTAAGTACCCCAAAATTATGGTGTGATAAGTCGAACACTTTCACAAGTGTGGCACGAACTTATAGCATTATATGAATCGGCTCGAATCATGTCTTGGGTCAATAGTTGGGTTTGCCCGGCTCCCGTGTTTTGGTACCTTACGTTCCGTTATATCGGCTAAGGTAGCACCGGAGAACCACTACGATTGTGACCGGTTGAGCTGGGTTGAGCACCTCGGTGGAAAAGCTAAAACTGGCCGTCATGATAGGAGCGAGCGATCGCTGTTCGAGAGGTTTTGGTCCCTAAAGACTTATGCCGCTTAGGCGAGGAACCGGAATTGTCCGGCCAAAGGCGTGGATGGCGCCCGAACTTCGGTCTTCGAATACTAGGGGCTTCGGCGAAATTTAAAATTATAAATTCTATGGCTAAGTGAGTGTTCAAGCATTATAAGTCTAGTTGCCTCGTTCGTTTGCGTTTAGCGCCTCCTCGATGGACCCAAGAATGGGAACAAGCGCTCAAGTTTATCCGAACACCCCGGCACTTTCTGTGGCATGGGGGTGAAGCCAATGACTTGCCATCTCTCAAATTTGATAAGCGGCCGCCTGAAGGTAATATTTTAAATTAACAAGCGTTGCTTAGCGCATATGAACAAGTTTTCAGCGTGCGGGATAACAAATGCGAGTCTATTAAAAATTACATCTTTGGAGCACTCATCCGCTATTCGCGGGCACCCTTCAGGAGGCCCTCATAGTACATTCGGACGTCGATGCTCCTTGCCTTCGGTGGCCGTCCGTCACAAGCTTCTCCGCATCCAGCTTGCCCGGTGCACTTTAGCAGGCAAGGGCCCGCGGAGACCTTCAATGCAGAGCGGAGATGGCTTGATGACTTCAATCCGTGGACAAAGGCGTCCACCAGCCCTTACTAGCCCAAAGTAGCTCCGGGCATGGCTTCCAATGGCCTGGCCGAACTATGAGGCCCTTCATGGCCTGTTCGGCGACCTTGTGGAGCTCGACCAGCTGCTTCACTGGTCGCTTAGGGAAACACCGGATGTCCGGTCTTAGCATATTGAGACCAGAACACCTTCTCTGTTGAGCTCCCTCCTTGGCGCTTGAGTAGAATGCGCAGCATCGGACACCTCTCGGGCAGATCTGCGAATGCTCTGGAGAGCTCGAATCTGGGTAAGTAATAGGTAATTCACTTTCACATGCTTGCTTTGCATAAAGAATGCCTTACCGCCGCTATCTTCTTTAATGATTCAATTTCTTGGAGGCTTTTTGGGCTTCGGCCTTAGCAGCTTTGGCACTCTCAAGAGCAGAAGCAAGCTCAGACTCAGATCTTGAGTCACGCTCCAAACCCTCGTGTTTTTCACGAGCACTGGAGCTCTTGCACTTCCGCCACTTGCGTCTCCCCCTTCTCTCTCTCGGGGTGTGCTCATGACGCTTTGCTTTCAGCCACGGACACCGCTTCCTTGTGGTCGCCACCTCGTTCGTGGCCCTGCGATACCCATGTTATTCCTGTAATTTTTCGCAACGAAACCTTTCTATAAGGTATTTCTTTAATAAGGTATTACTTACCTTCCTTGTCCTCGAGCTGCTTCTTGGCAAGGCCGAGCTCGTTCTCGACCGCTCGAGGCTTTGCTTCAATGCATTGACCTCCATGATCAGTCTTGGCAGAGGTCGGCGGCATAGCTTTGCATTCCCATATTGACATACTTATATTAGACTCCTGCGTATATCTTTTTAGATCCTTAGTCCGGCTTTTCATTCCGAACACCGAACTAAGCATCGAGAACTACTTGTCTATCTTGGTAATATTTTACATATTCTAAACTCACCTCAAAGCTGTTAGAAGGCTGGTAAGCTTCGTCGGCCCGCTCTTGGCGGACAGAACTCTCCGGATCACCGCACTCATAATGCTGATGCGGTGCTCCTCGATGGAGGCGCCTAAGCGCCTCCAAGAATTATCCGGTGCCTCCGGTTGGGACGGAGGACACCGGCGTCTTACCTTCTTACGAAGGGGCCGCTTGCCCGAGTTCGAGTGCCTGAAGGTTCCGTTATGGAGTCCGGACAAGGGTCGGGCTTAGAGCCCCTTGGGGTCTCGCCCCCCACGCCACTGGAGTCGGGAGGTTGCCTTGTGGCGCCTCTGTGCCGCCTCCTCTTGACCAGGCCCCCTGGGGCGCCACCTCGGCATCGTCTGCGGCGTGAGGCGAGGAGGCGGAAGCGCAGTACTCTCCATTTCCAATGAACCCGAGGACCCGCTCGATGAAGCGGCGAACTTCGCCCTTAGGCGGGCTGCATGATTATTCGGCATTAGAGAACACTATGCAATGAAAAAGCCATGGGTATCCAGGACACTTACGATCTCGCCAGAGGCTTGGCCCTTGTTGGCCAATCCTCCTCGTCGCCGTCGGCGTTGGTGGAGAAGTCGGAGGAAGGGTTCTTCCTTCTTGGACCCTCCGGCCTCCCGGTTATGGCGGCCTTCCTTTTCCTCTCCTCCCCGGGGAGAGGCTTCTTTTCCTCCTCCTTGTTCTCGGAGAAGATTCGCTTCCGAACCGGCGGCACTGGCGTCGGGAGCTCCTTCGAGTTCCCGTGGCCTCCTTCTTAGCCTTCTTCTCTCGGCACCACATGATGTACCGGAGCCGGCAGCCCCGTCAATCAGGCGTCCGCTGGGTCTTCCGGCAAAAGAGCCGGACGGTTAATCTGTCCGGATGTCTTCAACCAGTCCTGTCAAAGATTAGGGAGTTTTAGATCCCACATAGAGTCAATCTATGAAAAAAGAGTCCCGTAAAGGGTAAAATAACTTACCTCGCCGGCTTGACGCCGCGAGTTGTATCCGCGATCTTTGTTAGCGGATGCGGGGCGCCAGCGCCCTTGAACAGCACCTTCCAGGCATCTTCGTACGTAGTGTTGAAGAGCGGCTCAGAGACCCGGTGTTGTGCCGGATCAAACTCCCACAAATTAAAGGCCCGTTCCTGGCATGGGAGAATCCGGCGGATGAGCATGACCTAGACTACGTGGACAAGCTTGAGCTTCTTGTCCACCAGGTTTCGGACACAGGTTTGGAGTCCGGTCAGCTCTTCCGAATCACCCCACTTCAGGCCCATCTCTTTCCATGATGTGAGTCGTGTGGGGGATCCAGATCTGAATTCGGGGGCCGCCACCCAGTTGGAGTCGCGCGGCTCGGTGATGTAGAACCACACCGATTGCCACCCCTTTATTGTCTCCACGAAGGAGCCCTCGAGCCAAAGGACATTGAACATCCTGCCCACCATAGCGCCTCCGCACTCCTCCTGTCGGCCGCCCACTATCTTCGGCTTGACGCTAAAGGTCTTCAACCATAAACCTAAGTGGGGTTGGATGCAGAGGAAGGCCTCGCACACGACGATAAATGTCGAGATATTGAGGATGAAGTTTGGGGCCAGATCGTGGAAATCCAGGCCATAGTAGAACATGAGCCCCCGGACAAACGGGTGAAGTAGAAAACCTCGTCCACGGAGGAAGTGGGTGAGGAACACCACCCTCTCATGGGGTCTGGGGGTGGGGATGAGCTGCCCCTCGTCGGGTAGCCGACCTGCGATGTCATGGGACAAGTATCCGGCCTCCCGCAGATCTTGTGATGTGCCCTCCGTGGCGGAGGAGGCCATCCACCTCCTCCGCTCCGGACATAGTTGGAGAAGGTTGAGGTGGGATGTGCGGACTTAGGCCTGGAGCTCGAGTCTTGAAAATGGATGAGCAAAGGAGGAAGAAGGCGTGGGTGAAAAGGTGGATCCTTATCCCTATATATATGCAGACGAAGCTATCGCGCCCCCACCACTGGTAAAACTTCGCTTATCTCCCAAGCGCCGTAATCAATGGCTCGGATGGGTTACCCGTCTGTATTGATGGGAATCCCGAAATAAGGGCACGATCTATGCTTTGATAAGGCGTGCCGGGAAACCGCCGCTAAACGCATTTGAGGTGGAACAAAGAAAAACGATTCATATAAAGGCACGGCCGTGGTGTGATGTCACGCGGCTGAATACGTCGGCAGATCTGTGCAAAAGTTATTCTCTCTCACGGTGGTATGTGGAACTTGTTTTGCAGATCCGGACACTATCCAGTGTTCAACACCTTCCATGAAGTATTGGAGGAGGAACCCGCCTTGCAATGCGAAGACAATATGCGCTCGGACTCGTCGTCATTGAAGCCTGGTTCGAGGGCTCTTGAGGAGTCTGGACTAGGGGTGTCAGGGATAGCCGAACTATCATCACGGTCGGACTCCAAGACTATGAAGATACAAGATTGAAGACTTCGTCCGTGTCAGGATGGGACTTTCCTTGGCGTGGAAGGCAAGCTTGGCGTCTGGATATGTAGATCTCCTACCATTGTAACCGACTCTGTGTAACCCTAACCTATCCGGTGTCTATATAAACCGGAGGGTTTTAGTCCGTGGGGCGAACAACAATCATACCATAGGCTAGCTTCTAGGGTTTAGCCTCCTTGATCTCGTGGTAGATCTACTCTTGTACTACCCATATCATCAATATTAATCAAGCGGGAGTAGGGTATTACCTCCATCGAGAGGGCCGAACACAGGTAAAACATCGTGTCCCTTGTCTCTGTTACCATCGCCTAGACGCACAGTTGGGACCCCTACCGAGATCCGCGGTTTTGACACCGGCGGTACCCATCGAGGCAAGTGCGGTACGCTTCGGTGTGCTCGAATCCATCGAAGATCAAGTCTCCACGGACATCGGCCGTATAGTTCAACTTCCAAATCTGACCTGATGGCCAGGGGGCGTAGCTTCGATCTGCTCCGGATGGCCTAGCGAATTGGCCCACAATGCAAAGCCCCGAATCTGAAGATCTGTCCAAGGCAAGAAAAGTCTCACCTGGACTGCGTCGTTCTTGATGATTGAAGGAGCCATCGGGCCTATAGGTGACAAACACGGAGGAACTCTCAATGAAAGCACCAATGTCGGTGTCAAAACCGGCGGATCTCGGGTAGGGGGTCCCGAACTGTGCGTCTAGGCGGATGGTAACAGGAGGCGAGGGACACGATGTTTTTACCAGGTTCGGGCCCTCTTGATGGAGGTAATACCCTACTCTGCTTGATTAATATTGATGATATGGGTAGTACAAGAGTAGATCTACCACGAGATTGGAGAGGCTAAACCTAGAAGCTAGCCTATGGTATGATTGTTGTTAGATCCCACGGACTAAAACCCTTCGGTTTATATAGACACGAATAGGGTTAGGGTTACAGTCGATTACAATGGTAGGAGATCTACATATCCATATCGTCAAGCTTGCCTTCCACGCCAAGAAAGTCCCATCGACACGGGGACGAAGTCTTCAATCTTGTATCTTCATAGTCTAAGAGTCCGCCAAGCGATGATAGTTCGGCTATCCGGACACCCCTAGTCCAGGACTCCTCCTTTGTGCCTCGTCGAGACGCTTGTTGACAAGAATGCGATGTCGGCATCTCTGCAGCATCAAGTTGCGCTTTAGCTCGGCAAACTCACCAGTCGGCTAGCCACGAACCCTCCACCCCTGCACATGAAGGCGGACTGATTATTACACAGGACTATGATCCTCTGTTTGCCGCCGTTCTCGGCAACGAATCTCGAGAGCTATTATTCGCATAGGGCACACCTAACGTGTGTGGTACTGTCAAAAATATACACTATCTCACGTACCTCAAAGCCTTTCAGCAGACTCATAAAAGCTTCATGCAACCCGCTTTCGACGGATGAAATCCTCTGAAACACCGTACCCATTAGTGTATGATGCGCTTTGGAGATAGTCGCTTGCCCCAGAAGATCCTTTAGTACGTCCGATCGCACACCGGACGGCTCCGGACTCTTTCTGTTGCTCTCTTTAGGAGCCGAATGCTGAGGACTTCGGGTGGCCGAGGGATTACCCTCTGGCCTTGGCGGATCAGGAGAAACCCTTCGCGACGATACTTCAGCGTCGCCCGCCTCATGAGGCGGGGAGGCATGGGGAGGTGTTTCGCTCTCCATCATCTCCGAAAGAAGATCCCTCGAAGATGAACTCTGTCGAGAAGGGCTACGATCCGAACTACAAGATATATACTTTGGTTATTGTCCTCAGAGGTAAAGCAGGATATTATTACTATTAAGTACTTCTTGTTTACTTACAGCTTGGTGGAGGGCTGATCCCCTTACGGACACTGTGCGGCAAGGGTACCCTCCGAGGAAGGACCCTCTGGCAAAGATTTCTTCCCCCGTTTGGAAACCTTTGTTTCCGGGTCTTCAGAGGCGGTCCTCTTCCTTTCTTGGGGAGAGGGAATTTCGGATCCTTCTCCCCGGTTATCCTCCTTCGCGGAGGCGCTAATTCCCCCGGTTTGGATGAATAATGAGTGAGGCCCACTTTCATCCTCTTTATTCCCCCCTTTATCTTCCCCGAGGCGCTGATAAGGCACCGCTCGACATTCTAGCCAAGATCTTGGATCTGCTGAGCCTTCGGGAAGGGGGGCCGAACACCTGATCATCTTCGCCTTTGTTACCCAGTCCTGGTCAAAGAGCGACTTTTCAGAATGATGTTGTGATAAGTAAAAAGACAGTGTATTCGGCCACGGAATTACTTACTTGGGCATCTGGACGATTGCAGCTCAGACCCGCATCCTCGGTGAGGTCCAGACACCTTATTTGTGGTCCGAAGAACAATTTGTACATCTCTTCGAGCGTCATGCCGAGGAAGTGCTGAATAGCTCACGGTCCTTCCGGGTTGAACTCCCACATTCGGAGGGGTCGACGTTTGCAAGGTGGGACTCGACGAACTAGCATGACTTGCATTACCATGACCAGGCCGACATCTCTCTCGAGGAGATCTCGGATCCGACACTGCAATATCGACACATCATTTGCTGGCCCCCAGTCCAGTCCCTTGTTGCTCCATGACGTCAGTTGTGGTGGGGGGGCGAGCGAAAGGCAGGGGGCCACCCACTTGGTACCCCGGGGAGCTGTGATATAAAACCACTCCCGTTGCCATAAATTGGACACCTCCGGGAAGGAACCCTTTGGCCATGGAACATCGGCGCCTTTGCTTATTACGGCACCTCCGCACTGCGTGTCGCCCTCAATCATCTTGACTTCACATTGAAGGTCTTGAGCCATAAGCCGAAGTGTGGGGTAATGCGGAGGAAGGCTTCACATACGACGATGAACGACGAGATGTGAAGGATGGAATCCGGGGCCAGGTCATGGAAATCCAGCCCGTAATAGAACATGAGCCCCCTAACAAAGGGATCTAGAACAAAGCCTAGCCCTCGGAGGAAGTGAGAGATCAATACGACGCTCTCGCCGGGTTCATGAGTGGCAATGACCTGCCCTCGAGCAGGTAGCATGTGCGAGATTTCGGCGGTCAAATACCTAGCCTCTCTTAGCTTCTTGATGTCTTCCTTTATGACAGAGGAGGGCATCCACCGACCTTGAAGGTTGGATCCGAACATGGTTGAAGGTCCGAAGCGCCTGACCTGAGCCTTGGGTGTTGGAACTCGAGGTGGGGGAAGGATTCGATTGAGTGCAAGAAGAAAGGACAGGCCTTTGCCTCATTATAAAGGGGATGAATATCAAGCGTCCTCCGCGTGGCCGTTTGGGACTTGCCTAAAATCAAGGAGTCATACCAACGGGCACGATTGGGTTACCGACATCCTATTGATGAGAATCCCATAATAAGGGGAACACGATCTCTGTTTCGACAAGACGTGCCAATAACATCGCCTCGCAAAACATGCAGTGGCAGGCTGATTGAGAAAGACGGTCCGTCATGGCCAAACCACGGCAATACGTCACCTTATGAAAAAGGTCGGCAGATTGGATTTGTGGAAATATTATTCTCTCTACGATGGTATGTGGAATTTGTTTTGCAAAGCCGAACACTATCCTTGTGTTCAAAATCTTCTATGGAGTATTCGGAGGAAGAACCCGCCTTGAAATGCCGAAATCAAATCTGCGCGCCGGACTCATCGTCATTGAAGCCTGGTTCAGGGGCTACTGAGGGAGTCCTGGATTAGGGGGTCTCCGGACAGCCGGACTATATCCTTTGGCCGGACTGTTGGACTATGAATATACAAGATTGAAGACTTCGTCTCGTGTCCGGATGGGACTCTCCTTGGCGTGGAAGGCAAGCTTGGCAATACGGATATGTAGATCTCCTCCCTTGTAACCGACTCTGTGTAACCCTAGCCCCCTTCGGTGTCTATAAAAACTGGAGGGTTTAGTCCGTAGGACAAGAACAATCATACCATAGGCTAACTTCTAGGGTTTAGCCTCTATGATCTCGTGGTAGATCAACTCTTGTAATACTCATATCATCAAGATCAATCAAGCAGGAAGTAGGGTATTACCTCCATCGAGAGGGCCCGAACCTGGGAAAACATCGTGTCCCCCGCCTCCTGTTACCATCCGCCTTAGACGCACAGTTCAGGACCCCCTACCCGAGATCCGCCGGTTTTGACACCGACATTGAGCATGTCGGTTAAATCATCGACAGTGTCTACTAAGTGGGTGGTGGGTGGGGAGTGAATTTCTTCGTCGTCCGCATCGCATTCTAGCCGGACATAGTTCGGCCAAGGTTCTCCTGACAAGGAGAGAGACCTTAATGAATTTAGCACATCGCCAAAAGGCGAGTGCTGAAAGATATTCCCGGAGGTAAACTCCATGATCGGTGCCCAATCGGATTTGATAGGCACGGACGCAGGCGGCTCGGAGCCCGTGGCTAGGGACGAATCCAATGGTTCGGCAACACGGCTCTCGTAAGGGGTGAAGTCAGTATTCGGCTTTATCGCCACTGGGAGTGCAGCCTCCATGGCGGGGTCTATCCACCCGTCCTTGGATGGCGCAATTTGTTCCGGATTGAGGGTCGGAGTAGTTGCAGGTGTGATCTCCCGAACACTGTCCAACGGCAGAGATACATCATGCTCGTCATGATTGTGCGGCGCACCCGACATGGGTTCGAATCCGTCGAAGATCAAGTCTCCGCGGATGTCGGTAGTGTAGTTCAAGTTTCTAAACTGACCTGATGGCCAGGGGCGTAGCTCTCGATCTGCTCCAGATGGCCAAGCGAGTTGGCCCGCAGTGTGAAGCCGCCGAATACGAAGATCTATCTGGGGAGGAAAACCTCACCCTGGATTGCATCGTTGCTGATGATCGAAGGAGCCATCAAGCCTTACGGTGAAGGCACAGTGGAACTCTCAATGAAAGCACCAATGTCGGTGTCAAAACCGGCGGATCTCAGGTAGGAGGTCCCGAACTATGAGTCTAAGGCGGATAGTAACAGGAGGTAGGGGACACGATGTTTACCCAGGTTCGGGCCCTCTCGATGGAGGTAATACCCTACTTCCTGTTTGATTGATCTTGATGATATGAGTATTACAAGAGTTGATCTACCACGAGATCGTAGAGGCTAAACCTAGAAGCTAGCCTATGGTATGATTGTTTGTTGTCCCACGGACTAAACCCTCCGGTTTATATAGACACCGGAAGGGCTAGGGTTACCTGTAGTCGGTTACAAGGAGGAGATCTACATATCCCAGATTGCCAAGCTTGCCTTCCACGCCAAGGAGAGTCCCATCCGGACACGGGTCGAAGTCTTCAATCTTGTATCTTCATAGTCCAACAGTCCGGCCAAAGGATATAGTCCAGCTGTCTGAGGACCCCTTAATCCAGGACTCCCTCACCACCCACCACCCACTTCATAGCCACTGTCGATGACTTAACCAACATGCTGGATTACACCTCCGAATACATCAATGGCATGGACGACGATGCCGGAGACAAGCAAGGCCAAGACCCGCCGTTTATCGGAGTTGGACGGCCACCTCCACATACGACGTGTATATGGTGGATACGCCCAAAGAGGATGACGGCGAAGGAAGGAAGGACCCGGTTGAGGACAAGCCTGCTGAGGCACCACCGAAGCGTCGACATCAGTGACGCCGCTCAAAATCACGTCGCAAAAAAGACAGAAATACCGGCACCGGAGACAATAACACTCCGGAGAACGCCGAAGACCCCGAAGCCCCCGTCGAGCCCACATCCGAACAGGATGATTGGGAGGAGGGGCAAGTTAACCCCAACGATCCGGTCGGAAATGAGGACTCAGAGGATAGTAACTATCTACCAATCTCCGAGGATGATGTGAGTGAGGGAGTCCTGGATTAGGGGGTGTCCGGACAGCCGGACTACCATCATCAGCCGAACTATCATTTGCCGGACTATCATCATCGACCGGACTCCAAGACTATGAAGATACAAGATTGAAGACTTCCCCCCGTGTCCGGATAGGACTTTCCTTGGCGTGGAAGGCAAGCTTGGCGATACGAATATGTAGATCTCCTACCATTGTAACCGACTCTATGTAACCCTAGCCCTCTCTGGTGTCTATATAAACCGGATGGCTTTAGTCCGTAGGACAACAATCACAACAACCCTTACAATCATACCATAGGCTAGCTTCTAGGGTTTAGCCTCCTTGATCTCGTGGTAGATCCACTATTGTAAACATCCACAATATCAATATCAATCAAGAAGGACATAGGGTTTTACCTCCATCAAGAGGGCCCGAACCTGGGTAAACATCGTGTCCCTTGTCTCCTGTTACCATCCGCCTAGACGCTTGATTCGGGACCCCCTACCGAGATCCGCGGTTTGACACCGACATTGGTGCTTTCATTGAGAGTTCCTACGTGTCGTCACCGATAGGCTTGATGGCCTCTTCAATCAACAACGACGCAGTCCTGGTGAGACCTTTCTCCCGGACAGATCTTCGATTTAACCGCACCGCTGGCCAACTCCCTTGGCCATCTGGAGCGGATCGAAGCTACGCCCCTGGCCGTCAGTCAGGTTTGGAAGCCTAAACTTCACAACCGATATCCGCGGGACTTGATCCTCGATGGATCCGAGCCATAAGCCGGCGTGCCGCTGCTGTCACGATGGGCATGACCTAACTCTGCCGCGGACGGCACCTTGAGGTCGCATCCGGATCCGCTCCGACTTATAGTCCGGAGCCGATCGCTCAATCGAGGGCGGATGGCTGGACACCGCCTCGGAGCCGCAATTTCTACGGCGATGGGCGAACACTTACCTTGTCCCACATAAACCCCATGACTCCGAGGTGCGAACTCCGTACCTCCTGCGCCCTGCCCGGTCGAATCCGATTGGCGCCGATCATGGAATTCACCGCTGCGGACATCTTTTCGGACTTCTCGCCCTTGGCGACATCATAAACTCATTGAAGCATCTCTCGCTATCCGGAGAGCCCTGGCGAACTCACGGCCGGGATGGTTGGGACGCGGATGACGAAGAAATTCAGATCCCACCCACCACCCACTTCGTAGCCACCGTCGGCGATTTAACCGACATACTGACTACGATTCCGAAGACATCGACGGTATGGGCGGCGATGTCGGAGACTACCAAGAACCGGTGCCTACAGACACCTTTGGAAGACCACCTCGTCATCGACGTATACATGGTGGACACCCGAAGGAAAGCGATAACGAGGAACAACGGGACACGGCAGAGGATAATCTCGCCGATAAAGAACCAAACGGCGGCGCAAGCGCCGCCCCAAGTCCCCTCGATCAAAACAGCCTTCCTAACGACCGGCGATAGAGCAGGCAAGCCGGTGACGACGAACAGGATGAGCGGATAATCAACCCCTTCACGAAGCAATCAACAGTCCGGCCACAACACGAGCATAAGAACATACGCACAAAACTAGTCGCCATCGCAAGAAGTTGAAGAAGGCTAAACGGAAGCTCAAAACAGCGAAGACACGCTCGAGAATGAAGTGGAGCAAAGTATTCAAGACCGCAGACAAATATGGCAATGGCCATCAAACTAAGAACTACCGAGCGCAAGTTGCTGCCAGAATTTGACGAGGAAGCCATCGAGCCTTCACAGTCAAAAAACAAAGAGGCCGCTGGCGGATAGACGGCCGGAACGACGTGCCCAAAGCGACAAAGCGGGCCGCACACAAGCGAATTATAATCCTGGTAAAAGCGGATGGCCCAAATAGGTCCATCTACGGGCCAAAAAGAGGACCCCAGAGGCAACATACCACGGCAAGTGTTCAAGACAGCGGCACACCCAAATCTGTGGGCGCCGCACACCCGCTATGTTTCACCGATGAGGTCTTTGGATCATGAATTTCCAGCAGGTTTAAACCCATAAACATAGAGGCATCTGACGACACTGTGAGACCGGAGTCGGATACAAGACTACATACTACACATACACATGGCTAGAGGAGACGATCTCCATGCCATAAAATACCTACCCTCAAGCTCAAAGGGCCAGCTCGGCATTGGCTCAAAAGCCTCCCGTAAAACACTTGTTGGAAGTTGGGAAGAGCTTGAGGCGCGTTTAGAGCAAATTTTCAAGGGACTTATGTCCGCCCTCCGGATGCTAACGACCTGAGTCATATAACCCAACAGCCCGGAGAGTCGGTAGCAAGAATCTCGAACAGGTTCCTTACCAAAAGAACCAAATAGTCGATTGTCAGGACGCGAAGCCTTAGCAGCTTTTAAACACAGCGTCCGAGACGAATGGCTCGCCAAACACCTCGCCAAGAGAAGCCAAGAACAATGGGCGCTAACAAGCCTCATGGCGACGCGCGCTATGCTAGAGAAGACAGGTGGCTAGCAAGATGCAGCACCAATGACCGAGTACATCCGAGATCGGAGATGGAAGCGGAAAATCACGGTAGCAGGAAAGATCGGCGCGGAATAAAAAAAAAGCCCACAGGCACGGTGGTCCACGCCTGATTCAAAAGCTTCGCGCGGACAATAAAACACGGCCTCTTAAGGACAACAGAGCGAGCTATCAAATTTAAACAAAATTTTAGATCGGATATGTCAAATCCACGATACCCGGAAGGCACGCAAACCATACCAACGAAATTGTTGGGTTTTAAACAGTCCGGCAGACTTAATGCGGACACAAAGGCTCGATCGCCAAGCGAGGACAATGACGAGCCCCACAGCGGAGAGCACCGGAAGTCAAAGGACCTTCCCTCGAGAAGTCAAAACAGTAAACTTCGCTTCACGTGATAACACGGAAAGCCAACACGGCACTCGCCAAGACAAGTGTCGGACAATCCACCCGATGGACCAAGGTTGGATGTCAAAACCAATCACTTTCGACCACCGGATTAGTCCGAAGTATCCGAGCGCAGGATAGGCGCCACGATATCGGATCCCATAATAGACGGACTGCAATTAAACGCAGTGTTGATGGACGGCGGCGATGACTTAAACCTGCTATATCCGGACACAATCCGCAAGTGGGGATAGACCCTATTACAATTCGCATAGCCGCACTTCCTTCAAAGGAGCGGCGCCAGCCCTTAAGCCGATTACCAAGCACCACCGGACGGGAAGCTCTCGTCCGCTTCAATACAATACCACATCCGCGTCTCTTACGCTTAAAATGCCGGTCCACGTGGCATCGTTTCATCACTGTGGTCGCGGAGACCCGGACATGGTGGACAAGTCCGGAATAAATAAGCTAGGGCTGCCTAGCCGCACCCCCTCACAAGGGTTTGCACATACAAGCCATAATGAGCTAGCATAGGCTCAGCTTTCTTAATCTATATTTCAATTTTATGCACTTTCTTGCACGATTTATTTTCCAACCAAGTTCCTCTCTTTTACAGATGAACAGCGTGCACACCGCCCGGATACGGCACAACGGAGACACGGTAGCGGACGTGCGGTGAGGGACCCGTTACAAGGACTCTTTTCGGACTAAGACCCACGTAAACCTTTTTTACTGTCTCTTGTTGCTATATTCCCTGGTTTTTCAAGATAACCAGAGTGGAGATCTGGCGTTTTGGCATCGTCGCGCCAAGAGAACCTGCCCGCACTGGACACAAGGGGCTTAGGGCTTTGTTTTGCCGCTATTATAAAGACCGAACACCTTCGGAGTGTTGGCGTCTCGAGTTAGGCCTTATATGCATCAGCTCGAATCATGTCTTTGGTCAAATGTTGGGTTTGCCCGGCTCCGTGTTTTGCTGCCTTACGTTCCGATCATCGCTAACGCGGCTCCGGAGAACTCTGCGATTGTGCCCCGGTTAATTTGGCGAGCACCTCAAGAGAGAAAGCAAAACTGTCGTCATGATACAAATGAGACTGGTCAACCACTCGATCAACCTTGGGAATGTTTAGGATTCCTCCGCTTGACGAAGGGCCGTTTCGGCCAGCACATCTGGCTTCAATTCGGAGAGCACGGTGCCCCGGGGGCTAAGTGTCGTAGCCCCACCCTCGAACTCCATGGCTAAGTGAAAGTGATAAAGCATTATAGTCCGGTTGCCTCATTTGCTACGCTACCACCTCCTTTACAGGACCGAGACGTCGGATTAAGTGTGAAACGCACTATTTTTATGAACACCCCGCACCTTGTGCGTGGGGGCTGAAAGCCGACATCGCCATCTTTCGGGTTATACATACGTATACATGAACGGCCGCAAAGGAGATATTCTATTACTTGAACGCACAAGTATAAAAGGCGCTTACATCATAAAATCGTTTTTACATCATATAAACGCTCATTCGAACGTAACATTTTTCGAAGCACTGCGACTCTATTACATCGGCACCGAAAGACGCCGCAAAAAAGTGCTCGGCGGGTAGCGGTTATTATCGAACCCGGGTCGCAACAGCGGTGGCATCCATCTCGTCAATGTGTCTTCACATCGGCGAAGCGCCATCCGCGCACCCTCTATGAAGGCCGACCGCTTCATCGCCTTTGATATGCGGCATCGCCCCAAGAAATTGCTGCAATAAGCCAAAGTAACTCTTCGGCTGGGGCCGATCCGGCTGGATATGGGTCACTATATCCGTCATAGCAAGCCCGGACAACCTATTTAGCTCAGCCCACTCAGCCAAACGATCGGTCGCGAAGTGAACGCTCCGGACTATGGAATTGAGACCAAAACAGCTCTTCCGTCTGGTGATCCTTACGGCTTCGAATGCTGGCGGCATCCGCCGCACTCATTGCTAAGTCCATATAAGGTCCTCCGGACACCACAGTTAGCCCGGTGAGCATATTTTGAATCCGTGAACCTTGGCGCAGCGAAAAGGCTTGCCAGCTACAATCTCCCTGGCCTGGCGCAGCTCTTCCTTCATGGCCCGCATTGCAGAGCGGGCATACTTGGCTTCAGCGGTGGCCTTCTGCAGGTTTTCCTGCCCCGCTAGGCGCTCCTTTCCAAGAGCCTCATTGTGGTCGGTAGCCTCTTTTAACTTCACAGCCATTTCGGCTACCTCTTCCTGCTCCGCAAGCAGTGCGGCCTTCTCGCCGCTAACTCCTCGCCGCCTGCCGAGGCTGCCGCATCACTCCTTCCGCCTGCTCCTTGGCTTGAGCAAGTTCGGCCCGAAGACTCTCCACGGCAGCGGCACTATCTCGCATTTCACGCAAATTTTGTAAGGAGTTGGCTTGGCTCCCTTACCATGTGTCCGCCAAGCGATAACACTTACCTTGCGACTCATCAAGTCGCTTTGTTGATCAGCGCGATGTCTTCATCCGCCACATCGAGTTGCCACTTTAGTTCAGCAACTCCATAAGTCCAGCTGGCCCCCGGACGACCCGCCACCTGCATAGGCACGACGGGAATTTAAAACCTGCGATTTTGATCCTCGGCACGCTATCGATATCGACAACCTACCGAGTCTCAGGGGCTACTATCTATACAGGGCGCATTCTATATGCAAAACTGTTAAAAGGTGTGTCATTTTTACATACCTCAAACCCCGCCAGTAAACTCCTGACGGCATCATGCAACCTGCCTTCGGCGGACGAAATCCTTTCAATCACCACGCTCATCAATGCGTGTTGATCTTCTGAGATAGACCCCTTCTCAAGCAGATCCTTCACCAGACACCGCTTGGTGCCGAACTATCCGGCTTTGCCACACTCGGGCTCCCTCCGTGGCGACACTTGTGCTCGTCCGCCCTATCCAACGGCGCCCCGGACGGGGGCGTCTCGCTCTCTATCATCTCCGGACGAAGGTCCCCCGAAGACGAGCTCATCTGCGAAGGACGGAGATCCGAACTACAAGGTAAAAACTTTTGTTATCCTTAGAAGCATAAATAGGGATGTCCCTTATTATAAAACTCCTTTCTTTCTACTTACGGCTCGTTGGAGGGCTGGCTCATTGAGGGAGATTGTGCGCCCGGGGCTTCCCCGGACGCAGGACCCTCCGGCGAAGATTTCTTCCCCCGTTTAGGGGCTTTTTTCCCCGGGTCCTCGGAGTCGGTCCTCTTCTCCCCTTGGTAGGAGGGATTCTCAATCCCCTCGCTCAAAATCCTCCTTAGGCGAGGCAGTAGCTTTCTGCTTTCCCTTCGCTTTCCTCCGGCGCAACCTCCAAAGATCCGGACCAGACGGGATCCGCGCGGTCTCGGGGGGGGCGGACACAGATTAATTTTGCTTCCGCTATCCACTCCTGTGTAGAAGGAGATCGGTCATAAGGCGGATCATTGAAAGGCAAACAAACGGTATGTCCGGACTTGGAACTACTTACTTGAGTATCCGGCGATTGCAGCTTAGTCCGGCATCTCGGTCAATTCCGGACGCACCTCTTGCGATCCAAGAATAATTTATACATCTCCGGGGTGTCATACCCATGAAGTGTTGAAGAATCCGTGGGCCCTCGGATTGAACTCCCATAGCCGGAGAGGACGGCGTTTGCGAGCGTAAGACGCCTAATTAGCATAACCTGCATCACCACCACCATATCGATCTCCCTCGCTAAGAGATCTCGAATCCGCCCCGCAGAGGGGCACGCCCTGGATGGCCCCAGCTGAGCCTGGTTGACCCACGACATCAATCGTCGTGGAGGTCCCGGGCGGAATAGGGGCGGCGGTTGTTGTCTGCGGCCCCTCGGAACGGTAATATAGAACCACTCCTGCTGCCACAGGCCGAGCTCCTCTTGGAAGGAGCCAGCGGGCCACGGGGCATCGGCTCTCCTACTTATGGCCGCCCCGCCACGCTCCGCTTGACGCCCCCCAATCATCTTCGGCGCCACATTGAAGGTCTTCAGCCACAGGCCGAAGTGTGGGGTGACGCGGAGGAAGGCTTCGCAGATGACGATGAATGCGGATATATGGAGGATGGACTCCGGAGCCAAGTCGTGGAATTCCAACCCATAGTAAAACATGAGCCCTCTCACAAAAGGATCCATCGGGAAGCCTAAACCCCGACGGAGGTGGGAAACGAAGACGACGTACTCGCGGGCTCAGGGGTGGGGATGGCCTGCCCTTGGCGGGCAACTTGTCAGCGAAATCTCGTAAGACAGTACTTGGCCTCCGCAGCTTTAGCACGTCCTCCTCCGTGACGGAGGAGGGCATCCACCGCCTTGGAGGTCGGAACCGACATTGTTGAAGGTCCAAAGCGCTCGAATCTGGAGCTCTGGTGCTTGGAACTTGGAGCGTGGAGAAGATTCGATGGTGGATTGAAGAAAAGAAATGAGCCTTGGTCCCGTTATAAAGAGGAGAATACCAAGAGCCGCCTCCGTGACCGCTTGGGACTCGCGCCGATAGAGGGTGGCGATGAACGGGCGCGTTGGGTTACCCACGCCTGTATTGATGAGAATCCGGATTAAGGGAAACACGATCTCTCGCTCGACAAGACGTGTTAAGGAAACCGCTTCGCTAAATGCGCTGAGGTGGTAAAGTAAAAAACAATTCGAGTAATGGCTTGGTAGTGGTGTGACGTCATGCCACGGAAAACGTCAGCAGATTGAGCTTGTGTATATGTTACTATTCTCTCTACGGTGGAATGTGGAATTTATTTTGCGAGCGGACACTATCCTGGTGTTCCCAATCTTCTATCATTTGGAGGAGGAACCCGCCTTGCAATGCCAAGCAATATACACGCCGGACTTATCGTCATTGAAGCCTGGTTCGGGGCTACTTGAGGAGTCTGGATTAGGGGTGTCCGGACAGCGGACTACCATCATCACCGAACTATCATTTGCCGGACTATCATCATCGACGGACTCCAAGACTATGAAGATACAAGATTGAAGACTTCCCCCCGTGTCCGGATAGGACTTTCCTTGGCGTGGAAGGCAAGCTTGGCGATATGGATATGTAGATCTCCTACCATTGTAACCGACTCTATGTAACCCTAGCCCTCTCCGGTGTCTATATAAACCGGATGGCTTTAGTCCGTAGGACAACAATCACAACAACCCTTACAATCATACCATAGGCTAGCTTCTAGGGTTTAGCCTCTTGATCTCGTGGTAGATCCACTCTTGTAAACATCCACAATATCAATATCAATCAAGCAGGACGTAGGGTTTTACCTCCATCAAGAGGGCCGAACACAGGTAAACATCGTGTCCCTTGTCTCCTGTTACCATCCGCCTAGACGCACAGTTCGGGACCCCCTACCCGAGATCCGCCGGTTTTGACACCGACAGTGAGCCTCGACGACGAAGACTTCATCGTGCCAGAGGAACCCCTCGAGCAAGAGCGCTTTAAGCGTCAGCTAATCGCAACAGCGAGAAGCCTAAAAAAGAAGCAGCAGCAGCTTCAAGCCCAATAGGATACGCTCAATGAGAGATGGACTGAAGTCCTGGCAACCGAAGAATACGACCTCGAACGCCCAACAAAGAGCTACCCGAAGTGCATGCTACTACCACAATTTGACGACGAGGCCCTTGAGCCAATACCACCAAAGTATAAACCTGTTGACGAATCTGGCCGACCACCGCGTGGACGGGACAGAGCGGGTACTTACGTCGAACACCAGCCCGCACCACCCCGCCGTCGAGGCAAGGAGGTAGCGGCTGACGGTGTCCTGGACTAGGGGGTACTCACCACATCGTCTCCCGACTAGGTGGATCGGGCCGAGGACCCCCATGGCGGTTCACTCATGGGCCACTTCGGGAAGCCCATGCCGCATACAAGGAGTATTCCACAAGACTTGGTGATCAAGACAAGGACTCCTCTCCACCAACGTATTCGGCTAGGACTCTTGTTCTCCTAGGCCTCTAGTGCATTATATAAGCCAAGGCCAGGCTAGTCGATAGATTATTATGACATTACTCATCATACCCTTAGGTCTTAGACCGTGATCTCGAGGTAGATCAACTCTTGTAACCCTATATTCATCAAGATCAATCAAGCAGGAAGTAGGGTATTACCTCGATAGAGAGGGCCCGAACCTGGGTAACATCGTGTCCCCTGTCTCCTGTTACCCATCGATCCATGACACATAGCTTGGGTCCCCCTACCCGAGATCTGCCGGTTTTGACACCGATAGCGGCTCCGGGCTACACCTACGACTTGCGCAAGGACCTGGACAATAGAGCCGGTCAGACTAGACCAATTTATGGATCAAGGGGGCGTGCTCCAACGCGAGAGGACGGCCATCAGGCCCGGCGCGACAAGCATAATCTCACCCGGGCTGAAAACCAAAAACCGATGTCATCTGAACTCCGTCGTGACGTCGCCCGATACAGAGGTGCCGCACACCCCTTATGCTTCACCGATGAGGTAATGGAGCACCAGTTCCCAGAAGGGTTTAAACCCGTGAACATTGAATCATACGATGGAACGACAGATCCCGCAGTATGGATTGAAGATTTTCTTCTTCATATCCACATGGCTCGCGGTGACGATCTCCACGCCATCAAGTACCTCCCACTAAAACTAAAGGGACCAGCGCGGTACTGGCTAAACAGCCTCCTAGAGAACTCCATTGGTAGCTGGGAAGATTTGGAGGACGCCTTTCGAGACAACTTCCAAGGTACCTATGTCCGGCCTCCGGACGCTGATGACGTAAGTCATATAGTCCAGCAACCCGGAGAGTCAGCCTGCACACTCTAGACTAGGTTCTTAATTAAAAAGAACCAAATCGTTGTCCGGATGCCGAAGCCGTCGCGGCCTTTAAACGTAGCGTTCATGATGAATGGCTCGCACGACACCTCGGCCAAGAAAAGCCGAAGTCCATGGCAGCCCTTACCGCACTCATGACCCGCTTTTGCGCAGGAGAAGACAGCTGGTTGGCTCGTAGAAGCAACAGTACCAGTGACCCTGGCACCTTTGAAGCCAGAGATGGCAATGGCAGGCCACGAAGCAACAAACACAAGCGTCGAAGCAACAATGAATATACCGAAGACACGGTCAACGCCGGATTCAGTGGCTCTAAATCCGGTCAGCGGAAGAAGCCATTCAAAGGAAACAAGGATGTTCCATCCAGTTTGGACAAAATACTCGATCGGCCTTGCCAGATTCATGGCACCCCTGACAAGCCTGCCAATCATTCCAACAGAAATTGTTGGGTCTTCAAACATGTCGGTAAGTTAAATACCGAACATAAAGGGAAAGGGCCGCCAAGCGAGGACGATGAAGAGCCTCACCCACAGAATACAGGAGGACAAAAGAAATTTCCCCCTGAGGTGAAAACAGTAAACATGATATATGCCACACATATCCCTAAGAGGGAACGCAAGCGCGCACTAAGGGACGTCTATGCCATAGAGCCAGTCGCCCCAAAATTTAACCCGTGGTCAGCTTGTCCGATCACCTTTGATCGTAGGGACCACCTGACCAGTATCCGTCACAGAAGTTCGGCAGCTTTGGTCCTTGATCCAATCATCGACGGGTTCCATCTCACCCGAGTCCTCATGGACGGCGGCAGCAGTCTTAACCTGCTTTATCAGGACACTATCTGTAAAATGGGTATCGATCCGTCAAGGATCAAGCCTACTAAAACTACCTTTAAAGGAGTAATACCCGGCGTGGAGGCCTGCTGCACAGGCTCAATAACGCTGGAAGTAGTCTTCGGTTCGCCGGAAAACTTACGAAGCGAAGACTTGATCTTTGACATCGTCCCCTTCCGCAGTGGTTATCACGCACTGCTCGGACGAACCGCGTTCACTCGCTTCAATGCAGTCCCGCATTATCTCTACTCCTAATGTCTTAGTTGGTAGTCTCCGCGGTTAATTTTCGTCCCACCTCCACTGGTTTATTTTTGTCCTCCCTCCCACCTAACCACATGAGATGCCTTCACGTAGTCCCTGGAATGGAAAAAAAAATTCCTACAAAAAGAAACCAACCAAAAAAATCGAGGCCCCCTCGCACGAACCGGGAGCGAGGCCTCCTCGCGAAAAAATACATTAAATGATCCAGGCTGCCCTCGATCATCTCGCTACGAGGATGAGAACCACGCCCCAGCTGCCATAGTGGAGT
This sequence comes from Aegilops longissima, assembly GCA_021605205.1. NCBI lineage: Eukaryota > Viridiplantae > Streptophyta > Magnoliopsida > Poales > Poaceae > Aegilops > Aegilops longissima. The sequence continues at coordinate 597,073,884 of CM038682.1, read as the reverse complement.
CCTACGCCGCCGCCGAGATCCGAGAGGAGCCGCCGCCGTCGAGATCCGAGAGGAGCTGGCCACCGGACACCACGACCTCCCTCCCCAGCCGGCCGCCACCGCCCCCTCCCCCAGCAGCCATGTACAGCGGGGCAGCGATGGGTCTCGGCCTCCCTCCTCCCTTCGTCCAAGTCTAGGAACTCCCTTCCCCTACCCGATCTCCTCCCTTCGTCCAAGGCCACAAGCTCCCCTCCCCTACCCGATCTGACGGAGAGAGGGCAGGTCTTGCCACTCCGGTGTTTGATGTGGCCAGATCCGGCCGGGGGACTCGCCGCAGAGCCTCCATGTCGGCGGAGCAGCAGCAGCCCGACAGAAGGTGGGTGCCCAATCCATTTTTTGGTGATTTGTCTATAGTTAGATTAGCACACGGAGCAGTGCAGCGCGGATTAGAAGAACGGACATCAAACTCTCCATTAGATTAGTTCATATTATATTGCTACTATCATAGTTCATATCATAATGCTGATGCCTCTTCAGGTGAAGCTACCGTGCAGTTCGGCCATGGCGCCGGATGTCTCCAGCATAGATTACTCCGTCCAAACGAAGAATTTGGTTTGATTCCACACACAAGCTGTTCTGACGAACATTGGGGAATCAATCAATCAGCGTGCTGTCGCCGAAGCAGGGGAACCGGTGGCATAGGAGGCAGTGTCCAAACGTAACGCCAAGTCAATCTTGGCGGCCATTGATTTTTCACACTAGAGGCTTGGTCGCACACGGATGGATTCCTATTCGTCAAATGAGCTTTGATTAATCTGCATTCGAGTTGCTGTCAGCACATAGTATAAGTCTGCTCGTTGAACTGGTCAGGCCAGTGACCCGGACAGAAAGTTCTATCTTTGCGGCTGCTGTTGACAGCTTCTTTGATGCTATCCATGGAGCTTGACATACTGGCAATACTGCACTGCACTTCTCTTGTGGAAATCGTCGCACTTGCCACTTTGACTTACAGTCACAAGGAATCACTGGATGGTGAAGCACATACTGAGGGAGAAAAAGAAAAGAAAAGAACCGATGCCAGCCTATGTTGCTGTCGAAATATATTTGGATAAGCAGTGAATGATATAGGGCAATCAAAACTCAGGCATCTATCTAGTTAAGGGAGTTCAACGCTGTCAGTCGTAGATGGCCATGTCTCAACTGTTATAGCAGCATCTGTTCCAGGTCTACTTCCATCTGTCCAGTGAACATCAAGGATCATCTACGGTAGCACAACTACTTGTTTGGAAGGGTTATGGAACTGCCTTAAAGCAGTAGCAGCGCCTCAGATTGGAAAGATCATATTGAAATAGCAACATGGTGTTAGTACTTCATAGTTTTGCAACCACATAAACAAGTCCAGCATAGTCACTTTGGGACAAAGGTTTCTTCCTCTGTTAGTTTCCTTATATACAAGATGACACTTGTCATTGTTTCTTAAAAGGCACAATATGGCTATCCTTTCTCCCCTTTGCTCTGTGCTATAATTCTGTATATTTCCAATTCATCATTCATACCTGAGAGCTGAGAATATATTGGCAGCCTTTTCCCATTGCCTCTAACATACTATTTATAACAGGCATCAGAACCAGGTACATTTATAGGAAGAGCCAGCATCGCCGGCCTGGAAAAGGTCGTTGAGGTGTTAGATGCCCTTGGCAGCGGCATTACAAGTTTGAATCATGGCAACGGGTTTCTCTATGGGGGAACAACCCGAGGAAATAAAGTCGAGATTCTGGCATTCGAAGTCACAAATACAATAGCTAAAGCTTCCAACTTGTGGAGGTCATGCTCTGATGATAGTATAAAGGAACTCAAGGAAGAAATCTTGCATTCAGATGGCGTGCGGATATTAATCTCCTCAGATCCCAACGAGCTCCTGCATATTGCTGCCATTGACAAGAGGTATGGTTGGTTTAAAAGGAAGCTTTCATTTTGATTTTTGAAAATTCTTCTTGCTGTAAACGTTGTTGATGTGGGCTTTAAATGGAACCCAACAGGGAAGAACTCGCCATCCTTTCAAGAGAAGTAATTCGATTTGGTGACGTGTGTAAAGACCATATATGGCATAACTTGGGACGCTATTTTGAGAAGTATGCTTCTGAGAATTATGCATTTCATTTTGACATGTCATTATTTACCTTCTTATCAACACCTCTTATTCTAAACACTATGGGTTACTCTGGTGTGCAGGTCAATGAAGGATTCCATGCCCCAGGATCATTCAAAAGAGCATATTGGAACTATTGTCCAGCATTTGACCAGTTTGGCTCAAAACACTTCTGTATGTTCTACTTAATTTCCACATTTCTATACTTTGGGAGGTGCTTGTACTTGATAATAGTACTACCATTTATGGAGCGTTTGGCATTACTATTTTGCTTCTTGGAATTATTAAACCACTAAATATTGCTCTTTCCGTCCCAAAAAGCTTGTATTAGATTTAGATTTGTCTAGATACGGATGTATCTAGACAATGGAATCAAGACTCTTTTAGTAGGATAATACCTAAGAATTAGGTCTATGGCATATCAGCTAGAACTATGATTTGAGGGTGGGTCAAGTTCGATGTTGTTTCTTGGGAAAAAGGAAAATGCTACAGATCAAATCCTTTGTACAATGATTACTTTTTAGGGATGCAAATTTTAAACTTCTGTCATGCTTTATTGGTCGTTTTTCTCCAATAATTATCTTCCATGTAGTATAAACATCTCGAGGTATAATTAGTTTTTATTTTATTTTGTACTATACGATAATAATAATGCATACAGTGGAGACTGACTTAGCTTAGGACATCAAAGGAAGTTCCTTTTGTACCTTGAAGAGTACTGTTCTTTCATATGTGTTGATAACAGTGTGCCTCTAATTAGTTTCTAGACATCCTTTCCAAGTCTCATACCTTTCATATTCCTCTATTTTCTCCTTTTAGTCCAATTATTTCTTGAGAACTAAAATAATCATATACTCCTCCGTCGAATTACTTGGATTTGAAATGCACGCGTCTAGATACATCCATTTCAAAGGTCGCTAGTAACTATGGATGGTCGTTTCTCTTGATTTTTGAACCAAATGTTATCTTGTTTTCTCGATAGGCAAGAAGGGTCCAACTGGCAAAAGCATACGAGGATGTTTCTGCACTTCTCTTCCTCTATTGAGTTTATAATGCATATGAAAAAATGTATACCTGTTTTTGTTCTGACACCTACATTATTTATTTATGCTCCTTCAACTCCTTTTGAATGTCTTATTGTTGGGGAACATAGTAATTTCAAAAAAATTCCTATGCACACGCAAGATCATGGTGATGCATAGCAACGAGAAGGGAGAGTGTGTCCACGTACCCACGTAGACTGAAAGCGGAAGCGTTAGCACAACGCGGTTGATGTAGCCATACGTCTTCACGATCCGACCGATCAAGTACCGAATGCACGGCGCCTCGAAGTTCAAAGACACGTTGGCCGATGGCGTCCCTCGAACTCCGATCCGGTAGAGTGTTGAGGAGAGTTTCACAAGACGACGGCGTGGTGATGATGATGGTGTTCTACCGATGCAGGCTTCGCCTAAGCACCGCTAATGATATTATCGAGGCGGACTATGGTGGAGGGGCACGCGCACGGCTAAAAGATCAATGATCAATTGTTGTGTCTTTGGGGTGCCCCTGCCTCGTATATAAAGGTGCAAGGGAGAGGCGGCCGGACAGGAGAGGGGCGCGCCAGGAGGAGTCCTACTCGCGCCCCCCCTCCTTGTCCAATTCGAACTAGAGGGGGAGGGGGCGCGCGGCCTGCCCTAGTCGTCTCTCCTCTTCTCCACTAAGGCCCATGTAGGCCCATTAAACCCCCGGGGGTTCCGGTAACCTCCCAGTACTCCGGTATATATCCGATAACCCCCGGAACCATTCTGGTGTCCGAATATAGTCGTCCAATATATCAATCTTCATGTCTCAGCCATTATGAGACTCCTCGTCATGTCCGTGATCACATCCGGGACTCCGAACTACCTTCGGTACATCAAAACATATAAACTCATAATATAACTGTCACGAAACTTTAAGCGTTTGTACCCTACGGGTTCGAGAACTATGTAGACATGACCGAGACACGACTCCGGTTAATAACCAATAGCGGAACCTGGATGCTCATATTGGCTCCCACATATTCTACGAAGATCTTTATCGGTCAAACCGCATAACAACATACGTTGTTCCCTTTGTCATCGGTATGTTACTTGCCCGAGATTCGATCGTCGGTATCTCAATACCTAGTTCAATCTCGTTACGGCAAGTCTCTTTACTCGTTTCGTAATACATCATCTCGCAACTAACTCATTAGTTGCAATGCTTGCAAGGCTTAAGTGATGTGCATTACCGAGTGGACCCAGAGATACCTCTTCGACAATCGGAGTGACAAATCCTAATCTCGAAATAAGCCAACCCAACAAGTACCTTTGGAGACACCTATAGAGCACCTTTATAATCACCCAGTTACGTTGTGATGTTTGGTAGCACACAAAGTGTTCCTCCGGTAAATGGGAATTGCATAATCTCATAGTCATAGGAACATGTATAAGTCATGAAGAAAGCAATAGCAGAATACTAAACGATCGTGTGCTAAGCTAACGGAATGGGTCAAGTCAATCACATCATTCTCCTAATGATGTGATCCTGTTAATCAAATGACAACTCATGTCTATGGCTAGGAAACATAACCATCTTTGATCAACAAGCTAGTCAAGTAGAGGCATACTAGTGACACTCTGTTTGTCTATGTATTCACACATGTATCATGTTTCTGGTTAATACAATTCTAGCATGAATAATAAACATTTATCATGATATAAGGAAATAAATAATAACTTTATTATTGCCTCTAGGGCATATTTCCTTCAGTCTCCCACTTGCACTAGAGTCAATAATCTAGTTCACATCGCCATGTGATTAAACATCTATAGTTCACATCTTTATGTGGTTAACACTCATAGTTCACATCAATATGTGACCAACACCCAAAGGGTTTACTAGAGTCAGTAATCTAGTTCACATTGCTATGTGATTAACACCCAAAGAGTACTAAGGTGTGACCATGTTTTGCTTGTGAGATAATTTTAGTCAACGGGTCTATCACATTCAGATCCGTAAGTATTTTGCAAATTTCTATGTTTACAATGCTCTGCACAGAGCTACTCTAGCTAATAGCTCCCACTTTCAATATGTATCTAGATCGAGACTTAGAGTCATCCAGATCGGTGTCAAAGCTTGCATCGACGTAACCTTTTATGACGAACCTTTTGTCACCTCCATAATCGAGAAACATATCCTTATTCCACTAAGGATAATTTTGACCGCTGTCCAGTGATCTACTTCTAGATCACTATTGTACCCTCTTGCCAAACTCTTGGTGAGTTGCACAATAGGTATGGTACACAGCATAGCATACTTTATAGAACCTATGACTGAGGCATAGGGAATGACTTTTCATTCTCTTTCTATTTTCTGCTGTGGTCGGGTTTTGAGTCTTTACTCAACTTCACACCTTTGTAACACAGGCAAGAACTCCTTCTTTGACTGTTCCATCTTGAATTAATTCAAAATCTTGTCAAGGTACATACTCATTGAAAATATTATCAAGCGTCTTGATCTATCTCTATAGATCTTGATGCTCAATATGTAAGCAGCTTCACCGAGGTCTTTCTTTGAAAAACTCCTTTCAAACACTCCTTTATGCTTTGCAGAATAATTCTACATTATTTCCGATCAACAATATGTCATTCACATACACTTATCGAAATGTTGTAGTGCTCCCACTCACTTTCTTGTAAATACGAGGCTTCACCGCAAGTCTCATATAAAACTATATGCTTTGATCAACTTATCAAAGCGTATATTCAACTCCGAGATGCTTGCACCGGTCCATAGATGGATCATTGGAGCTTGCATATTTTGTTAGCACCTTTAGGATTGACAAAACCTTCGGTTGCATCATATACAACTCTTCTTTAATAAATCCATTAAGGAATGCAGTTTTGTTTATCCATTTGCCAGATTTCATAAAATGCGGCAATTGCTTAACATGATTCGGACAGACTTAAGCATAGGTACGAGTAAGAAACTCTCATCGTAGTCAAGACCTTGAACTTGTCGAAAACCTTCTGCGACAATTCTACTATCAGCGTCCGTCTTCCTCTTGAAGATCCATTTAATCTCAATGGCTCTCCGATCATTGGGCAAGTCAATCAAAATCCATACTTTGTTCTCATACATGTATCCCATCTCAGATTTCATGGCATCAAGCCATTTTGCGGAATCTGAGCTCATCATCGCTTCCTCATAGTTCGTAGGTTCGTCATGGTCAAGTAACATGATCTCCAGAATAGGATTACCGTACCACTCAGTGCGGATCTTACTCGTTGACTCCACGAGGTTCGGTAGTAATTGATCCAAGTTTCATGATCATCATCATTAGCTTCCTCACTAATTGGTGTAAGTGTCACAGGAACCGGTTCTGTGATGAACTACTTTCCAATAAGGGAGCAGGTACAGTTACCTCATCAAGTTCTACTTTCCTCCCACTCACTTCTTTCGAGAGAAACTCCTTCTGTAGAAAGGATCCATTATAAGCAACGAATATCTTGCCTTTGGATCTGTGATAGAAGGTGTACCCAACTGTCTCCTTTGGGTATCCTATGAAGACATATTTCTCCGATTTGGGTTTGAGCTTATCAGGATGAAACTTTTTCACATAAGCATCGCAACCCCAAATTTTAAGAAACGACAATTTTTGGTTTCTTGCCAAACCAAAGTTCATAAGGTGTCATCTCAACGGATTTAGATGGTGCCCTATTTAACGTGAATGCAGCTGTCTCTAATGCATAACCCCAAAACGATAGTGGTAAATCGTTAAGAGACATCATAAATCGCACCATATCTAATAAAGTACGGTTACGATGTTCGGACACACCATTACACTGTGGTGTTCTAGGTGGCGTGTGTAGTGAAACTATTTCACATTGTTTTAACTGAAGGCCAAACTCGTAACTCAAATATTTTACCTCTGCGATCATATCGTAGAAACTTTTATTTTTTGTTACGATGATTCTCCACTTCACTCTGAAATTCTTTGAACTTTTCAAATGTTTCAGACTTGTGTTTCATCAAGTAGATATACCCATATCTGCTCAAATCATCTGTGAAGGTCAGAAAATAATGATACCCGCCGCGAGCCTCAATATTCATCGGACCACATACATTAGTATGTATGATTTCCAACAAATCTATTGCTCGCTCTATTGTTCCGGAGAACGGGGTCTTAGTCATCTTGCCCCAAAGGCATGGTTCGCAAGCATCAAGTGATTCATAATCAAGTGATTCCAAAAGTCCATTAGCATGGAGTTTCTTCATGCACTTTACACCAATATGACCTAAACGGCAGTGCCACAAATAAGTTGCACTATCATTATTAACTTTGCATCTTTTGGCTTCAATATTATGAAAATGTGTATCACCACGATCGAGATCCAACAAACCATTTTCATTGGGTGTATGACCATAGAAGGTTTTATTCATGCAAACAGAACAACAATTATTCTCTAGCTTACATGAATAACCGTATTGCAATAAACATGATCTAATCATATTCATGCTCAACACAAACACTAAATAACATTTATTTTAGGTTCAACACTAATCCCGAAAGTATAGGGAGTGTGCGATGATGATCATATCAATCTTGGAACCACTTCCAATACACATCGTCACTTCACCCTTAACTAGTCTCTGCTCATTTCGCAACTCCCTTTCGAGTTACTACTCTCGCAATCGAACCAATATCAAATACCGAGGGGTTGCTATAAACACTAGTAAAGTACACATCAATAACATGTATATCAAATATAGCTTTGTTCACTTTGCCATCCTTCTTATCCACCAAATACTTGGGGCAATTCCGCTTCGGTGACCGGTCCCTTTGCAAGAGAAGCACTTTCGGGCCGGGCTTAGGTCCGGACTTGGGCTTTTCACTTGATCGACAACTTGCTTGCCATTCTTCTTGAAGTTCCTTCCTTTTATCCCTTTACTTGAAACTAGTGGTCTTGTTAACCATCAACACTTGATGCTCTTTCTTGATTTCTACCTTCGTCGATTTGAAGATCGCGAAGAGCTCGGGAATTACTTTCGTCATCCCTTGCATATTATAGTTCATCACGAAGTTCTAATAACTTGGTGATAGTGACTAGAGAATTTCATCAATTACTATCTTATCCGGAAGATTAACTCCCACTTGATTCAAGCAATTGTAGTACCTGCACAATCTCGAGCACATGCTCCTTTGGTTGAGCTATTCTCCTCCATCTTGTAGGCAAAAAATCTTCGTCGGAGGTCTCATACCTCTCGACACGGGCATGAGTATGAAATCCCAATTTCAACTCTTGTAACATCTTATATGCTCCATGGCGTTCAAAACATTTTTGAAGTCTCGGTTCTAAGCCGTAAAGCATGGTACACTTAACTATCAAGTAGTCATCATACCGAGCTTTTGTCAAAACGTTCATAACGTCTGCATCTGCTCATGCAATAGGTCTGTCACCTAGCGGTGCATCAAGGACATAATTCTTCTGTGCAGCAATGACGATAAACCTCAGATCACGGATCCAATCCGCATCATTGCTACTAACACCTTTCAACTTAGTTTTCTCTAGGAACATATAAAAATTAAACGGGGAGCAACATCGCGAGCTATTGATTTACAACATAGATATGCTAATACTACCAGGACTAAGTTCATGATAAATTAAAGTTCAATTAATCATATTACTTAAGAACTCCCACTTAGATAGACATCCCTCTAATCCTCTAAGTGATCACGTGATCCAAATCAACTAAACCATGTCCGATCATCACGTGAGATGGAGTAGTTTCAATGGTGAACATCACTATGTTGATCATATCTACTATATGATTCACACTCGACCTTTCGGTCTCTATGTTCCGAGGCCATATCTGTTATATGCTAGGCTCGTCAAGTTTAACCTGAGTATTCCGCGTGTGCAACTGTTTTGCACCCGTTGTATTTGAACGTAGAGCCTATCACACCCGATCATCACGTGGTGTCTCAACACGAAGAACTTTCGCAACGGTGCATACTCAGGGAGAACACTTATACCTTGAAATTTAGTGAGAGATCATCTTATAAAGCTACCGCCGAACTAAGCAAAATAAGATGTATAAAAGATAAACATCACATGCAATCATAATATGTGACATGATATGGCCATCATCATCTTGTGCCTTTGATCTCCATCTCCAAAGCATCGTCATGATCTCCATCGTCACCGGCATGACAGCATGATCTCCATCATCTGGATCTATATCAATGTGTCGTCACATGGTCGTCTCGCCAACTATTGCTATCGCATAGCGATAAAGTAAAGCAATTATTTGGCGCTTGCATCTTATGCAATAAAGAGACAACCATAAGGCTTTTGCTAGTTGCCGATAACTTCAACAAAACATGATCATCTCATACAACAACTTATATCTCATCACGTCTTGACCATATCACATCACAACATGCCCTGCAAAAACAAGTTAGACGTCCTCTACTTTGTTGTTGCAAGTTTTACGTGGCTGCTACGGGCTGAGCAAGAACCGTTCTTACCTACGCATCAAAACCACAACGATAATTTGTCAAGTTAGTGTTGTTTAAACCTTCTCAAGGACCGGGCGTAGCCATACTCGGTTCAACTAAAGTTGGAGCCGACACCGCCACCACGTGTGCAAAGCACGTCGGTAGAACCGGTCTCGCGTAAGCGTCTGGCGTAATGTCGGTTCGGGCCGCTTCATCCAACAATATCGCCGAACCAAAGTATGACATCTTTGGTAAGCAAGATGACTTATATCGCCCACAACTCACTTGTGTTCTACTCGTGCATATAACATCTACGCATAAAACCGGGCTCGGATGCCTTTGTTGGGGAACGTAGTAATTTCAAAAAATTCCTACGCACACGCAAGATCATGGTGATGCATAGCGAGAAGGAGAGTGTGTCCACGCCCTCGTGAGACCGAAGAGGAAGCGTTAGCACAACGCGGTTGATGTATTCGACGTCTTCACGATCCGACCGATCAAGTACCGAGCATACGGCACCTCCAAGTTCAGCACACGTTGACTGATGGCGTCCCTCGAACTCCGATCCGGTAGAGTGTTGAGGAGAGTTTCATCAAGACGACGGCGTGGTGGCGATGATGATGTTCTATCGGCGTGAGGGCTTCGCCTAAGCACCGCTACGATATTATCGAGGTGGACTATGGTGGAAGGGGACATCGCACACGGCTAAAAGATCAATGATCAATTGTTGTGTCTTTGGGGTGCTCCCTGATCCCGTATATAAAGGAGCAAGGGGGGAGAGGCGGCCGGCCAGGAGAGGGGCGCGCCAGGAGGAGTCCTACTCCCAACGGGAGTAGGACTCCCTCCCTTCCTTGTTGGATTAGGAGAGGGGAAAGAGGAGAGAGAGAGGAAGGAAAGGCCCCCTCCTTGTCCAATTCGGACTAGAGGGGGAGGGGCGCACTGCCCTAGCCGCCTCTCCTCTTCTCCACTAAGGCCCATGTAGGCCCATTAAACCCCCGGGGGGTTCCGGTAACCTCCCGGTACTCCAGTATATATCCGATAACCCCCGAAACCATTCCGGTGTCCGAATATAGTCGTCCAATATATCAATCTTCATGTCTCGACCATTTGAGACTCCTCGTCATGTCCGTGATCACATCCGGACTCGAACTTCCTTCGTACATCAAAACATATAAACTCATAATATAACATCACGAAACTTTAGCGTTTGTACCCTACGGGTTCGAGAACTATGTAGACATGACCGAGACACGACTCGGTTAATAACCAATAGCGGAACACGGATGCTCATATTGGCTCCTACATATTCTACGAAGATCTTTATCGGTCGAACCGCATAACAACATCGTTGTTCCCTTTGTCATCGGTATGTTACTTGCCCGAGATTCGATCGTCGGTATCTCAATACCTAGTTCAATCTCGTTACGGCAAGTCTCTTTACTCGTTTCGTAATACATCATCTCGCAACTAACTCATTAGTTGCAATGCTTGCAAGGCTTAAGTGATGTGCATTACCGAGTGGGCCCAGAGATACCTCTCCGACAATCGGAGTGACAAATCCTAATCTCGAAATACGCCAACCCAACAAGTACCTTTGGAGACACTTGTAGAGCACCTTTATAATCACTCAGTTACGTTGTGACGTTTGGTAGCACACAAAGTGTTCCTCCGGTAAATGGGAGTTGCATAATCTCATAGTCATAGGAACATGTATAAGTCATTAAGAAAGCAATAGCATAATACTAAACGATCATGTGCTAAGCTAACGGAATGGGTCAAGTCAATCACATCATTCTCCTAATGATGTGATCCTGTTAATCAAATGACAACTCATGTCTATGGCTAGTAAACATAACCATCTTTGATCAACAAGCTAGTCAAGTAGAGGCATACTAGTGACACTGTTTGTCTATGTATTCACACATGTATCATGTTTCTGGTTAATACAATTCTAGCATGAATAATAAACATTTATCATGATATAAGGAAATAAATAATAACTTTATTATTGCCTCTAGGGCATATTTCCTTCACTTATACTCTCTACCATCACCAAACGGGAAGACATGCGCTTTTTAGGACATCTTCAATGCAAGACTCTTATACACGCACTTAAGAGAACTATTTTTTTTTGTAAAATACAGTAAAAAGAAACACCCAAGCGCAGATCTGTTTCAACGCAGACGGTATATGGTGCTAATATAATTGGCCGGCGTAGCAGCGATCCATCCAACACGGCAAGAGATACCTAGGCACTCGGTGCTATTTCTCGCGTCAATGCACCCCCTATTCCGGGAATCTCAGCAGGTTGGTGTTCATGTACAGGTTGCCATATGAGAATATACTGCTTATTGGTCAAATCTCAAAACAAATGGCCCATTATGACCATAACTATTCCAAAAGCATTGATAGGCTTTTTTAAACATCAAGTGATACGTCTCCAACGTATCTATAATATTTGATTGCTCCATGCTACTTTATCTACTGTTTTGGACTATATTGGGCTTTATTTTCCACTTTTATATTACTTTTGGGACTAACCTATTAACCGGAGGCCCAAATTGTAATTGTTGTTTTTGCCTATTTGGTGTTTCAAGAAACGGAATATCAAAAGGAGTCCAAACGGAATGAAACCTTTGGGAACGTGATTTTCTCACGAGCGTGATCCAGAGACTTAGACCCTACTCCAAGAAGTGCGAGGCGGTCACGAGGTGGGGCGCCCCTGGCGCGCCCCATACCTAGTGGGCCCCCGACGCCCACCGACGTACTCCTTCCTCCTATATATACCCACGTATCCCCAAACGATCGTAAGAGAGCCAAAACCTAATTCCACCGCCGTACCTTCTCAGATCCACGAGATCCCATCTTGGGTCTGTTAGGAGCTCACGGGGGGGCATCCACCACGAGGGCTTCTACATCAACACCATAGCCCCTCCGATGAAGTGTGAGTAGTTTACTTGAGACCTTGGGTCCATAGCTAGTAGCTAGATGGCTTCTTCTCTCTTTTAGATCTCAATACAATGTTCTCCCCCTGTCTCGTGGAGATCTATTCGATGTAATCTTCTTTTTGCGGTGTGTTTGTTGAGACCGATGAATTGTGGGTTTATGATCCAGCTTATCTATGAATAATATTTGAATCTTCTCTGAATTCTTTTATGTATGATTGAGTTATCTTTGCAAGTCTCTTCGAATTATCCGTTTGGTTTGGCCAACTATAATGGTAGTTCTTGCAATGGGAGAAGTGCTTAGCTTTGGGTTTAATCTTGCGGTGTCCTTACCCAGTGACAGAAAGGGTTGCAAGGCACGTATTGTATTGTTGCCATCGAGGATAACAAGATGGGGTATTTATCATATTGCATGAATTTATTCCTCTATATCATGTCATCTTGCTTAAGGTGTTACTCTTTTTAACTTAATACTCTAGATGCATCTTTGGATAGCGATCGATGAGTGGAGTAATAGTAGTAGATGCGAGAATCGTTTGGTCTACTTGTCTTGGACGTGATGCCTATATACATGATCATACCTAGATAACCTCATAACTATGCTCAATTCATCAATTGCTCAACAAGAATTTGTTCACCCACGTAGAATACTTATGCTCTTGAGAGAAGCCACTAGTGAAACCTATGGCCCCGGGTCTATTCTCATCATATCAATCTCCATCACTTTATTTACTTGCTTTGTTTTACTTTGCTTTTGCTTTTTACTTTGCATCTTTATACCAAAATACCAAAATATTATCTCTATCGATCTCACTCGTAAGTGACCGTGAAGAGATTGACAACCCCTAATCGCGTCGGTTGTGAGTAGCTATCGTTTTGTGCAGGTACGAGGGACTTGCGCGTGGCCTCCTACTGGATTGATACCTTGGTTCTCAAAAACTGAGGGAAATACTTACGCTACTGTGTTGCATCATCCTCTCCTCTTCGGGGAAAACCAACGCAAGCTCAAGACGTAGCATCAAGCTATCTGAATATTAATCTCAGCAGTGTCCAAAATCCAAATGGTTATGTTTGTTCAGATTTTCCTCATTTTTACGTTCTTTGAATTGAAGTAGTGCTTGAGGTTAATAATAAATGATTGTTGGTAACTTAACTAGCTCCTGAGAATAATCTGTGATATAGCTTGCTCCTATATGTGTCATTGACAATGTTCTAATGTCACAACTTTTTCTATCATGCACTCTTACAAGGTCATTTCTTCTTGTTTGTTTTTGTGAGCAGAGCAAACTCCTTCTGGATGACAAAATAATTAGGTCCACATAATTCATTCTTTGAGCAAAGCAACTTTGTTGGGGATGCCAAAAGAAGTTTCAGTTTTCTTACTAATGCAGCAATTGGTAAGGATAGAAAAATGTCAGTTTTCCTTATGTTGGTTTTGTACTAAACATAATCATTTATGAAAGACCTTGAAAGAACTCTATACATTATGTCAATCAGGAAAATCATGTAGCTTTTTGGGCGTTCTTTGTTAGTATTACAACCTTAATCCTTGTTGGGTTTGAAAGAAATTGTGTTAAACATGGTTATGAGCTTATTGGATCTTAAACAAACTACATTACATGTGTAGTAATTTTAGTAGCTAGACATGCATACTCTGCTATGTTAGATTTAGGAGAAAGAGTTGTTTTATTCATTCATCTAGATTTTTTGTCTATAATGCTGATCTATTTTTTCATCTTTTGATCTTCTTCGCTTCAGTTGTGCTCTTGTTACATTAACTCAGCATGGCGGAATGTTTCGTGCTAACATGATTCATGGTTGCAGACTGCCGCGACAGAAAACTGGGATCCCCCTAGGAACAAAATAAAAAAGGTCCCAACCTCTTGACGATGCTTATCTTAAAAACTTGGCATGAATTTTGTTTCTTACATATATTTGTCCATGGTTACCTTTTTCAAACAAGCTTTAGCTTATACAATGGGATAAGGCCTCACATGAGTTTCTGAAAAATCATCCCTTTTTAAATTTTACCTGATAGTGTTGGGATTTAAATATTTCCTTTTCGGTAACACATTCATGATTCATGTGACATTCTAAAGTAATGCAAATTTGTAATGAATGAATTACACTTTTGTGCAATACGGAAAGATCCTACCTTTGCCCTTAATGCACCTGATGGGCAATGTCATCACCAACATGAGTTTGGTCTCCTTGACACACACGATTGAGGCCATGGAGTCCATCTTCCCTATTCTACTATTTGTCTTGTTCCTCGGGCAAGTATTTGGTTTTAGGCTTTATCAAGTGGTCTGTCCTGACAAATAAAATGTGTGGAAATAGATAATTATTATGTTATTCTGTTCTAGCAGACACCTTCTTTACTAGTAGTAGGTTCTCTCATGCCGGTTTTTGGTGGAGTTGTACTGGCATCTATGACCGAAGTTTATTTCAACTCGTTAGTTGTAACCTTCCCATTTCTGAAATTTCAGTGTCAAGTGATTGGGAAATGTGTCACACTATCCAGTAGTTTAGTCAAGCTTATTCACTACCAGTCCAGAAAAAAAGAAACCAATAGTTCACATTAGTGGCAATTGAAGAGATGTTTTAATTTTTGAAGAGATTGTGGTTAGGTTACAAGCGTATACATTACTAGCAATGTGAATAATAATAATAATGATAATGATAATAATAATAATAATAATAATAATAATAATAATAATAATAATAAAAAAAATACCTTTTCTAGTTATTTTAGGTAAAATAATCCCGAAAATTTTATTTATTTTATTTGCAATCCGAAATGTTGGTTGTATTTTAGTCTATGGCAATTTATTTATTTATTGTGGTCTTATTCTAAGCCATCTTCCATCATGTATACTGGCTGCGTATGTACTTTGGGAAACATGATTGGATTTTGGGGTACCATGGCTTCAAATCTTACAGATCAGTCGTGATCTTGCTGACAAAGAGGAGCAAGAAGACAAGGCAGCGAATATGGTCTCTGCAAGGTAGACAAGGAGTTTGCAACATGCTGCAATATTAAGTTGTTGTTTCTTGTCTTATGCTCACATCAAATTTTGAATTAGTATTAATGTCAGGTTTAGTCTTTGTATAGTACCTAGCGGAAACATGTCACAAATTCAAAATATACATACCTTATTGCTGGTTGTACCGAACTCATGACATCCATTTCATTTATCTAAAGTGGAGCCAAATATTGCCTCTTCAAACACAATTAGTTCTTAGATATAGGATTTTGTTATCGCATTCTACTGGTTAATAGAAAATGCAGTGCTTCTCGGACCATTGTTTACATGCATAATTTCTCTGTCATGGAATTCTGAACTATCACTGTTTAGGTACTTGAGAACTAACAGCCTAGGAAATTTTGGCTCTCTCCGTCATGCATGAGGTATGTGCGAGGTTGAGGTTAGGTTATTGATGCTACTGTTTCACTGGTGTATTACAATATCTTTGATGACCTACTAATCTTTTGTTTGAATTCATGCTTGTATAAATCCTTCTTGAGGTTGCCGAAGTCAGACACCAGAAGTTGTGGCGAGGATGTACCAAGCGCTCGCAGGTGGTGAACACCCAGTGAATAATGTACCTATATAGGATTAGGAATCTGTCTGTATCAATGAAATTGTTGTGCATGCTCGTAGGTATATGTTCTCCTATCTTGACAAATGAAATGAGTGATTACAAAACTATTTTTGATCGATGAAATGGATGATGTATGGACATCTTGTTATGCAGATGTCATGTGTGAAACTCTTTTCAGTTTTATTGTCTTGACCCGTTTAGGATGGCACAACCAGTTTCTACCACAAGTATTACGGTATCAAGTATCAAGGTGAGGCACTTATATGTGATTATCAGTCAACATGAGCTATAACAAGTTGAAGGTCCAGCTATCTCCAGGGGTTCACTACCACAAACCGATGGGTTTGAATTTTGATGTGTGTGTCAGTGGGGTGTAAGAGGAAATTTGAGCTGACTGCATCATGCACAACTGCCAGAGGTGGCAAGTTTGGATAGAGGGTGGACAGACAAAAATAGTGGATGAAATAAGAAAAGGAAAATAAGATGAAGAGTTATTTAATGGTAAAAGAATTGTCGATAACACCACCCTATTTGCATGAGTATCCTAAAGGTTTATATTAAACTACAAAAATACGTATGCTTTTGTAGCAACGGATGGGCAATTAACTTGCGACGGATTCAGGGAAAGACACCATCCAGTTAACGTCTAGCAGGGGCAAGGAGCCATGAATGTGGTTGCACAAGACACCAATTTACCCGGAGGTCACCCTCGGCACAGAAAATTGACCTGGGAGGGAGATCGATGACACGGATCGCCCGAGGTAGAAATCGTATTGTATGAAGCCCATGGCACCAAAAAAATCGCCATGGGATGGCCGTATTGATGTCGTCGCTAAATCCGGCTACTCAAAGTGACATATATGTGCTCACCACAGCTCATCAGATCTGACCAAAACAGATAACCAGGGAGGGGATGGGCGACATAGCGATTGATGGGAGGGGAGGGGAAGGTGAGCGTGGATGGAAGGTGGCAGCGACATGCCACGATGGGTAGATATGGTGACAGCAACGCCATGGAAGAGAGAACGAGTGAGAGGGGTGGTTGCGGTGAGAGAATCGGTTGCGAGGGGGACACGAGGTCCATTATGCTAGAGTCAAGACGAGGTCTATTTATTATCCAGACGTTGCGAGGGGGACACGAGGTCCATTATGCTACAGTCAAAATACTATCCAGATGTTGGCAACATTATTTGATAGCTGGCCTAGGATAGACAACAACATCTCATCGTGCAACATGATAAGTAAAGTATTTTGTCTATTGTTATCATGGCTTATTGTTGTTTCTAATAGCTCCACTTGTAGATTTATCTTCCCTATGCATCCATCGGTCGATACATTTATACGTCATCGACAAAGAGGCACATCGTCTATATATTATGGACCCTATTCAAACATCACAATCGTTAGAGGATAAAAAATTGAGGCATGCACTGAAATTAAAAAGTTTTGCAAGGGATTTCAAAGAAGCACTCGAAATAAAGCTGCGTGGTTGAAATTCCGATATATCTAAATGGCAACATTTATTTCCGTTTGGTATTTCAACGAGTATAAATGGGTAATGAATTCATAATAAAAATATTTCTTTTTGTTATCACTATATTCTTTATATTATTAATTTAAAAAATTGCACGAATGTGTCTGGCTATTTTGTTTTTCATTTTATGCTCTAGTGGAACGATAAAGAATTGGTCAAGCCGGTTTGCGGGGTGAGTATTGTCCGTTATTAAGACCTTCGGCGTGAAATTTTCATACTAACTACATATAATGTTTGTGCAAGATGGATATGAGTTGAGGAAACAATTTTTATTATACTTGCTAAAACATCGTGGGAATGAAGCTAAAGGCAACTTTCCTGATATTGTGAAAGAATTTTTTAAGTGCATCATCTAGATATTGATAGTTTTCTAATAGATGTTAAGGTCAAACATCGCTCAATTTGTTACATGCACATGTCGTTAATCTTTCTTTTTGCTATCAATTTACATTGCAAAATTGGACTTCAGTTATTCAATAATTGTGTTTGTGTTATATTGTTTGTATGTGTGAAATTTAACATGTAACTCTTGCAAACTACTTCAAGAGCCCGTGGCAACGCACGGGCACTCTACTAGTGCTTAATTAAAGCTCAAAATGCTTGGACCCCGCGGTGTCATCACAGTTAATGGAAACATGGAGCGCTCCCTCCGTACCAGGAGCACACCGCGGCCCTCGCAAACGAGGTACAGAGCGGCCTTATCAAGCCGCACACTTCATCGGCCATCAAGCCCTTGGACAATGTTAAACGAGTCCGGTCCACACTGCAAAACGACAGCTCGATTTATCCAGAGCTGGACTAGCAATTTGGCCTCCATCAAAACCTCCCATCTAATCGTGGCATACGTACCGCGTGTACATAACTATGCACTAAAAATACCTTGGGCAAGGACGGAGGCACACTAAGGACAAGGTCCACACTACGGCTCAACCCTATTCGGACCTTGATCTTCTCATTTATTTTCTCTCTTTTCTTTCTTACTTCAGGTTCTTTAAAACCCAAATCACTTCTCGGTGGTACAAGGGCCCTTTCCGAGGCCCCTTCTATATACACGATAGTTGATCCTCTCAAAGGATCCTACACCAAGGTGAAACACGGTGCAGACGTGCGGCAGGGCGTCCAAAGGATCTTCAAGACCACCTTTTCTTTTTTAGGACCTGTATACAGCTTTCCCTTGTTCACAAATTCTTGGCATGTAAAATAGCCTTGATGCTTATGGAATTCTCTGTAAGAGCATGTTTTGACGTATCAATCGGATTATAGTGGAAACAATTTCGTCCAACCCTATTCGGTATTGGCTTATTTCATAATCTGTATTCCCGCAGGTTGGCATATACACCTCGGCATGATTTAAATTGCCAGGGGATCTATTCGGCCACATATATTTTTGGAAAAAAGTCTGAACACTTTTATAGTATACTTCGGCATCCCGAATATTGCACTCTATGCATCGGCTCCGAATCATGTCTTTGGTCAATAGTTGGGTTGCCCGGCTCCTGTGGTTACCACCTTACGTTCCGCTTGTTTGTCTAAGGTAGTAAAGGGAGAACTACTGCGATCGTGTTTCTGGTTCGTCCGGTCAAACACCTTAGTAGAGAAAGCCGAAAATTGACTGTCATGATACAACGAGAGCTGGTCAGCAATTCAGTGACTTACTAAGTCTCTTACGATTTTTTCCATATTGTACGAAGGACTGGCCTCCACCCAGTCACGCGCCTAAGGCATCCAAGTTCTGATAGCCGTACACGCACCAGGGGCTAGCTCATAGTCCCATTGTCAAACTCCTATGGCTAAGTGAGAGTGATAAAGCCGCATAGTCTTATTGCCTGGTTTGCTGCACAGACACCTCCTTTACGGACCAAGACGTTGGGTTAAGTGTGGTCATGTGCTGTTCCGAACACACCCGTAGTATCTATGTGGGGGCTGAAGCCGACGACTAGTAAACTTTCAGAAATAAAAACGGCCGCACAGGAGGAAAATAATTTCAGATAAAGGCACAAATATATCACAAAGCCTTAATTCATAAAACAACGTCTGGACAGCTCGGATACATTTACTCAAACATGATATCCTTCGAGCATTGGCCCTCTACTATCCGGGCACCCTCAAGACATCGTCAAAATACCACTTCGGCTTGCGGTGGTCCTTGCCTTCGGGCGGCCCCTCGGTCGCCACGACGGTGGCCTTCATCTTCGCCCATTGCATCTTGACGCGGGCGAAGGCCATCCGTGCACCTTCGATGCACGCCGAGTGCTTGACAGCTTCAATTCGGGGTAGCACGTCAGCGAGTCGCTTGACCAGGCCGAAGTAACTGCTAGGAATGAGTTCGATTGGCCGGAGCCGGACTATGAGGTCCTTCATAGCCAAACCAGACATCCTATGCAGCTCCGCCAGCTGCATCATCTGGTTGTTCAACAACGCTGGACGCTCCGGCGCCAGGTACTGTGACCAGAAGAGCTTCTCCGCCGTGTTCCCCTCTTGGGCCCGGAAATACTGTGCAATGTCGGCAGCGCTCTTCGAAAGATCCGCAAAGGCATCTGGAGAACTCCATAGTCGATTGAGCAAGGCATACTTCTGACCGCCGAATTTACTTTGCAAAAGAAAGGGCTTACCAGCCGCTATCTGTTCGGCCTGCTTGATCTCCTCGCGAGCCGCCCGGGACTCGGTTCGCGCCTCCTTGGCCCCCTGGAGAGCCTTGGTAAGATCGGCTGCTTGGGCCTTATTCCTCTCTTCCAAGGCCTCGCACTTGTCGGCGGCGTCCTTGAGCTCTTGCTCTACTTCGGTCACCCGCTCCTCGTATCGGTGGCGGGCAACCTGCTCGGCCATTAAATCTGCGGCCGCTTTGTCAGCGGCTGCTTGGCTCACCCGTGCCTGCTCCTTGGCTTAGGCAAGGGCGGCCTTCAGGGTCTCGACCTCGGACGCACTACCTACAATAATGATCAGGGCAACACAGGAGATTAGACTCCGCATGGGCATATTACTTCAGGTGCGTAAACAATTTTTCAAAACATACCTTGTGCCTCATCAAACCGCTTGTTGATGTGGACAAGATCCTCATCGGCCGGCTCCAGCTTCCGCTTGAGTTCGAATACTTCAGCCGCCTGGGCGGTCGCCGCTAACAGTGAAGCATGTTTATCAAAATAGACAAGTATGTTATCTCCTACGAATATTACTTGATCCTCTGTTCGGCCTTTTTTTAAAGCCGAACAGAGTCTCAGGGGCTACTAACTATACACAGGCATATTTTTTGCATATGCAAAGCGGCTAAGAGTATTACATCACATACCTCAAAGCCTGTTAATAGGCTGGTGAAGGCTTCGTTCAACCCGCTTTTGGCGGACTGAACCTTCTCAACCACCGTACCCATCAGGGTACAGTGCTCCTCCACAACGGAAGCACGTCGAAGTGCTTCCACCAAAGTGTCTGGCGCCTCCTGATTGATGGAGGTCGCCGCTCCCCCCTCCTTCAAAGGGGGTTGCTCACTCGATTCCGGAGCCGTGTGGGTCTCCGGAACGGTGTTCGTCTGGGGACCGGATTGGTCATGGCCCCCGTCGTCAGTCTCCATGGGGGTTGGTTCCCCCATGTTCTCGGCGGCCGAGGCGTTACCCTCTGGCGCCGTCTTGGCGGCCTCTCGCGTCTCTCTGGGGCCCGGAGAGGCCCTTTGGGACAACACTTCGGTGTCGTCCATGGCGGTTGGCGGAGAGGCTCGCAGAGGCGTCTCGCTCTCCACCATCCCCGGCTCCAGCGAGTTCCCCGAAGATGATGATAGTTGAGGGAGATTGCGGACCGGACTGAAGCACATAATACAATGTGTCAAAACTACAATCGTAAACACCGGATATATGTAAAGCATCCTTGGATACTTACGATATAGCCAGGGGCTTCGACCTGGGGCGCCACTCGGGGACGGCTTCGGCATCCGAATCCGAGCCGTTCGAGAGGGATATCTTCCCCCTCTTAGACGCCTCCGCCTCTGGGTCTATGGAGGCCACCCTTTTCTTCTTCCTCCCCTTAGGGGGAGAATTGCTTTCTACCTCCTCCTCCTCTTCATCTTCATCTCCCTCGTGGGAGGAGAGAGCTTCAGTCTCTCCGGACATAGCGTCTGAAGTACCTTTACGGTGGAGGCCACCTTTGGCCTCCTTGCTCTTCTTCTTGGCCTTCTTCTCTGGCGCCTGATAAGGCGCCGAGACCAGCATCCTCGTTAGCAGAGGAGTGGTTGGGTTTTCGGGTAGCGGCACCGGACACCTGATCCGCTCCGCCTTCGCTGTCCAGCCCTGAATGAGGAATGGACATCTCAGTATACCCTCTGACTTATGGACCGAAATTGTGTTTGGAAGTAAAATACTTACCTCAGTAGCCGGATTCGCGCTGTCGAGACCGATGCCTTCGATCTTCTCCGGCCACGTCTTCTGGGCCTTGAAAAGCAGTTTCCAGATCTCTTCGTGCGTTGTTCCGAAGAAGCGCTGCAGGGTCCGGGGGCCCTCTAGATTAAACTCCCACATGCGGAGAGGCCGGCGTTGGCATGGGAGGATCCGGCGGAAGAGCATCACCTGAATCACGTCGGTGAGACTGGTGTTCTTGTTTATCATACTCTTGATGCACTTTTGCAGCATCATCACTTCGTTAGTCGACCCCCAGTCCAGACTCTTGTTGGTCCACGACGCGAGTCGCATAGGGGGTCTGGATCTAAATTCAGGAGCGACCGCCCATTTGGTACCACGGGGTTCCGTAATGTAGAACCACTCCTGCTGCCACACCTTCACGGTCTCCATGAAGGCCCCTTTGGTCCAGGTGGTGTTGGGGAGCTTGCTCACCATGGTGCCGCCGTAGTCCGCATGTCGACCACCTTCGCTTCACATTGAAGACTTTTAGCCAGAGGCCGAAGTGTGGGGGGGATGCGGAGTAGCGCCTCGCATACGATGATGAACGCTGAGATGTGGAGGAATGAATTCGGGGCTAGATCATGGAAATCTAGCCTATAGTAGAACATCAAGCCGTGGACGAAGGGGTGGAGGGGAAACCCTAACCCGCGGAGGAAGTGAGGGATGAACACAACCCTCTCACCGGGCTCTGGAGTGGGGATGACTTGCTCTTTGGCAGGGAGCCTGTGTGCGATTTTCGTGGTCAAGTACCTTGCCTCCCGGAGCTCCTTGACGTCCTTCTTCGTGACGAAGGAGGCCACCCACTTGCCTTGAGAACCGGATCCGAACATGGCTGGAAAGGTTGGTGGCGGTGGGGGAGATCGAAGCTTGGGCGCTGGAGCTCGAGGATGGGAAGGCTGAGGAGGGAAGAAGGCATGGGGTAAAAAGATGGGTCTTTATCCGCTTATATAGGCAGTGAATGTCAAGTGCCCGCCCCACTAGCCTTAAAACTTGCTTATTCCCAAGGGGTCGTGCGAACGACACGGTTGGATTACCCAAACCCATATTGATGAGAATCCGCAATAAGGGGACGCGATCTTTGCTTTGACAAGATGTGTCAATGGAGGCTACGCCTTGAAATGCGAAGCGGGAGGCCAAAAAATGGTTCGAAATAATAAAGAGACCAGACGTAAGGTTTCGCCAAAAAAACTATCAGTGGACATACCTTATTTTGATTGAGTATTGTGCCCTTGTGGTTGAGGGTTGTAACTGTTATACAGAGCCGGATACAGTTCTCTTGCTCAGAAGACTGCTTTGAAGTATGCAGAGGAGGAACCCGCCTTGCAATGCAAAGACAATCTGCGCGCCGAACACATCGTCATTGAAGACTGGTCAGGGGTTACTGAGGGAGTCCTGGACTAAGGGGTCCTCACGAGTTCGGCCCGTGTGCTGTGAGGCGGACTGGTGGGCCGTGAAGATACAAGGTAGAAGTCCTTCCCCCGTGTCCGGATGGGACTCTCCTTTGCGTGGATGGCAAGCTTGACGACCGGATGTGTAGTTTCCTTTCCCTGTAAACCGACTTTATACAACCCTAGGCCCCTCCGGTGTCTATATAAACCGGAGGGTTTAGTCCGTAGAGGCTATCACAAATCATATAGGCTAGACATCTAGGGTTTACCCATTACGATCTCGAGGTAGATCGACTCTTGTAACCCCTATACTCATCAAAGTCAATCAAGCAGGAAGTAGGGTATTACGTCCATTAAGAGGGCCCGAACCTGGGTAAACATCATGTCCCCTTTGTCTCCTGTTACCTTCGATCCTCAGATGCACAGTTCAGGACCCCCTACCCGAGATCGACCGACTTTGACACCGACAGCCACCACCAATCTGTACTCCACCAGCACAACAGACATTAGCCGAAGCTTTCGCAGATGCACTTCTCTCAACGCCATCTACGCACAACGGAGCTGCCAGCCAGAGATCACCACCAGGATCAGCCGAGGATCGTGCCTAGAGAGATGCATAGCTCTATACCTATTCGAGCTTTTTGGTACTTGTTGCCAAAGGGGGAGAATTTGTATAGATCATCAGGCTGAGAGAGAGAGAGTCTTGCTTTTTTTCTCGTTCGTTTTCTCGAGTTTTTGCTACTATTTGGTTTATGTTACTTTGTTCGTTATGCTTATGAGATACTATGTTGTTTGTGTGTGATTGATCATACTATGCTTCATATTATGCCCATTCCTTATATTTATCATTGTCCTTGTATGATCATTCACTTGTGTTTTGGTGATGCGTGCTTACTATTCGAATCATATCATTTTGTTCGCTCCACCAAGTTGTATGTGACATGGAAGAGTGACCCATGATCCTAATCGATTGTGCATTTGCATTCAAACACAATCTTTTTAATAATGCACAAATTTAGCGGGAGCTCTTGCTTATCACATACTTCTCAAAGCGACGATGTATTTCATTCATTTAATCATTTGTCGAAGCTTTGATCTATATGTTGACATCAATTACCAAAAGGGGGATATTGAAAGTGCAACTAGTCCCCGGATGGTTTTGGTAATTCATAATAACATATATCTCGCTGAACTAATATCCATTCAAGTTAAAGATTTCAGGAAGTTCAATGATTGGCATGGCAAGGACTAGTGATTGTGGACCCCTCAAAATGCTAAGGACATGGATTGGCAAAAGTTCAAGACTCTACATTTTTGGTTAAGTGATCCAAGATCACATTGAGTCCATAGGAAAGCCAATACTATTAAAAGGGGATGAAGTTTTGATAATGATCTGGTTGCGCAAGTGCTTAGTGATATTGCTCCAAAACCCTCAGCCACTTTCTCTATCTAAATATGTCCAAAACCCTAAATCCAACTCGGCCCCACCGAAACTTCTCTATCCGGACCCACTGAGTTCATCTGGACACTGCCACTGCCAAACCCTAACAAATTGGAGTCATCGATATGGTTCTCGGTCACACCGGTTTGGCCTGCCCAACTTTCTATAACTTGTTGCAATTATTTCGGTCCCACAGAGCTTTGAAATCAGTCACACCGAGATGGCTTTCCAAACCTTCTGTAACCAGTTGCAATTATTTTGGTCCCACCGAGTTTTGCAATCGGTACTACCGAGATGGCTTGCCAACCTTTCTGTTGCCTTATTGCTTCACTTTGGTTCTACCGACTTGATGCAATCGGTGCCACCGAAACGAGGTCTACCTTTGCCATCGCACATCGGTCCCTCCGAGTTGTTTCCAGTCGGTCCCATGGAGACCTCCAACGTTCATATATTTTACACAGGTAGGTGCCACCGAGAATTCTGATCGGTGCAACCGAGTTGGGTTAAAAGTGTGTAACGGTTGGATTTCGTGTGGAGGCTATATATTCCCCTCCACCCCTTCTTACTAAGTAAGAGAGCCATCATAACGTGCCTACACTTCCACTACTCATTTTTTGAGAGAGAACCACCTACACATGTCTTGAGATCAAGAGATTCCATTCCTACAATTTGAACCTTGATTCTAGCCTTCCCCAAGTTGCTTTCCGCTCAAATCCTTCTTCTACCATAGCCAAATATGTGTGAGAGAGTCGAGTGTCGGGGAGACTATCATTTGAAGCACAAGAGCAAGGAGTTCATCATCAACACATCATCTATTACCTTTTGGAGAGCGGTGTCTCCTAGATTGGTTAGGTATCGCTTGGGAGCCTCCAACATGATGTGGAGCTGAACTAAGAAGTTTGTAAGGGCAAGGAGATCACCTACTTCGTGAAGATCTACCCGAGTGAGGCAAGTCCTTCATGGACGATAGCCATGATGGGATAGACAAGGTTGCTTCTTCATGGACCCTTCATGGGTGGAGCCCTCCGTGGACTCGCGCAACCATTACCCTTTGTGGGTTGAAGTCTCCATTAACGTGGACGTACGATAGCACCACCTATCGGAACCACACCAAAAATCATCGTGTCCCCATTGCGTTTGCTTTCTCCAAACCCCTCCTTTACTTACATGTGCAATGTCTTACTTTCCGCTGCTATACTCTTAGAATTGCATGTGCGGGGTGTTGCTTAACTTGTCATAATTGCTAAAATCTGCCTACAACTAAAGTTAGGAAAATGTTAGGTTTTATTTGGTCAAGTAGTCTAATCACACCCCCTCTAGACATACTTTGGATCTTGCTGTAACAGGGACACATGATTTACCTAGGTTTGGACTCTCTCGAAGAGATAATACTCTACATCCTGCTTTGATTGTACTGATTTAGTGGGAGTAAAAGTTACAGGTTAATCTACCATGATATCATCTGCGTATGAGAGTTGGCGTCTATGGTTCTCACCCTTGGTTTATATAGGTGCTCTTGGTGCCTAGGGTTACACATAGGTCGGTTACATCTAAGGATAAACATGTCAAAGACTGCCTCTAAGTCTTGGAGTATATGTCAAGTCTTCGGAAGATTCCATCTTGGCGCTCCAAGGCCTGACGAACGTGACCCACAAGTCGATAATCCCGGGGGTCCTTGGCCCGGCCCATATGTCCGGGAGCCGACGTGGCTAGCACCCCGTAGTCGAGGACACCATCACTTATAAAGTTAAATTTCCAAATCAAAGTATCTTTCATAACCACAAATTGAATCCCTAGAATCAGAGAAACTAAATCCTCCCATTTAGACATGATGTAATCCCCAAAATATTATCCCGAAGGCTGGTCTAAGTTGATTGTTGTCCTATATGTCATTAGCAGTTCACCCTTATTCATTATTTATGAACTACAAACCCCAATATAAGATTGCAAGGCTAATACCTCCCATCCATTGATCTTCCCAAAATGGTTTGACCCGCCATTACCAAACAACCACCGCTATTCCTTCTTAGCCACCTTGCTATCCCATATAACCCCTTCCTGAAAGGGGAAGTGTTGATTCCAGAATAGTAGAACAAGTTTTGATTTCCAATACTATATTGAAATCCACAACCTCTCTCCAAGTTTTGTGTCTGTCAAGCTAATATCTCCTTATCCAAGGTGCTAACAAGCAAACATTTAGATCTAAAGGATTAAGAATATACCCAACCTCCAAACTATCTTTTATTTACTAAGTAAGCCCCAATTATATGGATGATATTTCGTATGGTCCTCATAATTATCCCATAAGAAAGCAGACCGTACTTGATTTAATAGACTCACTTCTAGGAACTTACTAGGCCAGTCTCTCTCCCCCTAAAGAAAGCAGCCTCTCTGTCTAGCAGCCCTTTTAAGGATTTCGTCTATAAGAGGTTGCATATGCTATTTTCTCAGCTTGTTATAATGGAGGGGAATGCCAAAATGCTTAATAGGAAAATCTCCCAACCTACACCTGCTAATTTGGGAAATTCCCAACACCTCATTTAGATCAACAATAATAGGAGCTGTCACACTTATTAAAATTAATGTGCTTTCTATTGAGCCAGCCAAAAAATATAACACTTCAATATTAATATAATCTACTATATCTAAATAGGAGACCCGACTACATGATTTCTCTTGACATGCACCTATACACATCAGGAAGTTACCAACTCAGCAGAAGAGAAACTAATCACGCGCCATCTCTTCCTTTTATCCTACCACTGTGATTTCTTGTTGAAGTTGCTCGCGTGTTGGAGAAGGAGAACTCGTTGCCTTCCCCCTCTACTTGATTTCTTTCACATGCGCCACGTGAATCCTAGCCCAGTGATCTCCAGCAGTAGTTTAAAACCCATTGATTAAAATCATGATTTGTTTACCCCCTTCGATTTCCTGTGTTATATAGTGCGACCTAGGCCAAACAAATGGATTCGCATCCCGTGACCTTCACTGCCAGATCATGTACCTATGTCACTACCAAAAAACTTACCATACAAGAATGTATCGATGTCGTTGTTTACTTGTTCGCCTTCTGTGTTGTTTGCCACTGTTCACGTCCTCCACTACAAACACACATTTTTTTAATGTGGAGTCAATAATACTGATGAAACTGATGGCTTAATGAGAGGAGTCATCGATATATTTTACTTCACCATCACAACTGTGTGCTACAACCTCACACATGTCTTCTCCCCTCCTCGCACCTCCTCCTTGGCAATCACAACAAAGAAAGGCCACTAAAAATCCACCTTCCATTGCTCCTCCGGACACGTAATTTGACCATCCACAAAAATCACCCCAAGAAAACAAGTGTAGGCTACAACACGAAGGAAGAAGAAGCACAAAAGGGCACCGAGGTCGCCGACCTGAGGCAAAAGCAATGTTTGACTCTGATCCTGAGCCCTTATCTAGTTGTTTTTCTTTGGAATGATCATTGTTAAAACCTGGTATATGTTTCAACTGTGCGGACTTACTCCGGCGAAGAGGAATGAGATCCCGTCGATGATATGGCTCTGAGTATTTATGTTCCATGTTTCATATCCACATCATGTGATATATGTGCTTTCTACATGCTGTAAATTTCAATTCAAGAAAAATGGACTGGTCACAACAACGTTGATTCCCTCTTTCTATTTGTCTCGCAAGACATATGAGCCACTTAGGATAAAAAGGTACGCACGAGGGCTTGAACAAAACTAATTGGGTATGCACCTAGAAGGAACAATGAGACTTCCTCTTTTAGCTGTACGAATTGATCCTATGATCTTGGCAAGATGACCGGCTGCTTCCTTTCTATAAATTTGTATTCACACAAGCTTTTTTTCATGAAAATACAAAGAATTTTAGTTTGTTCTTCTCTTCCCTTTCCTACTGAATATGCACGTCTCTCTTAAGTTTATGTTATGCAAGCTGTCCCGCAGCAACGCCGTGGAGGAAAAGAAAATCAACAACTGAATTCAAGGTGAAAGGGTCATGGGCTCCCTAAGCCTAAGCCCCTCGCCAGTTTCAAAATAGCTACTATCTTGCACAGATTGATACCAACAAATCCCTTATGAATCAACACTCTCATCCTCTTCCTTCACATATGACTAAAACCTCTTAGCCGAAGCATTTTCTCTAAAAAAGGATCAATACATTTTTCCCTAGGCTTTTCATGTGTGTGTCCTCTTTTTTTTTGGTTCACCACATGAACAGAGCATTGATCACACTCTTTAAAATGAACCTTCCCTTTGGAAATGTAGTATGGATAGATCCAATAAGGCTACCAATGCATCAACTCAACCTGTTAGTATAAAAGCTTCAACAAAAATCTTAAAAGAGTGTTCACTCAAGATAGTTAATTACATGTACTTATTAAGAGAAGTGCATTGGGCTCTTTTGGAATTAAAGTCAACATACAAATTAAGTCTAAATAGTTCTCCCGGCAAAATAGTACTCCCTACATAAACAAATGTAAGACGTCTTACATTGTTTACAGAGTAATAAAAGAGACTAAAGAGTTTCATTTTCAAAATCTTCGAATAAGACTGTAAAACCATGTTTTGCAAGATTCTAGAACTTTTGATAAATATAAAAAGTAAAAACCATTAGGTCGAGCGGCTCCTTCAGCAGTAGGATCTATCCAAACACTGACTCGCTAATCTCATCTTCAGATAAAATCCCAAATGAGCTTCATATTTTCTTCCATGGACACCTATAACATAAACAACTACAAGAATTACACTACATGAGCATCACTTTTGCTAATTTCCCTACCATGAAACAAGTTTGGTTTTTACCATGTCAGATAGAGAAATAATAAGAGGAAAAAAGAATCATCCTGATAAAATAATAATAAAAGAGTCTAAAGAGTTCCATTTTTAAAATCTTTGATGAATAAGGCCATGAAACCATGTTTTACAAGATTCTAAAACTTTTGAAAAGCAAGAAAAATAAAACCATCAGGCCGAATGGCTTCTTAGCATTAGGATCTATCCAGATACTGCCTCCCTAATCTCATCTTCAGAGAAAGCCCTAATGAGCTTCTTAATCTTTCTACCATGGACACCTCTTCTAACATAAACAACTATTATAATTACACTATGGGCGTGTTTGGTTGCCCGCATCGAGCCTAACCAGGCCCGTGCGAGAAGGGAGATGCCTGTTTGGTTGCCCGGTTTTCCTGTTGGGCCTGCATCACACGCTTCTCAAAGCAGCCCAGAGCTGCTCATTGAACGCCGAATCGGCGCGAGCTCAGTGAGCAGAGGCGCGAGGTTGAGGTTGCGGGGGGGGGAGGATGGCGGAGATGGAAATCTGGCGTCGAATCCGCCAAATTAGCCTCACCCCTTTCACTCGCCACCCATATCCATCGCCCCTTTCTTCCCCTCGCCTCGGACACTCCAAATTTTAGAGTAACTATTGAGAGGGCATTTGGAGCTCAAGAATAGGTTTAAGATCCCGGATCGAAGCCATTCCACCTATACTCCACTCAAAGTTAAGCTAGTTCTTGCTTGTTGCATTCTGCATAACTGGATCCTCCAATGGGGCTTTGATGAACACGTGCCTGAGGAGGAAGATGTCGAGCCTGACGATGTTGTTAGCTCCGGCCATGGTGTGGAGGCATTTGACAATGACGCTTGGAAGAATAAAATGTTGGAGTGGGCAGAGGCGATGTGGCTTAACAGAGGTCAGTGCATGATTTGAAGAAGATGAAAGAAGAACAAGAAGCAGCAGCAGCAGTAGCAGAAGCAGAAGAAAAGGAAGAGGAAGAGGAAGAGAAAGATCTAGTAGCAGCAACACCGATGAACTATCCCCTATTTAGCCAATGGCTCTTAATAATTTGAACTGTCATTTGATAGTAGTTAGGATAAACTATCATTTGTTTAAGTAGATGGCGCTACATGTTCAGATTTTGTGTGGTAAGCTCACCACTAGTTAGAAGTGATGACAAATGCAGGTTGCAACCAAATAACATGTCATATGTGCGACTAATGCAATGCAGGCAACCAAACGCCGGGTTAAAAATGGTTGTCTCATGCAACTAGGGGCATGCAGACAATCAAACTATGTGCATCTGGGTTTTTTTTGCCTGCATCCCCTCAAACCGGCTCAATAAAGTCAGGCTCACCGGCCAGACTGGATTGGCAATATAACCAAACACGCCCTATGTGAGCTCTTGCTAATTTTCCTACCATGGAACCACCTTTTAGGCTTTTACCATGTCAGATAGAGAAATATAATACTAAGGGAAAAAAGAGCTAAGCTCACACACGAACGCGAGGGACGCGAGGGCCAGAGACAGAGACAGAGAAGAGAGGGACCTCGACCGAGCCCTCCCCCACATCACTTCCCCCTCTCCCCCCTCGCCCCGCCCCTCCCCGACTCGATCTCCGTCGACCGCCGCGGCATCACCGCCCGCCCAGCCGCCCACCCCCTGCGGAGGACCTCCTCACCCCCATCCCGATCCCCGATGCGATGCCCTCGCGGCGTGATCGCGTGAGCACGGTACAATGAATCCCAGAGATTCTGACGACGACCGCCCCGGGGCGGCGGCGGGTTCGTCTTCGGCGGCCCCGGAGCAGCAGCAGCAGCAGCAATCGCTGGAGTGGAGGTTCGCGCAGGTCTTCGGCGAGCGCGCGGCGGGCGAGGACGTGCAGGAAGGTACGTCTGCGTGCGCGCGACAACGGGCTCGCGCTTCCCGCCCCCGAGATCCGCTCGATTCGTGGGGCCTCTGAGGCCGGGTCGCGCCGTAGAGCTGTGCTGGATGGACTGTGGGGATCGGGAGGATAGGTCAAGGATCGGTGGCCGTGGGATTGGTGTTATTTGTGCTTACTAGGGGACCGGAGCGTTTGGCCCGTTGGCTCGTAGGAAAATGCGCGCACCAGCTATGTTCTGCAATATTTGTAGAGTCGATGGATGGATATGGTGGCTAGTGTGCTTCTGTACTAGCAGGTTCCGCCTTGCCAGAAGGTTTTGGAGCCGCATTCAGTATTGCTCGTTAATATGCTTCCTGCTGGGAACACTTCTTTTTTCATTTGTTAAAAGGCGAATCTTTTGTCTGTCTTAGGTTAGGGCCTTGTCACACAAGGCTTCAGCTGGACTTTGAAGAATTCGGTCATAAAGACAAGTTTTTGATCGTGTGATTTGAGGAATGTAGGAAGGTCCAAGAGGGTGCGGAGCTTGTGAGCTCTTGCACTAGATTCACAGTTGTAGGAGATGTGTTAGTTAATGCTTTTCTTGAGGGTTATGATGATTTGGCGGCAACCTGAACTGAATTACGTTAGTGTGTTGATCACGTAAGGGGTGGAGTCTTATGATTATTTAGGATGATTCTAGCATGATTTTGCATTGGCTCATAGCGCCTTTGATCTTTTGTCGGATTTGGATGTAGTATTTGACGGGACATACATGCTTTCCATCTGTGCATGGGAGAAACTGTCCACTGTTAATATTTTATGTCCACTAGTAATCGTGTACGTGCAATGCACGTTAGTATTAGGCCATGTATTAATTGCATTGCACAATAATATTTGACTAGATTTAATTGCATGTTAATATTCGGCAGGATATAATTAATTGGTTAGTGCTAGCGTGGGTATTGGGTATGCTATTAATTAGGGAGGATTGTGTGAGGGAGGTCGTGGCTACGTGACTGGGCAGGACGTGTGTGGGATTGTGGCGGAACATGGAATATGAGCCCTTGGATTGGATGGCAGACCACTGAAGCAATATCAACTCTTATATTCAATTAGATGGATTAGATCGTAGGGTGTGGGTTGTTCTGGGTACACTAATTTTGGTGGGTTTAGATTTAGAAGAATTGGAACTCGCTACTTTTATGAGTTGTAGATGTAGAGATAGAGATAGAGATGCTGCATTGGTCCGTCTGTCTTGATTTGATCATCCACTTTGGCACAATTAAAGATTTTAATCCTTATGATGGGAACCTTTGATTTAATTTTCTGAATCAGAAAACTTGTTCATTTGATTATTAGCTTATCTTATTTGGGATTCGTAGGATACATGCTAAACACTCATGGCCTTGTATTACAATCTAAGGCTACTTTCTTTGTTTATCCATTTGCATTTCAATTGAATACTTGCTTGCGTGTTGATTGGGTATGCTGTTCTGTCTCAGTTGACATCATCTCTGCAATCGAGTTTGATAAATCTGGTGATCATCTTGCCACCGGAGACAGAGGAGGACGTGTTGTTTTATTTGAGAGAACAGATGCTCGGGATGTAAGCACCATGTAGTTGAACTTATAATGCTTTCAGTTTAAATATTTTGCCCTCATGAAGTTAATCTAACAGGAGCATGCTAATCGGAGAGAACTGGAGAGACAGGATGTTCCAATTACTAGACATCCCGAGTTCCGCTATAAAACGGAGTTTCAGAGTCATGAACCTGAGGTATATATCAATCTGGACTGGTTTCTGTAGTCCATAGTTTTCTATCGCCATTTAGGAAGCTGGTGCATGGAAAAGGTTTCCTTACTTAGTCATGGCAGGGAAGATGGAAGCTAATATCTGTGCTGTTTCATTTGTATGAAATTATTGTAGTTTGACTACCTCAAAAGTTTGGAAATAGAGGAGAAGATCAACAAGATCAAGTGGTGCCAGACAGCCAACAATGCACTCTTTCTACTGTCCACAAATGATAAGACGATCAAATACTGGAAGGTATGCCAGGGTGCCTTTTAAGATCTCTTTCGCATGTCAATCTTTTCCTTACTGTTTTATACTATTAAATTATACGTGCTTTGCACGTCAGGATTTCTATAATAGCAGGGGGAAATGCATTCTCGACATTTTATTTCCTTCCGTACGAATCATATTAGATAGGGCCCAACTCTATAGAATCTATATTGTTCTATTGCTTTTTTTTAATCAGATTCTTGGCATGGGAAAAAGATACTTCTAGAATAACATGAGACGATAGTGGCGATTCAATTTAAAGGCCACGTGGTAGAATCTTGTGAGATGAAAACTTTATCCAACGGGTGATATTGTTCGGATTTGCTGTCTCTCAACAGTTGGATGGAGCATATCCAATGGCTGATATTCAAATTATTGTGACACTATATAGTGGTATAGATATGCTGGCAGTCTAGCCCTACCGTAGACGAACTGTATATTTGTTGCAGTAATGTCAATGATTTTTTTTTCTCCTTGTAGGCTTATATGTGTTTGTGTTGATCTGTAATTTTTCATTTGTGGGGATGAGAAAACATAACATTTACATCAACACTGGCTGAAATTCATGAAATTATTGATACTGGTAGGCCCATATGTTCAGGCCTTCCGTTTTACTATTATCGCTGGGCCTTTGCAGCCACAAATGAAGTAGACATTCTGACATTCTTCTATCCGATTAACTAATGAGAACCTTGAATTTGCATATTGTGGTCTGTTATCAAGTTTCATCTGTATCAAGTTTCATCTGTATTGACCTATTGCAGGTGCAAGAGAAAAAAGTAAAACAAGTTTCAGTTATGGCTTTGGACACTTCCCGAACTGTAGGGGATGGTACCACTAGTCGTGCAAGTACCAGTACTTCCGAGCCTCCTCTTCCAAATGGTGGATGTTCAAAAAAGTCTGATAGCCTCAACAGTGATCTCCTATTTCCACCTGGAGGTTACCCATCGCTGCGTTTACCTGTGGTAATTGTACCAAAAGTCTTATCAGCTCTAGTGCATGAAGCTGACACTATATAATTGTTTATCAAGCTATTATCGAGTACAACTGACTTTGCTTCCAACCACATGCAGGTTACTAGTCAAGATGTGAACCTTGTTGCTAGATGTCGACGTGTATATGCCCATGCTCATGATTACCATATTAATTCTATTTCAAATAATAGGTTTGTCTTGCCATGGCATTGAGTTTTAGTCTTGTCAACTGATCCCTTCTGCATTATTTTTCTACGAGTTTTCATATTTCTCCCCTTTATGTTGATTTTTTTCTTGCAGAAACAAGATAAGAATACACCATAGCTAGTAACATTTATCTTCTCAAAACTTGATATCTAATTTACTAACCAATTCTTGTAAAATTTAAATGAGTTTCTAAGCAAGTATCATTTATTGATTAAAGTGGATTAATTCATTTTTGGTGTTGTTACCACAGTACCACTTCCAAGTTTGTAGGTCTCAGCAGGTACTGTGCAATCATTTGCATCTTCTACCATATGAACATTTAGATAGGCAAATCAGATATAAAGGGAACTGTTTGTGTCACTCATGTAGTGCCTTTGTAATGTACCATGCATCAGCACAGTAGTATTCATACCTTACATAATAAGAATCATGGGAGAGACATTACCCAATCTGGACCACTCAACATGTATGCATATCTTACACATAATTACCGTATTTGCTCAAAACCTCTTTGAATACCAATTTACATCGTGGTTTGGAACTGTCCGGGTTTGCTCCCAATTCAGGGTAGGGCTCACTTGGAAGTGGTTCCACTGGGCTGGATGGAGACCACCCAGTCTGCTCTTGTTCTTCCTTTTCCTTTTTACATGTTATGCAAGGATCTGCTTTGTACGGAACTCGGAGGTCTCTTGTGTAGCTATATAATATGACACGTGCTAGAGTAGGCAAACTCAATTCTGATTTGTGAACCGGAGAAGTATACCCTAGCATTCTTTATGATTTTCGTATTGCTACAGTGTTATAACATAATTTGCTGAAGCTTGTGTCCTCGTAACTTTTAACTGCTCTGCCAGTGCTGTGATCTGTCATCTGTGGATATTGTGCTCATGCATTTTCTGTCTTTTAATTCCAGTGATGGTGAAACTTTTATATCAGCAGATGATCTGCGAATAAATCTATGGAATTTGGAAATAAACAGCCAGAGCTTTAACATTGTTGATGTGAAGCCTACAAACATGGAAGATCTAACAGGTAAATCAACTTAGTCTCCTAATTTCTTTCTGTAGTGCAACATGGTAAATTGACTTGGCGTAAGACTTCTATAGTTTCTATTAATTGATATTTTTGTTAATCTGTTAATTGATATTTTTGTTAATCTGTTAATTGATATTTTTGTTAATTGATATTAATTTCTTTCTGTAGTGCAACATGCCATTTTTGTTAATCTGTTAATTGATATTTTGCTGTTTATATTAGGCAGGAAATTAGTAATGGTTTAGTTCCTTTTCTAGTGAGATCATTTGAACCTCATGGATCTTTTTTTCTTCAAAATTACTGCAAGTATTGTTCTTTATGTCTTTGCAATCAATATGCACTGCATGATGTAATTTGTTGAAATTTCAGAGGTGATTACTTGTGCGGAGTTCCACCCCACTCATTGTAATACACTGGCATATAGTAGCTCAAAGGGTTCTATCCGGCTAATCGATCTGCGACAATCTGCATTGTGTGACAACCATTCCAAGATGTTAGTAATTTCTCCTATACCTTTCCGTGCAACATTTTGTCCATCTTTGCTGGACAAAAACTAGACGTGACTGGAGGATTGGAATGTGTTCAGTTATATTGCTAAAATCTCACAGCATACTTTATGAGTTAATAAGAACTTGTAAACAGATTTGAGGAACATGAAGCACCTGGAGCAAGATCGTTCTTTACGGAGATAATAGCATCAATTTCAGATGTAAAGTTTTCAAGGGACGGAAGATATCTTCTTAGTCGTGATTATATGACTCTCAAAGTATGTTACTGCCTTCACATACCTTTATCTCAGTGTTCTTATGTAGCTGTTTCGTAGTCACAGTTTGGTTCAAATCCATGTGCTAGTTCAGTTTTGACACATTCTAATGTTTTGTCACTGTTCCAAGTCAGAGTACTTTTCTGTTCGATACCATTGCAAAGATCAGCTGAGTTGGGAAATACAAGCAATGTGCACTGACATGTGGACCTAGGCCCTACATGTTAGCCTCACCAATATAGTATTTTCCAGATGCATCTTTGTGATCGACTGATGGTACTGAGTAACTTGATAAAATAGAATATGGTTCAGTATTCCCTTTTTCTCATACACGCATCGAAATGCGTGTTGTTTCGTATTAGGAATATAGTTCAAGAATCAAGATTGAATGCTTGTATGAAAAATGAAACAAACTCAGCTGTGGTTAATGGTTATGGAAGTAGTTCAGTAGCACCAGCTTGTCTGTAGCATGCTCATGGAGTAGGAACTATTAGTTACCCTAATAAATTATCTTAATAAGTAACTAACAGGAAATAGATTTTCAGACTACTGTTTGTTTCTTTCACTCTAGCCACATTACGAGAGTTAACTGCTGATGCCTGCTAGTTGGTTGTTGATATACAAATAAATGTTCGCTAAAACTAGTGAATGTTTAGCAACGTAAAAAATATGGCGCTGCTTCTTTTTGCTAAATGTTTTAAAGCCCAAGGGTCTGCTTTTAGTCATTGTCCTTTCTATGCATTGAAATTTATGATGTATCATTATTTTTTTGTAGTTGAAGATTAGATCTTTCTTTCATGATCATGTTTCAACTTCTTGATTTTGTAAATTTACTTCAAACATTAAAACTTCATGTTTAATCACGTCCTTTTTTCTGTCAGCTATGGGATCTAAACATGGATTCAGGCCCTGTTTCAACCTTCCAGGTCCATGAACATCTAAGACCAAGGGTGAGATTTTGTCAACTGAATGATTTGCAAAGCAGCCATGTGATGTGATGACCAATATATAATCTAGTCACATGGTATCACTATTTTCAGCTTTGTGATCTGTATGAGAACGACTCAATATTTGACAAGTTTGAGTGTTGTCTTAGTGGGGATGGACTTCATGTTGCAACTGGCTCTTATGGGTAACCCCTTGTTCTTGCTATTGACTACATGTACAATGTTACGATCCTGTTTGTTAATGCTTATATATTTAAAATGCTTGTGTCTTTAAATGCAGTAATCTATTCCGTGTTTTTGGTTCTACTCCTGGTAGCACGGAGGTGACCACTTTGGAAGCTAGCAGGAACCCGATGAGGTATGCTCATTGAGCTTGAGATAACCTTTTATCATATCCTTTTTTTCCTTATCGGGAATTGAACCTGGATTGGATCAAACAAAACTCCTGGCAGGAGCAACTTTACCTCCTCCGTTCTGGAGCTAATAATACTCAGTGTATGATCTTCGTTTGGAAGCAACTCTTACAGATTGCTTCACTTTTCATTGTCATGCCTAGTCATGCAATTACTGTTTTATAATTTGTCTGAATTTTTGTTTCATTGTTGGATTTGGCTACCATGTAGACGTCAGATTGCAAACCCGACCAGACCCACTCGGGGGACGCTGACCTCTATGACCCGTGGTGTGCGAAGAGGTGAGTGTCTTTGTTTGAGCATTGGCTCAGTATTTTCTGCAGTTCTTTTTTTTACCTAGTTTAATTGCTGAGACAATTTATCTACAGGTGGGGAAAATCTAGGTGTTGATGCCAATGGAAACTCATTAGACTTCTCGACGAAGTTGCTCCACCTCGCATGGCACCCCTCTGAGAATTCCATCGCATGCGCTGCTGCAAATAGCCTGTATATGTATTATGCGTAGAAAATTCTCTAGAGGAAATTTATCGTTCTTGGTTTGCCGCATTGCCCCCCCTCAAAAGGCCAGGCCCTTCCGCACTCAACCAGAGGGACAGTGCAGGGCAGGGTCAGATACTCCCTCGTGGCCAAAAGAGGCAGCCGATGTCCAAGATTGCCTGGTTGCTGTGCTAGCGGACTGCATCCCTGTTGATTCATTAGTAAATGTGTAAATTATATGAAAAGTTTTGGTTTCGCCTCGCTCTCATCACAGCTGTTGGGTTACCCCAAATCCGCAGTCGAGGGAACAGATCAAAAGATAGAAAGTCACCTTGTGCTGGTTACCGTGGCAAAGGACGGGACCGGATCTGCGCTGCAAGGCTTTGTCTGATTTGATTTATCTCTACATGTAATTCAGCATAGACAGGGCTAGTCAGCTGTTTAGAACTTCAATTGTCTGGATGATAGACGAGTGATACTCGGTGATTGTAGCTATATTTGTTTTATTCATTGGATTGTTGAAATAAGTCAGCAGTATAAGTGTGCTTTCTTTTGTTATCTCTGATTCATTACATGAACTTGTTTGTGGTGCCAAACTGTTATATTAAAACTTTAGGCCTCGTTTGGCGCTAGAGCATTTCCATGTTTCAAAGAGTATTTTACAGGATGTTGTAGAAATCCCCTAATTCCCTACAGGCTTGTTCAGTACTAACTTCGTTCCATATTAATTGTCGCTGATTTAGTATGTACATTAAAATGGAACGGAGAATTTCTCGCTGAAACCCTCCAATACCTGTGTCAGAGGAGACCCTCCAATACCTGTGTCAGAGGAGACGAGAGGTGGAGGCAGCTCCGAGGGAGAAAATTACTCATCTAAACCCTCGAATACTTGGATTATCAAACCCTTAGACCAACTAATCTGTTTTATAACCTTGTGTTGATGATTTATGTGGCAAAGGACGGAACAGAATCTACGTCGTACTCCGTAGCTCGCAAGGCATGTGATCTTCTCCCTTTTCTTTTTGCCTTTTACATGTAGTGCCTGCAACAGACGGTTAATTCGTTGTTTCAGAACTTAAGTGTCCGAAAGATAGATGATACTCAGGCCGTGTTTGGCTCCTCTTCGCTCCGTCGACTGCGCTCCTGGAGCGGACCAGTATGTAGCTCATTTTCACGGAGCAGCTAAACTCGAGCTCCACAGCTCCGTGGAGTCAGCAATATTGGAGCGGGCTGGAGGGATTCCGAACAGGGCCTCAGTTGTTTATTGTAGCTGTTAGATGTGATGATTGCACGATGTATTGATTCGGTGCAATGTGCACGGTATATATAAGTATA
Source organism: Aegilops longissima (assembly GCA_021605205.1). NCBI lineage: Eukaryota > Viridiplantae > Streptophyta > Magnoliopsida > Poales > Poaceae > Aegilops > Aegilops longissima. The sequence continues at coordinate 597,034,087 of CM038682.1, read as the reverse complement.
AGATGGGGCCTCTACCTCAATCTATACAACAAAGTAGAGATGTGGGCCTAATGTACAGAAGACAATATATATGCACAAATATCATACTCAACACCCCCCGTAGTCGAAGCGGCACCGCGGCTGACGCAAAGACTGGACCGGAACTCCTCAAATGACGCCGTAGGCAAGCCCTTGGTCATTGTGGGTGTCAAAACCGGCGGATCTCGGGTAGGGGGTCCCGAACTGTGCGTCTAGTCGGATGGTAACAGGAGACAAGGGACACGATGTTTTTACCCAGGTTCGGGCCCTCTCGATGGAGGTAATACCCTACTCCTGCTTGATTAATATTGATGATATGGGTAGTACAAGAGTAGATCTACCACGAGATCGAGAGGCTAAACCCTAGAAGCTAGCCTATGGTATGATTGTTGTATATCTCTATCGAACTAGCCTGGCCTCGGTTTATATAATGCACCGAGGCCTAGGATAACAAGAGTCCTAACCGAATCGCCGGTGGGGAGGAGTCCTTGTCTTGATCGCCAAGTCTTTGTGGAATCTTCCTTGTATGCGGCAATCGTCCGGATCGCCCATGAGTATACGGCCATGGGGATCCTCGGCCCAATCCAAGCGATCGGGAGACGACGTGGTGAGTACCCCTAGTCCAGACACCGTCAAGAGCCCTCGAACCGGTCTTCAAGTTTAGGGACGCCTCGATTCTTCCGAACTGTTCTTCATCTTCAGTCGTCGGTCTTGAAAACTGGTTCAACAAATCTTCTCATATTCGATCTTGAGGATCGCCGAAATGCATTCGACGAGTTTACACGTTGGGTATCCGAGGAGCCCCTTTAAGTTTACGGCCTTTATCAATGCCTTGTTATTTTTATGCTACGCCTCGGGTTTGGAGTTATTCCTGGGAGGCAGTGTCCTCTTGCGTCCGAGCTCTAACGCCGGACTGCATTCGAGGTATCTTTTGCAGCCGAGCACCAACGCCGGACTGCTTCCCAGCTTTATCGCCGGACTATGTATCCGAGCTCCAACGCCGGACGGTATCCGAGCTCCAACGCCGGACTGTATCCGAGGTGTCGTAAATCACCTTGGTTCAAAGAAGTTTGAAGGAGTTTAGCCGAGCTTAATGCCGGAAATGCCCTCTATGGAGCCAGCCACTAGCGCCCGAGCTTTATGCGGATTGCTTCCGAGGTGGTGCACCACCCGAATGTGGGCCGATTTTTGTCAATATTTTGATTGGTGCAATTTATTCTCTGCCGAGATACATAGCCGATAGCCCACAAGGTGTGTGTCGGTCTAAAACCCCAGATGCACGAAGGATGACGTAAGACCGCTGATCCCAAGAATCACCGAGACTCAAAGTTGATTTGCAAAATCGGCCCGAGGATAAAGTCCTAGCTCGGCGAGAATACTCCGGGACACAAAAGCGGCGTGTTTCGATCCTCGAGACTCGGGTTGGGTGCGGCCGACCAACCCGAGGATCAAAATCTTCTCGAAATCAGATTGCACTTAAAATTTTCTCGCATAGAACAGCAATGTAGTAGCCCCGAGACATCGGTCGGGTGGCAACACCGATCGTGGGATTGATGTGCCCTTTAATATTTGTAAATAATAAGCCCGAAGCCCAAGAGCCCCGAGCCTTAATGCGGCACGGGTGGCAATTAAGGATCAATATCCATAGTAAAATCACAAATTATGTGTAATGACTCATTGTATCCAAGTACTTTATGTCATTAATGCCCGGATCCGCATTGTACAAAACGTTGCTGACCGACCATCGGCTTCAACCTCCTCGCCGAGAGCGAGGAGTGTTTGTCCTACTTTATAAAGCCTTTATGAGGGCAAAGATTTACGACAAACAAGGCAATCTGGCCATACGGTTTTATAAACAAAGGTACGCAGAGAGATATGTTATATTACTGTTTAATGTAAGAAATGTCTTCCAAAGAAAATAGTCCCGCTATCGGTTCCTTTCTTTGGGTTGTCATGCTAAGCATGATCATGAAACCTCAGCTCCAATGTAAGAGCAAAATATTGAGGATTTAGTTTGGGAGGCGGTTACTAGCCCCGGTAGTGTTCGCGACGATCGAGGTCAAGCGGAAACACTTCGCCAATTTTATAAATGGCCCGTCATTTAATATAGTCATCGGATCGCTGACCAGTTTACACCTATTGTGACGATCGGTGGCCGGCTTTCTCCATCGAGGTGCTTGACCATGCGAGCTGGAAGCACAATCGCATGGTTCTCCTTTGCACACCTAGCCGAACAAAGCGGAACGTAGGAGGCAAGCGCGAGCCGGGCAACCCAACTATTGACCAAGACACAATTCAAATTGATGCATATATAGCAATATCCGAGAATGTTTTTGCCGAATCTCTAAAGGTGTCCGGCGTTGATCATGAGACTTGTGCTGAAAACACACAAATAGTTAAAAAGTGCCAAAAGCTTGAAAACCAAAAACGTCAATAAAAACATGACGTCCGAACAAGATCAAGTGTTCGTGCCAATCCAAAATTGGACTTTAGAAAAAAAGTGCTTCTGCGTGCTTTAACATGACACATCCTATCTCAAGACTTCAAGCTGGTCAGCCTACGGCTTCAGTCTCCCATCCCGAAGGCGGAGTACTTCTCATTAGGCCAGTATAGAAAACTAAACTCTAGTGGTTTTGAGAGAGAAATTAGGCTCCCCGGCTAGTGACCACACTCGTGTCAAGAAAATGAGTGATAAATAATAATAATAACTCTGCAACGACTAAGAAGAAAAACACTTATTATAAAACGGCTCAAATAAACATAAGAGCCCCCAAGTGACTTGGGTAAAAGAATGATTCTATGTACCGAAGTACTTATATCATATCTATGTTCAACCGAACTTTAAACGTGTCTTAACCGACCGTCGGCTTCTCCCTCTTCGGTCAAGGACCGAAAAGTGTTATGTACTCCATCTGTCGAGAATATCGACGGTGTTTCCAATAACCAGGCAATCAGGTCATAAGGCTGTAACTGACAAAGCGCGCTCAGGGAACTTATGCTATATTACTGATAAAGTGCAAGAAGCATCTTCGAAGAAAATAGTACCCCCACCGATACCTTTGTTCGGTGCTCATTGTTAATATGAGACTTGTGCAATAGATTTTTTGTACTCATGAGTTCCGTTGTGTGCCGACCATTATTGAAAACAGTAAGAGCGCTTAGCTTTCGGCTTCACCTACCGAGGTCCGCTCGGGTGACCCGATCGTGACAATCGCAGAGGTGCTCCTTTACTCCCTAGCCGAACAATCGGGAACGAGGGGTAAACACAGAGCAAGGCAACCCAGCTTGCAAATCACTTAAGTCAATATGGTGCATATTGTGGCGAATACACTAACAAGGAACGAAGCCGTACAAGTATAATCATGTGCAAGAGGAAAAGCTTCATGAAGGAAGCCCCAAGTAAACGGGTATTTGAATTTATGCGTCGAAACAAAGTTTGGACAAGGAAAATTTTGCAAACAACTTTTTCCCAAAAAGTATAACGCTTGGTCGAGCCGAACACAAGTTAAAAATTTAAAACTTTGAGCATGAAGGCAACTTAGCTGGTTAATGTGTTCGGTATTGACGACGCGGTCCGAGCTTGATGCGGGACAAGGTTCCATCCCCCAAGCCGATCCCGAGGTGGCGGAGCAAAGAGCTCGGCACTCCGAAGTGGTGACATAGCATGGTCAATGCAGACCGGCAGAGTGACGCCGAAGTCCCCGGATCATTTTCCTGTGCACAAAAAATGGGCAAACCGGAGATAATAGTAATAATGATAATTAGAAAAAAATCGTTGCATAATAAATAATTTATGCGAAGTGAGTAATAAAAGAAATATGGCCTGGCGCCGAAGTCAATGTCGATGCAGGTCGTCGGCGTAATGCAATAAAGGCGTGGCAAAGCCTGGATTCACAGGTCGGTCTGAGTTTCGGATGCGGCGTTCGCCGGACTATGTACGGAAACTGACCGAACCATCATGCGACCGTCGATAATGCGGCCACCATTTGATAGACCTGTGTACATATGATGGACAAACCAGAGTAATAATTCCTTGGGAAAAATGAACCCAAACAAGCAAAAAATACTGGGATTAATAGCACCTGGTTTATTTGTTGTAGCAATCCGAAGGGAGGTGATTCCCACAATTGGGACTCGATCCGCGCACCCATTGCCTGATGGGCGATAAAACGACGGCATGGCAATGCTGGCAAAGGTTGGCTCGCCGAGGCAAAGCCCTCGGTCCAGCTAACGTGACGGAGCTGGTCGGCTAGCGACGCTGAAGCGTCCGGAGTAGGTTGATGAAGAGATGGCGAAGCCCCCGGTCCAGCCGAGATGTCGAAGTAGGTCGGCGTGATGGACACCAGCTTGAAGAAGCAATAGTGCGGCCCTGCCGATGCAGGTCGTGACGTGGTCGATGCTGGCTTGATGAAGCGACCGTGCGGCGATGCGGCTATGCCCGCTCCGTGTAATCGTGGGGCGGCGATGTTGGTGATGATTTATCCTTCGCGATGCCGGACTCTTGATCAGCTTGCCGAGATGATGATCCGAAGAAGTTGAGCTCGGCTCAACAAAGTGACGACGTGTCTAGCGTAGGTCGGCAGCCGTGGAGCAATATTGCCGGACTGGTTTGACACCAGCATGATATTGAAGATCATGTTCAAAAGATTTTAAAGTTAGTGGGATGTGTTCGGAAACAAAACACAACATCCCATAAAAAACTTCCTTCAAAAAGGATGTCTGAAATCCCGTTCATAAAAAAAGACGAACTCGGGTCGGATTCGTTTTCGCGCAGAAAACAGATCCGAAAAATCATGCACTAATCGGAAGGTTCCCGGAGTTTGGACGGTCGGATCGAGCTGAAATTTTGAGGGGTGGTAGATACAGGAATTCCGCAGCCGATCAACGGTTGGATCTTTCAAAAGAAGTCCGAGCTAGAAGCTGGACACCACACCCTAAACTCGTCCAGATTCAATGCGGCTCCGGTATATCGGAGATTGTCAGGGATTCCTCCATCGGAACTCGATAAAATTTTCCAGGGTTGTTGTAGACTCAATTCCCCACAATTCCACCGAAGCAATCGTTAAAACGACGCTTGAGGAGGCGGTGGCGGCGGACACAAGTCCGCTGTCCAGAAAAACAGTACGGTCACCCGAGGGCAATGTTGACGTTGAGCCCTCGGGCTCCCTGGATGATTCCTCCATGATCTTGATAGAGATCGGAGTTGATGTTGATGAAGGCCCTCATCCGAACATGACGATCGGAGGTAGGGCGCAGTCCTTGGTCGAACCAAGGTGACCAATGAGCTGGTGACGAAGATGCCAAGTCGCAGCTTGATCTGCAGCGAGCCATCGACCTTTTGCCGAACACAGCGGAACTCTCAATGAAAGCACCAATGTCGGTGTCAAACCGCGGATCTCGGTAGGGGGTCCCGAACTGTGCGTCTAGGCGGATGGTAACAGGAGACAAGGGACACGATGTTTTTACCTGTGTTCGGGCCCTCTCGATGGAGGTAATACCCTACCCCGCTTGATTAATATTGATGATATGGGTAGTACAAGAGTAGATCTACCACGAGATCAGAGAGGCTAAACCCTAGAAGCTAGCCTATGGTATGATTGTTATATATCTCTATCGACTAGCCTGGCCTCGGTTTATATAATGCACCAGAGGCCTAGGATAACAAGAGTCCTAGCCGAATACGCCGGTGGGGGAGGAGTCCTTGTCTTGATCGCCAAGTCTTTGTGGAATCTTCCTTGTATGTGGCAACCGTCCGGACTGGCCCATGAGTATCTGGCCATGGGGATCCTCGTCCAATCCAAGCGATCAGAGACGGCGTGGTGAGTACCCCTAGTCCAGACACCGTCGACCATAATATCTGCAAATTGTTGGGAAGTAGGAACGTGTAAAACACGAATATGGCCAAGAGCCACCTGTTCCCGAACAAAATGAATATGCAACTCAATATGCTTGGTCCGTCGATGATGCACCGGGTTAGCAGAGAGGTAGACCGCCGAGACATTGTCGCAATAGACCACCGTGGCACGGTCAACAGGGCAAGACAACTCCTGAAGCAGCTGACGAAGCCAGGAACACTCGGCGACAGCGTTGGCCACCGCACGATACCCAGCCTCAGCACTGGAGCGAGAGACCGTAGGCTGCAGCTTGGACGACCACGAGATAAGAGACGGTCCAAGGTAGACACAATAGCCCAAAGGTGGAGCGACGCGTGTCAGGGCAGCCCGCCCAGTCTGCATCGGAGTAGGCTGTGAGGGCGGTGTCGGCGGAGGCGTGAAGCGTGACTCCAAGATCCATAGTGCCACAAACATAGCGGAGAATCCGCTTGATAGCGGCCCAGTGAACATCCCGAGAAGCATACATATGAAGACACACCTGCTGCACTGCATACCGGATCTCTGTCCGAGTCAAAGTGAGGTACTGGAGAGGACCAATAATAGACCGATAGAAAGCAGCATCTGAAGCAGGGGAACCATCCGTGGCAGAGAGCTTGGCCTTCGTATCAACAGGCGTGGCGACGGGCTTGCAGTTAAGCATGCTAGCGTGCTCCAGGAGCTCATGAGCGTACTTCCGCTGATGAATAAAGAAGCCATCCGGACGGCGCACCACCTCAACACCGAGGAAGTAGTGCAGAGGACCCAAGTCCTTGATGGCGAACTCAGCGCGAAGACGAACCTTGAGCTGACTGAGAAGGCCAGCCGTACATGCCACCAGGATGATGTCGTCGACATATAGCAGCAAGTAGGCCGTGTCGGAGCCCTGGTGATAAACGAAGAGCGAAGCGTCCGAGCGAGTGGAGCAGAACCCAAGCTGATGAAGAAACGCCGCGATGCGCTGGTACCAAGCGCGCGGAGCCTGCTTGAGTCCGTACAAGGACCACGAAAGCAGGCACACGTGGTCGGGAAGTGCCGGATCAACAAACCCGGTGGGCTGCTGGCAGAAGACCTGCTCCTCGAGGTGAGCATGAAGGAAGGCGTTGGAGACGTCCATCTGGTGCACCGGCCAAGCACGGGAGACCGCAAGGTGGAGAACCGTGCGTATCGTGCCGGGCTTGACGAACGGAGCGAAGGTGTCGGTGAAGTCGATGCCAGCACGCTGTCGGAATCCACGAACGACCCAGCGCGCTTTATAGCGATCAAGGGTACCATCGGGACAGAGCTTGTGTTTGAATACCCACTTCCCGGTAATCACGTTGACGTGCCGGGGACGAGGAACAAGCTGCCACGTTCGGTTGCGCAACAGGGCGTCAAACTCCTCTTGCATCGCAGCCATCCAGAGCGGGTCACGAAGAGCGGCTCGAAAGGAGGACGGCAACGGCGACGGCTCAGAGGTGGACGCCGCATGAACGTAGTCATCCCAGGCATAGCGCGAGCTCGGGCGAAAAAAACCCATAGGGGCGCGGGTGACCGGACCGGCCACAGCGCCGATGGGCCGGGCGCCCAGGGACCCAGGGCGCCAACGCCGGGCGCCGGGAGGCCGCGGGCACTAACGTCGGGGCACCGGGGTGCCAGGCCAAGGCCGGAGGAGGCGCCAGATGCGGGGCGCGCCAAAGCTGGGCGGGCTAAGAGAGGCGCGGCGCGCCAGGAGAGGCGTCGAGAGCCCGTGTCACCAGTAGCGGGAGGAACAGCTGAGGGTACCTGGTGAAACGGAAACACATGCTCATCAAAGTAAACGTGTCGGGAGGTGAACACACGGTGAGAGACGGGATCGTAGCACCGATATCCCTTGGAGTTGGAGGGGTAGCCGATGAAGATGCAAGCGACAGATTAAGGTGCAAGCTTGTGAGAAGCAGTGTCGGCAGTGCTGGGATAGCAAAGGCAGCCAAAAATACGCAAGTCGTCATAAGACCGGGGCGTACCAAATAGAAGATGTGAGGTGCGTAGTTCACCGTGGGTGGCAGGGTCTAATGTTAAAAAGAAGTGATGCAGTGGCGAGTGCGTCCGGCCAGAAACGGGGCGGCACGTTGGCATGAAACAGGAGCGTGCAAACGTAGTCATTCAGAGTGCGAAGGACGCGTTCAGCTCGACCATTCTGCTGTGAAGTGTACGAGCATGTGAGGCGGAAAAATGTGTCGTGATGCGATAAAAAAGTGCGGAAAACGAGGTTGTCGAACTCTTTTCCATTGTTCGTCTGAAGCGCAAGGATGGGACGTCCAAACTGAGTGCAGACATAGGAGTAAAAGGGCGTCAAGGTAGAGAGTGCATCCGACTTTCTGCGCAAAGAAAAAGTCCACACATAATGAGAATAATCATCAAGAATGACCAGATAATATAAATAGCCCGAGTTACTGGGAACCGGAGAAGTCCACACATCGCTATGAATCAACTGAAAAGGAAAAGAAGCAATGGTGGTGGGATTAGTAAACGGCAGGCGAACATGTTTGCCGAGTCGACAAGCATGACAAGTGTGATCCTCGATCTTATTGCAACTGAAAATGAAACTCCTAAGAATATGACGAAGTGTGACGGGGTTGGAATGACCCAAATGAGCGTGACAGAGATCGACGCCAGCGGAGAGAGCAACCGGTGGGGTGGTGGTGGATGAACGCGAGTGCACCGGATATAGCTCGTCGGGACTGTCACATCGGTGAAGTACCATCCTGGTTCGAGCGTTTTTGACACAAAAACCAAGCTCATCAAATTCAACGGTAACAAGATTTTCACGAGTAAAACAACGAACAGAAATGAGATTCTTAATAAGATGAGGTGACACAAGTATGTTAGACTAATATAATGGAGTAGAACTAGAAGGAAAAGAAATGTGACCAATGTGTGTGATAGGAAATGTGGAACCGTCGCCGACAATGATGCGGCGGTCGGTGGAGACAGGAGTGAAGGAAGCAAGGTTATCAGGATGAGCAAACATGTGAGCCGTAGCACCGGTGTCCATGTACCAATCACCACCTCCAGTGTAGTTATTCGGCATAGGAGCGGCATGCAGTGCAGGGAGGAGCACCGGGTCCCAGGGCGTCGGCCGCAGGGCCGGCGAGGGGGACGAAGACGCCATGGGGAGCCCGTAGCCGCCGCTCGGTTGCGGTGGTGGGTACTCTCCATACGGTATGGGTAGCGGCCCCGGCTGCTACTGCGGTGCCGGTAGGCGGATGGCCCTTGAAAACTCCTGCTGGCGGCCGACGACCCCCATCAAGACCGGAGACCAGACACGGACGGAGCCCCGGACGTAGGATTCCCGTACGTGGGAGCGGGCGCGGCAAACGCCAGCCAAACAGCAAGGGGTCGACGGGCAGAGGCGGCGCCGATGGCGGGGCGACGACGGATTGGCTGGAGAGCGCCAGCGGTGGCGGGCAGCGCCATAGGATGCCGGCGGCAAAGCCGCGCCAGAGGGCCCGTAGCGGGACTGTCCGGAGAGCGCCGGCGGCGGCGGGGCCGCGCTGTAAGACACCGGCGGCTAAGCCACACCAGAGAGCGCCGTCAGCAGGACGACAGAGGCGGCAGCGGACGGGCTGGTGGACGTCATCGGGCGGGCCAGGGTCGGGTGACTCGGGTGTTGCGGCGGCAGCGGCTTCAGGCGAGCGGGCAAGCGATGCACGGCTAACGGCTCGGCTGTGGGCGACAAGCGATGCGGCTAGTGAGCAAGCGAGTTGGCGGGTGGCTGGATCGGGCGTGGAGGCGACTAGCGGGCATGAGTTTGCTGGCGGTTGGGTTGCGCTAGCGACGCGAGAGTTGGTGAGGCGGCTTCGCAATGCGAGCGGCGGGAAGCGGCTGGGCGATCGCAGTGGCGTGGCGATGGCAACACGCGAGCGACGCGGGGCTAGCTACTCCTGATCGAATCTTCGTTTTTTTTTTTGAGAAATTGTTCATTCAAATCACGAATCAGTACAGAGTAGGTGACCCTTACAAGCACACTGAAACGCAAAAACAAAGGACCATGAACACCTAGAGTACCCTAAGACAACCATAACACAAGAAGATCTCCGGAGCCCTGTGTCATCATCCCTTAATCTTGAGAGAAGACCCCTGCAGCAGAAGGATCTGCAACCAGTCGCAAACAGGTCATCATCTTCGACCACGGTACAATTGTCGCCACGTTGCTTCCTCCTTTCTTGACACCAAATACCGAGAGGGCATGGACATCAATCCAACACACTGCAACAGCCGCCGCCATCTTTGGCTTTGAGTACCATGAAAAGTGCCCTTCCGGAAGGAAGAGATCTCGAGTCATCCGACCGGTCCAAGCACGCTGGCCGGGCCATCCGCCCGCAAAGCAGGATCTCCCACCAAAGATCGCCACAGAGGAAAGAGAAGAACAGCAGAAGAAGAATCGTACCAACAAGGAAGAAGAAAGGTCTTCGTCTCCCTACCTCCATCGCCCATCTGAGGATCCAAACGGCCAGTGCCGATGGACCTCCAACCACCATAGCCCGCGACCTCGACGAGATCCGGGAATCCCCAACACCGCTGGCTCCTAGACGAAGGCAAAAGCCTCGCCTGACCGCGAACGGAGCCCGGAGAAACTTATTCCGACGCGACACCACCGCAACAGCCTCGGCAGCGTCTCCTTCAACCCTAACCCTACCACACACCCACCTAGTGAACAGACCCGAGGTTCCCCCTCCCTCCCGCCGCTGGAGCGGCCGACGGAGAGAGAGGGAACCGGCGGCGTCACTGGCGGCGCGCAAGGGACCCCTAGTCGCCTCCCTGATCGCCTCGAGCGATCCAACTTTTCCGGGCGTGCGGTTAGGAAATTGATTGGAAGATCGATTCCTATGCAAAATACGATCGAATCTTCCTTTCACGTGTACTAGTAGTCTAGTACTTTGAACGTAGGAGCACTTCTAGCATGGATTGAACTAATCAGTCAAACTAGCTCTCGTACACAGCAGCACACAAGAATCGATCTGGATTGTCACAAGCACAGATCGTCCGTAGTATCGACGCGGGAGGCAGCAGGAGGCGGGAACGGCGGCCGACGCGGAGGAGACGCACGGCGACGATGGAAGGCTAAGCGGCGGCCGGCGCGGAGGGCACGCGAACGGCAGCGGCACGGAGGAGACGCGCGGTGGCGGCTGCTGAAGGCTACGGTTAGAACCCAGAAACTGATATTATGTTAGATGTGATGATTGCACGATGTATTGATTCGGTGCAATGGGCACGGTATATATAAGTATAAGATGAGGCTCTACCTCAGTCTATACAACAAACTAGAAAGGTTTTCCAAAAAAATAAAAAAACTAGAGAGGTAAGCTTAATGTACAAAAGACAATATACATACACAAATATCATACTCAATAGTAGCTATTCTTGTTCTATTCGTTGGACTGTTGAAATAAGTCGGCAGCAGTAATAGGATTAATTCTACATGTGTAAACATAAGCCAGGGATCCACCTCCTCCTCCTCCTTCAAGAAAGAAAGTTAGGGTTTGTGCCTCTAGCTGGCGCCGGCGCCGGTCCGCCTCGTCTCCGGTGGCCCTAGGGCCATGGAGGCGCGGTGGATCCTGGCAAGGGCCGGCGGAAGGGCTCCGTTTTTAGTCATTTTTTTCAATCTTGCTAGGGTTTCACTAGTAGAATAAGGGCCTATTGACCCGGTTGGTGAGGGCCTTTAGTCCCGGTTCATGAACCGGGACTAAAGGGTCGATATTAATACTGTTTTTAGTCCGGTTCTATCCGAACGGACCGATGGTCTCCACGTGGCTGTCTCACGAGCCCAGCGGGAGGGCCTTTGGTCCCGGTTGGTGGCACCAACCGGGACCAATAGGCATCCACTAGTCAGCATTTCCATGGCTGTGTTTTTTGTTTTTTTAAAAGGGGGGTTGGGGGTTTTGGGGGTTAATTTAGGTGTTTCATATATTGTGCTATAGCTAGCTAATTAATAGAGAAAAGTGTCCTCTCTTTTGTCCGTGCTTGGTCGACGCCACGTACTATACATACGATAGAGAGGACTAGCTAGACACGCTAGCTAGCTAGTAATTAACAAATGTAAGATCGTCATGAACATATATGCATACAGAGAGAAGTGATATCGACCACCTTTCCTTCTCCGAGAGATTGGTCGAACAACAAGTTCTCGTATATCTATCCGACACTACCGCTACATATATACAATAATTATCTTTTACAATACGGACACGTGGTCCACATAGTATTCTCCGCCTTCAGCGATCACGTGGTCAAGAAAGAATGCCGCCAATTCCTCTTGAATTGCTCGCATGCGATCTGGTGCTAGGAGTTCATCCCGCTCAAACATCTAATTTTAAGAAAGGGTCAATATATACATACATATATATATATATATATATATATATATATATATATATATATATATATATATATATATATATATATATATATATATATATATATATATATATATATATATGAATGAATGAAACTCAACACAAATGATGGTAATAAAATAAAATTGTGAATATTTTTATTTACACACTTCATATTGTTTGTCGGAGTAGCCCTCTCACAGGTCGTGTGGCGGATGGACTCGCAAACGTAGTATCCACAGAAATCATTCCTTGTTCCTGCCACAACCACTTTACAAGAAACAGAGGTCAATCAAACTGATAATTAGCAAGCATGCTAAATGGTATTGATGAAACTAGTGCTTGAATCACTAGGAGATGCGTGGAATATGCTACTATATATTACTTACTTTGGTGTCTAAATTGCAGCTTCTTGGTAGTCCCGGAGCTTTTTGGTGAATTTCCCAAGCCCTGCCATACAAAGAAAACAATTACTTGATATCGAAATGAACAAAGTTGTTGATATGGTGGATAATGATCGATTTAACTTACTTCTCGAGCATTTCAGTCATGTCCGTGATACTCCTTGGGATCTTTTCGCTTGAGTCAAAGACAGTTACTACTCCTTCTCAAGCTTAATCTCTAGGAGAATATAGTGGTAGCTGCGCACACATGCATAACTCATCAATATTACATTACTATAACCTGGACTAATAAGGAAACCGAATATGCCACAAGACAGTAACACTCACTTGAAGTTGTAAGGAAAGAGTATTATATCTTTGTGTTCATTTATTACCAACGATTGTAGCAAGTTGGCCTCGATATCTTTGGCACGAAATTTAACCTCAGTTGCATCTATGAGATATGTGTTAATGAACCCAATATCACCCACTTGTCTTTTCTTCAATTCGGCGATCTTCAATCTGCATAATATAGTGAGGATATTTATAAATACATGCAATGAAAGGGCTGAGTTATATAGAGATACTTAATGATGAAGTAGACTACTTACAGACGATAGCAGGTGACCGTTGCTTTATCGATGGCCAATTGATTGAAAACTGATAGAACTCCTCAAATGGAATAGGCAGCAGTTCAATTCCAAGGAGGTCATGCTCCTTTTAACTCTCAAATACAAAGTACTCCTCCCTCGGACTCTTTGCAGGTTTTCATGTACCAATCATGCAATCTTCGCATCATCGTTGATAGAGAGCTTTCATCTTTGACGAGAGGCTTCCGTACTCGTATCTTTGTATCTGCACCTCCAAGAAATCATAATGTACATCGTCGGGCAGGTAATCTGCAGGATTGCCATAACCGGCACCATCCTCGGATCGACGATGTCGCTAGCAGATCACCTTGAGCGGGGGCACGATTGCTTGCTTGTTCGCCGAGCTGGGCAATTTGTTTCCCAGCTCGTCGTTCTTTCATCCTTTGATCATCGACAGATTTCCCGACCTCTCCGCTTCGCAAATGCCTTTCCAATAATGCGCCATAGTTGCCTTCGACGGAGACTTGGGTGGTTTTGTCGTAGCAGCTAGAGTGCGCTTCGCTTTGACCGGATCTACCTTCTCCTCCGGAGGTGAATGTCTCTTTGCTTTCAACCCTTGAAACCAGTCATCCACTTCGTCTGCGCGATCTTCGCGTTTTCCTCCTCGCTCCTCTCAGACGCGGTAACTTCTCCGAGTCTTCAGAGAAGGACCGAATCAGATCTCCTCCCGCCTTGGGCTGTACTGCTAGACGCCGGCAGAGCAGACGGGCGATGTCTTCTTTCCTTGCTTACGAGGCGGAGGAGAAGGACTACGACGCTACGGAGCAGCCGGAGCGGCGGCGGGTCTCTTCCGCCCTTGCCGACGAGGCGGAGAAGGAGGAGGCTGGCTGCTCGGGCGCGCCGGTGCAGCGGAGAAGGAGACAGAGTGCCGCCACGCGCCGGAGAAGGAGCCGCCGAGTGCCGTGATCGCCACTCCCGGAGGAGGAGGCGGTGGAGGAGGCGGAGGCGCTGACTCGCGGGAGGAGGAGGAGGAGGCGGAGGCATCCAGTTCGGAAGGTTGATGAGATCCTTCCGCCATAGGCATGGAGTCTTCAGAGAAGAACCCAGCCGATACTCCCCTTCACCGTAGGGTGGTCAAGCCGAGGTCCTCAAATCCTCCGTTATTTCATCGACCATCACCTTAGCATATCCTTCCGAATCGGCGGCGGTGAAAAGTTGAGTCGGGTTTAGTAGGATAAACAGAGCCAACAGCCGCCTTGACCTTCAAATTGCTCCATTGCGCCATAAGGTGGCAATGTTCAGCATTCGTGATAGCATCCACGGATAGCTGGCAGGAGCCTTCAAGGCATGTTGCTCGGTGAAGCAGCTCGGTGGAAGCCACGCTGCTTCTCCGCCGAGATGGCGGGGTAGCTTCGGGGAAGCTTCGCAGGTCGCTTGTTGTGATCTGCTGCTTCGTTCCTCTTCTCGTTCCTCTAGCCCCATTACCCTTTCGTGCAGCGCCCTGCATTAGGCTCGCTCGGTTTCTTCCTCCTCTCACGGGTTTTGTAACCCCTGCGTCCGAAATCCAGCCTTCCACGAAACGGAGCTGGCGTGCCTCGTGTCCGTCCGTGGTGCTCGAGATTCCCGAGGGCCATTGTGAGCTCGTCCTTCTCCCTGTCTCGAACGAACTTCCCTTGCTGCGCTGCTTCGATATATTGCTGAAGCCTCTTGACTGGTATGTCCAATTGTTCGTCCGCCCAAATGCACTTCCTCGTTATAGGGTCCAAGGATCCGCCGCCCCAAGAACCAAGTCCGCAACGGTCTGGCGATTCATTGTCTCGGTTCGATCCCTTTATCAAGCAGATCATTCTCAGCCTTGGCCCACTTAGGCGGGCTACGAGGTAGCCACCGACCCGCGGCGATCGTGAAGCTGCTTCTTCGCAGCATTTCTCTTGTTTGTCGCCTACATCGCTTTTACTCTTTTCCGATGTCTTGTAGGCCACAAATGCGGGCCACCATCTCGATCTTCTCATATTTGCCCTTGAATTCTGGTGTCTCATTTTTTCGACATACGATTGAGTTCTTTCTTCCAATTCCTGAATAGTTCTGCCATCTTTTAAGAGCAAAAGACTTGATTAATGGCTCTATTATGGCTTCTCCGGATCATCCTCTAGCGGTAGGGTAAAATTTGACTTCAGCTCGGTCCAAAGATCATTTTTCGCATATCATTGACACAAGACACCTCGTGGTCTTCGTTCTTAGGCTTATACCATTGGTGGATGCTGATCGGGATCTTGTCCCTAACCAGGACCCCGCACTGAGCAACAAATGCCTTCTTTGTCCGGTAGGGTTCAATCGGTTGGCCGTCGCGCGCGATTTGTATGATCTCAAACTTTTCATCCGAGCTCAACTTTTTCTTCGGGCCTCGTCTCTTTACCGAAGTTGTGCTCGATCCGGAGGGCTAGAAAAAAGAACAAAGACGAGAGTTAATTAATATATGTGTACATACCAAAACAATGAATGCATCAATTGGCTAGTCAACACAGGCTTAACTAATATATATACCTGGCGGACTCGGTTTGGTGATCACCGAGCCGCCCTCACGGTCTACTTCTTCACCCTCTCCTTCTTGCACCGCATTGGGTCATCGGAGCCATGTAAATCATAGCCAACTGCTTCTTCACCTCTCCTTGCAGACCATCGTTGTCGTTGAGAAACATCAACGAGCAGACGGCATCACTTCCTTGTGCGATTATGTCCCTCAACAACGCTTCTTGTGCTTCGTCTCGGGGGGTGTCCATAGTTTCTACAAATATTTACAACATGGCAATTATTATTCAAACATGACAGATATGGATATATTAGTGGCAAACGAGAACTAGCTAGCTAATCACAATAAGGAATCATATTAGTGGCCTCGACGCTGCTTCTCTAGGGTTTGGGGTGGCCTCGACAACGCTTCAAGGGTTAGGGGTGGCCTCGAGAACGCTTCAAGCTAGGAGGGGTAATATCGACCCCCCACGTGTTGAAGCTATCGGGAGGGGTCGGCGTTGAACACTACATCTATGTCCCACAAGTGACGTGGGCATCGGCGCCATGATAGGGTAGAGGGTCGTGGATCGCCGGCGGTCGAGGTCGAGGTCGAGGATCGCCGAGGGGTGGGAGGTTTCCTAGTGTCAAAGGATTCAACAAAACCATGTCTTCATCATTAGGTAAGTAACAGGTGCATGATGGTGCGAAGCTCTCCAAAGTTATTTTGGAGCGGAGTCGAGATAGGATAATTCGCTTTTTGGTACAAAGTTCAGCAAGAACCTTCCGAATATCGTTATTTGGAAGGCCTTTGCTGAAATTGCATAAAAGGCAAATTATCCTATCCGGGACTCCATTCCGTAATAACTTTGAGGACTTCGCACCATCATGCCATGGTTACTTCCGCTAATGATGAAGCCATGGATTTCTTCAATACTTTGACACTAGGAACCTCTCGACCCTCGGCGATCCTCGACCCTTGAACCTCGACGACCCCTCGAACCTCGACCCTAGACGATCCCGAACCTCGATCCTCGACCTAGAACCCTTGACCGGGATAATATCGACAACGCTTCAAGGGGTAATATCGACAACGACGAGATACATACACGGAGAAATTAATGTTATCGGGAGGGGTATATCGACCCCCATGTATTGAAGTTATCGGGAGGGGTATATGGACCCCCCTCATGTTGAAGTTATCGGGAGGGTATATCGACGATGACAGAGGAGAAGATCGAAGAAAAAAAGAAGAGGAGAAGAAGAAAATAGAATATTTTCTATTTTTCTTCTTCTCCTCTATTTCTTTCTTCTTCTCCTCTTCTTTTCTTCTTTTTCCTCTTCTTATTTATTTCTCCTCTTCTTCCTCTCCTCTTCTTCTCCTTTCTTCCTCTTCTTATTTTCCTTTTCCTCTCCTTCTTTTCTTCTTCTTCCTTCTTTCTAGCTAGATATATAAAACTTTTCTAAAAATGTAACTTTTGCATATATAAAACTTTTCTTCTTCTTCCTTCTTCCTTCTCTTCCTTCGTCCTAAATATATAAAACTTTTCTAAAAATGAAACTAACCTAAAATTAATGTACTAAATCAGAGAACAATTGAAAACACCATGCATATTACAATTGAAAAATACATACATTCATACAAAAAATATATAAAACAAGCATATATATATGAAAAAATATGAAAAGGAGGAGGCCACGGCCGGACCAAGCTGCTGGGCGAGGATGGCGGGTCGGGCAGAGGCGCGGATGACGGCGTAGGGCGGGCGGGCGGCGACGCAGGGGTGGGCGCGGCGATGACGGTGGTGGGGGGGCGGAGGCTTGGCAGGGCGGCAGAGGGCGGAGGCAAGGGCGTCAGGCGGCAGAGGGCGCGGGCGACGGCGACGACGGCACGGGCGAGGCGACGGCGAGGGCGGGCGGGCGGCAGGGGTCGGGCAGGGGCGGCGACGGCGACGGGGGTGGGCAGGAGCGCTGGGCGCAGGCGGCGGGGGGCGCGGCGACGGCGACGACGGCACGGCAGGCGACGGCGACGGCGGGGGCGACGGGCGGCGTCAGGGCAGCCTGGCGGCGTCGATGTGCTCGGCGTCGTCGGGGGGGAACTGGCGAGGGAAATCTGAAATTTCCCAAGTGTTTTCTTATATAGCAAGTGCATTAGTCCCGGTTCGTGGCACCAACCGGGACTAATGCCCCCCTTTAGTCCCGGTTGGTGCCACCAACCGACCAAAGGCAAATTTTAGCAGCCCAAAGGGCGGAAGCGGCGTTTGGTCGGTTGCAGGCACCAACCGGGACTAAAGGGGGCATTGGTCCCGGTTGGAGCCACGAACCGACTAATGCCTTTAGTCCCGGTTGGTGCCACCAACCGGACCAAAGGCCTGTGCTTCCTCAGCGCCAAAAGTTTAGTCCCACTCGCTAGTTGAGAGAGCTCGAGAGTGGTTTATAAGCGCTGCTGCGCCACCCTCTTGAGCTCCTCTCAACTGCAGCTTGGCCTAACTGCAATCCGTGCTGTGGTCCCTCTGGTCCTCCTGGGCCTGAATCTGGCCCATGGTAGGGTTTCTAGTCGTATTCGGCCGTGGGGCCCGAGAGGTGGCACTTTTTTTGTTTTCTTGTTTTCTTTGTTGCTTTATTTATTTTATTTTGTTTCTACTTACAACAAAATACTTATTGTTGCTATTTTATTTTTTCCAGTTTTTTGTTTTGCTTTCTGCATTTTTTGTTGTTTATTGCTTTATTTTTAATTCTTTTTGCTTTTAGTTTTAGAAAATTATAAACTTTCTGTTAGTGCCATTAGTTTTCTAATTTGAAAACACTTTTTTTGTTTTCTTTGTTGCTTTATATATTTTATTTTGTCTGTATTTTACAACAAAATACTTATTGTTGCTATTTTTATTATTTGAAAACACTTTTTTGCTTTATTTATTTATTTTATTTTGTTTCTACTTACAACAAAATACTTATTGTTGCTATTTTTATTTTTTTCTGTTAGTGCCATTTGTTTTGTTTTCTGCATTATTTATTTTCTTTTGGTTTTTTGCTTTATTTTTTAATTCTTTTTGCTTTTAGGTCAGCAAAATTATAAACTTTCTGTTTGTGCCATTAGTTTTCTTTGAAATTTGTGTGAATCACAAGTTTGTGAGCTCAACAAGGCGTGTAGAGGGACGGGCTTATAAACCGGTGTGAGTACAAAACGGACAATGGTATCATACCCGTCTGTTACAAAGTTGGCATGGTATCATCATAATAGTTGCGGGAGAAAGTCTTCACTTTTTCTTCGCTTGTGTCGTTTGCTTATTGCGCCGTAACCATGGATAATCTTCATCGCTTATCGGGATGCTTGGGTCAGTCTTGACTTTGAAGGGGGAATTTCATGAAACTTTTCATACTCTTGAGACATGTCATCTTGCCCTCCACTCCTGTGATGTCCCTTTTTCTGAAAGAACTATGTGGTGCTTTGGCTCATTGTATGATGTATTCTCTTCCTTATCTTTTCTTTTCCTCGGTATGGTAGACATGTCCTTCACATAGATAACCTGTGCCACATCATTGGCTAGGACGAACGGTTCGTCAGTGTACCCAAGATTTTTCAGATCCACTGTTGTCATTCCGCATCGTGGGTCTACCTGTACCCCGCCTCCTGACAGATTGACCCACTTGCACTTAAACAAAGGGACCTTAAAATCTACTCCGTAGTCAAGTTCCCATATGTCTACTATGTAACCATAATATGTGTCATTTCCCTTGTCGGTTGCTGCATCAAAGCGGACACCGCTGTTTTGGTTGGTGCTCTTTTCATCTTGGTCAATCGTGTAAAATGTATTCCCATTTATCTCGTATCCTTTCCAAATCATTACAATCGAAGATGGTCCCTCGACAACAAGTACAGCTCATCACAAACAGTCTGTCACCTTTGAGACGTGTTTCCAACCAA
This sequence comes from Aegilops longissima, assembly GCA_021605205.1. NCBI lineage: Eukaryota > Viridiplantae > Streptophyta > Magnoliopsida > Poales > Poaceae > Aegilops > Aegilops longissima. Next base: position 597,014,437 of record CM038682.1, on the reverse strand, counting down.
CTGCTGAAAGTCCTGATGTGTTCACATGTAATCCGATCGTCGACCGCTCCGGTGTTTGGAGCGCAGATCGTTCTTGTGTTCATCGACATACGGGTCACCAAGGTAGAGTTCGTAGAAGCGTGTAGTGTGCTTGAGACCAAGAATATCCGTCCCGCATATTATTGAGTCTCTTCCAAGCGTGTTTTTCCGGTCAGTCTCCCCTCATCTGCGATTTAGGGAGACCTATCTTCTTAAGGCCAGGAATGAAGTCAACACAAAACCCGATGACATCCTCTCGCTTGATGGCCCATGGAGATGCTTCCTTCGGCCTAAGCGTTACTTAACATATTTCTTTAGGACTCCATGAACCTCTCAAAGGGGTACATATTGTGTAGAAATACGGGCCCCGAATGACAATCTCGCCGACTAGATGAACTAGGACGCGCCATGATATTGAAGAAGGATGGTGGGAACACCAGCTCAAACCGACAAGACATTGCGCCACATCACTCGTTAGCGTTGGTACGATTTCTGGATCGATCACCTTTCGAGATATTGCATTGAGGAATGCACATAGCTTCACAATGGCTAATCGACGTTTTCGGTAGAAGCCCCTCAATGCAACCGAAGCAGATATGCGTCATAATCACGTGGCGATCATGAGACTTCACGTTATGGAACTTTTTCTCCGCATATTTATTATTCCCTTTATATTCGACGAAGAAGTCGCCGACCTTCATATCGAGCAGGCATTGAAAGAATATTTCTTTCTCTTCTTCGAAGAGCGAGTGGCGGGACCTTCATATCGCTTCGGAGGCATGCCCTCTTTTTCGTGCAAGCGTTGCAGGTCCTCTTGTGCCTCGTGTATCTTTTGTCTTCCCATACGCCCAAGAAGCCTAGCAGGTTCACGCAAAGGTTCTTCGTCACGTGCATCACGTCGATCAAGAGCGGACCTCTAGGTCTTTCCAAGAGGGTAGGTCCCAAAATATAGATTTCTTCTTCCACATGGGTGCGTGATTCTCGGCGTCATTCGAACAGCTAGTCCGCGGGACCCTTTCCAAAGATTACGTGTAAATCATTGACCATAGCAAGTATGTGATCACCGATGCGCATGGCGGCTTCTTCCGTGATCTGCCTCGCCTTTGAAATGCTTGCCTTTCTTTCGACATTGATGGTTGGTCGGAAGAAATCGACGATGGCCTGTGTACACATTCTTCCCGCAGCTTCGCGGTATATACTATCGGTGTCAAGTAAACAGTGCGTGCATGCGTGGTATCCCTTGTTTGTCTGTCCCGAAGGTTCTCGAGAGCGGGCCAATCGTTGATGGTCACGAACAGCAACGCCTTTAGGTCAAATTCCTCCTTTTATGCTCATCCCACATACGCACACCGCTTCCATTCCACAGCTGTAAAAGTTCTTCAACTAATGGCCTTAGGTACACATCAATGTCGTTGCCGGGTTGCTTAGGGCCTTGGATGAGAACTGCATCATAATGAACTTCCGCTTCATGCACATCCAAGGAGGAAGGTTATACATACATAGAGTCACGGACCAGGTGCTGTGATTGCTGCTCGCTCCCGAAAGGATTAATGCCATCGTGCTTAAAGCAAACCATACGTTCCTTGGGTCCTTTGCAAACTCATCCCAGACTTTCTCTCAATTTTTCTCCATGCGACCCGTCGGCGGGTGCTCTCAACTTCCGTCTTTCTTACGGTCCTCACTGTGCCATCGCATCAACTTGGCATGCTCTCCGTTTCGAACAGACGTTTCAACCGTGGTATTATAGGAGCATACCACATCACCTTCGCAGAACCCTCTTCCGGAGGCTCGCCGTCAAAATCACCTGTGGTCATCTCGTCTCGATCTTATATCGCAATGCACCGATACCGGGCATGCGTTCAGATCCTTGTAGGCACCATGTAGAGGATGCAGATCATTAGGGCATGCATGTATCTTCTCCACCTCCAATCCTAGAGGGCATACGACCTTCTTTGCTGCGTATGTCTTGTCGGGCAATTCGTTATCCTTGGAAGCTTCTTCTTCATTATTTTCAGTAGCTTCTCAAATCCTTTATCGAGCACAGCATTCTCGCCTTCCATCGCAGCAATTCGAGTACGGTACCGAGCTTTGTGTTGCCATCTTCGCAATTGGGGTACAACCCTTTTTGTGATCCTCTAACATGCGATCGAACTTCAGCTTCTCCTTTTGACTTTCCATTGTCTCCTTGCATCGACAATGACCCGCGGAGATCATCATCATCGGGCACATCGTCTGGTTCCTCTTGATCTTCAGCAGCTTCGCCTGCTCCAGCACCATCGTGCACATCGTCTGGTGCATCTTGATGTTCAAGAGCATCACCGTATTCAGGGGCACATAGTTGTCATCGTACTCTTCTTCCTCGCCGCCTTCCATCATAACCCCTATTTCTCCGTGCCTCGTCCAAACATTATAGTGTGGCATGAAACCCTTGTAAAGCAGGTGGGTGTGAAGGATTTTCGGTCGAGTAAGACTTCGTATTCCACATATAGGGCATGGACAACACATAAAACCATTCTGCTTGTTTGCCTCAACCACTTGAGAAAATCATGCACGCCTTAATGTACTTGAGGTGTGTCTCATCACCGTACATCCATTGCCGGTTCATCTGCGTGCATTATATATAATTAAGTGTGTCAAAAATCATTACTGTAACATCATGAATAGATAATTAAGTGACCAAATTAATAGAAGTTCATCATCACATAAAACCAAAGTACATACATAGTTCTCATCTAACAACATAAAGCTATGCAGAGCATCTAAATTAATTAAACCATACATTGAAACTATGTAAAACATTTCAATGCGAAAACAAATACGATCATAATCGCAACCAAGGTAACAACCGATCCAACGACATAATGATACCAAGCCTCGGTATGGATGGCATATTTTCTAATCTTTCTCATCTTCAAGCGCATTGCATCCATCTTGATCTTGTGATCATCGATTTACATCCGCAACATGCAACTCCAATATCATCTTCTCCTCCTCAAGTTTTTTTATTTTTTCCTTCAAGAAATTGTTTTCTTATTCAACTAAATTTAACCTCTCGACAATAGGGTCGGTTGGAATTTCCGGTTCAACAACCTCCTAGATAAATAAAATCTATGTCACGTTGGTCGGCATAATTTTCATAAACAATAAATGAACCAATAGTTATGAAAAGATAATATATACCACATCCGAATCATAAACAGGACGAGGGCCGACGGGGGCGGATACCAAAACCATCGCACTATATAAGATGCAATAATAAAAGTAAGAAACATAATACAAGTATCTATCTAAACAAACAAGTAATAATATTTTTCCTTTCAGAAAGAAGATAAGAACAAGAGGCTCACCACGGTGGTGCCGGCGATGAGATCGGCGCGGGTGATCGACGGGGACGGGGCGTGACGGACCGCTAAACCTAGATAAATATTGAGGAAAATGGAGCTTGGCGGTCGAGCTTGGAGAGGAGAAACCTTAAATAGTGTGGCTCGGGCATTCCATCGAACACCTTGTGTGCATAGGAGGTGAGCTAGAGCACCACCATTCCATAACATTTAGTCGTTAAGAAAAACAACATCACCTAGGAGCTAAGATGGACTCTAGCAATTATTAGAATGCAATTTTAGCATTTTAAAGTGCTATTTTATTGGTGAAAAATACAAATGGATTCCTCCGGGCTCCAAACTATTTGTGGCCCTGCCTAAAAATGCAAACTTTTTAATAAGCTAAGCCCCACATTTTTCTTAGCTCTTTTGGTTACCATAAATAATCTTTTTCTATCTCTCTTTTTAAATAAAAGAGGAAAGCAGGAAAAGAAAAGGGGCCGAACCCCCCGGGCCAGCCGGCCCTGCTAGCCACCAGGCCAGCCCAGCCAGCCCAACTCCCCCTTCCCGGTCGTCTCCCTGCTCCAATGATCAGATCGCTCACAGGGCGAGACCTCACGGATCACTCGCCCGGCATCGCCATGAGAGGATAAGACCCCGACGCCTCGGTCCTCTCCCTGCGCCCCACTCACTCCCTGCTCCTCCTCTGTCGCCCACTCCCTCCGGGTTCTCCCAGATCCCTTTCCTCCGCCTCCACGACGTGTCGCCGCGTGCCTCGCCCGTCCCCGCGGCCACCGAGCCCCGTTCGCCTCACCGCCGTGTCCCTCGTCTCTGTCGACGTCGTATGCTTCGTCTCCGTCCACGAACGGGAGTCGGGGAGCTCCACAATACGCGGATCGAGCCACCCCCTTCCGCCTTGGCCGCCATTGATCTCCTCCAACTCCGGCCACCCTCTGCTGCTCCTAATCTGTCACCGGCTTTCCTTAGCCACTCGGTGAGCCTCTCTCTCTCTCTCCCATCTCGCTGGTAGCTCGCCTGCTCGCCCGCTAGTAGTAGCGCCGCCATCTCCGTAGCTTTTCTCCGTCGTGGAGCTCGCCCCGTTGCAGTTGTTCGTATCCAGGGCCAGAAGAGCACGTCCACGTGCTTGGGACATCCCCGTGAGGCCGCCCGTGCCGTTGCTTTGGCCTCTTGCCTCGCAAAACGGCGATTTCTTACGAACTGTGCTCCGACCGCTGCCTCGCCCATCACCATCGTCGCTACATAGCACCACGCGCTCTCCCGACACCTCCAGCAGATCCGCGAAGCGCCACCGCCAGAGGCCCAAACCGCAGCTCGAACCTCCTGCGGTGCTCGTACTCGAAGCCGCACCTCGCCTTCGTCGAACTCTTGCCGCTGCCGGCGCTGAAGCTCTGCTGCGTTTGACTGCCATTACTGCTGCTTGCTCTGCTATTTATGCTGCTGCTTCGCGTGCTTGCTGCGCTGCCGCCGGTGTCGCGTGCCACTCGCCGTCGGCCGCCGCTCCCTGCGCTAGCCGCCGCTCGTTGCTCCCAGCCCCCTGCCTCCTAGCGCCGGCCGGCTCTGGCCGCCGTGGTTGTGTGCGTGTGTGAGCACAGCGCCGGCTGTGTCTCTCGCACGAACGGCCAGCCCTTGTTTACTATAGTAGTAGGATTAGTTTAGTAGTACTCCAGTAATTTAATGCTAATTAACCTGTTAGCAAATGGCAAATGGGTCCCACCTAATTAGATTAGATAAATCCTTTAGATTATTAAGACACTAACATGTGGCACCCCCGTATTATTAACTTTGACTAGTTAATGTTGACCGGGTCAACTCTGTACACTGCCCCACTTGTCTTACACACTGGGTAGGAATTCCTGTGTACACTTATTATTTGTTCAATTTAATTCGAAATTAAATAATTAAAATAATTTCAGAATTTTTTTTAAAACTTTGAAAAATCATAGTAAATAAACCGTAACTCCGATGAAAATGTTTTCTACATGAAAGCTGCTCAGAACGACGAAACGAATCCGGATACACAGCCCGTTCGTCCGCCAAACATCCCTAACCTATCGAACTCGCAACTTTCCCCCTCCGGTTCATCTGTCCGAAAACGCGAAACACCGGAATACTTTCTCGGATGTTTTCCCCTTCCCCGGTATCACCTAATACCGCGTTAGGGCATACCTAGCACCGCGTATTACCTTGTTATGTTTTGTGATGCTTTGTTTGCTCCGTATTTACTATTTCTTCCCCCCTCTTCTTCTTCGATAGACCCCGAGACCGTTGATGATGCCACTGAGTTTGACTACGTCGACGATGACCCCTCCTTGCCAGAGCAACCAGGCAAGCCCCCCTTTGTGAAAGATCGAGGATGTCGCCTAGAGGGGGGGGGGGGGTGAATAGGCGCTTTAAAATAATTACGGTTTAGGCTTGAACAAATGCGGAATAAACCTAGCGGTTAATTTGTCAAGCACAAAACCTAAAACAACTAGGCTCACCTATGTGCACCAACAACTTATGCTAAGCAAGATAATCAACTATGTGATAGCTACATATATGACAGAGAACAATATGGCTATCACAAAGTAAAGTGCATAAGTAAAGGGATCGGGTAAGAGATAACCGAGGCACGCGGAGACGACGATGTATCCCGAAGTTCACACCCTTGCGGATGCTAATCTCCGTTTGGAGCGGTGTGGAGGCACAATGCTCCCGAAGAAGCCACTAGGGCCACCGTAATCTCCTCACGCCCTCGCACAATGCAAGATGCCGTGATTCCACTAAGGGACCCTTGAGGGCGGTCACCGAACCCGTACAAATAGCGACCCTTGGGGGCGGTCACCGGTACCCGTCAAATTGCCCGGGGCGATCTCCACAACCTAATTGGAGACCCCGACGCTTGCCCGGAGCTTTACACCATAATGATTGAGCTCCGAACACCACCAACCGTCTAGGGCGCCCAAGCACCCAAGAGGAACAAGCTCAAGGGTACCAAGCACCCAAGAGTAATAAGATTCTCAACTTGTAACTTCCACGTATCACCGTGGAGAACTCAAACCGATGCACCAAATGCAATGGCAAGGGCACACGGAGTGCCCAAGTCCTTCTCTCTCAAATCCCACCGAAGCAACTAATTCTAGGGAGGAAAATGAGAGGAAGAACAAGAAGGAGAACACTAAGAACTCCAAGATCTAGATCCAAGGGGTTCCCCTCACATAGAGGAGAAATTGATTGGTGGAAATGTGGACCTAGATCTCCTCTCTCTTTTCCCTCAAAAACGAGCAAGAATCCATGGAGGGATTGAGAGTTAGCAAGCTCGAAGAAGGTCAACAATGAGGGAAGAACACGAGCTCAAAGGATAAGGTTCATTGGGGAAGAAGACCCCCTTTTATAGGACCTCCCGAATCCAACCGTTATGTGCTCAGGTCGTGCACAAGCGGTACTACCGCTTGGAGGAGCGGTACTACCGCTTAGCACGGTCAAAACAACCGAACAAGAGAGAAAACACGAGTTTTTGGTCCAGAGCGAAAGTAGCCACGGAAGTAGCCGCGGTAGTACTGCTCCAAGCGGTAGTACCGCTCCCAAGAGCGGTAGTAAAAAATTACTTCCCCTCCTGTCCGCGGTAGTATCGCTGCAGCATTTTCAGAACACCAAAACTGACACAACTTCTGCAAACGGACTCCGGATTCGACGAAACCAAGTTTGTTGGAAAGCTAGCGTCAAGGGCTAACACAATCTTGATAGAAATACCAATAATAAGCAAATGAGAAAAGGCCCAAAAGAAAATGGTGAGAACCCTTTCTCGGAAAAGACAGGTAAAGCCTCCAACACCGAAAACATCATAGAAGAAGCACGCGAACTCCGTTTTCGATGAACTCAAGCTTGTCATCAAGATAACCATAAGCTCTAAGACTCACAAAGAGAACCAAACAACAACCAATAAATATGATGCAAGGATGCAATGGTTTGATCTCTCGACGAACGATACGATCAAGCTACTCACTTGAGAGCCCCCCTTGATAGTACGGCTATCGATCCTATAACCCGGTCTCCCAACTACCACCATGAGACCGGTAAAATAGAAATCCTATCAAGGGCAAACCTTTGCCTTGAACATGATCCACTTGAGCTAGATGATGACGATCTTATCCTCCTCAAGATGGACCACCTTTCTTGATTGCGTTGGGTCGATGGAGACTAGATGATTGCTCCCCCATACTCCACTATGGGTGAGCCACTCTTCGGCACATCTTCACAAGTCCATTGACACCACAATGGATGGCAAGCTTCAAGCACTTGATATCTTCGTGATGCTCCACTTGAACTTGCACACGGCAATCTTGATGACGATCACCACTTGATGTCATCCTTTCCATGGGTTGTATGATATCTTCCTCTTGACGCAAGCCCATGGACACGTACCTAACCCCACATAGACTCTCACATAGACCATGGGTTAGTACACAAAGTGCAATGGACAATGCTTACCATACCATGGGATCACTTGATCCCTCTCGGTACATCTTCTACGTTTTGTGAGTTGATCAACTTGATTCACTCTTGACTTAGTCTTGATCAACCTTGAATCTTTCCAATTCTCTTCGTTTGGATGATGTCTTGAAGGTAAACATGAATGATCACACAATCTTCTTCTTCAAGATATGCTTGCAATAAGCTCAACACTCACATGACCAATCTTTGGATAATTCCTTAATAGCACCTTGGTCAACCCATAAACTCCTTGAAACCAACACATGGACTTCAAGAAATGCCTATGAAAAAATCCTTCAAATATAACTCAATGCAACCATTAGTCCATAGAGAATGTCATCAATTACCAAAACCACACATGGGGCACCGCATGTCCTTTCAATCTCCCCATTTTGGTAATTGATGACAATCACTTTCAAGAGAGTTTATATAGGAATTATGCATCACCATGCAATGCAACAACCAATAATGCATGCGTAGGAGATGTGTATGCTTAGGAACAAACCAAAGCCGGAAGAGACAACTCTCTAAACTTCTCCACAAAACTCTCTGAAACTTCTCCCCATTGGCATCGACACAAAATGGGCTAAAAGCTTAGAAGGCCAATATAAAATGTGTTCCTCCATAAATTGTGTATTTCTCAACAAGAGAGTGGAATGCAATACACATATCCAACGATAAATACTTGGAGGAAGACAAACTATATTGAGGCCCAAAGATTGCAAAAGGAAGGTATGCCACAAAGACATAAAAAAGAGAGAAACAAGCAATCAAGCAATCAAAAGATACCAATTGAAGCAAGCTATCAAAAGATACCAATTGAACCAACTAGGCCAATGATCCTACGAGCCACATGAATAAAGGATATTATGATAAGAGCAGAGCAGTGTTCTAAAGAAACTAGAGAAGCTCCCCATGATTTGTGCACATCAAGAATTTTTGTATTTGGATACAAAGTGCACAAAATAGGATCATAGCTCCCCCAAAATCAATAGAAACTTACAACAAGTGCAAGAGAGCATATAGGAAACTAAGCCTAGTACTTGCAACAAACACATGATTGAGCAACAAGTAAGAGAGGCAACTTAAGAGTGGGCTCAACCAAAAAGATGTGTGCGAGTCAAGGCAATGCACTTGAGAAGACTAATGTATAGAAGAGCAATAAGCATCAATAAAGTCTTGAAAGAATGAGGCACACGGTGCAAGGCCTATCATTCCCACACACAACTAGCAATTGGGTTCACAAGCTTACTAATAAGCATATAGAGAACCTATGCTTGTGACAACCCGCGGTGAAGATAGAAGATGAAAGGCTCATCAAGACGAGGGATACCAATTAAGATGGCAAAAACCTCGTAAAGATAAGCATGAGGAAAAAAATCTTCACCACACAAGAGCGCATCAAGATGCAACGATAGAGTACACGCACTCAAGGCAAAAGCTTTCACGGAGCCACCAAAGAAATAACATAAGAAAGACAAGGTGGACGTGAAAGAAAGGATATCATCTAGATATGCAACTTCTCTCAAGTGTATAAGATTCTAGGTAGACGAAATCATGATGATATATGTATCTACAAAGAAGGATGTACACCCGAAATAGTTACAACACGAAGGAACAAGATATCCAAAAGGAAGTCATACATATACCAATAAGATATTTGCTTGGAAGCATAACACATGGCTAGATATGGTCTTACAGTATATAAATGAATTCCTACCACACACCCATCAAAGACATCACAACTAGCAACATGAGATCATCGTTGAGATGCTTTGAGAAAGGAAACAAGTATCACAAGATGGAATGAAAATCATGCTAAGATGCAACCTACACAAGGTTGAATGCAAGAAAAGAATGCACGAAGAGATACTTGTTACCGAGATATCATTGGAAGGATGTAGTAGATACCAATTAAAGGTAGGTAGTAGTTCATTGATCATCCTAGCTTGACTCCAATTAGCACACGATGACACCACCTTCCTTGTGAGTGAGCCAAGCGTCCAATGCATCTCCAATTGTTCCTGGAACAGCAACACAAACAAAATGGTACCCAAACTCATTGGGACCAAAGAGTTAGAGAACCAACAATACATAGGACAAACTCCACATAAATATGTGCATATAGATATGAAAATGAATTTCATGCACATCTCATCCAATTTGAGACTTGGTGGAGTTTCCCCTATATATTGGGTCAAAGAAGGAAAGCATGCCAAAGAAACTACATGAAGTTAATATGCATGCTCAATACTTTCAAGAACCGATACCAATTGACAAAGAATTACCAAGTGAAGAAGAGATATCAAATGAATAAATCAACACTTGGAGGATATCAAATGAAAGATACATCAAGGAATGAGATATCCAATGATACACGCAAAAAGAAAGATGTCAAACTCCCAAAAGAGAGAATGGTTCCAAACAAACCAAGTGCTCTACAAAGTTTCATGATGGCACAAAGTAACAAAAAGAAACGGTTTGCATGCCACCAACATACACTTGATAAGGATCACAAGGTGAGCGTTCTAAGAAAAATAGGATAGCTCCCCCAAGCATTGTGCATTAAAGAGAATTTGCATTTGAATACAAAAAGCACAAGATGGGATCACCACTTTCACTATATCTATACAAACACTAGACAAGCTCAAGGAAATAACAAGATCCACAAGTGGTATGGAATACAATGGGAGTTGACACAATCCTAGGCACGAGATAAGGCAAATAAAAGCAAAGGCCAATGTAAAGATGATCAATAATTTCTACCACACATAAGTGAGTACCAATTGTCATAAGACAAGAAGTATTTGGAAATAATTCCCGTTGGTAGATAGCAAGGATATCCAACATCATCTTCACACCAAACACTAGCAAATTGCAACTTGTAGAGCTAACATGCCACCTAGGAACAAGATAATCTACAATATCAACACTAGGTGACAATATCTCAAATGTACACATTTTCTAGGCTAGTAATATACATAGCATGTTACTCCCCCATAATGTGATACCAATGAAAAACTTAACAAGATGCAAAAGAGAACCAACAAGAGATAATTAATGGACCAAATAGAATTTGAATTTCTCATGAGAAGACATACCACATAGAGACTAGATAATCTTGTAATATCAATACTAGATGGTATTCCTCATGTACACACATTTTTAGGATTGTGAGGTGCACAAAGCACATCACTCCCCCAAAATGGGATGTTCCATTAATTGCATATAATATATAAACTTGATGATCCAATTGACTTGGCTTGAGACAATAAGAGTGATGAAGTCCCCTTAATTCTTCATAATGTAGCCAAGTCTCCAATGCCCTCCAACAACACCTATTTATCAAGTTTGAGCTAGTTGGTCCCCGACCAAGTTGGGTCCTAAGATGTTATTCACAATAGGCTTGGCTACCCAAATGGTTCTTTGCTTCAAACCACTTTGAGTACCAACAAACTTGGCAAACATATTGCCAACCTTATCCTTCCCAAGAGAATAGACATCATCAATAACAATTGGGTTGGATAAGTTACCACTAGTGCATGAAGAAGCGAGGTGACCTTTCTCACGACATAGATAGCAACTTCTACTCTTCACTTTCTTCTCACTTGATTTCTCAACTTGAGAAGCATTAGCTTGAGTCTTCTTGGGAAGAGTCCTTTCTTCAACTTGAGGTTGAGCATGAGAATGCACTTGTAGCCGCTTCCCTTGTTGCTTGTCACTAATGGCCTTCTTCTTTAATGGGCAAGATCTAACATGATGCCCTTCAATTTTGCACTTGAAGCAAATAATCTTGGACGAATTCTTGACTTGTTTTTGGCCCTTCTTCTTGTTGCTCTTGGACTTCTTCTTCTTATTGGAGTTGAATCCAAGTCCACCATTGTCATTGGGGGATTTTTGCACACTCAAGATATTGTTGAGCATGGCCTTCCCTTCATGACACTTTTCCAAGTCTTTCTTCAAAGAAGTGACTTGGGCCTTGAGTTCTTTGATTTCCTCTACATGGTTAGTCTCAACACAAGCACTAGAGGAGGTATAAGCTTCATCGTTAGAGCAACAAGGAAAGGAAAGCAATTCATCACAAGATGTACCAATGTTATGCATGGATCAATTGCGAGGACTAGCACAAGGCAATATAGCATTTTGAATAAAGGTAGTGCTAGTATCCACGAGAGGCTCACTAGATGTTACCTTAGCAAGCATGGCCTCATGAGCTAACTTTAGCACATTATGGGATACTAGAAGATCATCATGAGAGCTTGTGAGCTTTACATGATTTTCTTCCAACATCCCAAAATTGCTAGATAGCAACTCAAGTTGAGCCCTTAGCTCAACATTCTCCTTCAGTATGGATGCTTCACAAGAGATAGAGTTAGTTGCACAAGCATCATCATTAGCAACAAGAGGAGAAGGCAACTTGGAAAGATCTTTTGAATATGAAGCTTTAAGTTGTGCATGAGACTCGGTGAGTTTGATGAGCTCACTCTTAATGACCCTTGAGCCATTTTCGAGGTGCCCAAAGTCCTCAAGGAGTTTAGCATGCGCAACTTCAAGCTTCTCATTTTTAGTTTCAAAAACATTGGCCACCTCAAGAGCTCTATCATGAGATTCCTTCACTCTAGATAATTCTAGAGCAAAAGTCTCCTCAAGATATTCCTTGGTGGTTTGTTCAAGTTCGAGAGCTTGGGAGAGGTCCGCGATCTCATTAGCATAATCACGTTCATGACCTTCCATTTTATCAATGGTGACCTCATGCTCCTCAAGACGAGATTCCAACTCATCAATATATTTCTTGCCCTCAATAGCAATAGACATGATTTCCATGAAGTTGGAACGAGCAATTTTATTCTTAAGAAGAGCTTTAAAAATCATTTCCCCCTTAATTTTTAAGGAGGCAACATCATCATTCTCTTCATCATAATCAACATCATCATCACTCTTGCCATCATCAATATCATCACAAGATATATTGGGATTCAAAGTGGGAGATACCTTGAAGCCTTGGCCATAAGGCAAAATGCAATAGATGATGATGTAGGATCCCTTGAAGCACCATTCAAGACCACATCTTGTTCCATGGAGTGTTGGGTTTCCTCTACATTGTTAGCACAACAACTCGAGGAAAAACATGCATTTTTATTATGCTAACAAGATATAGCAAGCATATCATCATGAGATTTAGTCAAGCAATTTCTACATGATATGCAAGGACTATCAACACAAGCATGTGAAACATGTAATGTGCTCGAAGTGTTAAAGTCCAAAGAGAGACCATTGCAATAAGATAATGATGAAGGATCACCAAGAACAAGCACACTATCATCATTGCAATGACCACCACTACTCACCCTAGCATTACCTTGTGGAAATCCACATGTAGGTGAAGTAGAAGAAGTTGAGAAGGCAACATGGCCGGAGGTGGAGGGAGAACAATCATCCCCTCAAATCTTGGACACACCACATTTATCTTGAAGCTTTGTCCATAACTCATGAGCATCCCAGAACGGCATGAGTTGAAATATAACTACATTGCTCAAAGCATCGAAAAGCACATTAGAAGCTTGAGCATTGAGATAAGAGTTTTTCTCATCCTCTAAAGATAATCTTTGGGGATCTTTTGGAGGAGAAAAACCCATATCTAAAATTCGCTCTAAATTTGGGTCCATGACCCTAAAGAGATTAAGCATGCGAATTACCCAAACATCAAAATGTGTGCCATCGAAACTAAGTGTGTCAGAGAATCCTAATCCCCTAGTCGACAACTTTACTCTCTAGGCGGTTAAGCCTAACAAAGAGAGACGAGGCTCTGATACTAATTGAAAGATCGAGGATGTCGCCTAGGGGGGGGGGGTGAATAGGCGCTTTAAAATAATTACGGTTTAGGATTGAACAAATGCGGAATAAACCTAGTTGTCAAGCACAAAACCTAAAACAACTAGGCTCACCTATGTGCACCAACAACTTATGCTAAGCAAGATAATCAACTATGTGATAGCAAGATATATGACAAAGTACAATATGGCTATCACAAAGTAAAGTGCATAAGTAAAGGGCTCGGGTAAGAGATAACCGAGGCACGCGGAGACGACGATGTATCCCGAAGTTCACACCCTTGCGGATGCTAATCTCCGTTTGGAGCGGTGTGGAGGCATAATGCTCCCGAAGAAGCCACTAGGGCCACCGTAATCTCCTCACGCCCTCGCACAATGCAAGATGCCGTTATTCCCCTAAGGGACCCATGAGGGCGGTCACCGAACCCATACAAATAGCGACCCTTGGGGGCGGTCACCGGTACCCGTCAAATTGCCTGGGGGGATCTCCACAACCTAATTGGAGACCCCGACGCTTGCCCCGAGCTTTACACCACAATGATTGAGCTCCGAACACCACCAACTGTGTAGGGCGCCCAAGCACCCAAGAGGAACAAGCTCAAGGGTACCTAGCACCCAAGAGTAATAAGCTTCTCAACTTGTAACTTCCACGTATCACCGTGGAGAACTCAAACTGATGCACCAAATGCAATGGCAAGGGCACACGGAGTGCCCAAGTCCTTCTCTCTCAAATCCCACCGAAGCAACTAATGCTAGGGAGGAAAATGAGAGGAAGAACAAGAAGGAGAACACTAAGAACTCCAAGATCTAGATCCAAGGGGTTCCCCTCACATAGAGGAGAAAGTGATTGGTGGAAATGTGGATCTAGATCTCCTCTCTCTTTTCCCTCAAAAACTAGCAAGAATCCATGGAGGGATTGAGAGTTAGCAAGCTTGAAGAAGGTCAACAATGGGGGAAGAACACGAGCTCAAAGGATAAGGTTCATTGGGGAAGAAGACTCCCTTTTATAGGACCTCCCGAATCCAACCGTTATGTGCTCAGGTCGTGCACAAGCGGTACTACTGCTTGGAGGAGCGGTACTACCGCTTAGCACGGTCAAAACAGCCGAACGAGAGAGAAAACACGAGTTTTTGGTCCCGAGCGGAAGTAGCCACGGAAGTAGCCACGGTAGTACTTCTCCAAGCGGTAGTACCGCTCCCAAGAGCTGTAGTAAAAAATTACTTCCGCTCCTGTCCGCGGTAGTATCGCTGCAGCCTTTTCAGAACGCCAAAACTGACACAACTTCTGCAAACGGACTTCGAATTTGACGAAACCAAGTTTGTTGCAAAGCTAGCGACAAGGGCTAACACAATCTTGATAGAAATACCAATAATAAGCAAATGAGAAAAGGCCCAAAAGAAAATGGTGAGAACCCTTCCTCGGAAAAGACCGGTAAAACCTCCAACACCGAAAACATCATAGAAGACGCATGCAAACTCCGTTTTCGATGAACTCAAGCTTGTCATCAAGATGACCATAAGCTCTAAGACTCACTGAGGGAGTCCTGGACTAGGGGGTGTCCGGATAGCCGAACTATCATCGTTGGCCGGACTCCTAGACTATGAAGATACAAGATTGAAGACTTCGTCCCGTGTCCGGATGGGACTTTCCTTGGCGTGGAAGGCAAGCTTGGCGATAGGGATATGTAGATCTCCTACCATTGTAACCAACTCTGTGTAACCCTAACCCTATTCGTGTCTATATAAACCGAAGGGTTTTAGTCTGTAGGACGAACAACAATCATACCATAGGCTAGCTTCTAGGGTTTAGCCTCTTTGATCTCGTGGTAGATCTACTCTTGTACTACCCATATCATCAATATTAATCAAGAAGGAGTAGGGTATTACCTCCATCGAGAGGGCCCGAACCTGGGTAAAAACATCGTCTCCCTTGTCTCCTGTTACCATCCGCCTAGACGCACAGTTCGGGAGCCCCTACCCGAGATCCGCCGGTTTTGACACCGACATTGGTGCTTTCATTGAGAGTTCCTCTGTGTCGTCACCTATAAGCCCGATGGCTCCTTCAATCATCAGCAATGACGCAGTCCAGGGTGAGACTTTTCTCCCCGGACAGATCTTCGTATTCGGCGGCTTTGCACTGCGGGCCAATTCGCTAGGCCATCTGGAGCAGATCGAAAGCTACGCCCTGGCCATCAGGTCAGATTTGGGAGTTTGAACTACATGGCCGACATCCGCGGAGACTTGATCTTCGACGGATTCGAGCCACAACCAAGCGCGCCAAGACTTGTCTCGATGGGCACGATCTAGCTCCGCCGCCGAACAAAGCCTCGAAGCCGCACCAGCGTCCGCTCCGACCCTTAGCTCGAGCCGACTCCCCGATCGAGGACGAGTGGTTGGACACCGCCCGGGGCTATGATCTTACGGCGATTGAGCGAACTCCATCCTTGTCCTTTGCGAAGATGTGGACTCCAAGGCGCGGACTCCTCTCCGGACTCCGAACCTCCGCGCCCCGCTAATCGAATCCGATTGGGCGCCGGTCATGGAGTTCACTGCCGCGGACATCTTTCAGCACTCGCCCTCTGGCGGCATCCTGAATTCACTAAAGTCTCTCTCTTTATCAGGAGAGCCCTGGCCGGACTACGGTCAGGAAGGTTGGGATGCGGACGATGAAGAAATTCAACGCCCACCCACCGCCCACTTTGTAGCCACTGTCGAAAGCTTAAACGACGTGCTCGATTTCGACTCCGAAGACATCGACGGTATGGACGACGATGTAGGAGACAACCATGAACCAGCACCTATAGGATACTGGACAACCACCTCATCCCATGATGTATACATGGTGGATACACCTAAAGGAAGCGACGACGAGGAACAACGGGACACTACGAAGGATAAATCCCTCGAAAAGCAGTCAAAATGGCAACGTAAACGCCGCACCAAGTCCCACCTCGACAAAGACCCAGCCATAGAGCAGGGCGAACCGGTGGACGACGAACATGCTATCAAGCAATCGTCCGAACAGGACAACTTGGATAAACAACCCGTCCCCGGTGAAGATAACAGTCCGGACGATCTCACGCCGGACAAATTGTTGGAGCAGAAGAACCTCCACCAAAGGCTCGTCGCCACTGCGCGTAGCCTGAAAAAGCAGAAGCGGAAGCTCAAAACAGCGGAAGATGCACTCAGAATCAGATGGAGCAAAGTACTCAACACTGCAGACAAATACGGCGACAGTCACCGAACAAAGAGCTACCCAAAGAGAAAACTACTGCCCGAATTTGATGAGGAGGCCGTGGAGCCCCCACAATCAAAAAGCAAGAAGGCCACCCGGTCGGATGGACGACCCCACGGCAAACAGAGAGCGGCAAATGGCGCTGCACACAAGCCGGTACGCAATCCGCATAAGGATTCACATCAAAAGGATGGCCCAGTTAGGTCCATCTATGGGCCGAGAAAGCAAGCTCTTCAAAGCAATGCAACACACCAAATATCCGAACATCACGGCACACCCAAATATAGGGGTGCCGCACACCCCCTGTGTTTCACCGATGAGGTGCTGGATCACGAATTCCCAGCGGGATTCAAACCCGTAAACATAGAGGAATACGACGGAACAACAAACCCTGGAGTCTGGATTGAGGATTACATCCTCCACATACACATGGCCAGAGGAGATGATCTCCACGCCATAAAATACTTTCCCCTCAAACTCAAAGGGCCAGCTCCGCATTGGCTTAAAAGCCTTCCCGAAAACACCATTGGAAGTTGGGAAGAGCTCGAGGATGCGTTTCGGGCAAATTTTCAGGGGACCTATGTCCGCCCTCCGGATGCTGAGCGATCTAAGTCACATAACTCAACAGCCCGAGAATCAGCCGAAATTCGGAACAAGTTCCTTACCAAAAGAACCAAATAGTCGATTGTCCGGACGCCAAGCCTTAGCAGCCTTCAAACACAACGTCCGAGACGAATGGCTCGCATGACACCTCGCCAAGAAAAGCCGAGAACAATGGCCGCATTAACAAGCCTCATGACCCGCTTTTGCTGGAGAGGATAGCTGGCTAGCAAGATGCAGCACCAATGACCCAAGTACATCCGAGGTCAGGGATGGAAATGGGAAACCACGACGAAGGACCAGCGCGGACCAGGGAAACAGTCCAAGAGCGCGACGGTCAATGCCGAGTCAAAAGCTCTCGGCGAACAATAAAAACTGCCCTTAAGGATAATAGCGACGAGCTATCCAACTTAAACAAAATCTTGGACAAGATATGTCAAATCCACAAGACTTCGGGAAGCACGCAAACCATACCCACAGAGATTGTTGCGCCTTCAAGCAGTCCGGCAGACTCAACGCCGAACACAAGGGGCTCGACACACCAAGTGAGGATGATGACGAACCCCACAAGCAGAGCACCGGAAAACAAAAGAATTGCCCGCAAGAGGTTAAAACAGTAAACTCACTTCACGTGATAAAAGGGAAAAACAGAGCGGCACCCACTAAAATGCGCGCCGCACAGACCACCCTAGCGGAGTACCAACACAGGTTGTCAAAACCAATCACCTTCGACCATCAGGACTACTCCGAAAGTATCCGGAACGCAGGATGGACTGCCTTTATATTGGATCCTATAATCGACGGATTCCAATTTACACAAGTCCTCATGGACGGCGGCAGTGACATAAACCTGATATATCGGGACACAATCCGCAGGATGGGGATAGACCCAACCAAAATTAGCCATAGAAACACTTCCTTTAAAGGAATAATGCCAGGCACATATGCCCATTGTACGGGCTCCCTAACATTAGAAGTTATGTTCGGTTCATCCGACAACTTCTGTCGCGAAAAGTTAATCTTCCATGTCGCCCCATTTAAAAGTAGCCATCAAGCACTATTGAGACGCGAAGCTTTCGCCCGCTTTAACGCAATACCGCATTATGCATCTCTTACACTTAAAATGCCCGGTCCACGAGGCATCATCTCATTAAAGGGAAACTCCGAGTATTCCTCTAATACGGAAAAATGTGAGACTGCCTTAACAGCCTCACACTAATACGGCTTTGCTGATCAAAGCATCTAAAGTAGGTCGTTCAGACCCCGGACACGGTTAGGCAAGTCCAGCTTAAATAAACAAGGGGCTTACTAGCCGCGTAACCCCTTACAAGGGGCTCCACGCATGTACAACAAGAGACAATAAAAGCTCGATTTATTCATTTTTTGAATCGTACTCTGTTTATTTCAAATTACATTTTTCGCATGATCTTTTTTCAACTAAGTTCCTCTCTTTTACAGATGAACGCCATGCTATACCCATCCAGGATACGGCACAGCGGAGACACAGGCGCAGACGTGCAGCAGGGACCCGTTGCAAGGATTCTTTTCAGATTAAGACCCTGCGTAAACCTTTCTCACTGTCTCTTGTTGTTATTCATCCCCCGGTCTCTTGTTATAACCAAGGAGGAGGCTGGCGTTTTGGCATCGGCCGCGTCAGAATTTTGCACGTACCTAGACACCAGGGGCTTGTTATCAAGGGCATTGTTCAGCCCACTTTATAAAAGACCGAATACCTTAGGGAGTGTTCGGCGTCTCGAGTTAGGCCTTATATGCATCAGCTCCGAATCATGTCTTTGGTCAAATGTTGGGTTTGCCCGGCTCCTGTGTTTTGCTGCCTTACGTTCCGTTCTATCGGCTAACGCGGCACCAGGAGAACTACTGCGATTGTGCCCCGGCTCGGCCAGGCGAGCACCTCAGTAGAGAAAGCCGAAAACTGACTGTCATGATATAGCGAGAGACTGGTCAACCACTCGATGACCCACCGGAATGTTTAGAATTCCTCCGCATTAACGAAGGACCGTTTCCCGGTCAGGCATATACGCACCCCGAATTCGGGAGAGTGCGGTGCCTCCAGGGGCTATATAGTAGCCCCACCATCGAACTCCTATGGCTAAGTGAAAGTGATAAAGCATTATAGTCCGGTTGCCTAGTTTTCTACGCTACCACCTCCTTAATAGGACCAAGACGTTGGATTAAGTGTGAAAAAGCGCCTTCTTTGCAAACACCCCCGCACTATGTGCGTGGGGGCTGAAGCCGAAGACTGCCATCTTTCAGGTTATATATACATATACATCAATGGCCGCACAGGGAGTAGTTTACTACTTGAACGCACAAGTATAAAAAGCTCTTATATTATATTGAAACATTGTTTCATAAGTTACACATGTCATTCAAACATAACATCCTTCGAGCACTGCGTCTCTATTAAACGAGCGCCCGAAAGAACTTCCTCAAAATGGCGCTCGACTGGTACTCGGCTTCCGTCCGAATATGGGGACGCAACGTCGGTGGCCTTCATTTCTGCCCAGTATGTCTTGACACGGGCAAGAGCCATCCGCGCACCCTCAATGCACGCCGACCGCTTCATTGCGTCGATACGCGGTACCGCACCAAGGAACTGCTGCACTAAGCCAAAATAACTCTTCGGCTGAGGTTTCCCCGGCCACAAATGAGTCACGACACGCTTCATGGCAAGTCCGGACAATCGATTCAGCTCGGCCCATTCGGCCAACCGATCGGTTAACGGAAGAGGACGCTCTGTACTATGGAACTGTGACCAAAACAGCTCTTCCCTTCTGTGCCCCTTCTGGCCTCGGAAGTACTCGATCGCGTCCGCGGCACTCGCCGCCAAATCCAGATAAGCATCCTCCGAACTCCACAACCGGTCCAACTGAGAATACTTCGGATCCGTGAACTTCCTCCGCAGCAGAAAAGGCTTTCCAGAAGCAACATCCACAGCCTGACGCAGCTCCTCCTTTGCAGCTCTCATTGCGGAGCGGGCATCCTTGGCTTCGGCGGTGGCCTTTTTCAGGTCCTCTTGCTCACCGACGTTCTTTTCAAGAACCCCGCAGCGGTCGGTAGCATTCTTCAACTTTATGGCCATCTCGGCCATTTCCTCTTTGCTTCGGCAGTGAGCAGCCCGTTCGGCTTTTAGCTCTTCGGCCGCCCTTAAAGCGGCCGCATTACTATTTCTGTCCTGCTCTTTAGTTCGGGCGAGTTCCGCCCGCAGCTCCTCCACAGCAGCGACACCACCTGCATTAAGCATACAAGTAGTAAGGCACAGGCGTCAAGATCCCTTACCAGGCGTCTATGAAGAAGTCGCATACCTTGTGACTCGTCAAATCGCTTATTGACAAGCGCGATGTCCGCATCTGCCTCGTCAAGTTGCCGCTTTAGTTCGGAAAATTCATCAGTCCGGCTGGACACCGGACGCCCCGCCACCTATTTAGGAGCGGCGATATGTTATAACTGAGATTATGATCCTCGGCACGCTGTCAATTTTGACAACATACCGAGTCTCGGGGGCTACTATCTATACAGGCGCATTCTATATGCATAAGCGTCGAAGGTACATCATTTTTGCGTACCTCGAACCCCGTCGAGAAGCTTCGACGGCTTCATGCAATCCGCTCTCAGCGGATGCAATTCTTTCAATCACCATACCCTTTAGCGCACGGTGATCTTCTGAGATAGCCGCTCGCCCGAGCAGATCCTTTAGCTCCTCCGACCGCACGCCAGTTGGCGCCGGACCTTCCGACCCCGCCAGACTCGGGGAAACTCTCCGTGACGACACTTCAGGGTTGCCCGCCTCGCACGAAGGCGCGATAGGTGGAGGCGTTTCACTCTCTATCATCTCCGGACGAAGATCCCCCGAAGACGAGCTCTGCTGAGAAGGGCTAAGATCCGAACTACAAGGTACAATTTTGGTTATCTTCAGAAATAAATACAGGGATGTTCTTTATTAACAGGACCCCTTCTTTTTACTTACGGCTCGCTGGAGGGCTGATCCCCTTGGGGAAATAGTGCGGCTGGGATACTTCCCGGCGCCAGACTTTCTGACGAAGACTTCTTTCCCCGTTTTGAGGCCTTGGCTTCCGGGTCTTCGGAAGCGGCCCTCTTCTCCCCTTGGAGGGGAGGATCCCTGATCCCCTCTTCCTTGAAAGCCTCCTTCGCGGAGGCAGTTGCTTCCCTGCTCCCCCCTTCGCCTTCTTTAAAAGGCGCGGCCTTCAACATCTTGGTCAGCATGGGATCCGGCGTGGTCTCTGGGAGGGGAGCCGGACACCTTATTAACTTTGCCTTGGCTATCCACTCATGTTCAAGAAACGGCTCCTTAAAGGGCATATATATGATAAATGAATGAACAACCTGTCCGGTTATAGGGTTACTTACTTGAGTATCTGGGTGATTGCAGCTTAGACTTGCGTCCTCGGTCAAATCCGGACACTTCTCTTGTGATCCGAAGAACAGTTTGTACATCTCCTTGGGCGTCGCGCCCATAAAATGTTGGAGAGCTCGTGGTCCCTCCGGATTAAATGCCCACAGACGGAGGGGGCGACGTTTGCAGGGCAGAAGGCACCGAATCAGCATAACCTGCGCCGCCACAACCAGATTGATATCTCTTTCTTGGAGGTCTCGAATACGGCCCTGCAACAGAGGAACGTCCTTGGACGACCCCCAGTCAAGCCCCTGGTTGACCCATGATGCCAGCCGCTGTGGTGGACCTAAGCGGAAGGCAGGTGGCGCCACCCATTTGGTGCCCCTGGGAGCGGTGATATAAAACCACTCCCGTTGCCACAAACCAAGCTCCTCTTGAAAAGAGCCCTCGGGCCACGGAGCATCAACACACTTGCTTATGACCGCCCCTCCAACTTTCTGCTTGTTGCCCTCGATCATCTTTGGCTCCACCTTGAAGGTCTTGAGCCACAATCCAAAGTGAGGGGTAATATGGAGGAAGGCTTCACATACGACAATGAATGCCGAGATATGGAGGATGGACTCCGGATTCAAGTCATGGAAATCCATCCCATAATAAAACATGAGCCCCCACACAAAGGGATCCGTCGGGAAGCCTAAACCCCGAAGGAAGTGAGACACGAACACCACGCTCTCGCCGGGCTCGGGAGTGGGAATGACCTGCCCTGGAGCAGGCAGCCTATGTGAAATCTCGCCGGTTAAATACCTGGCGTCTCGCAGCTTTAGCACATCTTCTTCTGTGACGGAAGAAGACATCCATCGGCCGAGCTGGTCGGAGCCGGACATCGTCGAAGGTCCGAAGCGCCTAAATCTGAAGCTTTGGGTGTTAGAACTCGAAGTGCGAGGCAAACTCGATGGAGGGTGGAAAAAAGAAGAGGGCCTTGGTCTCATTATAAAGAGGTTGAATACCAAGAGCCCTCCCCGTGGTCGATTAGGACTCGCCTTCCATAGAGGAGGCGTGCCAACGGGCACGGTTGGGTTACCCACGTCCGTATTTGATGAGAATCCCAGAATAAGGGGGCACGATCTACGCTTTGATTAGACGTGCCAAGCAAACCGCCTCGCTAAACGCGCTAAGGTGGGACAGTAAAAAGCGATTCGAATAAATGCTTGGCCATGGTGTGATGTCACGCCGCGGAATACGTCAACAAATCTGTGCAAAAATTATTCTCTCTACGGTGGCATGTGGAACTTGTTTTGCAGAGCCGGACACTATCCTTGTGTTCAAAACCTTCTATGAAGTGTTCGGAAGAGGAAACCGCCTTGCAATGCCGAAGACAATATGCGCGCCGGACTCATCGTCATTGAAGCCTGGTTCAGGGGCTACTGAGGGAGTCCTGGACTAGGGGGTGTCCGGATAGCCGAACTATCATCGTTGGTCGGACTCCTAGACTATGAAGATACAAGATTGAAGACTTCGTACCGTGTCCGGATGGGACTTTCCTTGGCGTGGAAGGAAAGCTTGGCGATACGGATATGTAGATCTCCTACCATTGTAACCGACTCTGTGTAACCCTAACCCTATTCGGTGTCTATATAAACCGAAGGGTTTTAGTCCGTAGGACGAACAACAATCATACCATAGGCTAGCTTCTAGGGTTTAGCCTCTCCGATCTCGTGGTAGATCTACTCTTGTACTACCCATATCATCAATATTAATCAAGCAGGAGTAGGGTATTACCTCCATCGAGAGGGCCCGAACCTGGGTAAAAACACCGTGTCCCTTGTCTCCTGTTACCATCCGCCTAGACGCACAGTTCGGGACCTCCTACCCGAGATCCACCGGTTTTGACACCGACACTCACAAAGAGAGCCAAACAACAACCAAGAAATATGATGCAAGGATGCAATGGTTTGATCTCTCGACGAACGATACGATCAAGATACTCACTTGAGAGCCCCCCTTGATAGTACGGCTATCGATCCTATAACCCGGTCTCCCAACTACCACCATGAGACCGGTAAAATAGAAAACCTATCAAGGGCAAACCTTTGCCTTGAACATGATCCACTTGAGCTAGATTATGACGATCTTGTCCTCCTCAAGATGGACCACCTTTCTTGATTGCGTTGGGTCGATGGAGACTAGATGATTGCTCCCTCATACTCCACTATGGGTGAGCCACTCTTCGGCACATCTTCACAAGTCCATTGACACCACAATGGATGGAAAGCTTAAAGCACTTGATATATTCGTGATGCTCCACTTGAACTTGCACACGGCAATCTTGATGACGATCACCACTTGATGTCATCCTTTCCATGGGTTGTATGATATCTTCCTCTTGACGCAAGCCCATGGACACGTACCTAACCCCACATAGACTCTCACATAGACCATGGGTTAGTATACAAAGTGCAATGGACAATGCTTACCATACCATGGGATCACTTGATCCCTCTCAGTACATCTTCTACGCTTTATGAGTTGATCAACTTGATTCACTCTTGACTTAGTCTTGATCAACCTTGAATCTTTCCAACTCTCTTCGTTTGGATGATGTCTTGAAGGTAAACATGAATGATCACACAATCTTCTTCTTCAAGATATGCTTGCAATAAGCTCAACACTCACATGACCAATCTTTGGATAATTCCTTAATAGCACCTTGGTCAACCCATAAACTCCTTGAAACCAACACATGGACTTCAAGAAATGCCTATGGAAAAATCCTTCAAATATAACTCAATGCAACCATTCGTCCATAGAGAATGTCATCAATTACCAAAACCACACATGGGGGCACCGCATGTCCTTTCACTTTGATCATCCCGATATCGCCCATTCCATTCTCTCATGCTTGCATTAGATTTTGCTACTGTTATTGATTGCTCCTATTCTGATGCATAGCCTGCTTTTGTATCTGGTGTTGTACCTTACCTGCTTATCCTAAACTGCTTAGTATAGGTTGGTTAGTGATCCATCAGTGACCCCCACCTTGTCCTTGTTGTCCCCGCTTCATCATCGAAGACCCGATCAACGGGATCGAAGACCAGGCCCCGACACCGCACATCACTTTCCCCTTAGTTGCTCGACACTACTGGGTTACTATCGAGTGCCGGGGGTGAGACCTCATTAGCACTTCTGATGTTACCCTGTAGTGTAGCTATTCGGTCGTGGTCATCGTGGGTGATTCCGCCTTAACCACTTCCGATACGACTCTGTCGTGCAACCCCTCAAGTGTGAACTTCGAGGGTGGTTCCTCTTACGTTCACCTTGATGATTACATCGAGTGGAATCCGTCAAGGGTGATTCCTCAGGTTTTCCTCTTGGTGTTAGACACACGGTTACTATGGTTACTATGACTTTACACTGAACCATGTTACTAAAGACGGGTCGACCCTGAGGGGTACCCGCGCGAGCATATTTGCGAGTGATGAGGAGTCGAGTTGACCTGGAGGGTGCCCGCGAGATAATTACGAGGCGTGGCCGGGCATTCCTAGCCCTTGCCACAAGTCCTCGTGACGGGGCAACGGGGTCACATCTTTCGTGAGTCTCTGCTTGTTTCCGCGCGTTCCTAATCCACTACGATTTAGATATTTGATCCGAGGGGCCTCTGGCCTAATAGCACTAACCATCACATGGGCATAGTATGGGCGTTCTGCGTCGTATACATCAGCCGAAGCTTAATAGACGTCGGCCGATCGAGCGCTGGCGGGTTGGACTGCGTAAGCACCTGCCTTTTTGAAGGAGGTAGCTAGGTCTGCTCATCGGCCACCCACGCAACATGCAGGAGTTCCCGGGGAGATGGCCCATGACCCCTGGGGGCATAGGTTTAGTCCGGCGTGCTGACCTCTCTATTAAGTCTAGGTCGGGTTGCGGCGTATTATTTGGCCGAGGCCGGGCATGACCCAGGAAAGTGTGTCCTGCCGGAGTTAATCGAGCGTGGTGGGTAAGTTGGTGCACCCCTGCAGGGAATAAAACATCTATCGATAGCCTATCCTACGGTAACGGACACTTAGAGTTGTATCCCGATCGATACAACTAGAACTGGATACTTGAGATGAGACTTGGATATGAGATGATAACTGGATAGTATGGCTCTGGGATTGCTTTCTCGCAGGGAGTCGAGAGAGGATCTCTGGCTGAGGTTGATAACACCACTACTACTTTACTTTATGCTACTCTACTCCCTCCTGTTTGCTGCAAGATGGTGCTTTCCAGAAGATGCTAGTCTTCGATAGGACTAGGCCTTCTCTCTATTCCGGCATTTCTGCAGCCCAGTCCACATATACAGTCCCTCTTTGATAATGTTGCATATGTAGTGTAGATCCTTTGCTTGCGAGTACTTTGGATGAGTACTCACGGTTGCTTTGCTCCCCCGTTTCCCCCTTTCTTCTTCTTTCTGGTTGATGCAACCAGATGTCGGAGCCCAGGATCCAGACGCCACCTTTGACGACGACTGCTACTACCACGAGGGTGCCTACTACTACGTGAAGACCGCCGACGACCAGGAGTAGTTAGGAGGCTCCCAGGCAGGAGGCCTTGCCTTTTCGATTGTAGATGCTTTTGTGCTAGCCTTCTTAAGGAAAACTTGTCTAACCTATGTCTGTACTCATATATTGTTGCTTCCGCTGACTCTTGTGTATTCGAGCCCTCGAGGCCCCTGGCTTGTAATATAAAGCTTGCATTATTTTAATTTGTGTCTAGAGTTGTGTTGTGATATCTTCCCGTGAGTCCTTGATCTTGATCGTACACATATGCGTGTATGATTAGTGTACGATTGAATCGAGGGCGTCACACCCAACTACGTCTACAAGAAGAAGGTTGCGTAGTAGACATCAAGCTCTTTTCTGGCGTCGTTGCCGGGGAGTTGAGTGCTTGAAGGTATATCTTTAGATCTTGCAATCGAGTCTTTTAGTTTCTTGTTTTATCAGTAGTTTAGTTTATAAAATAAAACTACAAAAAAAATGGAATTGAGGGTACCTCATATGCTTCATCTTTTTAATATCTTTCATGAGAATAAGGATTCCGATAATTGTGCTCAATTGCTAGAGGAAGAATGCATTAGAATGTTTGGCACTAAATCTTTGAATGATGAGCATGATTGCAATGTTGTTAGTATGAACTCTTTGAATATCCATGGTACTAATGATGATTGCACTAGTCATGATGAAAATACCTCTTATAAGCATGTCAACTTTTGTGGAATACATAGAGATTGCAAGTACACACCAATTAGGGAAAATAAATTTTGCAAGAGGCATAAGTATTTAGAAATCAAGTGGTTGCAAGAGAGGCTAGATGTCTGTGCTGAAAATTTAAAATTTCTTCGCCATACTTGTGAATTGCAATGAACATGGTCATTTATATCTCCAATGCAAATTGTTTCATGATTTTATCTTGTCCAAAAATTGTGATGATTTGATTTTCCTTGCACATCATAATGAATTTGGTTTGCTTTTGGGTTATGAAGAAATGAAACTTATAACTAAGCATATTCCAGAATATAACCTTGAGAAATTCCTCGATATTGATCTAGAAGAAATTTTTATGTATTGTGCGGTGAATTGCATTGAAAATCCTTATATTGCCAATTACATAAAGAAAATAAACAAATAGAGGATGAAGAGAATACTAACGAAAGGGAAGAGGCTTCCCAATATCCTCCTATTATTTCTTATGATGAATCAGGTAACAAGGAGAAGCCTTCTATTCAACCAATCTCATTAATAAGGAGCTCAAAAAAGAGGGTTAAGCCCACACATGATGTGAAGAAGAAAAATAAAAGACGGAGAAGCAAAAGTGAAAAGGTATCCCTCCCAAATGATGTTGCTCCTATTACTCATTGTGATGATGATAATTGCTATACTATTGGTGCTATCCATACTATTAATGATGAGAGTGATTATGCTTATGATATGAAAAGGCCCAAGCTTGGGGATGCCATGTTTGATGAGAATGACCTGTTTGAGAATATATTTGCTGCAATTAATGTTTGTCCCAAGCTTGGGGATGCTATGTTTTATGAAGATGATATGTTTAGCTTCCCTAGTTTTGATGAGAAAATTTATTATGATGATAGCATGCCTCCTACTTATGATGATTATATTGATAAAAGTGGGTTTGGAAGAGTGTCAACTTTAGGAAGTAATAATCCCACTATTTTCGAGGGTGTTGAATCTTATTGTGACAATTATGAAAGTGGATTTGGAGAGGTCATGACTTTATTTATAATGATTCCACTATCTTGGAAGAGGTTTCAATCAATTATGATGAGAACAAAGTTGCTACTTATGATGATTATTGTGATGACACTTATGCTATAAAAAGTAGTGATGATTATATTTATAAAACTTGTCATGATTATGATTACCCTTTTTCTGAACATTACTCTTTTAATGTGGAAATAATTTATAGTATTCGAGTTTCTTATGATACTCCCACTATTCTGAATGAGAAGAAATTTGCTTATGTGGAGAGTAATAAAAATTGTATGCTTGTGCATCATGAGTATAATGCTTTATGTGATGGTTATATTGTTGAATTCATTCATGATGCCACTGAAAATTATTATGAAGGAGGAATATATGCTTGTAGGAATTGCAATAATATCAAGTTTCCTCTCTATGTGCTTAAAGTTTTGAAGTTATGCTTGTTTTGCCTTCCTATGCTAGTTGATTATTGTTCTCATAAGTTGTTTGCTCACAAAATACCTATGCATAGGAAGTGGGTTAGACTTAAATGTGCTAGTCATATTCTTCATGATGCCCTCTTTATGTTTCAATTCTTATCTTTTATGTGAGCATCATTGAAATCATCATGCCTAGCTAGGGGCGTTAAACGATAGCGCTTGTCGGGAGGCAACCCAATTTTATTTTTGTTCCTTGATTTTTGTTCCTGTTTAGTAATAAATAAATCATCTAGCCTCTCGTTAGATGTGGTTTTTTCCACTACTAATAAACAATTAAATAAGAACTTCTCTAAACGCACCCCATAAATATGCACGGGTTTATTATCACCGCACGATTAGGCCCACTAAAGTTAATCTAACGGCTAGCCATGATCTAATTTATTCTCTGTGTGCACCTAGCAATTTATATTGACTGACCGTACTCTACCACCGCAGAGGAATATACTACCCGCTTATTAGGAAGCTATAATCACGGGAAACTAATCACGACCAGGTCGCCGCCTGCCTCTCCTAAAAGGCTAAAATACAGGCGATCCAGTGCCCTGGGATGGCAACATGCTGCCGTGCATTTGTAGGATGAAGCCGATGTCGAAGGCGGCTGCGCCATGCGCCGACGTCCATGAGCTGCCGAAGGGAGAGGCTGCATCGTCTGCAGCCGGCCCACCCGTCCGCCTCCCCTGTGGCGCACGTCGTCCGCTGCACGCTCTGCCGTCCTGCTCGGTTGCCCCGGTACGCGCCTTCCCCCGCGCTCCTCCTCTTGCACCTCTCACCGGCCACCGGCCACCTCCACGCTCATCCCTGATGACCCACAAGTATAGGGGATCTATCGTAGTCCTTTCGATAAGTAAGAGTGTCAAACCCAACGAGGAGCAGAAGGAAATGATAAGTGATTTTCAGCAAGGTATTCTCTGCAAGTACTGAAATAAGTGGTAACAGATAGTTTTGTGATAGGATAATTTGTAACGAGCAACAAGTAACAAAAGTAAATAAAGTGTAGCAAGGTGGCCCAATCCTTTTTGTAGCAAAGGACAAGCCTGGACAAACTCTTATATAGAGAAAAGCGCTCCCGAGGACATATGGGAATTATCGTCAAGCTAGTTTTCATCACGTTCATATGATTCGCGTTCGGTACTTTGATAATTTGATATGTGGGTGGACCAGTGCTTAGGTGCTGTTCTTACTTGAACAAGCATCCCACTTATGATTAACCTCTATTGGAAGCATCCACAACTACAACAAAAGTATTAAGGTAAACCTAACCATAGCATGAAACATATGGATCCAAATCAGCCCCTTACGAAGCAACGCATAAACTAGGGTTTAAGCTCCTGTCACTCTAGCAACCCATCATCTACTTTTTACTTCCCAATGCCTTCCTCTAGGCCCAAATAATGGTGAAGTGTTATGTAGTCGACGTTCACATAACACCACTAGAGGCTAGACAACATACATCTCATTAAAATATCGAACGAATACCAAATTCACATGACTACTAATAGCAAGACTTCTCCTATGTCCTCAGGAACAAACGCAACTACTCACAAAGCATATTCATGTTCATAATCAGAGGGGTATTAATATGCATAAAGGATCTGAACATATGATCTTCCACCAAATAAACCAACTAGCATCAACTACAAGGAGTAATCAACACTACTAGGAACCTACTAGTACCAATCCCGGACTTGGAGACAAGAATTGGATACAAGAGATGAACTAGGGTTTTGAGAGGAGATGGTGCTAGTGAAGATGTTGATGGAGATTGCCCTCTCCCGACGAGAGGAGCGTTGGTGATGATGATGGCAATGATTTCCCCCTCCCGGAGGGAAGTGTCCCCGGCAGAACAGCTCTGTCGGAGCCCTAGATTAGTTCCACCAAGGTTCCGCCTCATGGCGGCGGAGTCTCGTCCCGAAAGGTTGCTTGTGATTTTTTCCTTGATGAAAGACTTCATATAGCAGAAGATGGCCACCGGAGAGCCAACAGGGGGCCCACGAGGCAGGGGGGCGCGCCCCCCACTCTCGTGGCCAGGTGGGTCCCCCTCTGGTGTACTTCTTCCGCTTAATATTTTTCACTATTTCCAAATATAACTTTCGTGGAGTTTCAGGACTTTTGGAGTTGTGCAGAATAGGTCTCTAACATTTGCTCCTTTTCCATTTTGAATTCCAGCTGCCGCATTCTCCCTCCTTATGTAAACCTTGTAAAATAAGAGAGAATATGCATAAGTATTGTGACATAACGTGTAATAACAGCCCATAATGCAATAAATATCGATATAAAAGCATGATGCAAAATGGACGTATCAACTCCCCCAAGCTTAGACCTCGCTTGTCCTCAAGCGAAAACCGATACCGATAAATGTGTCCACATGTTTAGAGGTAGAGGTGTCGATAAAATAAAATATGGACATGAGGGCATCATGATTATTCTCATAACAACAACATAAATGGATATTGTCATATGATTTCTTATGCTCAAGTAATAATCTATTCACAATGCCAAGTATGAATCCGAAACTTTATTGAGAACTAACAAACTATAATCTTAGTCATTGAAGCAATTGCAATTTATCATAACATCAAAAAGAGTCTATGTCAGAGCTTTCTAGTAAGTCCACATACTCAACTATCATTTAGTCTTTCATAATTGCTAACACTCACGCAATACTTGTGGTTACGGAGTTTTAATCGGACACAGAGAAAGATAGGGGCTTATAGTTTGGCCTCCCAACCTTTTACCTCAAGGGTAATGTCAACGATAATAACTCATGCCGACTTACATCCAATTAGATATATCTATCAGGATCTTTCCAACACCCTGTGCTTGCCAAAGGATAAAATGTAAAAAGGAAAGGTGAAGATCACCATGACTCTTGCATAAGGTAGAAGATAATAATAAAAGATAGGCCCTTCACAGAGGAAAGCAGAGGTTGCCATGCGCTTTTATGGTTGGATGCACAAAATCTTAATGCGAAAGAACGTCACTTTATATTGCCCCTTGTGATATGAACCTTTATTATGTAGTCCGTCGCTTTTATTTCTTCCACATCACAAGATCGTATAAAGCTTATTTTCTCCCACACTAATAAGTCATACATATTTAGAGAGCAATTTTTATTGCATGCACCGATGACAACTTACTTGAAGGATCTTACTCAATCCATAGGTAGGTATGGTGGACTCTCATGGCAAAACTGGTTTAAGGGTTTTTGGAAGCACAAGTAGTATCTCTACTTGGTGCAAAGAATTTGGCTAGCATGAGGGGGAAAGGCAAGCTCAACATGTTGGATGACCCATGACAATATACTTTATCTCAGATATAAGAAAACATAACCCATTACATTGTCTTCCTTGTCCAACGTCAACTCTTTAGCATGTCATATTTTAATGAGTGCTCCCAATCATAAAAGATTTCCACGATAATCTATTTATATGTGAAACCTCTCTTTCTTTATTACTTCCTATTAATTGCAACGATGACAAAAGCTATGTTTGCCAACTCCCAACAACTTTTAATCATCATACTCTTTTTATGTGAAGTCATTACTCTCAATAAGATCAATATGAACTCTTTATTTCTCTTTATTCTTTTTCTCTTTTCTTTTATTCACATCAAGATCATGGCAAAATAATCAAGCCCTTGACTCAACACTAATCTTTATTATATAGCTCACAGACTCGATTACATAGAGGGATCATAAAGCAAAACTCAAAACTAGATCATACCATAACTTTATTCTACTAGATCAAGATACTACTAAAAGGATCGAACTAAGAAAAACTGTAAAGATAGGAGTGTGATGGTGATACGATACCGGGGCACCTCCCCCAAGCTTGGCAGTTGCCAAGGGGAGTGCCCATACCCATGTGATTATATCTCCTTCTTCGGGGATGGTGTAATATTCTTGGCGATGATGCCTCTCAGGATACGATTCTCCTCCTCGAGCTTATTGACTTGCTGCTTGAGGTACATTATTTCCTTACGAAGCTTTCCTGTAACGGCTAAAGCTCCTTGCACCCAAGGGTGTTGCATAGCTGCGGGAGAACAAGCGACACTCTTCTTCATATTTTCATAAGAAAGAAATCTAACATTGGAGGGGATAACCGAGTTTGGAATGGCTGAGCTCTGTAGTTCTCCCATCGTGAACCCAGCTCGGAAGAGAGAAGTGACTTCTTGATCCTCCATGGCATCTATCCTCATCAAATCAGCCTCCATCTCTTCCTCCATTGCTGGCCCAAAGTGGTCAGCGTCGCTGTTTTTTCTTGGTTCCGATGCCAGATGAGACACCCGGCTCTCCCCGACTGACTCTTGAGAAGACATCTTGCTCTAATCTGCAGCAGCAACAGCTTGAAACACGAACAGAGAATATTTGCGTGATACAGGAGTCAAAACCTTCGGGAGGTTATATAATGAATTTTTACCGACCAAAATACGTATCTTGCAAGAAAACAGAGTTCGGGGGGCACACGAGGTGCCCACGAGGTAGGGGGGCGCGCCCAGGGGGGTAGGGCGCGCCCTCCACCCTCGTGGGGCCCTCGTGTCCTTCCCGGTCTGCTTCTTATTTTTCTATTTTTCTAAATATCCCAAAACGGAGAAATATTGCCGTAAAAACTGTTTTGGAGTCGGTTTACTTACCGTACCACATACCTATTCTTTTCGGAGTCTGAAACGTTCCGGAAAGTGTCCCTTATGTATTCCTCCGGGGTTATGGTTTCAATAACATTGGTTTCAACATTTATGGGATTACCTGAGATATAATGTTTGATTCTTTGAACGTTCACCACCTTCGGGTTTGTACCTTCGAAGTTGTTGATTTTTATGGCACCAGAACGATCGACCTCCTCGATAACGTAGGGGCCTTCCCATTTAGAGAGAAGTTTTCCTGCAAAGAATCTTAAATGAGAGTTGTATAGCAATACATAATCACCTACATTAAACTCATGCTTTTGTATTCTTTTGTCATGCCATATTTTAACTTTTTCTTTAAACAACTTGGCATTTTCATAAGCTTGGGTTCTCCATTCATCAAGTGAGCTAATATCAAATAACCTCTTCTCACCGGCAAGTTTGAAATCATAGTTGAGCTCTTTAATAGCCCCAGTATGCCTTATGTTCTAGTTCGAGAGGGAAGTGACATGCTTTTCCATAAACCATTTTATACGGAGACATACCCATAGGATTTTTATATGCAGTTCTATAGGCCCATAATGCATCATCAAGTTTCTTGGACCAATTCTTTCTAGACCTATTGACAGTCTTTTGCAAAATTAATTTGAGCTCTCTATTACTCAATTCTAGTTGACCACTAAACTGTGGGTGATAAGGAGATGCAATTCTATGATTAACATCATACTTAGCAAGCATTTTACGGAAAGCACCATGAATAAAATGTGAACCACCATCAGTCATTAAATATCTAGGGGCTCCAAACCTCGGAAAAATAACTTCTTTAAGCAACTTAATAGAAGTGTTATGATCAGCACTACTAGTTGGAATAGCTTCTACCCACTTAGTAACGTAATCAACAACAACTAAAATATGTGTATATCCATTAGAGGCGGGAAAAGGTCCCATATAATCAAAGCCCCAAACATCAAATGGTTCAATAACAAGTGAATAGTTCATAGGCATTTCTTGACGTCTACTAATATTACCAATTCTTTGACATTCATCACAAGATAAGACAAACTTACGGGCATCCTTGAAGAGAGTAGGCCAATAAAAACCGGATTGCAATACCTTATGTGTAGTTCTATCTCCAGCGTGGTGCCCTCCATAAGCCTCGGAGTGACACTTGCGTAGGATCTGTTCCTGTTCATGCTCAGGTACACAACGTCTAATAACACCATCTACTCCTTCTTTATAAAGATGTGGGTCATCCCAGAAGTTATGTCTCAAATCATAGAAAAACTTTTTCTTTTGCTGGTATGTGAAACTAGGTGGTATAAATTTAGCAACAATGTACTTAGCATAATCAGCATACCACGGAGTACTACGAGAGGCATTTATGACATTTAATTGCTCATTAAGAAAGCTATCATCAATAGGTAGTGGGTCATCAGGAATATTTTCTAATCTAGACAAGTTGTCTGCAACGGGGTTCTCAGCTCTTCTTGTAGCAAGAGAACCCATCTAATAAGTCTAGGTTTAGCATCTTTCTTTTCCATAAGATATTTAATAGCAGCATGATCCGTGTGAATAGTTACTTTAGAATCAACAATATAAGGTCTGAACTTATCACAAGCAAATACAACTGCTAAGAATTCTTTCTCAATAGTAGCATAATTTCTCTGAGCATTGTCTAGAGTTTTACTAGCATATTGAATAACATTTAATTTCTTATCAACTCTTTGCCCTAGAACAGCATAATCACTAGCATCACACATAATTTCAAAGGGTAAATTCCAATCAGGTGGCTGAACAATAGGTGCAGAGATCAATGCTTTCTTAAGTATTTCAAATGCTTCTACACAATCATCATCAAAGACAAATGGTACATCCTTTTGTAATAAATTAGTCAGAGGCCGAGAAATTTTGGAGAAGTCCTTAATGAACCTCCTATAAAATCCGGCGTGACCAAGGAAACTTCTTATACCTTTGATGTCCTTGGGACATGGCATCTTTTCAATAGCATCAACCTTGGCTTTATCAACTTCAATACCTCTTTCAGAAACTTTATGCCCCAAGACAATGCCTTCATTAACCATAAAGTGGCACTTTTCCCAATTCAATACAAGATTAGTTTCTTCACATCTCTGCAAAACTCGATCAAGGTTGCTCAAGCAATCATCAAAAGAGGATCCATAAATGGAGAAATCGTCCATGAAAACCTCACAAATCTTTTCACAAAAGTCAAAGAATATAGCCATCATGCATCTTTGAAAGGTAGCAGGTGCAATCTCATGCTTAATTTCCTTGTATAAGTCATGAGGTATAACACTAGAACTAGCACCCATATCGCATAAGCCATGATAACAGTGATCTCCTATTTAAACAGAAATAACAGGCACGCCTACCACAGGTCTATGTTTATCTTTAGCACAAGGTTTGGCAATTCTAGCAGTTTCATCGCAGAAATAAATAACATGCCCATCAATATTATCAGCCAAGAGATCTTTAACAATAGCAATATTAGGTTCAACTTTAATTTTCTCAGGAGCTGTATAAGTTCTAATATTGCTTTTAAGAACCACAGTTGAAGCTTTAGCATGATCCTTTATTCTAACAGGGAAAGGTGGTTTCT
The DNA here is from genome assembly GCA_021605205.1 of Aegilops longissima. Classification (NCBI taxonomy): domain Eukaryota; kingdom Viridiplantae; phylum Streptophyta; class Magnoliopsida; order Poales; family Poaceae; genus Aegilops; species Aegilops longissima. The sequence goes on along the minus strand of CM038682.1, from coordinate 596,978,592 downwards.
CAACATAAGAAGTAGGAACAATAGGATCAGTATAAATGACAGTCTTTTCTTCAACTTTAGTAGGTGCAGCTACTTTTACTTCTATGGGAGGATGGTATTTGAAACATTTCTCCTTGGGGAGATCAACATAAGTAGCAAAAGATTCACAGAAAGAAGCTACTATCTCAGAGTCAAGTCCATATTTAGTGCTAAATTTACGGAAAACATCGGTATCCATAAAGACTTAACACAATCAAACTTAGGTGCCATACCTGACTCCTTACCTTCGTCGAGATCCCAATCTCCAGAGTTGCGTTTAATTCTATCAAATAAATTCCATTTGAATTCAATAGTCTTCATCATAAAAGATCCAGCACAAGAAGTAATGAGCATGGTGCGATTATTTTCAGAAAGCCGAGCATGAAAACTTTGAAGAATTATTTCTTTTAAGAGCTCATGATTGGGGCATGAATATAACATTGATTTAAGTGTCCCCAAGCTTGAGCTATGCTTTCTCCTTTGCGAGGCCAAAAATTATATATATAATTGCGATCACAATGAACAAGATGCATAGGATAATACTTCTGATGAAATTCCAATTTCAATCGTTTATAGTTCCATGATCTCGCATCATCACATAGCCTATACCATGTCGATGCATCTCCCTCCAAAGATAAAGGGAAGACCTTCTTCTTAACAACATCATCGGGTATACCTGCAAGCTTAAATAATCCACAAACTTCATCCACATAGATTAGGTGCTCATGAGGATGCTTTGTTCCATCTCCTGCAAAAGGATTAGCTAGCAGTTTTTCTAACATACCCGAAGGAACCTCAAAGGGAACATTTTCATTTTTAGTAGGTTCAGTAGGTTGAGGAGAAACTCTTTGCTCTACTGGTCGGGGTGAAGATACCCCAAACAAGCGCCTCAGAGGATTACTTTCCATAGTAACAAGTGACAATAAATTTCAGCACACTATATAAATTTTTCCTTACCAAATTCCACCTACCAAAGGCGCTTCACTCCCCGGCAACGGCGCCAGAAAAGAGTCTTGATAACCCACAAGTATAGGGGATCTATCGTAGTCCTTTCAATAAGTAAGAGTGTCGAACCCAACGAGGAGCAGAAGGAAATGATAAGCAATTTTCAGCAAGGTATTCTCTGCAAGTACTGAAATAAGTGGTAACAGATAGTTTCGTGATAGGATAATTTGTACCGAGCAATAAGTAACAAAAGTAAATAAAGTGCAGCAAGGTGGCCCAATCCTTTTTGTAGCAAAGGACAAGCCTGGACAAACTCTTATATAGAGAAAAGCGCTCCCGAGGACATATGGGAATTATTGTCAAGCTAGTTTTCATCACGTTCATATGATTCGCGTTCGGTACTTTGATAATTTGATATGTCGGTGGACCGGTGCTTGGGCGATGTTCTTACTTGAACAAGCATCCCACTTATGATTAACTTCTATTTCAAGCATCCACAACTACAACAAAAGTATTAAGGTAAACCTAACCATAGCATGAAACATATGGATCCAAATCAGCCCCTTACGAAGCAACGCATAAACTAGGGTTTAAGCTTCTGTCACTCTAGCAACCCATCATCTACTTATTACTTCCCAATGCCTTCGTCTAGGCCCAAATAATGGTGAACTGTTATGTAGTCGACATTCACATAACACCACTAGAGGCTAGACAACATACATCTCATCAAAATATCGAACGAATACCAAATTCACATGACTACTAATAGCAAGACTTCTCCCATGTCCTCAGGAACAAACGTAACTACTCACAAAGCATATTCATGTTCATAATCAGAGGGGCATTAATATGCATAAAGGATCTGAACATATGATCTTCCACCAAATAAACCAACTAGCATCAACTACAAGGAGTAATCAACACTACTAGCAACCTACTAGTACCAATCCCGGACTTGGAGACAAGAATTGGATACAAGAGATGAACTAGGGTTTTGAGAGGAGATGGTGCTGGTGAAGATGTTGATGGAGATTGCCCTCTCCCGATGAGAGGAGCGTTGGTGATGATGATGGCGATGATTTCCCCCTCCCGGAGGGAAGTGTCCCCGGCAGAACAGCTCTGCCGAAGCGCTAGATTAGTTCCGCCAAGGTTCTGCCTCGTGGCGGTGGAGTCTCATCCCGAAAGGTTGCTTGTGATTTTTTCCTTGACGAAATACTTCATATAGCAGAAGATGGCCACCGGAGAGCCAACAGGGGGCCCACGAGGCAGGGGGGTGCGCCCCCCACCCTCGTGGCTAGGTGGGTCCCCCTCTGGCGTACTTCTTCCGCTCAATATTTTTTATTATTTCCAAAAATAACTTTCGTGGGGTTTCTGGACTTTTGGAGTTGTGCAGAATAGGTCTCTAATATTTGCTTTTTTTCCACCGAATTCCGGTATCGGCATTTTCCCTCCTTATGTAAACCTTGTAAAATAAGAGAGAGCAAGCATAAGTATTGTGACATAACGTGTAATAACAGCCCATAATGCAATAAATATCGATATAAAAGCATGATGCAAAATGGACATATCAATCCCCACCTCCCAGTAGCCGCGCTGCTTCTCCTCCCCCTTCTCATATGCGCCTCTCGCAAGCCACCGCCACCGGCCTCCTCTATGGCGCAAGACGCCCGCCCGCCCGCCCGACACTGGTGGGGGATGCCATCCACGTCCTCCACTTGCTAGCCACGTCCATCGCCTACGCAACACCACTCTCCTGCCGTCCTCAACGATCCAGCGTCCCTACCCTTATGCGTAGCACTTGTGTAGCCTGTACGCGGGTGGCGAGCCGGCGACTGAAGACGATCAGTTGATAGATGTGACAATTTTTTAAAACAAATGTGATTTTGTTAATTTTTTGTATCTATTTTCACAAGTATTTCCAATGGATAGTGGATAATGCGAATTTTAGGTGTGGTATACTCAAAAATTTCGTTGTATCTTTTTTCACAAGTATTTGCAACGGTAAGTGGATAGTTCCAATTTTAGGTATGGTATACTCAAAATTTCGTTGTATCTTTTTTCACAAGTATTTGCAATAGTAAGGATAGTGGATAGTGCCAATTTTAGGTTCTGGTATACTCAAGATGAATTGGCTCTCTTAGGAGAAAAATAAGGAAGTAAGAGTTTTGTGTTCTTATTTATAGGCTTGATTTTTTTCCTAACTCAACAATATTATTTGTTCGTCTTAAATTGCATTGCTGCAAGCAATCACAAAACGAACCAAACCTTTGGGGCATCTGAATCCATGTATATTAGAATGAGAATGTTCTCATTCAGAAGGGACTTCCTAATTTGATTCAGTGAGTTAATGATGGATCTGACATCCATTCTGCGATATTTGTCCTTGATGATTGATATTGAAAGTGGATATGCTTATTCTATGTTCAACTTACATAATCTTCAATAGGTACATACAGATTCCTAGACAACACACCATTTATTTCATCACTGATGAATCGTGACATGTAGTTGCATTAGTACCTCCCAGCTGGCGGTTTTTCTATTTTTGTTTATTGTGCATCTTCTCTTATTGTTCGACACAATTTAAATTATATCACATCACCATCTTTGGGATCTATTGGATTCTTTTGGTTGTCAGTAAGTAGGAACCCCATCTTCCTATGATGGAGCCAGGAACCCCATCTTGTTGTATGAGCAAGTTTACAAAACATATATACTCAATGCCATTTAGTGGTTTTGATGTATAACCTCTTGCCATCACAGCAACATCCAAGTTTCACGACGCGAGCCACGGTCGCTGTGGACACAAGAATCACCGTGCGTGCCATGGACTCAGGTTCACCGAGCTGCTACCGCTTCTGAGGTTGCTTCAGTTTGGCACATGAATAACTAAAAGGTACATGACATTAGGCATTTCCTTCATTTCTTAGCCTTTGAAGTTACTTATGTATGTGTCCATATATTGTTGATTTGCTCATACTGTTAGAAGAGTCAAGCACTGAGTAGGCTGATATTGTATTTTGCATTGTACAAAAAATACTACCCTCCTGCTTTGCTTTGAAGGATGAGGTTTGGTGATTATAAAAGGTTGGCAAGGATGGTGCATTTCCCAAGAAGTTAACTGGAAGCGGAATCTATACAGTTGAAGATTTTCTTTGCTTCTTGTTAGGGATCAACAGAGGTTACGAAGTGTAAGCTTATTGTGCCAGTTATCAGACTGTTATTTATGCAGTTTGGTTTATGTTCTAACGCTCTCATCTCTATAGATTTTTGGTAGTGGCATGTCAAATAAGGTCTGGAAAGCCTTGTTGAGCATGCAAAGACATATGTCTTAGTGGAAATTATATATATATATATATATATATATATATATATATATATATATATATATATATATATATATATATATATATATATATAATGTGAATGATTCAAGAAATTTGGGTGCGATATACAATGACATATATGAGTTCACTGGCTTGATTGCTGATGATCAGTTCATTTCAGCTGAAAATCTCACGGACAACCAGAAGGTTTGCATTTTTATTTATGTGTTTCTGAATAATAAGTCCAGTTACATGTCTAGATCTGTTAAATATTTATAAAATTCATTGGTATTGTAAGGTTCAGATTTGGTACAGCGGAGCAAGTTGTTACATGAGACTGCAAACATGTGTTCTACTGTACAAAACCAGTGTATCACACATATGCATATGCGTTGATTAATCACAAAGGCACACCACACTGTTCTCAGAAAATGATATATTGATTCATGTGCACTATCTATAATTAATGGTTCATTTCACTCACCTGATTTTGTCGCAGTGTATAAACAGGATAAAACCGAAGAGCATCCCTGTATAAACTGGTTAAATTTAAGATTCCTAGTTTTATTTTATGTACTGGTTTGTCTCGGTGTATATTTTGGATTCATGGTTTTATTTGCACTTCTGGGCTTGATTGTTTTGGAATTTAGAGATATTGAGAGCTTAAGCATGCCAGAGCATTTTTTAAGATTCCTGGTTTTATTTTACTTAGCACGAATTAATTTAACCAACCCTGTACTGGGTTTTCTCAGTGTATTCTTGTATTCCTGGTTTTATTTTAGCTAGCACTTCTGGGATTGAGATTTTATCCCACCTAGCACTTCTAGTGTATACATCTTTGGACTTCTGTTGTGGCTCATGTATGTACAACAATTCTTATAAGTTATAACTAAGAAACTTATTGATAGATGGAAAAAGCATATGTAGATTGATGATAACTGTACAAACTTGAAGTGCATGGCTTTTGTTTTCCAGTACGGCTAAAGGAAAGCAACATCTACTTTCTTTAGTGAAGCAGAAAATTTCGTAGCAATTTGTATTTACACAAATGATCATCGCGCAAATAAAGTACTGATGTTATGCTATAATACTGAACTATGTTGTGTTAGACATGGCATGACATCTGGTTTTTTTAGATAAACGATCATTTGGTTGTTAGCTTTATGTGAAGCTTTAGCTCCTGTAATAATGCATCTGATTAATGAATAAAAGCTTTCCTCAATTCTCTTTCCGTCGCTATTGACTAATGTTGCAATTTCTACATTAAGTGTCGGTGCTTTACCTTTTTTTTCATTAACTTCTATATATCATGGTATTAGTTATTTAGTTTCGATTTCCTAAGAGGAACGCCGATTGGGGAAAACAAACGGGCCTTCGTTCTTTCTGATTTTTTTAAATATATTTTGCTTACGGTGCAGATGCAAGTTTCAGTGCGCTATGGTTCTTCTAAGTTATGTAATGGCATCTACCTGCTGTGACTAATGAATATGCATAAGATCTCATGCATTGCGTGAGAATGTTAGAGATTTCTAGGCACTTACAAGTGAGCGGCATTTTGCCTATTTTGCTCCTGATTGGCATCTTCCTAATGACATTAGTTTTTACAAAGGTTAGCTTCTATTGGTTCCTCTGTTCACTTCTTTTTCTCAAGGAGAGGTTCTACATGTTCCCTCAAAGACGCCTTATGCTCTCCTCAAAGAAGCCTTATGTCCAAGAATTAATTACTCATGTTTGAGTGGGAGTAATGTATAGAATTTGAAATTGTTCATTTGTATTTTTTCTCTGACAATAATTGGGTGGTTGGTATTCAGCTATTTTTTATATGCCTACAAGGTTTTTTCTGCATACGTTTTTTTCATATGATTAACTCTCTGTTTACATAAATAAAGAAGTTTGTGATTCTCTGAGCCAACTTTGAAGCATTTCTTTCCTTAGCACCACTTTGTAAATAATGATTTTCCTTGTACAACTCACCAGTATGTGTGCAGAATAGCACCACAACACGAAATTGCCATCTTCTAGCCTGAAAATAGAAACAAATACAATGCACATTTTTGTTGTGTCCATTATATTATTAATTACATTATCGAATTGTGTTTCTTCTATATTCAAATAATTGCTTCTTAGGACAAACTAAAAAAATTCATTTTTATACGTGCGTTGCACGTGCATGATTACTAGTATGTTTTAAATTAGTGTTTGCGCCAAGTAGAACCTTTGGGAAGACTTGGATGAAGTCTTTATGATCTTGCTGTAAAAAAACAGAAACTTTAGCGCTCATGAGATTAGCTGCCATTTTTTTACTGGAGAGTGCTACTTAGTTGATTCTTTTGCAGATGATTAATAGACAAATTCCTCACGTCCAGCAATTTATTTCAGAATTTTTGGAGTTCCATAAGTATACGTTTGATACAGATTACTACAGACTGTCCTGTTTTTGACAGATTCTGTTTTCTATGTGTTGTTTGCTTATTTTGATGAATCTATGAGTAGTATCGGAGGGTATGAACCATAGAGAAGTTGGAATACAGTAGATATTACACCAATATGAATTTATAATTAGTTCACAACAGTACAAAAAGTGGTGATTTATTTTCTTATACTAAAGGAGCTTACGAGTTTTCTGTTGAGTTTTGTGTTGTGAAGTTTTCAAGTGTTGGGTAACGGATTCGATGGACTATGGAATAAGGAGTGGCAAGAGCCTAAGGTTGGGGATGCCCAAGGCACCCCAAGGCAATATTCAAGGACAACCAAGAGCCTAAGCTTGGGGATGCCCCGGAAGGCATCCCCTCTTTCGTCTTCGTTCATCGATAACTTTACTTGGAGCTATATTTTTATTCACCACATGATATGTGTTTTGCTTGGAGCGTCAATTTATTTTGTTAGGATTTTCTTGCTGTTATTTAGAATAGTGTTTTGCATCTTTATTTTCAATAAAAATGTCAAGGATAGCCTTTACCATGCCTATTTTACAAGTCTACATGTTGCTGTTTGAAAACAGAAAGTTTACCACTGTTGCAAAATTTCCCTAGAAAATTCAGAATGTGATAAAATGTTTAAACCTTTTGCATAATAAGATCTGATAAATTTACTACAGTGGGAATTTTCTTTCATAATTTTTGGAGCTAGGGAAGTATGGATCTTGCTGCATTCTTCACAGACTGTCCTGTTTAGGCAGATTGCTGTTATGTTTGCATTGTTTGCATATGTTTGCTTGTTTAGTGATTGTATTTGAGGATAGGACTATTAAATATGCAGAGGCATTTAGTATGCAATGTTGATTAATAATTTTAGTCATTTTCTACAGAAGAGTATGATAAGGTTTTTGCATTGGTTTATACTAACTTATCTCACGAGTCCTTGTTGAGTTTTGTGTGGATGAAGCTTTTGAGATTTAAGGAGATCGTGATATGAGAGGAATTAAGGAGACACAAAAGCTCAAGCTTGGGGATGCCTTGGGCATCCCAAGATAATATTTCAAGAAGTCTCAAGCGTCTAAGCTTGGGGATGCCCCGGTTGGCATCCCACCTTTCTTCTTCGACAACTATCGGTTAGTATCGGTTGATCCTAAGTTTTTACTTCTTCACGTGATGTTTGCTATTTTTAGAATGTCATTTTATTTTGTTTTGCTTGCAGTTTGAATAAAATATCAAGATCTGAAATTCTTAAATGAGAGAGAGAGTCTTCACATAGCTACATAATTATTTAACTACTCATTGATCTTCACTTATATCTTTTTTTGAAGTAGTTTGTCATTTACTCGTGTGCTTCACTTATATCCTATGAGTAAATAGTTGAATGATTTGAATATCATAAATCTGAAATTATATATGTTTCATATGCTTATCCCATGGGGAGTAATGACTTCACATATAAGAAGTAGAGGTGGCAAATTTATTGAAGGTTAGCAAACATTGTATTGGTCACTTGAACAATTCATGAAAGAATATTGAGGGAAGAGAGATTTCACATATAAATATACTATCTTGGACATCTTTTGTAATTGTGAGCACTCATTAAAATATGACATGTTAAAAGGTTGATGTTGGATAAGGAAGACAACGTAATGGGTTATGTTTTCTTATAACTGAAATAAAGTATATTGTCATGGATCATCCAACATGCTGAGCTTGCCTTTCCCCCTCATGCTAGCCAAATTCTTTGCACCAAGTAGAGATACTACTTGTGCTTCCAAACATCCCTTAAACCAGTATTGCCATGAGAGTCCACCATACCTACCTATGGATTGAGTAAGATCCTTCAAGTAAGTTGTCATCGGTGCATGCAATAAAAATTGCTCTCTAAATATGTATGATCTATTAGTGTGGAGAAAATAAGCTTTATATGATCTTGTGATGTGGAAGCAATAAAAGCGACGGATTGCATAATAAAGGTCCCTATCACAAGTGGCAATATAAAGTGACGTTCTTTCGCATTAAGATTTTGTGCATCCAACTATAAAAGTGCATGACAACCTCTGCTTCCCTCTGCGAAGGGCCTATCTTTTATTCTTGTCTTATACCTTATGCAAGAGTCATGGTGATCTTTACCTTTCCTTTTTACATTTTATCCTTTGGCAAGCACATTGTGTTGGAAAGATCCTGATATATATATATATATATATATATATATATATATATATATATATATATATATATATATATATATATATATGTATGTATATATATATATATATATATATATATATATATATATATATATATATATATATCCAATTGGAGTAAGGCATCATGAACTATTATTGTTGACATTACCCTTGAGGTAAAAGGTTGGGAGGCGAATCTATAAGCCCCTATATTTCTCTGTGTCTGATTAAAACTTTGAACCCATAAATATCACGTGAGTGTTAGCAATTGTGAAATACTAAATGATAGTTGAGTATGTGAAGTTTGCTGAATCAAAGCTCTGACATAGACTCTTCCTGAAAATAAGATGAATTGTAATTGTTTGATGACTAATAACACGGTTTGTTAGTTTTCAAGAAAGTTTATGATCTATAGCTAATGTTATGATATATAATGATGCTAGAAAAGGTGATTGAAATTATCATTGATCAAACTTGTGCACCTGCTAGCATTCACACATCATAAATTATTTCTTTTATCATTTACCTACTCGAGGACGAGCAGGAATTACGTATCAACACACCATATCTATTCCGGTGGCCTCATCAAGCCGCCCGCTGGCAAACCGGGAGCACCAACCGGTCTTGCTAGACCCTCTGCACACATCACATGTGCATGCTCTAGTATCAGTTGCCGCCATCTTCCGCTGTCCCACCTTCAGGAGTGATCAACGCATTCACCTTGCCAGGCCATACCATCATCACCGCCAGACAGTGCCACCATCCTGCACGTGTCCATCCACATGCATCCGTCGCTGAAAATCCGTTGTGCCATGCCGCCGAGACCCACCGCTGGCCTTACGATAGATGTAACACCGCTCCTCCCTAGGGAGAACGACAGTTAAGGAGTCGTCATCGTCCGATCCGGGAGACCCAGATCTAGGGTTTCCCCCAGAACATCCCGAACGTGGTGACGCAACCTGCAACGACCATGCCTCGAGTAGGAAACGACGTCAGAGAAGCCGCCATCTTCCGCCAAGACCGCAGTCAACATGATTTTCACCGGAAGCCGCGTAGCCCCGATCTCTCAACTGACTGGATCCGCGAGCACCCTTGCCATTTAGAGGAACGACACCGGAATGCCGGTAGAGGACATCCGACCATCCTACACCGGTCCCATCACGAGCCCCTGGCCGGCCAAAGCCATTCCTTAACGGATCTGGCCAAGACGCCAGATCCACGGCCGCTGCCGCCCATCACAGAGCCACAGAGCCCACCAGAGCACCCCGCCAGCCATGGTACCGCCGATTGCCGCGGCACGACCATGAAGCTGCCTTGAACGCCGTGCAGGTACCCTGCCCGAGGCTCCCCAGTCGCCTCCAGGGGTAGCCGCCACATCCTCCTGCCCTAGCATCTTTGGCACCGGGCGCCACTGCCACCGTGGCCAACGCCGACAGCAGTGGTAGTAAGGAGCTACTAGGGTGGAGTGGGGGTTGGGCGGCGCTGGGATCTAATCCCCCTGGCGTCGCCCTAGGGTGGTGGCGCAAGGGGGATAATGGTTGTTAGTCATTGATATTTTGTACTCCATCCGTCTTATATTGATGTAATAACGTATTATATTGTGGGATGGAGGGAGTATGTGGCTGCAATAAAGTCACTTCCTCGATTAAAATGTCACGGGAGGAGAACGTTTCCATGGTGAAGCTGACTGAGCAGGCAGAAAGGTACATGGGGATGTTTGAGACTTTGAGTACATGGAGAAGGTGGCTAAGACAGTATATGTTGACGAGATCACTATTGAGGAGCGTAACCTTCTATCCGTTGCAAACAAGAATGTGACTGGGGCTTGCCATGCTTCATGGCATATTGCCTCATCCATTGAACAGAGGAGGGACGATGAAAAGATGATCATTATTACTCTGAACAAGAAATAGCGTGGTGAGATTGAGTCTGAGCTAAGCAAGGTTTGTGATGGTGTCCTGAAGTTGCTTGATTCACACCTTGTGCCCATGTGTACCGCTGAGTCGAAGCTGTTTTACCTCAAGATGAAGAGTGATTATCACATGTTAGTTTGTATTAATTTCTTGTATGTTTATGAGGGTAGCAATTTTTTTATGTAGCAGCAATTGCATTTCTTCATGTTTGGTATGCTGGTTACCAATATCAAAATTATTTATCCAACAGTTTACTGTGTACTAGGTTATCAAAACGCTCGCTCAGGTTATCATGAGACCAACCGACTCGCCATTCTGGAAAGGGCTTATGAGAACGAAGGACCTGTTCTTTCGTAGGGTCAAATTCTTGGTTGGCAATGAGACATGAACAAGGTTTTGGGACGATATGTGGTTAGGAGAGATGCCCTTGGTCGTAGAATATCCCACCCTGTATAACATTGTGCAACGTAAAGAGGATTACGTAGGCACAGTTCTACATACGATTCCCTTAAATATTCAGTTCAGACGCGCGTTAGTTGTTGAGTGATGGACTGCATGGATGCACTTGGTTTGGAAATTTATAGATGTTCAACTCTCCGACCAACCGGATTCGACGCAATAGAAATTAGCTAAGAATGGGGTATTTACGGTAAAATCTTTCTATATGGATTTGATTAATCCTGGCCCAATCTCGAGATTGTTGCTTATTTGGAAGATTAAGGTTCCTTTGCGCATTAAAATTTTTATATGGTTTGTCCACAAGCAAGTAATTCTCACCAAGGACAACTTAATCAAGAGACGATAGGTAGGTAGTTCACGGTGTTGCTTTTGTGATCATGATGAAACAATACAACATTTATTCCTTGAATGCCCACTCGCCAAATTGCTTTGGAGAACGATTCATATAGCCTTCAACATTAATCCTCCAGTTGACATTGCATCGTTGTTTGAAACGTGGTTAACTGGGGTTGAACATACTACTGCGGCTTGTATTCGGATCGGAATATGTGCACTTCTGTGGGCTATATGGAACTGTAGGAATGATTTTATATTTAACAGACGACACAATTTAACTTTCTTGCAGGTCATCTTCAGAGCTACCGCTTGGATCTGTACATGGGCCTTACTCACTCCTATGGAATCTAGTGAGCCTTTGGTTACTGGGTGCAACCAGTGGGAGATGGTAGCACAGGCTATATGATGGCGGTCGCATAACAGGATAGCAGTCTAGGGAGCTTATCCTTCATATTGCCATACTGGTTGTGATTGTCAGCATGTACTTTTATTTTTGCTTCGCTCCGCTTGCGAGCTGTAATACATTGATGACTTTGTGCTACTTCACGAACTTTTAATAAGATGGCTGCATGCATCATTATGATGCAGAGACCGGGGATACGCCTCCATTTCAAAAAAAGAACTGCCCCAAAATTATATTGTGGGATGGAGGGAGTATGTGGCTGCAATAAAGTCACTTCCTCGATTAAAATGTCGCGGGAGGAGAACGTTTCCATGGCGAAGCTGACTGAGCAGGCAGAAAGGTACATGGGGATGTTTGAGACTTTGAGTACATGGAGAAGGTGGCTAAGACAGTAGATGTTGACGAGATCACTATTGAGGAGCATAACCTTCTATCCGTTGCGAACAAGAATGTAACTGGGGCTTGCCATTCTTCATGGCATACTGTCTCATCCATTGAACGGAGGAGGGACGATGAAAAGAGGATCATTGTTACTCTGAACAAGAAATAGCGTGGTGAGATTGAGTTTGAGCTGAGCAAGGTTTGTGATGGTGTCCTGAAGTTGCTTGACTCACACCTTGTGCCCATGTGTACCGCTGAGTCGAAGCTGTTTTACCTCAAGATGAAGAGTGATTATCACAGGTTAGTTTGTATTAATTTCTTGTATGTTTATGAGGGTAGAATTTTTTTTTATCTAGCAGCAATTGCATTTCTTCATGTTTGGTATGCTGGTTACCAATATCAAAATTATTTATCCAACAGTTTACTGTGTACTAGGTTATCAAAATGCTCGCTCAGGTTATCATGAGATCAACCGACTCGCCATTCTGGAAAGGGCTTATGAGAACGAAGGACCTATTCTTTCGTAGGGTCAAATTCTTGATTGGAAATGGGATGTGAACAAGGTTTTAGGAGGATATGTGGTTAGGAGAGACGTCCTTGGCCGTACAATATCCCACCCTGTATAACATTGTGCAATGTAAGGAGGATTACGTAGGCACAGTTCTACATACGATTCCCTTAAATATTCAGTTCAGACGCGCGTTAGTTGGTGGTTAGCGATGGACTACATGGATGCACTTGGTTCGGAGGTTGATAGATGTTCAACTCTTCGACCAACCGGATTTGGCGCAATGGAAATTAGCTAAGAGTGAGGTATTTACGATAAAATCTTTCTATATGGATTTGATTAATTCTAGCCCAATCTCGAGGTCGTTGCATATTTGGAAGATTAAGGTTCCTTTGCATTAAATTTTTTATGTGGTTTGTCCACAAGCAAGTAACTCTCACCAAGGACAACTTAATTAAGAGGCGATGGGTAGGTAGTTCACGGTGTTGCTTTTGTGATCATGATGAAACAATACAACATTTATTCCTTGAATGCCCACTCGCCAAATTGCTTTGGAGAACGATTCATATAGCCTTCAACATTAATCCTCCAGTTGACATTGCATCGTTGTTTGGAACGTGGTTAACTGGGGTTGAACATACTACTGCGGCTCGTATTCGGATCGGAATATGTGTGCTTCTGTGGGCTATATGGAACTATAGGAACGATTTGATATTTAACAGACAACACAATTTAAATTTCTTGCAGGTCATCTTCAGAGCTACCGCTTGGATCCATACATGGTCCTTACTTACTCCTATGAAATCCAGGGAGCCTTTGATTATTGGGTGCAACCAGTGGAAGATGGTAGCACATGCTATATTCAACCGGTTCGGATGGCGGTCGCATAACAGGATAGGAGTCTACGGAGCTTATACTTCATATTGCCATACCGGTTGTGATTGTCAGCATGTACTTTTATTTTTGCTTCGCTCCGCTTGCGAGCTGTAATACTTTGATGAGTTTATGCTATCTAAACATAATTCATCACAACGCCAACCAGTCTAAGACACAAAACTTCATAAGAGAATCAAGATAGCAACTATCTAAAGACATCATCTATGACTTCCATATGTTTTAACATGCCGTATGAATGAATTGATGGTACTCCTATTCTTGCATTAGAGCAACACTAGCACAGTCTCCATATGGATTCGTTGACTTTAAGTCAGGTAACTTAGTGTCACCGATATGTGGGCGATCGGTTTATAGCCCCACATGTCGGTGACCCTAAGTCACGACTTAAAGTTAGTGAACCCAACCAGCGTCCCACTTGTCATTTAGACAACAATTCAATTTCATTCCTCAATAATGGAAGTTTATCGGTATCGATATCAACATCAATTTCCACTAGGATTTCAACTTGGATTTACAAAATTAATTTTAAGAAGGATTGCAACTAGGAGTTTAACAACCATAAGTGACCTCGCAAGCGGGGAGGCTTGGCTGCGTCGACTTCCGCGAACACGCGGTTGATGAACGCATGTGCGTCTGGATGCGAGACAAGGCCACATCCTTGAAGGCCAGCGTGAGGGTGTCCTCTCTTTTCGGTTTGGCGGCTATGCTTCAAGTACTCGAGGGCTGCGAGCCTCGCCGACGGCTGATTCAGCCTTCGATGTGCGTCCTCCTCCACCCACTCGAGTAGTGGCACACCTCTCCTAGAACTTCCTCTCGGCGCGGTCCTCTTGGTCTCGTCGGAAAAGGTCTCTGGGTGGGCACGGCCGCACCGACATGGTCAATTTGTGGGAGTATGTCGGCGACGAGGATCGGTGGGTAGAGGAGAGTGTGGTTGCACCAGCGTAGCGGGCCGATGAGAGTATATATGAGAGATTTTACGGTGCAATTTACTAGTCCAAGCAACGAGTAGTATTGAGCTATATCAGCCGTCCATCGTGTGGGTATTCGGGCAATTCACCATCGGGTTTTTATTTCATTTTATAAGGGCAATTTAGTCCGAGTGTGTGATAGTCTACGCCCGTAGGAAAACACGATTGGTTGCCGCACCCTCGGCAGCCGTCAACCGAACGCCCTCGCTGGCGATCTGCGGCTGCGCCTCCGCGTTCGTCCGGTCCTGGCCTGCGATGGTCTACCGATAGTCCAAGGCACGAGCCGTCTCTCTCTGCATCTCCTGCATGCTCACCTTGTCGGTCATCCAAGCAACAGAATCTGCCGTCATCCTCGATCTCCATGTGCATCTCCGCATGCCCAACTTGTTTCATTAGCATGGACGGTTGATATACCCATCTGCTGGAGTAAATGGAAGATTGCGTTGAAGATAATGATTGAGAATAAGTTTTTTTGTCCTGGGACTCGGGAGAAGCAAGATGATTAGATGACCAAATGGTGAATTTGGTCGTGTGCATTGTAATCTGATTTATTTGGTTCCTGGTCTAGAGCTTACATTTATGTAGTAGTCAATACATGTCTTGATCCACTTTGTTATTTTCTCCATTTTATTCTCAACACCCTTCTGCTTTTAGATCAACTCCAATGGGGCGATCCATTTGGTCTGCCGCCGTCCGTTTGGTTCGGCACGGACAGAAAAGGCGGCCCAACGCGCCAACCCAAACGGACGCGCGTCCGTTTTTCATCCGCGGGCGACCCATTTCCGGCCCATTTTTGAGTGGAATTGCGTTGGCGCGGACACGCGATGGACGTGCGCGCGCTCGCCTTCTCCTCTCCCAGGCCCGCTGGTCGGTGGCACATTGGCCTCCCCCCTCACTGTTGGAAATATGCCCTAGAGGCAACAATAAAAGCATTATTATTATATTTCCTTGTTCATGATAATTGTCTTTTATTCATGCTATAACTGTATCATACGGAAATCATGATACACGTGTGAATACATAGACCACAATACGTCCCTAGTGAGCCTCTAGTTGACTAGCTCGTTGGTCGACAAATAGTCATGGTTTCCTGACTATGGACATCAGATGTCATTGACAACGGGATCACGTCATTAGGAGAATGACGTGATGGACAAGACCCAATCCTAAGCATAGCACAAAGATCGTGTAGTTCGTTTTGCTAGAGCTTTTCCAAATGTCAAGTATCTCTTCCTTAGACCGTGAGATCGTGTAACTCCCGGATACCGTAGGAATGCTTTGGGTGTACCAAACGTCACAACGTAACTGGGTGACTATAAAGGTGCATTACAGGTATCTCCGAAAGTGTCATTGGGTTGACACGGATCGAGACAGGATTTGTCACTCCGCATGACGGAGAGGTATCACTGGGCCCACTCGGTAGTGCATCATCATAATGAGCTCAAAGTGATCAAGTGTCCGGTCACGGGATCATGCACTCTGATACGAGTAAAGTGACTTGCGGTAACGAGACTAAACGAGGTATTGGGATATCGACGATCGAGTCTCGGGCAAGTAACATACCGTCGACAAAGGGAATAGCATACGGGTTGCTTGAACCCTCGACATCGTGGTTCATCCGATGACAACATCGAGGCGTGTGGGAACCAACATGGGTATCCAGATCCCGCTGTTGGTTATTGACCGAGAGCGTCTCGGTCATGTCTGCATGGCTCCCGAACCCGTAGGGTCTACACACTTAAGGTTCGGTGACGCTAGGGTTAATAGGAAGACTTGTATGTGATTACCGAATGTTGTTCGGAGTCCCGGATGAGATCCCGGACGTCACGAGGAGTTCCGGAATGGTCCGGAGGTAAAGATTTATATATGGGAAGTCGTCAAACGGACACCGGAAAAGTTTGGGTCATATCGGTTTATGGAGGGTCCACCGAAAGGTTCCGGAGGACCACGGGAGGGGCCACCCCTTTGGGGCCACTTGGGCTGCGTGGGAGGCAGCCAGCCCCTGGTGGGCTGGGCGCACCCCCTCCCCTTGGCCCATGCGCCTAGGGTTGAGGGGGAACCCTAAGGGGGGCGCCCCCCTTGCTTGGGGGGCAAGCCCCCCTCCCCTTGGCCGCCGCCCCCCCCTCTAGATGCATCTAGAGGGGCCGCCCTCCTCCCTTCCCCTATAAATAGAGGGGTAGAGGGAGGCTGCACACACCATTGAAGGCGCAGCCCTCCCTCCCAACACCTCTCCTCCTCCGCATAAGCTTGGCGAAGCCCTGCCGGAGAACAGTCACTCCATCTGCATCACGCCGTCGTGCTGCCATTGGAGTTGTCTTCCTCAACCTCTCCTTCCTCCTTGCTGGATCAAGATGAAGGAGACGCCGTCGTCCCGTACGTGTGTTGAACGCGGAGGTGCTGTCCGTTCAGCACTTGGTCATCGGTGATCGGAATCACGTTGGGAACGTCTTCATCATCACCACTCCCTCCAACGCTTCCGTACTCGATCTACAAGTGGTATGTAGATGCAAACTCTCTCTCGTGACTCGTTGCTTAGATGAACTCATAGATAGATCTTGGTGAAACCGTAGAAAGATTTTAATTTTCTGCAACGTTCCCCAACAGTGGCATCATGAGCTAGGTCTATGCGTAGTTCTCTTTGCACGAGTAGAACACAATTTAGTTGTGGGCGTGGATCTTGTCAATTTACTTGCCGCTACTAGTCTTATCTTGCTTCCGCGGTATTGTGGGATGAAGCGCCCGGACCAACCTTACACGTGCGCTTACGTGAGACCGGTTCCACCGACTAACATGCACTAGTTGCATAAGGTGGCTGGCGGGTGTCCGCTCTCCTACTTTAGTTGGAGCGGATTCGATGAAAAGGGTCCTTATGAAGGGTAAATAGAAGTTGACAAGATCACGTTGTGGTTATTCGTAGGTAAGTAAACGTTCTTGCTAGAACCCAATTGCAGCCACGTAAAAGATGCAACAACAATTAGAGGACGTCTAACTTGTTTTTGCAGCAATTGTCATGTGATGTGATATGGCCAAGTTGTGATGAATGATGAATGACATATTGTGATGTATGAGATCAAGTTCTTGTAATAGGAATCACGACTTGCATGTCGATGAGTATGACAACCGGCAGGAGCCATAGGAGTTGTCTTTATTTTGTATGACCTGCGTGTCATTGAAGAACGCCATGTAACTTACTTTACTTTATTGCTAAACGCGTTAGCCATAGAAGTAGAAGTAGTCGTTGGCGTGACAACTTCATGGAGGCACAATGATGGAGATCATGATGATGGAGATCATGGTGCCATGCGGTGACAAGATGATCATGGAGCCTCAAGATGGAGATCAATGGAGCTTTATGATATTGGCCATATCATGTCACTACTATATAATTGCATGTGATGTTTATTATGTTAATACATCTTGTTTACTTAGAACGACGGTAGTAAATAAGATGATCCTTACAACAATTTCAAGAAGTGTTTCCCTAAGCGTGCACCGTTGCTAAAGTTCGTCGCTTCTAAGCACCACGTGATGATCGGGTGTGATGGATTCTTACGCTCACATACAACGGTGTAAGACAGATTTACACACGCGAAAACACTTAGGGTTTACTTGACGAGCCTAGCATGTACAAACATGGCCTCGGAACACGGAGACCGAAAGGTCGAACACGAGTCGTATAGAAGATACGATCAACATGAGAATGTTCACCGATGATGACTAGTCCGTCTCACGTGATGATCGGACACGGCTTAGTCGACTCGGATCGTGTAACACTTAGATGACTAGAGGATGTCTAATCTGAGTGGGAGTTCATTTAAATAATTTGATTAGATGAACTTAATTATCATGAACTTAGTCTAAAACTTTTGAATGATATGTCTTGTAGATCAAATGGCCAACGCCATGTCAACTTGAACTTCAACGCGTTCCTAGAGAAAACCAAGCTGAAAGATGACGGCAAGAACTATACGGATCGGGTCCGGAACTTGAGGATCATCCTCATAGCTGCCAGAAACAATATGTCCTAGAAGGACCACTAGGTGACGCCTCCGTCTGCAGAACCAAGACATTATGAATGCTTGGCAGTCTCGTGCCGATGATTACTCCCTCGTTCGGTGCGGCATGCTTTACAGCTTAGAACCGGGCTCCAAAAGCGTTTTGAGCATCACGGAGCATATGAGATGTTCGAGGAGCTGAAACTTGTTTTCCAAGCTCACGCCCGGTCGAGAGATATGACATCTCCGACAAGTTCTATAGTTGTAAGATGGAGAAAACAGTTACTGTCGGTGAGCACATTCTCAAGATGTGCAGGTTGCACAACCGTATGACCCAGTGAATATTAACCTCCCCGATGAGGCGGTCATTGACAGAATCCTCGATCGCTCCCACCAAGCTATAAGAGCTTTGTGATGAACTACAACATGCAGGGGATGGTAAAGACCATTCTGAAGTGTTCTCTATCTTTGAAGTCACCGAGGTTGAGATCAAGAAAGAACATCAAGTGTTGATGGTCAATAAGACCACTAAGTTCAAGAAGGGCAAGGGCAAGAAGAACTTCAAGAAGGACGGCAAGGAGGTTGCGCGCCGTAAGCAAGTTGCCGGAAGAAGTCAAAGAATGGACCCAAACCGAGACCGAGTGCTTTTATTGCAAGGGAGGGGTCATCGAAGCGGAACTGCCCCAAATACTTAGCGGACAAGAAGGCCGCAACACCAAAGGTATATTTGATATACATGTAATTGATGTGTACTTTACCGAAGACTCGTAGTAACTCCCGGTATTTGATACGGTGCCGTTGCTCATATTTGTAACTCACAGCAGGAGCTGCGGAATAAGCGGAGATCGGCAAAGGACGAGGTGACGATCTTGCGCGTCGGGAATGGTTCCAGAGTCGATGTGATCGCCGTCGCACGCTACCTCTTCATTTACCTACGGGATTAGTGATGAACCTTAATAATTGTTATTTGGTGCCAAGTTTGAGCATGAATATTGTATCCGGATCTCGTTTAATGCGAGATGGCTACTCATTTAAATCCGAGAATAATGGTTGTTCTATTTATATGAGAGATATGTTTTATGGTCATGCTCCGATGGTCAATGGTTTATTCTTAATGAATCTCGGCGTAGTATTACACATGTTTATAGCGTGAATACCAAAAGATGTAAAGTTGATAACGATAGTCCCACATACTTGTGGCACGCCGCCTTGGTCACATTGGTGTCAAGCGCATGAAGAAGCTCCATCTTGATGGACTTTTGGAGTCTTTAGATTATGAATCGTTTGACACATGCGAACCATGCCTCATGGGCAAGATGACCAAGACTCCGTTCTCCGGAACAATGGAGCGAGCAACCAACTTATTGGAAATCATACATACCGATGTGTGCGGTCCAATGAGCGTTGAGGCTCATGGAGGATATCGTTATGTTCTCACTCTCACAGATGACTTGAGTAGATATGGGTATGTCTACTTGATGAATCACAAGTCTGAGA
The DNA here is from genome assembly GCA_021605205.1 of Aegilops longissima. Lineage (NCBI taxonomy): Eukaryota > Viridiplantae > Streptophyta > Magnoliopsida > Poales > Poaceae > Aegilops > Aegilops longissima. The sequence continues at coordinate 596,958,340 of CM038682.1, read as the reverse complement.
CCTTTGAAAAGTTCAAAGAATTTCAGAATGAAGTAGAGAATCAACGTGACCGAAAGATAAAATTCTTACGATCAGATCGTGGAGGAGAATATTTAAGTCACGAATTTGGTACGCACTTAAGAAAATGTGGAATCGTTTCACAACTAATGCCGCCCGGAACACCTCAAGCGTAACGGTGTGTCCGAACGTCGAATCGCACTCTATTGGATATGGTGCGGTCTATGATGTCTCTTACTGATTTACCGCTATCATTTTGGGGATCGCTCTAGAGACAGCTACATTCACTTTAAATAGGGCACCGTCTAAGTCCGTTGAGACGACACCGTATGAATTATGGTTTGGGAAGAAACCTAAGCTGTCGTTTCTAAAAGTTTGGGGATGCGATGCTTATGTCAAGAAACTTCAACTTGAAAAGCTCGAACCCAAGTCGGAAAAATGCGTCTTCATAGGATACCCTAAAGAAACCATTGGGTATACCTTCTACTTAAGATCCGAGGGCAAGATCTTTGTTGCCAAGAACGGAACCTTTTCGGAAAAGAGTTTCTCTCGAAAGAAGTAAGTGGGAGGAAAGTAGAACTCGATGAAGTACTACCTCTTGAACAGGATAGTAGTGCAGCTCAGAAAGTGTTCTGTGATGCCTACACCAAGCAAGAGGAAATTAATTATGATGATCAAGGTACTTGAATCAAGTTGCTCTTGAACCTCGAGGTCCACAAGGACACGTTCCGCACTGAGTGGTACGGCAACCCTGTCACGGAAATCATGTTGTTAGACAACGGTGAACCTTCAAACTATGAAGAAGCGATGGCGGGCCCAGATTCCAACAAATGGCTAGAAGCCATGAAATCCGAGATAGAACCCATGTATGAAAACAAAGTGTGGACTTTGACCGACTTGCCGATGATCGGCGAGCGATAGAAAACAAATGGATCTTTAAGAAGAAGACGGACGCGGATGGTAATGTCACCATTTATAAAGCTCGACTTGTCGCTAAGGGTTATCGGCAAGTTCAAAGGATTGACTACGATGAGACTTTTTCTCCGTGGCGAAGCTTAAGTCCGTCCAATCATGTTAGCAATTGTCGCATACTATGATTATGAGATATGGCAGATGGACGTCAAAACAGCGTCCTTAACGGTTATCTTAAGGAAGAGCTGTATATGATACAACCGAAGGTTTTGTCGATCCTAAGAATGTCGGCAAAGTATGCAAGCTCCAATGATCCATTTATGGGCTGGTGCAAGCATCTCGGAGTTGGAACATTCGCTTTGATGAGATGATCAAAGCGTTTGGGTTTATGAGACTTATGGAGAAGCCTGCGTTTACAAGAAAGTGAGTGGGAGCTCAGAGCATTTCTCATATTATATGTAGATGACATACTTTTGATGGGAAATGATATAGAATTCTTGGACAGCATTAAGGCCTACTTGAATAAGTGTTTTCAATGAAGGACCTTGGAGAAGCTGCTTATATATTAGGCATCAAGATCTATAGAGATAGATCGAGACGCCTCATAGGTCTTTCACAAAGCACATACCTTGATAAGATTTTGAAGAAGTTCAAAATGGATCAGTCCAAGAAGGGTTCTTGCTCAGATTGCAAGGTATGAGATTGAGCTCAGCTCAATGCCCGACCACGGCAAAAGATAGAGAAGAGATGAGTGTCATCCCTATGCCTCAGCCATAGGATCTATTATGTATGCCATGCTGTGTATCGGACCTGATGTAAACCTTGCCGTAAGTTTGGTAGGAAGGTACCAAAGTAATCCCGCAAGGAACACCGGACAGCGGTCAAGAATATCCTGAAGTACCGAAAAGGACAAAGTACATGTTTTCGTTTATGGAGGTGACGAAGAGCTCGTCAGTAACAGGTTACGCCGACGCTTAGCTTCGACACAGATCCGATGACTCTAAGTCACAAACCGGATCGTGTATATGTTGAATGGTGGAGCAAGATGGCTGGTGCAGTGCATTTGCAAGCGAAGCGTCGTGGCGGGATCTACATGTGAAGCGGAGTACATGGCAGCCTCGGAGGCAGCGATGAAGCAATTTGGGTGAAGGAGTTCATCACCGACCTAGGAGTCATACCCAATGCGTCGGGGCCGATCAAACTCTTCCGTGACAACTTTGGAGCTATTGCACTTGCCAAGGAGCCAGGTTTCACAAGAAGACCAGCACATCAAGCGTCGCTTCAACTCCATCCGTGAAAATGTTCGGGATGGAGACATAGAAATTTGTAAAGTGCATACAGATCTGAATGTCGCAGATCCGCTGACTAAACCTCTTCAGCGGGCAAAACATGATCAACACCGAACTCTATGGGTGTTCGATTCATCACAATGTAAACTAGATTATTGACTCTAGTGCAAGTGGGAGACTGTTGGAAATATGCCCTAGAGGCAATAATAAAAGCATTATTATTATATTTCCTTGTTCATGATAATTGTCTTTTATTCATGCTATAAGCTGTATCATCACGGAAATCATGATACACGTGTGAATACATAGACCACAATACGTCCCTAGTGAGCCTCTAGTTGACTAGCTCGTTGGTCGACAGATAGTCATGGTTTCTCGACTATGGACATCGATGTCATTGATAACGGATCACGCCATTAGGAGAATGACGTGATGGACAAGACCCAATCCTAAGCATAGCACAAAGATCGTGTAGTTCGTTTTGCTAGAGCTTTTCCAAATGTCAAGTATCTCTTCCTTAGACCGTGAGATCGTGTAACTCCCGGATACCGTAGGAATGCTTTGGGTGTACCAAACGTCACAACTTAACTGGGTGACTATAAAGGTGCATTACAGGTATATCCGAAAGTGTCTGTTGGGTTGACACGGATCGAGACAGGGATTTGTCACTCCGTATGACGGAGAGGTATCACTGGGCCCACTCGGTAGTCATCATCATATTGAGCTCAAAGTGATCAAGTGTCTGGTCACGGGATCATGCACTACGGTACGAGTAAAGTGACTTGACGGTAACGAGACTAAACGAGGTATTGGGATACCGACGATCGAGTCTCGGGCAAGTAACATACCGTCGACAAAGGGAATAGCATCGAGGTTGCTTGAACCCTCGACATCGTGGTTCATCCGATGACAACATCGAGGCGTGTGGGAACCAACATGGGTATCCAGATCCCGCTGTCGGTTATTGACCGGAGAGCGTCTCGGTCATGTCTACATGTCTCCCGAACCCGTAGGGTCTACACACATAAGGTTCGGTGACGCTTAGGGTTAATAGGAAGACTTGTATGTGATTACCGAATGTTGTTCGAGTCTGGATGAGATCCGGATGTCACGAGGAGTTCGGAATGGTCCGGAGGTAAAGATTTATATATGGGAAGTCGTCAAGCAGACACGGAAAAGTTTGGGTCATATCGGTTTTATGGAGGGTCCACCGAAAGGTTCCGGAGGACCACGGGAGGGCCCACCCTTTCGGGGCCACTTGGGCTGCGTGGGAGGCAGCCAGCCCCTGGTGGCTGGGCGCACCCCTCCCTTGGCCCATGCGCCTAGGGTTGAGGGGGAACCCTAGGGGGCGCCTTGCTTGGGGGCAAGCCCCCTCCCTTGGCCGCCCCTCTAGATGCATCTAGAGGGGCCGCCCTCCTCCCTTCCCTATAAATAGAGGGGTAGAGGGAGGGCTGCACACACCATTGAAGGCGCAGCCCTCCTCCCAACACCTCTCCTCCTCCGCATAAGCTTGGCGGCCTGCGGAGAACAGTCCTCCATCCGCATCACGCCGTCGTGCTGCCATTGGAGTTGTCTTCCTCAACCTCTCCTTCCTCCTTGCTGGATCAAGACGAAGGAGACGCCGTCGTCCGCACGTGTGTTGAACGCGGAGGTGTTGTCCGCTCAGCACTTGGTCATCGGTGATCGGAATCACGTTAGAACGTCTTCATCATCACCACTCCCTCGAACGCTTCCGTACTCGATCTACAAGTGGTATGTAGATGCAAACTCTCTCTCGTGACTCGTTGCTTAGATGAACTCATAGATGGATCTTGGTGAAACCGTAGAAAAATTTTAATTTTCTGCAACGTTCCCCAGCACTCACCCCCCAGCCAACAGCAACCCTCGCCCGCCTTCTTCGTCGCCGACGCCGCCACCCATTTTTTGCGGCTACTACGCCGCCTGCCGCCACCTCCACATCCGCCCAGCAATGCCGCCCACTCCCGTCGCCCGCCTCCACATCTCGCCAACTGGATCACACAGTGATATCAACGTGCTTCAGCGCTCGTCGGTGTTTGCTAGGCTTGCCAAAGACAACGCCCCACGGTGAACTTCATCGCCGACGCCACAATGGCCCGAAGTGAGCAGAAGACTTTCCGCATGCGTCTTCAGACTTTGCATGAGCGGCATCGGCAAGCCACAAAGACATTGCGCGAGCGCCGAGCCCGTGGACGGCCGGACGAACCCATGCCCGCAAACCTTGGCGGCGGCGGCGGATGAACCCGTACTGCATGTTGCGATGCATCCTTCCTCGGGCGCGGAGAGGCTCCCGCACCACTCCATCGTTTTGGGGCAGCGGCCGGCGGCGAAGAAGCCAAACCGCGGAATCGCGGCCCGCCCACACGGGGAGGAGGAGGCCTCGTGCGGCGTGGCGGCCTTCTGTCGTGCTCTCGCTGGAATCTTGGGCGGCGCCGCGGCGCCGAGGGGAGAGGATAGGTGGTTGGTTGGGGAAAGCGGGATGAAATGTCCCTCTACCAACCGCTTCGCTTATATGCGGGCACCGCAGCGAGGGGAAACCAGCGTTTTCCCGGGTCGGGAGGATTTTGCGCGCCCCAAAATTTTTGCGGGCAGGCGGGATGCGGGTCTGATCGGGCTGGTTTTTCTGCCCAGCCCGCATTTTGGCGGTTATTTTGTGGGTCGGGGCAGGATGCGGGTCTGCTAGAGTTGCTCTTACATACACCTCACATCTTGATATGCACGAGGAACATGATGCCACCAATGTTCATTTGTTCATCATGCAAAATCCAGCGAGTAGAGAAGGGAAATTAAACGCTCATTACTAGGGAGTTTAAAGGAAACTTCAAATTTGATCACATTATAGCTTCTCACATATCTTGATCTACATAATGGGGATGAATATTTTGTAATGAAAATGATTAGCTTTGGACAAAGTGCTGCAACATGCATGCGATCCATTTTGTTGGCTTCTCGTGAGAAGCTAACGGGTAGTCTGACCATACGAGGAGATTGTTTTACGAGACGCCGGAGGAGGCAGAGGAGGGGCCTCCCACCGCTCGATTCGGCACGCATGGGGTGGAGGCAATGGTGTCGGCCTGCTGCGTCGGAGCTACCGGACGGCAGAGAGATGAGGCGATGGTTGTCACGCCGCTAACCCTAGCGCCGCATGCTGCTTGGGAGCAAGAGAAATTGAAGGAATGGATCGGCCCTTCACCGCCGCCATCATCGATTCGTTTCTTTTCGAAAATGCTCCTTGCCTCAAGGGATTTGTTTGGTTTCACTACCGTTTTGCCCTTTGATCAATAAATACTACTCACCATAGCTCCTAGTATTGTTGAATTTGGGCCCTTGGATCGGATCGATGGATGGCTCATATTCATTTGTCCCTACCGTAAAAGACCTCCAGGAATAAATGCGAGCACCAGAATTTAAACCCTGGTGCGCTGGGGATACCATAATTCCTCTAACCATCCAACCACAGGTTGGTTCGTAGGTGCCAGTTCTATCTTGACATGTTGAACAAGTGCAACTCGGGAGGTGCAGGACCCAGTGCATCTTTCAGATATTTAACAGGCAAATTCACATATTGATTTGTAGTATGCTCTGTTGTACTGGGAGTATTGTTGCTCTCTACCTTGTTGCCTTGTTGGTTTAATGGAATTAAGTTAGAAATGGAATAACTCCGCATTGTTGTTCGTTGTATGTGCTGGTCTTCCAGCTCTATGTGCCTGCCAATTTCCTGTGCATTAATAACCTGTGCTGGTTGGCAAAAAATCATAATGTATGTACATGCCTTATGCTAGTTAAACATGGCTTACCAGAGCAAACCTACACACGGTTTAACCGAATGGGAGATGGTGGCAGTGATGTCAGTGGCTAGGAGGGACTCAATCCTCACCCGGGGGTCAAGTGGTGATCACCCAATCCCTCAGGGATATGATATGAAGGATTGGAGAGCAAGTTAGGATCAACAACGCTGACCAACTATACAAGCACATCCTCGATTTGCCGGATATGCTACGGTCAACAAATACACATATAAGTATTCATATCTCGCCGTCCCAGAGCGCCTCGGGTGATTTGTAAGGCCCGTCGGGCGACATGAAACGATCCCCCAGAGTCACCCTCCTCTGCGGTATTGTGGCAATCATCCCATTCTCCTCCTCGCTCAACTCCCAGTCGAAGATCTCCAGGTTCTGCTTCAACCTCTCATTGTTATAGCTCCTCGCCACCAAGCACACATGACACACCCTGCTCGTATAGCCACCTCAACGCCACCTGTACAAATCATTGGAAGACATGGTTGATTTCTATTGAAGTTCCAAAACATAATAAATATATCAAATTTTAAACTTTGTAGGTATAACTTTTTTTCACCAAACTATTTTTTCACAGTGCAAGATTTGGTGCATAGAATCTTTTCTTTCACTTTCGAATGTTCCATAGGATTTGAATTTTTCCAAAAGTTTGTTTACCTTTTAAAGGTAATAATGCAAACTACTTCAAGACTCAGCATGCTAAGAGCAACTCTAGCAGTATCACCATATCGGCCCCATCGGCATAATAACCGCCAATATGACGATTCGGGCCGAAAATGCCACTTTCGTAGAATTGTCATCTGGCTCTCGGCCTGCATAATTTATGGAGCGCGCTCTATATTGAGCCCATGAAACTCCAAATTTGGAGGCTCGGGAGCTTCATATGGAGGGCGCGACATCCGCTCACGCGCGAGTGAAGTTTCAACCCGGCCTCCTCCTACCGTGCGCAGCCCGGTCAATGGCGCTGTGGTCCGTATTTCTGTCGCTTCTGCCCTGGCCGATGCCTCAACCGTTTATCCATCGGGAAGAGCCCCCGTTAATGGCCGCCGCAGCATTTCGCATTCGTTTCCCACTTGCACATGGCAAATCTACCTCGATTCCCTCTGGAGCACGCTCATTCGTGGGTATATATACGAGGTCTTTTAGGGTAGAGACAAATGAATATGAGCCATCCATCGATCCGATCCAAGGGCCCAAATTCAACAATACTAGGAGCTATGGTGAGTAGTATTTATTGATCAAAGGGCAAAACCGGTAGTGAAACCAAACAAATCCCGAGGCAAGGAGCATTTTCGAAAAGAAACGAATCGGACGAGCGGCGGTGAAGGGCCGATCCATTCCCTTCAAGTTCTCTTGCTCCCAAGCAGCATGCGGCGCTAGGGTTAGCGTCACGACAACCATCGCCTCATCTCTCGTCGTCCGGTAGCTCCGACGCAGCAGGCCGACAGCCATTGCCTCCACCCCATGCGTGCGAATCGAGCGGCTGGGAGGCCCTCTTCCGCCTCCTCCGAGCGTCTCGCAAAACAATCTCCTCGTATGGTCGTATTCCACGTTAGCTTCTCACGAGAAGCCAACAAAATGGATCGCATGCATGTTGCAGCACTTTGTCCAGGCTAATCATTTTCATTACAAAAATATTCATCCCCATTATGTAGATCAGTATATGTGAGAAGCTATAATGTGATCAAATTTGAAGTTTCCTTTAAACTCCCTAGTAATGAACGTTTAATTTCCCCTTCTCTACTCGCTGGATTTTGCATGATGAACAAATGAACATTGACTGGCATCATGTTCCTCGTGCATATCAGTATGTGAGGTGTATGTAAGAGCAACTCTAGCAGACCCCGCATCCTGCCCCGACCCACAAAATAACCGCCAAAATGCGGGCTGGGGCAGAAAAACCAGCCCGATCAGACCCCGCATCCCGCCCCGGCCCGCAAAAATTTTTGGGGGGCGCGGCAAAATCCCTCCCCCGACCCGGGAAAACGCGGGTTTCCCCCTCGCGGCTGCGGTGCCCTGCATATAAGCGGAAGCGGTTGGTAGAGGGGACATTTCATCCCACGCTTTCCCCAACCAACCACCTCTCCTCTCCCCCTCGCGCCGCCGCCGGCGGCCGCCCAAGATTCCAGCAGGAGCACGACAGAAGGCCGCCACGCGCACGAGGCCTCCCCTCCCTCCCCCCGTGTCGGCGGGCCGCCGGATTTCCGCCGGATTTGGCTTCTTCCGGCCGCCGGCCGCTGCCCCAAAACGATGGAGTGGTCTGGGAGCCTCTCCGCAGCCTGTGGAAGGATGCATCGCAACATGCAGTACGGTTCATCCGCCGCCGCCGCCAAGGTTTGCGGGCATGGGTTCGTCCGGCCGTCCACCGGCTCGGCGCTCGCGCAATGTCTTTGTGGCTTGCCGATGCCGCTCATGCAAGGCGACGATCGCATGCGGAAAGTCTTCGCTCACCGGGCCATTGTGGCGTCGGCGTGAAGTTCACCGGTGGGATGTTGTCTTTGGCAAGCCTAGCAAACACCGACAAGCGCCAAGCACGTTGATATCACTTGTGTGATCCGGTTGGCGAGATGTGGAGGCGGGCGACGGGAGTGGGCGGCATTCTTGGCGGATGTGGAGGTGGCGGCAATGGCGAGTAGCCGCAAAAAATGGGTGGCGGCGTCGGCGACAAAGAAGGCGGGCGAGGTTCTGTTGTTGGGGGTGGGGAGGCCAATGTGCCACCGACCAGCGGGCCCGGAGACGGAGAGGAGAAGGCGGCAAGCGTCCATCGCGTGTCCGCGCCGACGCAATTCCACTCAAAAATGGGCCGGAAATGGGTCGCCCGCGGATGAAAAACGGACGCGTGTCCGTTTGGGTTGGCGCGTTGGGCCGCCTTTTCTGTCCGTGCCGAACCAAACGGACGGCGGCGGACCAAATGGATCGCCCCATTGGAGTTGATCTAAAAGCAGAAGGGCGTTGAGAATAAAATGGAGAAAATAACAAAGTGGATCAAGACATGTATTGACTTCTACATAAATGTAAGCTCTGGGCCAGGAACCAAATAAATCAGATTACAATGCACACGACCAAATTCACCATTTGGTCATCTAATCATCTTGCTTCTCCCGAGTCCCAGGACAAAAAAACTTCTTCTCAATCATTATCTTCAACGCAATCTTCCATTTACTCCAGCAGATGGGTATATCAACCGTCCATGCTAACAGAAACAAGTTGGGCATGCGGGAGATGCACATGGAGATCGAGGATGACGGCAGATTCTGTTGCTTGGATGACCGACAAGGTGAGCATGCAGGAGACGCAGAGAGAGACGGCTCGTGCCTTGGACTATCGGTAGACCATCAGCAGGGCCAGGACCGGACGAACGCGGAGGCGCAGTCGCAGACTGCCGGCGAGGGCGTTCGGTTGACGGCTGCCGAGGGGTGCGGCAACCAACTGTGTTTCCCTACGGGACAGAGACTATCACACACTCCTGGACTAAATTGCCCTTATAAAAATGAAATAAAAACCCGATGGTGAATTGCCCAGAATACCCACACGATGGACGGCTGATATAGCTCAATACTACTCGTTGGTTGGACTAGTAAATTGCACCGTAAAGTCTCTCATATATACTCTCATCGGCCCGCTGCGCTGGTGCAACCACACTCTCCCTCTAGCCCCGATCCTCGTCGCCGACATACTCCCACAAATTGACCATGTCGGTGCGGCCGTGCCCACCCCGCAGACCTTTTCCGACGAGACCGAAGAGGACCGCGCCGAGAGGAAGTTCTAGGAGAGGGTGTGCCACTACTCTGAGTGGGTGGAGGAGGACGCACATCTGAAGGCTGAATCAGCCGTCGGCAGTGCCCGCAGCCCTCGAGTACTTCGAGCGCATCTCTCAGGCCGCCAAACCGAAAAGAGAGGACACCCTCACGCTGGCCTTCAAGGATGTGGCCTTGTCCTGCATCCAGGACGCACATGCGTTCATCAACCGCGTGTTCGCGGAAGTCGACGCAGCCGAAGCCTCCCCTGCTTGCGAGGTCACTTACGGTTGTTAAACTCCTAGTTGCAATCCTTCTTAAAATTCATTTTGTAAATCCAAGTTGAAATCCTAGTGGAAATTGATGTTGAAATCTGATACCGATAAACTTCCATTATTGAGGAATGAAATTGAATTGTTGTCTAAATGACAAGTGGGACGCGGGCTGGGTTCACTAACTTTAAGTCAGGTGACTTAGGGTCACTGACATGTGGGGCTATAAACCGACTGGCCCACATATCGGTGACACTAAGTTACCTGACTTAAAGTCAACGAATCCATATGGGGACTGTGCTAGTGTTGCTCTAATGCAAGAATAGGAGTACCATCAATTCATTCATACGGCATGTTAAAACATATGGAAGTCATAGATGATGTCTTTAGATAGTTGCTATCTTGATTGTCTTATGAAGTTTTGTGTCTTAGACTGGTTGGCGTTGTGATGAATTATGTTTAATTAACCATGTTTACCCTACCCGTGTTTGCCTATTTTATTGCTTTTCAATCTTGAAATTAGTGCTTCCGATTTCTGAAGGCATATCTAGCAAGCTATGGAACTGAAACAATCTGACATTGCAAATATCATAATTTTATCTGATATAAATTTCATATAAACTCCACTGCAGTGCACGTGACATCCCTTCTTCGTTTTGCACTGGAATTGTACTGTAGCTTCGTGACATCCCTTCGTGATGTTAGAGGATCCGTTCCCAATTTAGTGGTGATTGGTGAATTGTACTCCATGGTTAATTGGGAATCCAATAGAGTACTCAATTGCAATCAGTACTCGATTGGAGTAGGATCCAATTGTGGTAAATGGAGTTTATATCCTACTCCATTGCAGTGGAGTTTATATCAGTTCACCATTAAATCACCACTCAAGCTAATATAAACTCCATTGCAATCAGTACTCAATTGGAGTAGGATATAAACTCCATTTAATCTGATTTCTTTCTTTCATGTTTACCTGCGCGACCGTCTTGCCTTTGGCGGCGGCGACTTCGTGCAAGACGCCGCTCTCCATGACGGCGTCGGAGCCCCAGAAGGCGCCGTACGCGCCGAGCGGCGAGTAGGCGGCCACGACGACGCCGTGCCGGGCGCACACCTCCCGCACCTTCTCCTGCCTCCAGCCGACGTTCAACTCCACCTGGTTGACCGCCGGCGGCACGGCGGCGAGAGCTAGCAGCCTCTCCATCTTCGCCGCTGAGAAGTTGCTCACCCCGACGGACCTCGCCAGGCCCAGCCGGTGGCACTCCTCCATGCCACGCCACACGCCCTCCATGTCGAACTCCACCAGCGTGCCCTTGTCCACGGGGACGCCGCCCGTGGTGGCGGCGACGGGCCAGTGGACGAGGAAGAGGTCGAGGTAGGCGAGGCCGAGGCGGGCGAGGGACTCGCGGAGCGCCGGGACGACGCGGCCCGGGCGCGCGTCGGAGATCCAGAGCTTGGAGGTGACGAAGAGGTCGGCGCGGGAGCGCACGGCGCCGGCGCGGACGGACTCGGCTACGGCGGCGCCCACCGTCGGCTCCGTGCGGGAACGAGATCCTCTAACATCACGAAGGGATGTTAGAGAAGCTACAGTACCCTAACATCCCTTCTTCACATTCATATGATTAAACCTAAAATAACATGAATTAATTTGCAAATTACAAATCTATTATATACATTTATAAAAATTACATACAAACAAAATTATGATGCAATAAAATTAATTTCGGATTTTATTTTCTATGAACAGTAATTGTGCACAGTGTCTTTGCTACAGTGCACGTGACATCCCTTCTTCGTTTTGCACTGGAATTGTACTGTAGCTTCGTGACATCCCTTCGTGATGTTAGAGGATCCGTTCCCCTCCGTGCGGTACATGGATGTCGTGTCCAGGTGGCGGTAGCCGAGGTGGACGGCGTGCACGATGGTGTCCGCCAGGTCCGCCGGCTTGCTTGGCGAGCCCGTGCCGAACCCCAGCACCGGCATGGCGTGGCCCGAGTTCAGGATCACGGACGGGATAGCCATTGCCCCGGCGCCAGCGTCGTGCCCGTCGTCGCCGGCTCCAGTGGCCATGGATGGAGTTCTTTGTGATCGGTTGAGCAGTTGGGTCCAGTGTTTTTGACTTGTAGCACAATGGAACGCAGGAGAGGGTGAAGCCCTCCTGCCTGCTTAGCCAAGCACGGATTGTCTAATTGCCATCTGCCAACCTGAGTAGGAACTGACGCCACGTCATAATCCAAGCGACGTGTAGGCGACATGTGATATTGCTTTTTCACAGTCAGCAGCTACATGTGAGTCGCCTGAATTTAAAATTTAGGTAGATCGAATTTCACTTGAAGAAAGGAGCGCGTCGGAGCGAAGGAAGGAGCTCACAAGAGAAGCCCTCTAGGTCTATCTTTAGGCGGCAAGCGACCCCACTATCTATCTCAGGGTGGCAATGGACGCACTATCTATCTTATTAGGGATGCTGGGGGTGGTGCAGGTTGGCTGGAAAAAAAACTGGCCCTCGTCGGGGTTAGAGGGATGGCGGGAGGCGGCGACTGATAGGAGGGTGTGGCGGCGAGGCTGGCTGACGCGAGAGCGCCACCGGCCGCGGGCGTGGTGGCTGGTGGTCGGGTCGGTGGTCCGTGGGACGGTTGGGAAAGAATACATTGGGAGGTTAAAGAAAGCATCCGGCTGTTCATTTTACATCTAACGGCTGGAAATAATCGACTGACCCAAATTAATTTTTCAGACTTGACTTACATCTAGCGACTCCCTTGTTTTTATGGTTGTAGCGTTTACGAGGGATCTCGTTGTAGCATTCTTGTTTTTTTAGGTTGTAGCGTTCTTGTTAGGAGTGGGCTACGAATGACCTTTTGGTGCTCTGTTGCTTTCCATCCCAGCCTTTTCTTATTTTTTTAGGATGCCTTTTCTTATTGTTGGCCTGTTAAACTTCAGAACCAGTGATATTTTATAGTAGCCCATCATGAAGTATTTTAGGTTAGTACATCTTAATGCAAACCCTTGGAAAATGCATTTTGGAGCACCTTTCTTTTGCCGACACAGCCATAAATGTTGCTTCATCATGAAAATTTGCACGTAGTAAGAAAACTAAGCAGTGTTTGTTGCAAAAAAAATCAGATTTTTTATATTTCCTATACCTTTTGGAATTTACTGTTCATACTAAGAGTATTTGAGCTGGGGTGTAGAAATGACACTTTTCGTTATATTAGGGTGTAATCTTGGAGATAAGAAGCTAAAGTTTGATTATTATTTTTGTTCGATTTTATGGCCAAGCCCAAGGATGATATAATAAGAAATGTTGTTTAATAAACCCATTATTTTTACTTTCTATGAGTTTTCAAAGGTTGAGCTTAGTCGACTGAGACTTAACATATAACATATAAAAAAGAAAAACTAAAAACTAAAAGGATGCATAGATCTACGTGTAAGATCTTAGGAATGTAACATCGACTAAGACGTAGCTAAGACTCAGTCGACTTAGATTTAACAAAACCATTTTTTCAATTGCCAATTTTAGTACCTTATATTCTTTTGTATGACCCAAACTTTGGTCTTGATTGCGTGGTTGCCAAGTTCTTTCATACCAAATTACCAATGTCTTTTTACCAACTCAAATTCATTTTTTAAGCTAAGGTTGGATAATTCATGGGGAGATGATTTGTGACACCGGGGCACGGGCATCGAGGCCATCTCATGCTTTTTCTTTGGGCTTTTGAATTTGAGTGTTTTCAATCTTTTAACCAAAAGTCCAAATTAAGTTTGTTTCCAGATCTGTGTCCCTTGTAACGAGGTTTTTCAAATAAATACCAATTTGAAAATACATTTTGACATGTTTTTTAAACCGTTGAACGACAAATCGCTGAGTTCTCGACGTGAAAACTTAAACACATACGGGGACTCAAGTGAGCAAATCGTGCGGATGGACACGTGCTTCCTTCGAATTTCCCTTGTATAAAAGTTCATTCGATAGGTACAAATCGAACGAAGAACATGCACAGTTATGTAATTTATGTTGACCTGTCCAGTGAGTTCATCGTGTAGCTGATATTTTTCAATGCATATTCATGAACTCGCTTGAACAAATCAAGTAGCATAAACTAATTTTCTGTTTTTCTTGTTTTACGAATAAACTAATTTGGCGATCAAGGGCATCTTCAACGTCATTTCTCAAAACACCTGCACACGTCGGACTGAGTTGTTCGAGCATAGTTTGTCATGTAACGCGTACGCGTATTTTGTCTGTGAACGCGCCCGCTTCTCTGAATTACAGCAAACCGGATGCAAACTCAGGGAGGTTTGTGGGCGTCCGGACCTTTGTCAAATACACATCCGACACCCCGGCCCACTCAAATCCCCTCCCGATCCACTTTTCGGCCACTCTGTCCCCCTTCCTTACTTTCCAACCGCACCCTCCTCGCCCGTCGCTGCCACACAGGCATTGCTGGACGTCTGAACCCCACCCACGCGCCAGCCAGCCTTGGTCTACGCTGTCGTCCATCTAGGGTTCGTTTGCAGCGAGGTACCCTTTGCCCCCTGCCGATGCCATCCATGACGAACACCAAGCCCGGTAAGTGTTCGGCAAAATGCCATCGAGCTATTTCTTGACCTTCTTGTTGTTTTCTAGGGTAAGGGCCAGTTAGTTAACCTAGCAAGCTTCTAAAATAAAATTTTAGCTTGAACTTCTAAAATAAGTTGGGTAAAGGGCAGCTTATTTCCACGGCCCCAAATAAGACACAAAAGAATTGCCCCTAAGCACAATGGTGAGGTACTCGGTGATAGAGGACGAGTTGCTATGCGATGCGTGAAAGATCGCATATACGGAATTTGTAGGCATGAGGCAAGGGGTGCTCGACATTTTGGCAAAATGTGCATGCTTCGCTTCATGAGCAAAAGCATTTCATGCCCTACGACTTGCACATGATCCATGAACGGAATGTGAAGTCGCTAGCAGTGATATACCATCTCCAACTTCTTCGTGAAATATTGCAATGTGATTGCATAACTGCAGAAATGGTGACCATCGGGCGCGTCAACCATGAAGATCGTAAGTTTTGCTTCTTGTTGCTTTACATGTAGGTTCACTAAAAATTTAACTTGATAATCATCTCCTTGTAATTGTATAGTTCAAAAATGTTGTCGTGCTATACCACAAAACCAAGGGCATGACATTTACGTTCATACATTGTTGGATGAACCTCAGGGGCACAATGCATAGGATGACATGTGCGGATTCTGACTTGAGTATCGTTGAATTCAATAAACTTATTAAACATCTTGTTATCTCATATGTAATATTTATATTTAAACTATTGTTGTACTAGAGATATTTGCATGTTATTTATAAATAAACTGTGCTGTTTTTTATAATTATTTTGAGTGTTGTAGACTTAAAAACAGGAAGATGCCCCCCTATGGTGCAGTCACGTTGTAGTCTGGCCTTTTGAAAAATGAACTAGGTATTTTTTTTATTTATTTTAAACACAGTACAGACGTAAACGCTCATACATACGCGCATACACTCATCCGTATGAATGCACTCATGCGCACCCTACCCCTATGAGCACCTTCGATAGACCGAGCCGGCATATCATCTTGAGATTTACGAAGTCACAGTAGACGCCTTGTTGTTGACGGGAACGTCTCCTTGTTGGGATCTACGGTAGGGTGCGTCGACTGCAAATTAAAAATTCCTACGCGCAGAACATCCAGGAACATGCTACGGGAGATGGATCACAGTTCGTTACCACTAGACGCGCAGTGTCGTGCAGCGGAAGAAGAGTTGGGGCAGCGTGTCCGAGTGGATCGTCTCCTCCTCGTCCGATCTCCCTCGAGTGGCCGGTCGTCCGATCCCACGTACGAGTTCGCCGGAGCGGCGCAAGTGCACCGCCTCTAACGGTATCCGCGCGTGCGGGAGGAATGTCGTGCGGCAGACTGCTAGGTCCGATCACACAGTTGGCGGCGAGTGGAGGTGGCTATTCGCAACATATGCAAACCCTAGCCGCAACGCCGAAGCGATCCCCTTTATGAGTGTGCCGCACCTCCACTTTATATAGGCGCCCCCGCTGGCTCAACACTTGGGCCTCGCACGGACCCTAAAGCCCAAAGTCTACTCGGTCACGTTCCTAGTCCATTCGGATCACATCCGACCAAAGGTCCTCTGAACCGCCTCGAGGTTCCTTCCTTAAGCGCGACCCCTTAGGTTCAAGTCGGCTTGGTCACGATTCGATCACCTCCGACATGCACGGTTGGTAGCGGCCTCTAGCAAGGCGTGCCGACCACCAAGCGCACTATGAAGCTGGTTAGGCGAACTGCATAACGTGTCACACTTCATTCCTTTGTCAAGACGATATATGTTGTCGGGCTCAAGGCGAGACTGTCATCCTTGTGCTAGCCCGACCTCTTTCTCGTTCTAGTGATACCGACCACTATCCGGATTATCTCATAATCCTTGTCGCATGGCCATGCTGTTCTGGTCGGATCACACGAGGGGCCCAGAGTATATCTCTCCCGATCGGAGGGGCAATCCCATCTTGCTCGACCATGTCTCGCAGCATGGGATTGGACAAACCCAAATCTACCTTTGTAACTACCGACCACGGAGTAGCGTTTGGTCGGCCCAAAGCAAGTCTATCACCATCTCGAGTACATGCGCCACTCAGGTCTTAGGACATAGAACGATGTTGTACTAGAGACTCACAGATGACATATCGCTGCGCCTCATAGTTGGGTCTGTCCGACTCGGACCTTATCTCGACTCGGATCCGACTATGTCGAATCCGACCAGACCTTTCCAAGTCCATATTATCCGGTTAGCATCCAATGCTCCATGGCTAGTGAGACCGAGCCATCGACCGTGTCATATGCTAGTCTAGTCGGCTCTGGCGTCCACACAACCCTTTCGACTAGGGACCTTTTAGGACAGTCATCATACAATGCATAGTCCCACAAACAAGTCACGACTTGCCGATACACATCATTGATAATGTCCAAGGACTATCTTTATTCATAAACACATAGGAAATATCATCATACATGATTGCCTCTAGGGCATATCTCCAACAGTCTCCCACTTGCACTAGAGTCAATCAAATAGACATCGAATGCCCATAGCTCTAACGTGCCCCTCATGCTTGGGTTGTGGAAGCGGCTTAGTCAACGGATCTGCAACATTTGCATCCGTGTGAATCTTGCATAACTCTACATCACCATTCTTACGATCTTTCGTATCGGTGATATTTCCGGTCTATGTGTTTGACCTTGTGGTGATTCCTCGGCTCCTTGGCTTGTGCGATGGCACCGAATTATCACAATAAAGGTCCAACGGTTTCACCGAGGCTGGGAAAATACCAAGATCATCCGAAAATGCCGGATCCAAACACCTTCCTTTGCAGCTTCACAAGCCGCAATGTATTCGCTTCGTGGTAGAATCGCCACCGATCCCGCTTGGAACTCATCCGATTAATCGCTCCTCCGCTCAGACGCATACACGAATCCGGACTGTGATCGACATCATCTCTCGCCGGTTTGGAAACTAGCATCGACGTAACCCCTCACGACGAGCTCTTCCTCACCTCCATAAACTAGGAACATCTCTTTAGTCCTTTTCGTGTACTTCAAAATAGTCTTTACCGCTGCCAAGTGACTCTCACCGGGTTGGCCTGGTATCTACTTGTTAGGCTTATTGCAAAAGCAACATCAGGCCTTGTACATATCATGGCATACATGATGGATCCGATTGTCGAGGCATACGGAATCCTACTCATCCCGCTTCGCTCATCGATGTCGAAGGACTCGAGTCTCGCTTAGCCTTATACCATGTGAGAGCGGCAAGAACCCTTTCTTCGCTTCACTCATGTTGAACCGCTTCAACACTTTATCTATGTATGTGCTCGCTTAAGCCGAGCAGCCTCCTCGATCTATCTCTATAGATCTTAATGCCTAAAATATAGACTGCCTCACCAAGGTCCTTCATCGAAAACTTGCCATTCAATGATCCTTGACCGAAGTTTAACATCGAAACATTGTTCCCGATCGGTAGTATGTCGTCCACATACAAGATCAAAAACACTATCGAGCTCCCACTTAACTTCTTGTATAAACAAGAGTCCTCTTCGCTTTTGATGAAACCGAGACCAGTGACGACCTCATCAAAACGAATGTTCCAACTCCGAGATGCTTGCTTCAACCCATAAATGGATCTCTTGAGCTTGCATACCTTACTAGTGCTAGTCGGATCGACAAAACCCTCGGGCTGTATCATATACACGCCCTCGGTTAAATTTCCGTGAAGGAAAGCCGTCTTGACATCCATCGCCATATCTCGTAATCGAAATATGCAGCTATAGCTAGTATGATCCTCACCGATTTCAGCATCGCTACCGGCGAGTAAGTCTCATCGTAGTCAATTCCTTGAACTTGTCCATAACCTTTAGCGACAAGCCGAGCTTTGTGGATCTGAACATTTCCATCCACATCGGTTTTCTTCTTAAAGACCCATTTGCAACCAATGGCGATACGCCGGTGGCGGATCAACCAAGTCCTGCATTTGATTCTCATCCATGGACTTTAACTCGGATCTCATGGCCTCTAGCCATGCCTCGAATCTGGCTCACCATCGCTTCCGATACGTGGCGGCTCGCCGCTTTTAGCAACAATACATCATGCACTCTGCGCAATCTTTCCGACCTCCGTGGTTCCGGTGCCGCTTCCACTACGGGTTCCCCGACCGACTCGGATGATTTCATCACCACCGAGCCGCCCCGAGTGGTCCTCGAATTTCTTCGAGTCGAACCATCCTCCCATCGGCCTCCCGACCGAGAAACTCTTTCTCAAGGAAAACCCGTTCGAGCAACAAACACTTTGTTCTCTTCCGGTTGTAGAAGCTATATCCCAAGGTTTCCCTCGGGTATCCCACTTAATATGCATTTATCCGACTTGGGTGTAAGCTTGTCCGACATAAGTCGCTTGACAAATGCTTCACAACCCCAAATCTTTAGAAAAGACAAACCGACTCTTCCCGGTCCACATCTCATGCGGTGTCTTGTCTACGGATTTTGATGGTACCCTATTAAGTGTGAAAGCTGCAGTTTCTAGAGCGATCCCCAAAATGACAAGGGTAAATCCGATTTGCTCATCATAGACCGGACCATGTCCAACAAGGTCCTATTCCTCCGCTCGACACGCCATTTCTCCGTGGCGCATCAGGAGGTGTGAGCTGAGGTACTATACCTCGACTTTTCAGATGATCATCGAACTCTGGCTCATGTACTCACCTCCACGATCGATCGCAGAAGCTTTATAGTCTTGCCGAGCTGATTCTCAACCTCGCTCAAACTCTTTGAACTTTTCAAAAGTCTCCGACTTGTGCCTCATCAAATAGATATATCCATATCTACTCAAGTCGCCGGTAAAAGTCAACGGCATCGATAGCCACCTCTGGCGGTTGTGCTCATTGGACCACACACATCACTATGTATAAGTTCCAATAGCTCGGACGCCTCTCGCAACTCTTTGCGAAAGGAGACTTAGTCATCTTGCCGAGCAAGCATGATTCACATGTCTCGAACGACCAAGTCGGACGGGTTAGGAGCCCATCATCATGGAGCTTCTTCATGCGTTTCAGACTAATGTGTCCAAGCCGCAATGCCGTAAGTATGTCGGATTTATCTCATTAGGCTTATGCCTCTTGACATTTACGTTATAGACCGTTCCTGTTCTAGATTCAATATAAATAGCCCATCAACAATGGGTGCATAGCCGTGGAACATACCATTCAAAAATATCGAACAACCATTGTCCTTTAAATTGAATTCATAACCTTGACTCATCAAACATGAGGCGAAATAATGTTCGACTAAGTGCATGAATGTAATAACAATTATTCAATTCCATTATGAATCCGGAAGGAAGTCGAGCTGCATCGTGTCGACCTCCAACGCAGCAACTCTTGCTTTGTTGCCGACCCCGATGTCAATCTCCCTTGTGCCACACGCCTAGTTCTTACCAGCCCCCGCATCGAGTTGCAAATATGAACAACCAATCCAAGATCAAATACCCAAGAGCTACTAGGTATGTCGGCAAGGTAAATGTCTATAACATATGCAACAAGTGTACCTTTGCTCAAGAAGCATTTCCGCCTTCTTGCCATGCTCGCAAGCCACTTGCTACAGCTTTCTTCCAAAGGACCGGTCTCCTTGCGGTGAAAGCAAACGGTTCGAGTCCGTCCAGACTTTCAAGCAGCGGCAGAGGTTACCGCCTCCGTGCCCTTTGCCTTAGCCTTTTCTTGGACCAACTCTTCTTGAACTTAGCGATTTCTCGCACCATCAACACTTGATGCGTGCCTTTCTTAATATCCTGCTCGCCACTTTGAGCATCCCATGCAATTCAGTGAGCTTCTTATCCATGCCATGCATATGATAGTTCGAGATGAACGCCCCATAGCTGGGCGGAAGAGAACCCGAACAACATCAAGAGCCAGCTCATCCAAGAGCGGAAGCCCAAACGATCCAAAGCTTGCACATATCCGATCATCTTGATCACATGTGGGCTCAGTGGATCACCTTCCTTCAGCTTGCAATCCATCAAGGATCGCCAGACGTTGAACCTTTCGGTCCTAGCTCGTGTTCAAACATGCTCTTGAGACTCTCGATCATATCGTAAGCCTCAACATTTTCAAATGCTGTTGCAAATCGGCTCCATACAAGCCAAGATCGACACCTGATCTCCGCTGATTCATCAACGAAGTTTCGTAGGTATTCTTAGCTGTGGCACTAGCATTATCGGCAGGTTCCTCCGAAGTGGATCCTCTAGAACATGTTCCTTTTATCGTGCTTGAGAACAATTCTCAAATTTCTATACCAGGTGGTAAAGTTTGTTCCATTCAGTTTATCCTTTTCCGAATTGATTTCAATGCAAAGTTGGGTTGAGCAGGTGGTGCCATTGATCTACAACAGAAATATGCAATCACTAAGCAATGTGTTTATGTAGAGTAATTCTAGCCCTAATGTAAATACTCCCATCAAGTCAAGATCCTCCGCAAACTCTCGGTGATTCAGATCCGACTAGCGCATGCGACTAGTGAGCTTTAGCATCACTGCTAGCCAACATACCTATCCGGTAAGCAACTCCTTGCTAATCGTTTCTCTATACGACTCATGTCGGTCGGGAAGGTATCTCATACCCCGGCTCCCAACCTTCTTTGCCACAAGGCCCAAAACCGTTTTGATAGCCTTGTCAAGTTAACTCGATGCAAAGGTATGTCCGTGTCCGACATTTAACCCTTCATTCAAGGACACCCAAAGAGCACCCCAATTTTATGAGCCCACTACTAGACGTACTTGACGTGCGAAGGTGCAACATCGGGGATGGCAATTCGCTTGATATTCATGAGGGATCATTCTATCATTTTAACATGCATAGAAACAAAGAAGCATAACAATCACAAATATAACACATATTGTGAAATAGTATGGCTCCTTCATGGACGTTCTTCCGTGTCGGCTCCGACTCGATGACCATCTACGAACTCCATCTTGTTTGTCACGCCGGACGCCAAGCCGCCAACCTGATCTCTATTATCCAACTACTACAACTAGTAATGAATTTCACATAGAGTCACAAGTCGACACGCAGTGTCGTTATACAATATAATGACAGCACTTTTATTCTCGCCGTCGACAAACATGACACGCAGCCACGATAAATTACACACATGCATCACATACACATGAGCCATACTATCCACATCAAACCTGCAAAACAAAGTTATGCATAGAATCGCATTCTACCGGTTTGTGTGGCGGTACGAATACACGGCGCCACGCATTACGGCGGTCCCGCTAACCGGAAATCACAGATCACATCTGAACTCGATCACGCCAATTCTCGATCCGACCGATCTTATCGATCATCGCGAATCCGATTCGGATTTACGTTTCACTGTTAACCCCGATGGCGGATGACCGACCGGTAGGGGTAGATCGTGTCACGACCTCATCGATCCCGATTTACAGAAAACATATCCTCAACGATCCCCATGTGCAGTTGATCACATCAACCGTGCACATAGCCGATCTCTTCAAGGACAACAGATCTCATCTACCGCCTCCACATATCTAATATGCATACGATCTGAATCCAAATCCTATAGCAGAGGCTCTGATACCACTGTTGGGATCTACGGTAGGGTGCGTCGACTGCAAATTAAAAATTCCTACGCGCAGAACATCCAGGAACATGCTACGGGAGATGGATCACAGTTCGTTACCACTAGACGCGCAGTGTCGTGCAGCGGAAGAAGAGTTGGGGCAGCGCATCCGAGTGGATCGTCTCCTCCTCGTCCGATCTCCCTCGAGCGGCCGGTCGTCCGATCCCACGACGAAGTTCGCGGAGCGGCGCAAGTGCACCGCTCTAACGGTATCCGCGTGCGGGAGGAATGTCGGCGGCGGACTGCTAGGTCCGATCACACGATCGGCGGCGAGTGGAGGTGGCTATTCGCAACACATGCAAACCCTAGCCGCAACGCCAAGCGATCCCTTTATGAGTGTGCCGCACCTCCACTTTATATAGGCGTCCGCGCGGGCTCAACACTTGGGCCTCGCGACGGACCCTAAAGCCCAAAGTCTACTCGGTCACGTTCCTAGTCGATTCGGATCACATCCGACCAAAGGTCCTACTGAACCGCCTCGAGGTTCCTTCCCTTAAGCGTGATCCCTTAGGTTCAAGTCGGCTTGGTCACATTCGGATCACCTCCGACATGCACGGTTGGTAGCGGCCTCTAGCAAGGCGTGCCGACCACCAAGCGCACTATGAAGCTGGTTAGGCGAACTCGCATAACGTGTCACACTTCATTCCTTTGCCGCACGATATATGTTGTTGGGCTCAAGGCGAGACTGTCATCCTTGTGCTAGCCCGACCTCTTTTCGCTCCAAAGGATACCGACCACTATCCGGATTATCTCATAATCCTTGTCGCATGGCCATGCTGTTCTGGTCGGATCACACGAGGGCCCAGAGTATATCTCTCCGATCGGAGGGGCAATCCCATCTTGCTCGACCATGTCTCGCAAAGATGGGATTGGACAAACCCAAACCTACCTTTGTAACTACCCGATCCACGGAGTAGCGTTTGGTCGGCCCAAAGCAAGTCTATCACCATCTCGAGTACATGCGCCACTCAGGTCTTAGGACATAGAACGATGTTGTACTAGAGACTCACAGATGACATATCGCTGCGTCTCATAGTTGGGTCCGTCCGACTCGGACCTTATCTCGACTCGGATCCGACTATGTCGAATCCGACCAGACCTTTCCAAGTCCATATTATCCGTTAGCATCCAATGCTCCATGGCTAGTGAGACCGAGCCATCGATCAGTGTCATATGCTAGTCTAGTTGGTTGCGCGTCCACACAACCCTTTCGACTAGGGACCTTTTAGGACAGTCATCATACAATGCATAGTCCCACAAACAAGTCACGTACTTGCTGATACACATCATTGATAATGTCCAAGGACTATCTTTATTCATAAACACATAGGAAATATCATCATACATGATTGCCTCTAGGGCATATCTCCAACACTCCTCCCACTGAAAGCGCATCACCGGAAATACTGAAATAAATTCAGGAATAATGCGAACACCAGGACTTTATATCATATAAGGATCATAATACAAATCACGTACACCATGGTAAAACTAAAAAAATAGCGGAACACTAGTTTTTGCATAAAGAAACACCAACCAAAAAGTAAAACTATTGACATCAACGTCCGTCACCTCCCTTTGGCACTACCAAAGCAGCCACCAAAGAAAAAAGTGACGATCACCTCCCCACCCGAGCTTGACACGGCTCCATTGCTGATATGCAGCTTTGTAGACCTCCATGTTGGGCAACGTAGTAATAATTCAAAATTTTCCTACGTGTCACTAAGATCAATCTAGGAGATGCTAGCAATGAGAGAGAGGGAGTGCATCTTCATACCCTTGAAGATCGCTAAGCGGAAGCATTACAAGAACGCGGTTGATGAAGTCGTACTCGCGGCGATTCAAATCGGGGAAGATCCAATCTAGCGCCGAACGGACGGCGCCCCGCTGCTCAACACACGTACAACCTGGGACGCTCCTCCTTCTTGATCCAACAAGGAGAGGAGAAGTTGAGGAGAGCTCGGCAAGACGACGGCGTGGTGGTGGAGCTTGCGGTTCTCCAGCAGGGCTTCACCAAGCACTACGGAGGAGGACGGGTGTTGGAGGAGAGAGGGGCTGCGCCAAGGGAAGGGGTGCGGCTGCCCTCCCACCCACCCCCACTATTTATAGGGAGGAGGGAAGAGGGGGCCGACCCCCTTGTTGCATCTAGAGGGGGGGCCAGCAGGGGGAGATTTGCCCCCCAAGCAAGGTGGGAGGCGCCCCCTCCCCTAGGGTTTCCAACCCTAGGCGCCTTGGGCCCTTGGGGGGGGGGGCGCACCAGCCCACTAGGGGGCTGGTTCCCTCCCATATTCAGCCCATTAAGTCCTCCGGGACAGGTGGCCCCACCCGGTGGACCCCCGAACACCTTTCGGTGGTCCCGGTACAATACCAATAACCCCCGAAATCATTCCGGCGATTGAAACTGGATTTCCCATATATAAATCTTCACCTCTGGACCATTCCAGAATTCCTCATGACATCCGGGATCTCATCCGAGACTCCGAACAACCTTCGGTAACCATATACAATTTCCCATAACAACTCTAGCGTCACCGAACCTTAAGTGTGTAGACCCTACGAGTTCGGGAACCATGCAAACATGCCCGAGACATCTCTCCGGCCAATAACCAACAGTGGGATCTGGATACCCATGTTGGCTCCCACATGTTCCACGATGATCTCATCAGATGAACCACAATGTCAGGGATTCAATTAATCCCGTATACAATCCCCTTTGTCTATCGGTATGTTACTTGCCCAAGATTCGATCGTCGGTATCCCCATACCTCGTCCAATCTCGTTATCGGCAAGTCTCTTTACTCGTTCGTAACGCATGATCCCGCGGCTAACTCCTTAGTCACATTGAGCTCATTATGATGATGCATTACTGAGTGGGCCTAGAGATACCTCTCCATCATACGGAGTGACAAATCCCAGTGTCGATTCGTGACAACCCAACAGACACTTTCGGAGATACCCATAGTGCACCTTTATAGCCACCCAGTTACGTTGTGACGTTTGATACACCCAAAGCATTCCAACGGTATCTGGGAATTGCACAATCTCATGGTCTAAGGAAATGATACTTGACATTAGAGAAGCTCTAGCAAACGAAGTACACGATCTTGTGCTATGCTTAGGATTGGGTCTTGTCCATCACATCATTCTCCTAATGATGTGATCCCCTTATCAACGACATCCAATGTCCATGGTCAGGAAACCACAACCATCTATTGATCAAGAGCTAGTCAACTAGAGGCTCACTAGGGACATGGTGTGGTCTATGTATTCACACATGTATTATGGTTTCCGGTTAATACAATTATGCATGAACAATAGAAAATTATCATGAACAAGGAAATATAATAATAACCATTTTATTATTGCCTCTAGGGCATATTTCCAACAGTCTCCCACTTGCACTAGAGTCAATAATCTATTTGCATTGTGATGAATCGAACACCCATAGAGTTCTGGTGTTGATCATGTTTTGCTCGTGGAAGAGGTTTAATCAACAGATCTGCAACATTCAGATCCGTATGCACTTTACAAATATCTATGTCTCCATCTTGAATATATTCACGAATGGAGTTGAAGCGACGCTTGATGTGCCTGGTCATCTTGTGAAACCCGGGCTCCTTGGCAAGGGCAATAGCTCCAGTGTTGTCACAGAAGAGAGTCATCGGGCCCGACGCATTGGGAATAACTCCTAGGTCGGTGATGAACTCCTTCATCCATACTGCTTCTTGTGCTGCCTCCGAGGCAGCTATGTACTCTGCTTCACATGTAGACCCCGCCACGGCGCTTTGTTTGCAACTGCACCAGCTGACTGCCCCACCATTCAAAATGTACACGTATCCGGTTTGTGACTTGGAGTCATCCAAATCTGTGTCGAAGCTAGCATCGACGTAACCCTTTACGACGAGCTCTTCATCACCTCCATAAACGAGAAACATATCCTTAGTCCTTTTCAGGTACTTCAGGATATTCTTGACCGCTGTCCAGTGTTCCATACCGGGATCACTTTGGTACCTCCCTACCAAACTTATGGCAAGGTTCACATCAGGTCTGGCACATAGCATGGCATACATAATAGAGCCTATGGCTGAGGCATAGGGGATGAGACTCGTATTTTCTCTATCTTCTGCTGAGATCGGGCATTGAGCCGTGCTCAATCTCACACCTTGCAATACAGGCAAGAACCCCTTCTTGGACTGATCCATAATGAAGTTATTCAATATCTTGTCAAGGTATGTGCTTTGTGAAAGACCAATGAGGCGTCTCGATCTATCTCTATAGATCTTGATGCCTAATATGTAAGCAGCTTCTCCAAGGTCCTTCATTGAAAAACACTTATTCAAGTAGGCCTTTACGCTTTCCAAAAGTTCTATATCATTTCCCATCAATAGTATTTCATCCACATACAATATGAGAAATGCTACAGAGCTCCCACTCATGTTCTTGTAAATATAGGCTTCTCCATAAGTCTGTACAAACCCAAACGCTTTGATCATTTCATTAAAGCGAATGTTCCAACTCCGAGATGCTTGCACCAGCCCATAGATGGAGCGCTGGAGCTTGCATACCTTGTCAGCATTCTTAGGATCGACAAAACCTTCCGGCTGCATCATATACAATTCTTCCTTAAGGAAACCATTAAGGAATGCCGTTTTGACGTCCATTTGCCATATCTCATAATCATAGAATGCGGCAATTGCTAACATGATTCAGACGGACTTCAGCTTCGCTACGGGTGAGAAGGTCTCATCATAGTCAACCCCTTGAACTTGTCGATAACCCTTAGTGTTGGGGATATGACTATTGGGTATGACCCGCCCAGGAGGGACCGGGTTATCCCAATGGCGGTTCATCATAACAAAGACCATGGAGAGGTAGAAGATAGCGGTTCATGAAGCAGAGGGTTCAAATCCCAAAAGCGGCTTAAGGCCCATAAGTGTAAACCGCCATATGTTTATGACTTGTATTGTAAGGAAAGGGTAATTAGTCACCGAGCCGGACACGTTGTTTATCAGCCGGCCGGGACTCTGTAAGCTACAGGGCGTCAACCTATGTATATAAAGGGACGACCCGATGGCGATTGAGGGCAAGAAACAAGAGATCGAAAGCTAGGTCAAGCGTATTCACTCCCTAGTAATCGAGACATAAGCAATACCACCTCAAACTGGATTAGGCCTTTACCTACACCGCAACGGGACGAACCAGTATAAACTCTCTGTGTCCTTTGTCCCATTTAACCCCTTTAAGCTAACCTAGTTTCGATGGCTCCATGACTAAGTCCTCACACTAGGACATCTGCCGTGAAAATTCCACGACAGTTGGCGCCCACCGTGGGGCCAGCGCACGGTGGTTTCGAGTTCTTAAAGGGCGGATTCGAAGGGATCAAGGGATACGTTGTGGGCCGGATGACCAAGAGTTGTCGCGGCAAGCTCTACATCGATGATGCAGGCTGGGGCCCCGAGGCCGGCTCAATTGAGTACGGGTACCGGGTCCCCTTCGGCGGAATCCACGTCTTCATCAGCAAGATCAGTGAGCCGGGCCCTGAGCCGGACATCTGCACCGACATCATCGAGACGGCTCAGCATGCACGACCCGCCCGAGTTCAGCCCGCCGCGAAACGTGCCTTCGTGGGATTCATCCATGGGGCAGAATCTGAGGATAGATCTGTGTCTGGTGGTGAGACAGTTGTCTACTCTGATGGTGAGTCGTCCACTGGTGAAACTGAGTCATTGTATCAACTGCGAGATGGCCGGCTTGGGGGCTATTCTGATGGTGACAGTATTCCGGACCCCTATGAGCCGTCGAATAGGGTCACGATTTTCATGGCCGGTACGCAGCCAGTGCGGAATTCTTCAACTGTGGCAACAATGATTTCCGGGTCAGCAATGACAACGGCTGCCAGGGCAGGAGGCCCTGCACGCTCGCCGGCTCAGGTCTTAACCGGCTTACTGGACAATCTGCCAGCATTGTTAATAGAAGAGGTTAACCCGACAGATCAAATTCAGCATAACGCGGAGGTTGCAAAATTACGTGATGAGATAGCACAGACCAAGGAGGAGTTGAACGTAGAGAACGCCAGGATGGCCGCGGAGCGGGCTGCTTTAGATGCCCAGGTGCAGCGGATTCAGTCAGAGTCTCTCCGGCTCACGATGGATCAGAACGCTTCAAATGAAATTATGAGGAGGAGGCATTAGACTCGTTTACCTCCGGTCTATGAGGCGAGAAACCTCTTCAATACATCTGGTGCGGGGACCAGTAACCCGCCGGAGACAAACCGGATTAATGCGTCTGGGGTTGGAGCACCGGCTCAGCCGCGCCCGACGGAGCCACCCCACTTGAATACTACCCCGCCTCAGTATGTACCGACGCCACCGGGTCATTATGCTAACCCTTTGGATAATATGATTGCTGCGGCGACACGGCTGGCGGCTCTACCGGTGGAGGGTGAATCACTGGTAGCTATGGAGATACGACAAGCCGAAGAATTGCTCCAGACGGCCGTGGCACAGCAGGCGGCTTATTCTTACAACCGTGAGAGGATCCATTCAACCCCATGCCCAAGTCAGAGTTATAGCAGGCATATTGATGAGCTGGCTGTATCAAGCAGTGGACGATACCGCAACCCGCCCCGTGGACATGACCCGGTGCGCGGTGGAGCTAATACTCAGAATTTGGTGGATCAGGGTAGAGCGTGTTGGGAGACTGAGCTGGCGGCTCAGTACGCGGCTCGTCAACATTCTCCGGCTCATCCGACAACTTCGGTGGAGATAGGCGCGACCTTCAAAACTTTGGGTGTGCCATGTTTAGTGTCGGCTCTGCGTAATGAGTGTTTGCCCAAGGATTTCAAGGGCCCTCGTAAGGTGCCTAACTACATAACTGACTTGCCCCCTGAGGCGTGAGTTGAGAGTTAAGAGATGGCCATGGAGCTGCTGGATGTTAGCGATGCTGCGTGTGCCAAGTATTTCACCATGATGTTGGATGGGATGGCCCGTACTTGGTTGAAAGGGCTGCCTGCCAACTCCATTGGATCATGGGCCGAGTTAAAGGCCCGGTTTATCCAGAATTTTAAAGATATGTGCAAGCCGCCTATGTCAATTGTGGATCTGGACGCCTGTGTCCAAGAAGAGGGCGAGTCAACAACCCATTGGGTGCGCCGGGTCTTAACTATCTTACACTCATCGGATCGCATCAATGCCTGCTCAGCAGTCTTGATGTTAGAGAAGAATTGTCGTTTTATGCCCCTTAAACAGAAGCTAGGGCGGCTCAAGCGCCACTGCAGCGACATGGGAGAGCTGATGGCGGCTTTGGTCAAGTATGCCGACTCTGATGGTACCAAGGACCCCGAGTCTGATGATGAAAAGCCGGGAAAGGGAAAGAAGAGCGGCAACACCAAGGGGCAGCATCATAACCCGGCGAGTCAGGGGGGCAATGGTAAGCGCAAATCTGATAACAATTTGGATTTTTTGGCTAATACCAACAGGCAGAATAATGGTCAGCGTCGTAAGGGAAGGCCGCCTCCCCGGTTTGGAGGGTCAGGTTTCAATCTTGAGCAAATGATGAATCAGCCCTGCCCGAAGCATGGTACACGGGAAAGGCCATCCACTCACCTCTGGAAGGATTGCTTCGTTATGAAAGAGTACAAATATTACGATCTTTTCCAGAATAATCATGGGCCTGGCGGAGGCTCAGGTTCCGGCTCTCATGGTCCGGGTTATGGTGGCGGCAGTTCTAATTCCGGCTTCCCGGGCCAAGGCAATCAAGGCAATCAAGGTGGTTTCCATCAACAGTCTGGTCAGGGGAATCAACAACAGCAGTAGTCTGGTTATCAAAACAACCCGAAGCAGTTGAATAGTGGGCATTACCACGTCTTCACCACGAGTTTATGCAAGCGGGATCAGAAGCTCCATAAGAGGGCTGTGAATGCCGTTGAGCCGGCGGTTCCTCGTTACTTGCGATGGTCTGAGCAGCCCATTGTGTGGAGTCGTGAGGATCACCCGCCCTGGGTTGACAATCCGGGTCACTTGGCTTTGGTGGTGGCACCTCAGGTTCGAGGGTACAAGTTCACTAAGGGACTCATGGATGGAGGCAACAATATTAATATCCTTTACTATGATACTTTCTGTCGCATGGGATTAACTGACAAGAATCTCAAGCCGTCCAGTACTGTTTTCCACAAAGTTGTGCCTGGTAAGTCGGCATATCCTGCAGGCAAGATTGCTTTGGAAGTAGCCTTTGGAGATGAATGATACGTCTCCGTCGTATCTATAATTTTTTTTGTTCCATGCCAATATTCTACAACTTTCATATACTTTTGGCAACTTTTTATACTATTTTTGGGACTAACATATTGATCCAAAGGCTCAAATGCGGATCATGTTTGTTGCATGTTTTTGTTTCGCAGAAAATCCATATCAAACGGAGTCCAAACGGGATAAAAACTGACGGAGATTTTTTTGGAATATATGTGATTTTTGGGAGGTGGAATCAACGCGAGACGATGCCCGAGGGGGCCACGAGACAGGGGGGCACGCCCCTGACCCTCGTGGACACCCCATAAGGCGGTTGGAGACCTTCTTTCGCCGCAAGAAAGCTAATATCCGGATAAAATCGTGTTCAAATTTCAATCCAATTGGAGTTACGGATCTCCAGGAATATAAGAAACGGTGAAAGGCCAGATCTGGGAACGCAGAAACAAAGAGAGACAGAGAGACAGATCCAATCTCGGAGGGGCTCTCGCCCCTCCCACGCAATGGAGACCAAGGACCAGAGGGAAAACCCTTCTCCCACCTAGGGAGAAGGCCAAGGAAGAAGGAGAGGGAGAGGGGCTCTCTCCCCCTCGCTTTCGGTGGCGCCGGAGTGCCACCGGGGCCATCATCGTCACTGCAATCTACACCAACAACTTCACCGCCGTCATCACCAACTCTTCCCCCTCTATGCAGCGGTGTAACTCCTCTTTTACCCGCTGTAATCTCTACTTAAACATGGTGTTCAACGCTATATATTATTTCCCAATGATGTATGGCTATCCTATGATGTTCCTATGGGTTAAACTATGATCGTGATTGGTTTGAGTTGCATGTTTTATTATTGGTGCTGTCCTATGGTGCTCTCCGTGTTGCGCAAGCGTGAGGGATCCCCGCTGTATGGTTTGTGATATGTTCATGGTTTTCTTATTGTCTGTGTTGCGTGAGTGACTGAAACACAAACACGGATAAGTGGGTCATGGCGTATGGGAATAAAGAGGACTTGATACTTTAATGCTATGGTTGGTTTTTACCTTAATGACCTTTAGTAGTTGCGGATGCTTGCTAGAGTTCCAATCATAAGTGCATATGATTCAAGAAGAGAAAGTATGTTAGCTTATGCCTCTCCCTCAAATAAAATTGCAATAGTGATTACCGGTCTAGTTATCGATTGCCTAGGGACAAATAACTTTCTCGTGACAAAAAGCTCTCTACTAATACTAACTTAGTTGTATCTTTATCTAAACTTCCCCTAGCTTTTATTTACGTGCTCTTTATTATCTTGAAAACCTATCCAACAAAACTTCTAGTTTCATACTTGTTCTAGGTAAAGCGAACGTTAAGCGTGCGTAGAGTTGTATCGGTGGTCGATAGAACTTGAGGGAATATTTGTTCTACCTTTAGCTCCTCGTTGGGTTCGACACTCTTACTTATCGAAAGAGGCTACAATTGATCCCCTATACTTGTGGGTTATCAAGACCTTTTTCTGGCGCCGTTGCCGGGGAGTTATAGTGTGGGGTGAATATTCTTGTGTGTGCTTGTTTGCTTTATCACTAAGTAATTTTTATTTGCTGTTCTGAGTTGTTCTCTATCTTTAGTTATGGATATGCAACACTAAATACCAAAACAATTAGGTGTACTTGCTGCTCATGGAGATGGGGAACTGATGACCCACAAGTATAGGGGATCTATCATAGTCCTTTCGATAAGTAAGAGTGTCGAACCCAACGAGGAGCAGAAGGAAATGATAAGCAGTTTTCAGCAAGGTATTCTCTGCAAGTACTGAAATAAGTGGTAACATATAGTTTTGTGATAAGATAAATTGTAACGAGCAACAAGTAACAAGAGTAAATAAAGTGCAGCAAGGTGGCCCAATCCTTTTTGTAGCAAATTACAAGCCTGGACAAACTCTTATAATAGGAAAAGCGCTCCCGAGGACACATGGGAATATCGTCAAGCCAGTTTTCATCACGTTCATATGATTCACGTTCGTTACTTTGGTAATTTGGTATGTGGGTGGACCGGTGCTTGGGTGCTGTTCTTACTTGAACAAGCATCCCACTTATTGATTAACCTCTATTGCAAGCATCCGCAACTACAACAAAAGTATTAAGGTAAACCTAACCATAGCATGAAACATATGGATCCAATTCAGCCCCTTACGAAGCAACGCATAAACTAGGGTTTAAGCTTCTGTCACTCTAGCAACCCATCATCTACTTATTACTTCCCAATGCCTTCCTCTAGGCCCAAATAATGGTGAAGTGTTATGTAGTCGACTTTCACATAACACCACTATAGGCTAGACAACATACATCTCATCAAAATGTCGAACAAATACCAAATTCACATGACTACTAATAGCAAGACTTCTCCCTTGTCCTCAGGAACAAACGTAACTACTCACAAAGCATATTCATGTTCATGATCAGAGGGGTAATAATATGCATAAAGGATCTAAACATATGATCTTCCACCAAATAAACCAACTAGCATCAACTACAAGGAGTAATCAACACTACTAGCAACCTACTAGCACCAATCCCGGACTTGGAGACAAGAATTGGATACAAGAGATGAACTAGGGTTTGGAGATGAGATGGTGCTGGTGAAGATGTTGATGGAGATTGCCCTCTCCTGATGAGAGGATCGTTGGTGATGACGATGGTAATGATTTCCCGGAGCTCTGCCGGAGCCCTAGATTGGTTCCGCCAAGGTTCCGCCTCGTGGCGGCGGAGTCTCGTCCCGAGAGGTTGCTTAATGTTTTTTTCTCATCGAAAGACTTCATATAGGAGAAGATGGGCGTCGGAGAGCCACCAGGGGGCCCACGAGGTAGGGGGGCGCGCCCCAGGGGGGGGGGGGCTGATAACCCACAAGTATAGGGGATCGCAACAATTTTCGAGGGTAGAGTATTCAACCCAAATTTGTTGATTCGACACAAGGGGAGGCAAAGAATATTCTCAAGTATTAGCGGCTGAGTTGTCAATTCAACCACAGCTGGAAACTTAGTATCTGCAGCAAAGTGTTTAGTAGCAAAGTAATATGATAGTGGTGGTAACGGTAACAAAGTAAAGAGAGCAAAAGTAATACTTTTGGTATTTTGTAGTGATTGTAACAGTAGCAGCGGAAAGTAAATAAGCGAGAACCAGTATATGGAAAGCTCGTAGGCACCGGATCAGTGATGGATAATTATGCCGGATGCGGTTCGTCATGTAACAGTCATAACATAGGGTGACAGAACTAGCTCCAATTCATCAATGTAATGTAGGCATGTATTCGAATATAGTCATACATGCTTATGGAAAAGAACTTGCATGGCATCTTTTGTCCTACCCTCCCGTGGCAGCGGGGTCCTATCGGAAACTAAGGGATATTAAGGCCTCCTTTTAATAGAGAACCGGAACAAAGCATTAGCACATAGTGAATACATGAACTCCTCAAACTATGGTCATCACCGAGAAGTATCCCGATTATTGTCACTTCGGGGTTGTCGGATCATAACACATAATAGGTGACTTTAGACTTGCAAGATAGGATCAAGAACACACATATATTCATGAAAACATAATAGGTTCAGATCTGAATTCATGGCACTCGGGCCCTAGTGACAAGCATTAAGCATAGCCAAGTCATAGCAACATCAATCTCAGAACATAGTGGATACTAGGGATCAAACCCAAACAAAACTAACTCGATTACATGATAAATCTCATCCAACCCATCACCGTCCAGCAAGACTATGATGGAATTACTCATGCACGGTGGTGAGCATCATGAAATTGGTGATGGAGGATGGTTGATGATGACGACGACGACGAATCCCCCTCTCCGAAGCCCCGGACGGACTGCAGATCAGCCCTCCCGCGAGAGATTAGGGCTTGGCGGCGGCTCCGTATCGTAAAACGCGATGATTTCTTCTCCCTAATTTTTTTCTCCCTGAAAGCCAATAAATAGAGTTGGAGTTGGCGTCGGAGGGTCTCCTGGGGCCCACGAGGTGGGGCGCGCCAGAGGGAGGCGCCCCCACCTCGTGGACAGGTGTGGGCCCCTGGTCCTCATCTTTGACGAGGATTTTTATTATTTATTCTAAGATATTCCGTGGAGTTTGGTCATTCGAGAACTTTTGTTTTCTGCACATAAAACAACATCATGGCAATTCTCTGAAAAAACAGCGTCATCCGGGTTAGTTCCATTCAAATCATACAAGTTAGAGTCCAAAACAAGGGCAAAAGTGTTTGGAAAAGTAGATCTGAGGAGACGATCAACTCCCCAAGCTTAAACCCTTGCTTGTCCTCAAGCAATTCAGTTGACAAACTGAAAGAGAAAAAGAAAAACTTTTACAAACTCTGTTTGCTCTTGTTGTTGTAACTATGTCAAGCCAGCATTCAGGTTTTCAGCAAAGATCATAACTAACCACATTTGCAATAACTCCTATGTCTCATGTTTACTCATATCAATAACATAATCAGCTAGCAAGCCATAATAATAAATCTCGGATGACAACACTTTCTCAAAATAATTATAATATGATATAACAAGATGGTATCTCGCTAGCCCTTTCTGAGACCGCAAAACATAAACGCAGAGCACCTTCAAAGATCAAGGACTGACTAGACATTGTAATTCATGGTAAAAGAGATCCAATCATAGTCATACCCGATATAAATTAACAGTAATGAATGCAAATGACAGATGTGCTCTCCAGCTAGTGCTTTTAATAAGAAGGTGATGACTCAACATAAAAGTAAATAGATAGGCCATTCGCAGAGGGAAGCAGGGATTTGTAGAGGTGCCAGAGCTTGGTTTTGAAATAGAGATAAATTATATTTTGAGCGGCATACTTTCATTCTCAACATAACAACTAAGAGATGATGATATCTTCCATGCTAAACAAATTATAGGCGGTTCCCAAACAGAATGGTAAACTTTATACTCCCCCTCCTCCACAAGCATCAATCCATGGCTTGCTCGAAACAATGAGTGCCTCCAACATTCAACGGGTCCCAGGGGGAGTTCTGTTTGCAATTATTTTGATTTAGTTTGCATAAAGCATGGGACTGGGCATCCTGGTGACCAGCCATTTTCTCGTGAGTGAGGAGCAGAGTCCACTCCTCTTGAGAATAACCCGCCTAACACGGAAGATAAGGGCAGCCCTAGTTGATATATGAGCTATTCGAGCATGCAAAACAGAATGTTTATGTGAAGGTTTAGAGTTTGGCACATACAAATTTACTTGGAACGGCAGGTAGATACCGCATATAGGAAGGTATGGTGGACTCGTATGGAATAATTTTGGGATTTAAGGGATTGGATGCACAAGCAGTATTCCCGCTTAGTACAAGTGAAGGCTAGCAAAAGACTGGGAAGCGACCAACTAGAGAGCGACAACAGTCATGAACATGCATTAAAATTAATAAACATTGAATACAAGCATGAGTAGGATATAATCCACCATGAACATAAATATCGTGAAGGCTATGTTGATTTGTTTCGACTACATGCATGAACATGTGCCAAGTGAAGTCACTTAAATCATTCAAAGGAGGATACCACCCCATCATACCACATCACAACCATTTTAATAGCATGTTGGCATGCAAGGTAAACCATTATAACTCATAGCTAATCAAGCATGCCACAAGCAACTATGATCTCTAATTGTCATTGCAAACATGTTTATTCATAATAAGCTGAATCAAGAACGATGGACTCATCATATTTACAAAAACAAAAGAGGTCGAGTTCATACCAGCTTTTCCCAACTCAGTCAGTCCATCATATATCATCATAATTGCCTTTCACTTGCATGACCGAACAATGTGAATAATAATAAGAGTGCACGTGCATTGGACTAAGCTGGAATCTGCGAGCATTCAATAAACAGGAGAAGACAAGGCAATACGGGCTCTTGGTTAAATCAACAATGATGCATATAAGAGCCACTTCAACAATTTAATCATGGTCCTCTCCTACTGACCCCCAAAGAAAAGAAAAGAAATAAAAACTATTTACACGGGAAAGCTCCCAACAAGCAAAAGAAGAACGGGAAATATTTTTGGGTTTTCTTTTTAATTATTACTACTACAGCAGGAAATAAACTACCACTAATTTTTTTGGTTTTCCTTAAGGTTTATTAAACACACAAGAAGAAAGCAGGAAAAAGAAAATAAACTAGCATGGATATTACAGTGAAAGAGTATGAGCACCGACATCTAGCAATGAGTGTGTGTGATCATAAATGTAATGTCGGTGAGAAATACGTACTCCCCCAAGCTTAGGCTTTTGGCCTAAGTTGGTCTATTGCCAGGGATAGCCTGGCGGATACCCGTAGGTGTAGCTGGGGTCATACTGCGATGCAGCGGCTATTGCCTCCCGAGCTGCAGCGTGGCGTCGAGCCGCCTCCGCTCTTCTCTCGTACTCATCTGCCTCCTCTCTGGTAATAACATATATTCCTTTTGTCTGAGAATCAAAGAAGGCAGGAGCAGGAAGAGTAATACGGACAACATGCCGTTTGTTAAAGATTAGTCGATACTGGAGAGGTGGTTCAGTCCTCTCAACAAACTGGTGGGAAACCATAGAATCAAAATCTAAATAAGTAGGGGGTAACTCCATATCACCCTCACGAATGTCTATCTCAAGAAAATTAGCCAAGCGGGTTGCATAAATTCATCCAAAGAAATCCCCGTTATGTCTATTATGATGCAACCTATGAGCTACAATGACTCCCATATGATAAGATTGGTCTCCTAACACAGCACTCCTAAGAATGTTGAGATCAGGGACACACATGTGACATGCTTCATCCTTATCATTTATGCATCTACCTATAAACAGAGCAAAATAATGTATAGCAGGAAAGTGAATGCTCCCTATAGTGGCTTGCATTATATCTCTAGATTCCCCCACAGTTATTCTAGCAAGAAAGTCTCTAAATTCAGATTTAGGGGGATCCCTGACACTACCCCAAGATGGAAGTTTGCAAGCAAAAGTGAAATCCTCTAAGTCGGTATAAGATTTGTCATAAAGATCAAACATGAATGAAGGAGAATTACGCGAAGATGAATACTCAAACCTCCTCACAAATGAGCTTGTGAGATCATGATATTGGGGGCATTTGTCAGCCTCAAAATCCTCAAGACCGGCATTGCGCATATATGCGTTAAATTCTTCTTTGATTCCCGCTTGCTCCATAAAATTTTCCGAAGGCCATTCATAGGGCCTCACAAGAGCGTCTCTTGGTGGTTCCTCGTCAGCATCACGCATTGCAAGCCTGGGACCTTGCTTCCTTGAAGAACCACCATGGAACATCTTCCTAAACATATTGTTTCCTCTGAAAAAATTTTGGATTTTTTAGTAACTTCAAACAAAAGTGAACCAACTTCAAAAAAATTGATAGCAACTACTCCTACAAGTGCCTAGAGCCTATATCAAGCATTAGAACTACTTGGAACCATATAAATTTGACATGCAAGCTCAAGAACATGGTCACCTATGCAGCACAAATTTGCAATGAATAAAGCACTAGAACAAAAACTAATTGGACCAATGGAGGAGTCACATACCAAGGAACAATCTCCCCAAGCAGTTTTGCGAGAGGTGCTTTGAGCAAGGAGATCGAAAATCACAGCAAAAGTGGCTGGAACTCGTGCTTGAGTTGGTTTTTCGGGTTTGTGTGAGGCAAAGGAAGAAGATGGGTGCAGGGATAAGTGGAGGAGGGCCACCGTGGGCCCACGAGGCAGGGGGCACGCCCAAGGGGGTAGGGCGCGCCCTCCACCCTCGTGGCAGTGGCAGCTCCCAGCATGTAATTTTTGCACAATAAATCCTCAAATATTCCTAAAAAATCATATTAAATTGGCATGGCATTCTGAGAACTTTTATTTTCGGGATATTTTTATATTGCACGGATAAGTCGGGAGACAGACAGAAAAATACTATTTTACTTTATTTCTACTAAATAACAGAAAGTATAAATAGGGTACAGAAGGTTGTGCTTCTAGTTTCATCCATCTCATGCTCATCAAAAGGAATCCACTAACAAGGTTGATCAGGTCTTGTTAACAAACTCATTCCGACTAACATGGAACCGGAGAAATTTCGAATAACACTATGTTACCTCAACGGGGATATGGACATCCCCAATAATAAGTATATCATATTTCTTCTTGACAATAGAGAGAGGAAATTCAAAACCTCCAAATATAATCGATGGAATTTTTCCAATAGAGTTGATACTATGAACTTGGGGTTGTTTCCTCGGAAAGTGTACCGTGTGCTCATTACCATTAACATGAAAAGTGACATTGCCTTTGTTGCAATCAATAACAGCCCCTGCAGTATTAAGGAAAGGTCTTCCAAGAATAATAGACATACTATCATCCTCGAGAATATCAAGAATAACGAAGTCTGTTAAAATAGTAACGTTTGCAACTACAACAGGCACATCCTCACAAATACCGACAGGTATAGCAGTTGATTTATCAGCCATTTGCAAAGATATTTCAGTAGGTGTCAACTTATTCAAGTCAAGTCTACGATATAAAGTGAGAGGCATAGCACTAACGCCGGCTCCAAGATCACATAAAGCAGTTTTAACATAATTTCTCTTAATGGAGCATGGTATAGTAGGTACTCCTGGATCTCCAAGTTTCTTTGGTATTCCACCCTTAAAAGTATAATTAGCAAGCATGGTGGAAATTTCAGCTTCTGGTATCTTTCTTTTATTTGTAACAATATCTTTCATATATTTAGCATAAGGATTCATTTTGAGCATATCAGTCAATCGCATACGCAAAAAGATGGGTCTAATCAATTCAGTAAAGCGCTCAAAATCCTCATCATCCTTTTTCTTGGATGGCTTCGGAGGAAAAGGCATGGGTTTCTGAACCCATGGTTCCCTTTCTTTACCATGTTTCCTAGCAACGAAGTCTCTTTTATCATAACGTTGATTCTTTGATTGTGGGTTATCAAGATCAACAACAGGTTCAACTTCTACATCATTATCATTACTAGGTTGAGCATCATCATCAACATCATCATTAACATTTTCACTAGGTTCATGTTCATTACCAGATTGTGTTTCAACATCAGACATAGAGATATCATTTGGATTCTCAGGTGGTTCAGCAATAGGTTCACTAGAAGTTTGCAAAGTACTATCATTTTCTTTTCTTCTTTTTAGAAGAACTAGGTACATCAATATTATTTCTCGAGAATCTTGCTCGATTCTCTTGGGTGGCCTTCGAGGATACAAAGGTTCTGAGTCATTCTACCAGTTCTAGTAGCCACTCTAACAACATAATCATTTTTCTTACTATTCATTTCATCAAGCACTTCTTTCTGAGCTTTAAGTACTTGTTCTACTTGAGTGGTAACCATAGAAGCATGTTTGCTAACAAGTTTAAGTTCACCTCTAATATTAGCCATATAATCACCCAAGTGTTTAATCATATCGGAATCATATTTCAACTGTCTACCAAAATAAGCATTAAAATTATCTTGTTTGATAATAAAATTATCAAACTCATCCAAGCATTGTCTAGCAGACTTATAGTGAGGAATATCACCTTCATCAAATCTATAGAGAGAATTTAACTTTACTACCTGTGTCGGATTATCGGGATCAGGAGGTTCTTCAGTGAATAAAGAATTGAGATCATATACTTCTTCAATAGGCGGTAAATTTAGACCATGTATTTCTTCAATAGGAGGTAAATTCTTAACATCTTCAGCTTTAATACCTTTTTCTTTCATAGATATCTTTGCCTCTTGCATATCTTCAGGACTGAGAAATAGAACACCTCTCTTCTTCGGAGTTGGTTTAAGAATAGGCTCAGTAATTGGCTCTGGAGCTGGCTCAGGAGGTGCCCAATTATTTTCATTTGTCAACCTATTAGTCAATAAAATTTCAGTTTCATCTGGTGTTCTTTCCCTGAAAAGAGAACCAGCACAACTATCCAGGTAATCTCTGGAAGCATCGGTTAGTCCATTATAAAAGATATCAAGTATTTCAGGTTTCTTAAGAGGATGATCAGGCAAAGCATTAAGTAACTTGAGAAGCCTCCCCCAAGCTTGTGGGAGACTCTCTTCTTTAATTTGCATGAAGTTGTATATTTCCCTCAAAGCAGCTTGTTTCTTATGAGCAGGGAAATATTTAGCAGAGAAGTGATAAATCATATCCTGGGGACTACACACACAAACAGGATCAAGAGAATTAAACCATATCTTAGCATCACCCTTTAACGAGAACGGAAATATTTTGAGTATATAAAAGTAGCGCGATCTCTCATCATTAGTAAACAGGGCGGCTATATAATTTAACTTAGTAAGATGTGCCACAATAGTTTCAGATTCATAGCCATAAAAAGGATCAGATTCAACCAAAGTAATTAT
This sequence comes from Aegilops longissima, assembly GCA_021605205.1. Lineage (NCBI taxonomy): Eukaryota > Viridiplantae > Streptophyta > Magnoliopsida > Poales > Poaceae > Aegilops > Aegilops longissima. Next base: position 596,917,487 of record CM038682.1, on the reverse strand, counting down.
ATCTGGATCAACAGAAAATTCATAATCCTTATCGGGAACACAAATAGGTGAAGTAGCAAAAGCAGGATCAGGTTTCATTCTGTCTCTAAGAGATTCTTTACTCCATTTAACTAGCAGCCTCTTAAGTTCGTATCTATCCTGGCAAGCAAAAATAGTTGCAGAAGATTCCATATCAAAAAGATAACCCTCAGGAATAGCAGGCATATCTTCATCATCACTTTCATCAATATTATCAGTTTCAATAGTTTCTATCTCTCTCTAGACCTAGAAATTTGTTCATCTAGAAATTCACCAAGGGCACAGTAGTATCAAGCATAGAAGTAGTTTCATCATAAGTATCATGCATAGCAGAAGTAACATCATCAATAACATGCGACATATCGGAACAAATAGCAGAAGCAGGTTTAGGTGTCGCTAGCTTACTCATAACAGAAGGTGAATCAAGTGCAGAGCTAGATGGCAGTTCCTTACCTCCCCTCTTAGTTGAGGGATAAATTTTTGTCTTAGGGTCTCTAAAGTTCTTCATAGTGTCCAGCAGATATAAATACCAAGTGACTCAAATAATAGAGCTATGCTCCCCGGCAACGGCGCCAAAAAAAGGTCTTGATAACCCACAAGTATAGGGGATCGCAACAGTTTTTGAGGGTAGAGTATTCAACCCAAATTTGTTGATTCGACACAAGGGGAGCCAAAGAATATTCTCAAGTATTAGCAGCTGAGTTGTCAATTCAACCAGACCTGGAAACCTAGTATCTGCAACAAAGTGTTTAGTAGCAAAGTAATATGGTAGTGCTGGTAACGGTAACAAAGTAAAGACAGTAAAAGTAATATTTTTGGTATTTTGTAGTGAGTGTAACAGTAGCAGCGGAAAGTAAATAAGCGAGAACCAGTATATGGAAAGCTCGTAGGCACCAGATCAGTGATGGATAATTATGCCGGATGCGGTTCGTCATGTAACAGTCATAACATAGGGTGACACAGAACTAGCTCCAATTCATCAATGTAATGTAGGCATGTATTCCGAATATAGTCATACGTGCTTATGGAAAAGAACTTGCATGACATCTTTTGTCCTACCCTCCCGTGGCAGCGGGGTCCTATTGGAAACTAAGGGATATTAAGGCCTCCTTTTAATAGAGAACCGGAACAAAGCATTAGCACATAGTGAATACATGAACTCCTCAAACTATGGTCATCACCGAGAAGTATCCCGATTATTATCACTTCGGGGTTGTCGGATCATAACACATAATAGGTGACTATAGACTTGCAAGATAGGATCAAGAACACACATATATTCATGAAAACATAATAGGTTCAGATCTGAATTCATGGCACTCGGGCCCTAGTGACAAGCATTAAGCATAGCAAAGTCATAGCAACATCAATCTCGAACATAGTGGATACTAGGATCAAACCCTAACAAAACTAACTCGATTACATGATAAATCTCATCCAACCCATCACCGTCCAGCAAGCCTACGATGGAATTACTCACGCACGGCGGTGAGCATCATGAAATTGTGATGGAGGATGGTTGATGATGACGATGGCGACGAATCCCCTCTCCGAGCCCCGAACGGACTCAGATCAGCCCCCGAGAGAGATTAGGGCTTGGCGGCGGCTCCGTGTCGTAAAACGTGATGATTTCTTCTCCTGATTTTTTCTCCCCAAAGCCAATAAATAGAGTTGGAGTTGGTGTCGGAGGGTCTCCAGGGGGCCCACGAGGTAGGGGGGCGCGCCTAGGAGGGGGGGGGGGCGCCCCCCACCCTCGTGGACAGGGTGTGGTCCCCCTGGTTTTCATCTTTGGCGAGATTTTTTATTATTTATTCAAAGATATTCCATGGAGTTTCAGGTCATTCCGAGAACTTTTGTTTTCTGCACATAAAACAACATGATGGCAATTCTGCTGAAAACAACGTTAGTCCGGGTTAGTTCCATTCAAATCATACAAGTTAGAGTCCAAAACAAGGGCAAAAGTGTTTGGAGAAGTAGATACGACGGAGACGTATCAAGGGCGTGCCCCCCACCCTCGTGAACAGGGTGTGGGCCCCCTGGCCTTCATCTTTGGCGACGATTTTTCTTTATTTATTTTAAGATATTTCGTGGAGTTTCAGGACTTATGGAGTTGCGCAGAATAGGTCTCCTATATTTGCTCCTTTTCCAGCCCAGAATTCCAGCTGCCGACATTCTCCCTCTTCATGTAAACCTTGTAAAATAAAAGAGAATAGCCATAAGTATTGTGACATATCATGAAATAACAGCCCATAATGCGATAAATATCGATATAAAAGCATGATGCAAAATGGACGTATCAACTCCCCCAAGCTTAGACCTCGCTTGTCCTCAAGCGAAAAGCCGATAACAATAAATATGTCCTCATGTTTAGAGGTAGAGGCGTCGATAAAAATAAAATACGGAAATGAAGGCATCATGATTTTTCTTATAACAACAACATATATAGATTTTGTCATATGATTACTTATGTTCAAGTGATGATCTTTTCACAATGCAAAGGTATGAATCGGAAACCTTATTGAGCACCAACAAATTATAACCTCAGTCATTGAAACAATTGCAATTTATCATAACATCGGAAAGAGTCTATGTCAGAGCTTAAAAGCAAGTCCACATACTCAACTATCACTTAGTCCTTCATAATTGCTAACACTCACGCAATACTTGTTGTTACGGAGTTTTAATCGGACACAGAGAAAGATAGGGGCTTATAGTTTTGCCCCACAACCTTTTACCTCAAGGGTAATGTCAACAATAATAATTCATGCTCCCCTACATCCAATTAGATATATGTATGATGTTCTTTCCAACATGCTGGGCTTGCCAAAGGATAAAATGAAAAAGGAAAGGTGAAGATCACTGTGACTCTTGCATAAGGTAGAGGATAATAATAAAAGATAGGCCCTTCGCATAGGGAAGTAGAGGTTGCCATGCGCTTTTATGGTTGGATGAACAAAATCTCAATGCGAAAGAACGTCACTTTATATTTCCCCTTGTGATATGAACCTTTATTATGCAGTCCGTCGCTTTTATTTCTTCCATATCACATGATCGTATAAAGCTTATTTCTCCCACACCAATCAATCATACATATTTAGAGCAATTTTTATTGCTTTGCACCGACGACAACTTACTTGAAGGATCTTACTCAATCCATAGGTAGATATAGTGGACTCTCATGGCTAAACTGGTTTAAGGGTATTTGGAAGCACAAGTAGTATCTCTACTTGGTGCTGAGAATTTGGCTAGCATGAGGGGAAAGGCAAGCTCAACATGTTAGAGGATCCATGACAACATACTTTATCTCAGATATAAGAAAACATAACTCATTATGTTGTCTCCCTTGTCCAACATCAACTCTTTAGCATGTCATATTTTAATGAGTGCTCCCAATCATAAAAGATGTCAATGATAATATATCTATATGTGAAACCTCTCTTTCCTTATTACTTCCTATTAATTGCAACGATGACCAAAGCTATATTTGCCAATTCCCAACAACTTTTAATCATCATACTCTTTCTATATGAAGTCATTACTCTCAATAAGATCAATATGAACTCTATGTTTCTTTTTATTCTTTTTCTTTTTTCTATTGTTCACCCAAGATCATGGCAAAATAATCAAGCCCTTGACTCAACACTAATCTTTATTATATAGCTCACGGACTCGATTACATAGAGGGATCGTAAAGCAAAACTCAAAACTAGATCATGCCATAACTTTATTCTACTAGATCAAGATACTACTAATAGGATCGAACTAAGAAAAACGGTAAAGATAGGAGTTGTGATGGTGATACGATACCGGGGCACCTCCCCCAAGCTTGGCTGTTGCCAAGGGGAGTGCCCATACCCATGTGATTATATCTCCTTTGTTGGTGAAGAAGGTGGAGGTGTTGTTGATGATGCGGGCTTGTCGTCCACCTTCCATGGCATAGGCTCACCATCATAGAAGGATGATCGAGTCTCCAAAATCCTCAAATATGCAGCCAAACTCATCCTTTTGAATCTATATTCATACTCACAGTTTTGATTTTGCAGATCATAGATTTGGGCTTGGAGGTGCTCGATCTTCTCATGTAGCTTGAAGATGGCCTCCTCAGTGTTCTTGGCATCCGGCTCGTAGTTGTTGGTGAACTCCGCGAGCATCGTGTGGGTAGCGTTGATTCCACGCTCCACCATCCCGTGGCACTTGAAAAGTTGGTGCTCCATTGCTTCGAGCCTCGCCTCCACGCTTGCGGTTTCCTTTGGTCCCTCAACATCGCGGATGTGCAGCAACCCATCACGCATCTCAATGGTTTGAGGGTGTCGCAGCACCTCCGCGAGGTAAGGGTTGATCACCTTCTCGAAGAACTTGTCCTTGGAAGCACTTGGGGACGTCATGATGATCTAGATCTGTCAGAAAAACAGCTTGAAACAAGAACAAGAGATATTTGCGTGATACGGGAGTCAAAACCTTCGGGAGAATATATAATGAATTTTACCGCCAAAATCGTATCGTGCAAGAAAACGGAGTCCGGAGGGCACACGAGGTGCTCACGAGGTAGGGGGGCGCGCCCAGGGGGGTAGGGCGCGCCCACCACCCTCGTGGGGCCCTCATGTCCTTCCCGGACTGCCACTTATTTTTCTATTTTTCTAAATATTCCAAACAGAGAAATATTGCCTTAAAAATTGTTTTGGAGTCGTTTTACTTACCGTACCACATACCTATTCCTTTTCGGAGTCTGAAACGGTCTGGAAAGTGTCCCTTATGTATTCCTCCAGGGTTACAGTTTCAATAATATTTGTTTCAACATTTATGGGATTACCTGAGATATAATGTTTGATCCTTTGACCGTTTACCACCTTGGATTTGTGCCTTGAAGTTGTTGATTTTATGGCACCGAACGATAGACCTCCTCGATAACGTAGGGACCTTCCCATTTAGAGAGAAGTTTTCCTGCAAAAATCTTAAACGAGAGTTGTATAGCAATACATAATCACCTACATTAAACTCACGCTTTTGTATTCTTTTGTCATGCCATCTTTTAACTTTTTCTTTAAACAACTTGGCATTTTCATAAGCTTGGGTTCTCCATTCATCAAGTGAGCTAATATCAAATAACCTCTTCTCACCGGCAAGTTTGAAATCATAGTTGAGCTCTTTAATAGCCCAATATGCCATATGTTCTAGTTCGAGAGGTAAGTGACATGCTTTTCCATAAACCATTTTATACGGAGACATACCCATAGGATTCTTATATGCAGTTCTATAAGCCCATAATGCATCATCAAGTTTCTTGGACCAATTCTTTCTAGACCTATTAACAGTCTTTTGCAAAATTAATTTGAGCTCTCTATTGCTCAATTCTACTTGACCACTAGACTGTGGGTGATATGGAGAGGCAATTCTATGATTAACATCATATTTAGCAAGCATTTTACGGAAAGCACCATGAATAAAGTGTGAACCACCATCAGTCATTAAATATCTAGGGACTCCAAACCTCGGAAAAATAACTTCCTTAAGCATTTTAATAGAAGTGTTATGATCAACACTACTAGTTGGAATAGCTTCTACCCACTTAGTAACGTAATCAACAACAACTAAAATATGTGTATATCCATTAGAGGCAGGAAAAGGTCCCATATAATCAAAGCCCCAAACATCAAATGGTTCAATAACAAGTGAATAATTCATAGGCATTTCTTGACGTCTACTAATATTACCAATTCTTTGACATTCATCGCAGGACAAAACAAATTTACGGGCATCCTTGAAGAGAGTAGGCCAATAAAAACCGGATTGCAATACCTTATGTGCAGTTCTATCTCCAGCGTGGTGTCCTCCATAAGCTTCGGAGTGACACTTGCGTAGGATCGGTTCCTGTTCATGCTCAGGTACACAACGTCTAATAACACCATCTACTCCTTTATAAAGATGTGGGTCATCCCAAAAGTAATGCCGCAAATCATAGAAAAACTTTTTCTTTTGTTGGTATGTGAAGCTAAGTGGTATAAATTTAGCAACAATATAATTAGCATAATCAGCAAACCATGGAGTGCTACGAGAAGTGCTTATGACATTTAATTGTTCATCAGGAAATCTATCATCAATAGGTAGTGGGTCATCAAGAACATTCTCTAACCTAGATAAGTTATCTGCAACGGGGTTCTCGGCTCCTTTTCTATCAACAATATGCAAATCAAATTCTTGCAGCAAGAGAACCCATCTAATAAGTCTAGGTTTCGCATCTTTCTTTTCCATAAGATATTTAATAGCAGCATGATCGGTGTGAATAGTTACTTTAGAATCAACAATATAGGGCCTGAATTTATCACAAGCAAATACAACTGCTAAAAGTTCCTTTTCGGTAGTAGCATAATTTCTTTGAGCATTGTCTAGAGTCTTACTAGCATAATGGATAACATTTAATTTCTTATCAACTCTTTGCCCTAGAACAACACCTACAGCGTAATCACTAGCATCACACATAATTTCAAAGGGTAAATTCCAATCAGGTGGCTGAACAACAGGTGCAGAGACTAATGCTTTCTTAAGTATTTCAAATGCTTCTACACAATCATCATCAAAGACAAATGGTACATCTTTTTGTAATAAATTAGTCAAAGGCCGAGAAATTTTTGAGAAGTCCTTAATGAACCTCCTATAAAATCCGACTTGACCAAGGAAACTTCTTATACCTTTGATGTCCTTGGGACATGGCATCTTTTCAATAGCATCAACCTTGGCTTTATCAACTTCAATACCTCTTTCAGAAACTTTGTGCCCCAAGACAATACCTTCATTAACCATAAAGTGGCACTTTTCCCAATTCAAGACAAGATTAGTTTCTTCACATCTCTGCAAAACTCGATCAAGATTGCTCAAGCAATCATCAAAAGAGGATCCATAGACGGAAAAGTCGTCCATGAAAACCTCACAATTTTTTTCACAAAAGTCGAGAATATAGCCATCATGCATCTTTGAAAGGTAGCAGGTGCATTACATAAACCAAAAGGCATACGTCTATAAGCAAAAGTACCAAAAGGGCATGTAAAAGTAGTCTTTGATTGATATTTAATAACACGGTATTTGAGAGAAACCGAATAACCATCTAGAAAGCAATAATGTGTATGTTTGCATAATCTTTCTAGCATTTGATCAATAAAAGGTAAGGGGTAATGATCTTTCTTAGTAGCTTTATTTAATTTGCGGAAATCAATTACCATCCTATAACCTGTGATAATTCTTTGCGGGATCAATTCATCTTTATCATTAGGGACAACAGTAATACCTCCCTTCTTAGGGACACAATGGACATGACTTACCCATCGACTATCAAAGCAACGGGATAAATTATACCTGCCTCCAGAAGCTTGAGTATTTCTTTTCTTACCACTTCTTTCATTTTAGGATTCAAGTGTCGTTGAGGGTCACGAACTGGTTTGGCATCTGCTTCCAAATTTATTTTATGTTGACATAGAGTGGGACTAATGCCCTTAAGATCATCAAGAGTATATCCAATAGTGGCACGGTGCTTCTTCAGAGTTTTCAATAATCTTTCTTCTTCATGCTCTGAAAGGTTGGCACTAATAATAACAGGATATATTTTCTTTTCATCAAGATAAGCATATTTAAGATTATCAGGCAACGGTTTAAGCTCAAACACGGGATCACCCTTGGGTGGAGGAGGATCCCTAGGATTTCAACAGCAAATTGTGTTGCAAGAATAGGTTCATGTTTAAAGAATACTTCATCTATTTCCTTCTTTCATTCATGAACATATCATTTTCATGGTCTAGCAAATAGTGTTCTAAAGGATCACTAGGAGGTACGGCAATAGAAGCAAGACCAATAATTTCATCTTTACTAGGCAATTCTTCCTCACGATGTTGTTTACTAAATTTAGAGAAATTAAACTCATGAACCATATCATCCAAGCCAATAGCAACAACATTCTTTTCGCAATCTATCTTAGCATTAACAGTGTTCAAGAAGGGTCTACCAAATATAATGGGACAAAAGCTATCTTGTGGAGAACTGAGAACAAGAAAATCAGCAGGATATTTAGTTTTCCCACACAAGACTTCAACATCTCTAACAATTCCCACTTGTGAAATAGTATCTCTATTGGCAAGTTTAGTTGTGACATACATTTCTTCTAACTCAGCGGGTGCAATTTCATGCTTAATTTCTTTATACAAGTCATAAGGTATAACACTAGCACTAGCACCCATATCACATAAGCCATGATAACAATGATCTCCTATTTTAACAGAAATAACATGCACGCCTACCACAGGTCTATGTTTATCTTTAGCACAAGGTTTAGCAATTCTAGCAGATTCACCGCAGAATTGAATAACATGCCCATCAATATTATCATACAAGAGATCTTTAACAATAGAAAATATTAGGTTCTACTTTGACTTGTTCAGGAGGTGTATAAGTTCTAATATTGCTTTTACGAACCACAGTTGAAGCTTTAGCATGATCCTTTATTCTAACAGGGAAAGGTGGTTTCTCAACATAAGAGGTAGGAACAATAGGATCATTATAAGTGACCGTCTTTTCTTCAACTTTAATAGGTGCAACTACTTTTACTTCTATGGGAGGATGATATTTAAACCACTTCTCCTTGGGGAGATCAACATAAGTAGCAAAAGATTCACAGAAAGAAGCTACTATCTCAGAGTCGAGTCCATATTTAGTGCTAAACTTACGAAAATCGGTACCCATAAAAGATTTAACACAATCCAACTTAGGTGTCATACCTAACTCCTTACCTTCGTCGAGGTCCCAATCTTCAGAGTTGCGTTTAATTCTATCCAATAAATTCCATCTGAATTCAATAGTCTTCATCATAAAAGAGCCAACACAAGAAGTATCGAGCATGGTGCGATTGTTAATTAGAAAGCCGAGCATAAAAAACTTTGAATAATTATTTCTCTTGGGATCTCATGATTGGGGCATGAATATAACATTGATTTAAGCCTCCCCCAAGCTTGAGCGATGCTTTCTCCTTTGCGAGGCCAAAAATTATATATATAATTGCGATCACGGTGAACAAGATGCATAGGGTAATACTTTTGATGAAATTCCAATTTCAATCTTTTATAGCTCCATGACCTCATATCATCACATAGCCTATACCATGTCAATGTGTCTCCCTTCAAAGATAAAGGGAAGACCTTCTTCTTAACAACATCATCGGGTATACCTGCAAGTTTAAATAGTCCACAAACTTCATTCACATAGAGTAGATGTTCATCAGGATGCTTTGTTCCATCTCCTTTAAAAGTATTAGCTAGCAGTTTTTTCCATCATACCCGAAGGAATTTCAAAAGGAGTTTCATTTTCAATAGGTTCAGTAGGTTGAGGAGCAACTCTTTGCTCTACTGGACGGGGTGAAGATACCCCGAACAAGCCCCTCAGATAATTACTTTCCATAATAACAAGTGACAGTAAATTTCAGCACACTATATAAATTTTTCCTTACAATTCCACCTACCAAAGGCGCTACACTCCCCGGCAACGGCGCCAGAAAAGAGTCTTGATGACCCACAAGTATAGGGGATCTATCTTAGTCCTTTCGATAAGTAAGAGTGTCAAACCCAACAAGGAGCAGAAGGAAATGATAAGCGGTTTTCAGCAAGGTATTCTCTGCAAGTACTGAAATAAGTGGTAACAGATAGTTTTGTGATAAGATAAATTGTAACGAGCAACAAGTAACAAGAGTAAATAAAGTGCAGCAAGGTGGCCCAATCCTTTTTGTAGCAAAGGACAAGCCTGGACAAACTCTTATAATAGGAAAAGCGCTCCCGAGGACACATGGGAATATCGTCAAGCCAGTTTTCATCACGTTCATATGATTCGCGTTCGGTACTTTGATAATTTGGTATGTGGGTGGACCGGTGCTTGGGTGCTGTTCTTACTTGAACAAGCATCCCACTTATGATTAACCTCTATTGCAAGCATCCGCAACTACAACAAAAGTATGAAGGTAAACCTAACCATAGCATGAAACATATGGATCCAATTCAGCCCCTTACGAAGCAATGCATAAACTAGGGTTTAAGCTTCTGTCACTCTAGCAACCCATCATCTACTTATTACTTCCCAATGCCTTCCTCTAGGCCCAAATAAAGGTGAAGTGTTATGTAGTCGACGTTCACATAACACCACTAGTGGCTAGACAACATACATCTCATCAAAATATCGAACGAATACCAAATTCACATGACTACTAATAGCAATACTTCTCCCTTGTCCTCAGGAACAAACGTAAATACTCACAAAGAATATTCATGTTCATGATCAGAGGGGTAATAATATGCATAAAGGATCTGAACATATGATCTTCCACCAAATAAACCAACTAGCATCAACTACAAGGAGTAATCAACACTACTAGCAACCTACTAGCACCAATCCCGGACTTGGAGGCAAGAATTGGATACAAGAGATGAACTAGGGTTTGGAGATGAGATGGTGCTGGTGAAGATGTTGATGGAGATTTCCCTCTCGTGATGAGAGGAGCATTGGTGATGACGATGGTGATGATTTCCCCCTCCCGGAGGAAAGTGTCCCCGGCAGAACAGCTCTGCCGGAGCCCTAGATTGGTTCCGCCAAGGTTCCGCCTCGTGGCGGCGGAGTCTCATCCCGAAAGGTTGCTTAATGTTTTTTTCTCATCGAAAGACTTCATATAGGAGAAGATGGGCGTCGGAGAGCCACCAGGGGGCCCACGAGGGGGCGCCCCACCCTCGTGAGCAGGTGTGGGCCCCTGGCCTTCATCTTTGGCGAAGATTTTCTTTATTTATTTTAAGATATTCCATGGAGTTTCAGGACTTTTGGAGTTGCGCAGAATAGGTCTCCAATATTTGCTCCTTTTCCAGCCCAAAATTCCAGCTGCCGGCATTCTCCCTCTTCATGTAAACCCTGTAAAATAAAAGAGAATAGCCATAAGTATTGTGACATAACGTGGAATAACATCCCATAATGCGATAAATATCGATATAAAAGCATGATGCAAAATGGACGTATCAGGAACCTCCTAAAACCGTCGATGCTCATTATGTGAAAAATATTATGTACTACTTTGATAATCCTGAGAAAACCCCATCAAATATATAATGAGAGACATGTTGGATCAACGTGGATACTTTAGGGATTATCGCTTGACTCAAAAAGGGAAACTATTATGGGATCAAATTTATATGTTGCATTGGTATGCGCGGGAACTATGCTTGAGATATGATTATACTTGTTGCTCTAGGATGAAGGCTCCACACCTTCCCTTTTCATGCGAATTTAATGATAATAAAACATTGGCTTCTTATGCTAATGGTATATATGATTACTATGATGTGGAACAAATAGAAGAATTCGTTGCTTTTATGGGTGCTTATGAAATTCAATCTTTGTTTAAAGAGTGTGAAAATCTTGATGATGCTATTTACAGACCTGAAAATTTTGCTATACTTAAATATTGCTATGAGAATTATGAATTCAATTCCGATATTGATGATTTTATTGAGAGAGTCTCCGCTGTCCAAGAGGAGACTAATATTTTGCAGGAAACTATGGAAGAAGAAATTACTGAAACTGTGAGCTCATTAGATGAAAAAGATGAGGTGGAGAGCGAAGAACAAAAGGAGGAAGAGCGGATTGATCACCCGCGCCCACCTTCTAATGAGAGTAACTCTTCAACTCATACATTGTTTAATTTCCCTTCGTGCTTACCGAAGGATGATTGCTATGAAAATCGCTATGATCTTATTGATTCTTTTGAAATATCCCTTTTTGATGATGCTTGCTATGCTTGTGGCCAAGATGCCAATATGAATTATGCTTATGGAGATGAACTTGCTATAGTTCCTTATGTTAAACATGAAATTTTTGCTATTGCACCCACGCATGATAGTCCTATTATCTTTTTGAATTCTCCCGACTACACTATATTGGAGAAGTTTGCCCTTATTAAGGATTATATTGATGGGTTGCGTTTTACTACTACACATGATGATTTTGATAGATATAATATGAATGTTCTTGCTTCTCCTACTTGCAATTATTATGAGAGAGGAACTACATCTCCGCCTCTCCATGTTTTCAATATGATAAAATTGCAAGAAACTGTTTATACTATGCATTGGCCTTTACTATGTGTGCATGAATTGTTCTTTTATGACATGCCGATGCATAGGAAGAGAGTTAGACTTCGTTGTTGCATGATATATGTTACTTTGTGCTCACTACTAAATCACAAATCATTGTTAATTAAAATTGGCTTTGATATACCTTGGGATCCGGGTGGATCCATTAGTTGAGCACTATATGCCTAGCTTAATGGCTTTAAAGAAAGCGCTGCCAGGGAGACAACCCCGAAGTTTTAGAGAGTCATTTATTTCTGTTGTGTGCTTTTATAAAGTTTAAAAACAAAAAAATAAAATAGGGGAACCTGAAACTTTTTCAAAAAGAAAAACGAAAGTGAGAAAGACAAGCATTGTTAAAGTGGGAGCTAGCCTTGAACTTTGTTCATGCTCACGGAAACTTTGTGAATCTTAATTACAGAAACTTTTCAACAAAAATAATTATCCCCTTGTACAATTCCATTGTATAATAAAAATAATATGCCAAGCTTTGCCTTTACGATGTTTACAATGCTTGTTGGTTTGTGCGGTGCAGGACAGAAACTTTGGCTGTAGTGCGCGATTTTACATTTTTTACTGGAACATCAAACGGTTCTGAAACTTTTTGCACTGTCTTTCTATACAATTTTTTTTATTTTTCCTAATTTTGGCAGAATTATTGGAGGACCAGAAGTATGGTGAATGTTCAGATTACTACAGACTGTCCTGTTTAAGACAGATTCTGTTTTTGATGCATAGTTTGCTTGTTTTGATGAAAATATCGATTTCTATCAGTGGATTAAGCCATGGAAAAGTTATATTACAGTAGCTACAGTGCAAAAACAAAATATGAATTGGTTTGCAACAGTACTTAGAGTAATGATTTGCTTTATTATACTAACGGATCTTACCGAGCTTTCTATTGACGTTTTGTGTGGATGAAGTGTTTGAAGATCGAGGAGGTCTCGATGTGAGGAGAAGGAGGAGAGGCAAGAGCTCAAGCTTGGGGATTCCCAAGGCACCCCAAGTAAATATTCAAGGAGACTCAGGCGTCTAAGCTTGGGGATGCCCCGGAAGGCATCCCATCTTTCTTCAACAAGTATCGGTATGTTTTCGGATTCGTTTCGTTCATGCGATATGTGGAAATCTTGGAGTGTCTTTTGCATTTAGGTTTCACTTTTATTTTATGCACCATGCTGGTATGAGATAGTCCTTGGTTGATTTATAGAATGCTCTTTGCACTTCACTTATATCCTTTGAGTATGGCTTTATAGAATGCTTCATGTGCTTCACTTATATCATTTGAAGTTTGGATTGCCTGTTTCTCTTCCCATAGAAAACCGCCATTTGTAGAATGCTCTTTTGCTTGACTTATATTTGTTAGAGCATGGGCATATCTTTTGTAGAAAGAACTAAACTCTCTTTCTTCACTTATATCTATTTAGAGAGTTGACAGGAACTGGTCATTCACATGGTTAGTCATAAAATCCTACATAAAACTTGTAGATCACTGAATATGATATGTTTGATTCCTTGTAATAGTTTTGCGATATAAAGATGGTGATATTAGAGTCATGCTAGTGAGTAATTGTGGATTAGTAGAAATACTTGTGTTGAGGTTTGTGATTCCCGAAGCATGCACGTATGGTGAACCGTTATGTGATGAAGTCGGAGCATGATTTATTTTTTGATTGTCATCCTTTGTGTGGAGGTCGGGATCGCACGATGGTTAACTCCTACCAACCCTTCCCCTAGGAGCATGCGTCTAATACTTGGTTTCGATAGCTTCTAAATTTTTGCAATAAGTATGTGAGTTCTTTATGACTAATGTTGAGTCCATGGATTATACGCACTCTCACCCTTCCATCATTCACTACTAGGGAAAAGCCTAGCAGCAGCGCGAGTTTTGGGTGTTTCAGTAGTGCGGGTGCCGCGCTATCGATACGGGCGCCATCTAACTAACTTGTAGAAGTAGCTCGTGTTGACACACGCCATTGCTATACATGGTTAGCATGGCGTGCATTGCGCACAGCGCCATCGCTGATTATCTGTAGCGGGTCTTATACCCCGCGCTACTGCTATTACTTTCAAAAACAAAAAAAATCACGATCCTGTGCGTGTTGTCAATGGCAGCAATCGTTCGATCTAGCGACGATTGGCGTCGCCGGAGGCATGAACGGACAGCGGCAGACCAGATCCGGCGGTGGCTGTTGGAGAGGGCCCGTTTCTATGGAAGAGCCAGGCCGCGGCGTGGGGCTCCTCTTCCCGACCATGCCAGATAGCTCCGGGTCGTCCATGGCGATGACCTGCACGGGCATGGACATGGGAGGGTGAGTCAAACCAAAGGGAGAGAGAGAAAAGGAAAACCGAGGGAGAGAGGAAGGTGATGGAGGGAGCAGCGAAAGCTAGTCACCGGTGGTGAGGAGCTCCGGTGTGGTGGCGCGGGCCGGTGGCCTCCTAGTCGTCGGTGGAAGACCAGCGAGCTCCTAGAAGCCGGTGGCGCGAGGCGGCGGCCTCTTTCGGCGCCACGGAGGAGGAGGGGCGCATGGGCAAGAGGTCCATGTGAGAGCGTATGGAAAGTGAGAGGAGAGAGTGGCGGAAGAGAGGAGGGATTTGGGGGAGGAGATGGGGATTCGGCCGAGGATATGGCGACTTCACCTACCTCATACTTAGTAGAAGCGAGGGGTATAAAACCGCGCTACTACTATCAACTTAGTTGTAGCGGGGGTTTATACCCCTCGCTACTACTATGTCATGTCTCGGGGGGCATGGTCCGCTTAGTAGTAGCGAGGGTTAAAAACCCGCGCTACTACTATCAACTTAGTAGTAGCGAGGGGTTAAAACCTGCGCTACTAGTAAGTAGCAGTAGCGAGGGGTATAAACCCTCGCTACTAGTAAGCGTCTGCCTATAAGCTTTTCCCTAGTAGTGATTGCTAGCCTCTTCGGTACCATGCATTGCCCTTTCTCACCCAAGAGTTGGTGCAAACTTCGCCGGTGCATCCATGTCCCGTGATACGATACGCTCTATCACACATAAGCCTCCTTATATCTTCCTCAAAACAGCCACCATACCTACCTATCATGGCATTTCCATAGCCATTCCGAGATATATTGCCATGCAACTTCCATCATCATCATATACATGACTTGAGCAGTCATTGTCATATTCCTTTGCATGATTGTAAGACAGCTAGCATGATATTTTCATGGCTTGTCCGTTTTTGATATCTTGCTACGCTAGATCATTGCACATCCCGGTACACTACCAGAGGCATTCATATAGAGTCATACTTTGTTCTAGACATCGAGTTGTAATATTGAGTTGTAAGTAAATTAAAGTGTGGTGATCATCATTATTGGAGCATTGCCCCAGTGAGGAAAGGATGATGGAGACTATGATTCCCCCACAAGTCGGGATGAGACTCCGGACTTAAAAAAAAGAGGCCAAAGAAGCCCAAATAAAAAAAGAGGCCAAAGAAGCCCACCAAAAAATATAATAAAAAAAGAAAAAGAAAAAAATGAGAGAAAAATAGAGAAGGGGCAATGCTACTATCCTTTTACCACACTTGTGCTTCAAAGTAGCACAATGTTCTTCATATAGAGAGTCTCTTGAGATATCACTTTCATATACTAGTGGAAATTTTCATTATAGAACTTGGCTTGTATATTCCGATGATGGGCTTCCTCAAATGCCCGAGGTCTTCATGAGCAAGCAAGTTGGATGCACACCCACTTATTTTTCAGTTTGAGCTTTCATACACTTATAGCTCTTAGTGCATCCGTTGCATGGCAATCCCCACTCCTCACATTGACATCAATTGATGGGCATCTCCATAGCCCGTTGATTAGCAGCGTCGATGTGAGACTTTCTCCTTTTTGTCATCTCCACACAACCTCCACCATCATATTCTATTCCACCCATAGTGCTATGTCCATGGCTCACGCTCATGTATTGCGTGAAAGTTGAAAAGGTTTGGGGATACTAAAGTATGAAACAATTGCTTGGCTAAAACCGGGGTTGTGCATGATTTGAATATTTTGTGTGGTGAAGATGGAGCATAGCCAGACTATATGACTTTGTAGGGATAACTTTCTTTGGCCATGTTGTTTTGAAAAGACATGATTGCTTTATTTGTATGCTTGAAGTATTATTGTCTTAATGTCAAATGATAGACTATTGCTTTGAATCACTCGTTTCTTAATATTCATGCCATGATTAGATTACATGATCAAGATTATGCTAGGTAGCATTCCACATCAAAAATTATCTTTTTTATCATTTACCTACTCGAGGACGAGCAGGAATTAAGCTTGGGGATGCTGATACGTCTCCATCGTATCTATAATTTTTGATTGTTCCATGCCAATATTCTACAACTTTCATATACTTTTGGCAACTTTTTATACTATTTTTGGGACTAACATATTGATCCAGTGCCTAGTGCCAGTTCTTGTTTGTTGCATGTTTTTTGTTTCGTAGAAAATCCATATCAAACGGAGTCCAAATGGAGCAAGTCAGCATAGTAGCGATCAAATTCATCATTTAAATTCTTGATCTCTGATTGCAAAGCTACAAGTTCTTCAGGTGAAAGCTTCAAAACATTTTGCTTCAGAAAGCGCTCTTTCTTGTACTGTGCTTTCTTCACCTTCCTCCCCAGTTCATATTTCCATTTCTCTTCATTAATGAAGGCAGTCAATACATGACTTTGACCAGGAGTGAGGTTCATCTCAGGCAGAGGTGTGTTGGGGTCCTTGTGCCATAAGTCGATGAAGTCGAGGATTAACTTTGGATCCAGCATCAATGGCACATTACTACCTTTTGCTCTAGCGGCCCCGTGTTGCCTGTCTCTGATGATTTCAGCGAGTTCTTCATCATCAGCTTCGCCGTCATCGAACGACACTTGGAAGGCAACCTGCTTCTTGTGAGGACTAGGTCGAGAACCTCGTCCAGCAGTGGCCTTAGTCTTCAGCGGAGTGGGGCCAGTTGAAGAATGCGAAGGTGCTGAAGAACTTGTAGAGGCTCCTGAGGTAATAGAGATGCCTGTTGTCCTTTGGCACGAGGCAAGATGTGCAGGTGCAGAGGATTTGGAAGGAGGAGTTGGTGCAGCTTGAGGAATTTTCCTTGAGGGCTTTGCCGAGCTGGGCCGTGAGGGCATTGCAGATGAGCTTGGCTGTGAGGACATTGATGTAGAAGCCATGGGCTTGTGTGCGGGCTTCTTGGGCATGGCCTTCCTAGGGGTCGACTTTCTCTGTAAATATCAAACTCCTCATAGACTTATAGACTTGTGTACACTCACAAACATATTAGTTCCTTAACCTATAAGTCTTCAGTAGACCAAAATCACTAAGGGGCACTAGATGCACTTACAATCTCCCCCTTTTTGGTGATTGATGACAATATAGGTTCATCTTTCAACGGGGATAAAACATATGAAGTGTAAATACTGATATTGAGGAATTTGATTGCAAGATATAGAAGAACTCCTCCTGAAGATGTGCATAGTGAGGAATTTGCTTTTGAAGCAATGCACACTTGAAGAGTAGAATCATGGAGACCTCCCCCTATATCTTGTAATTCATACACACATTTAACATATAATATGAAGAATTTGAAATGCATGATGGAATATGGAGACTGATGTAATTCAACATGCGTGCATTAACATATATGAGGAATAAGCATGCAGAAGAACACAACAAAAGTATCAGACCACCATCGGGTTTAAGTTTACAACTCGATCCAACAAAGTCTTCAAAAGAACGAGATTTGTAACTTAGCAAAAAAAAACGCCCATATATGTAGACCCGCTTGAAGACTAACTCAAATTTCTCCCCCTTTGTCATCGAATGACAAAAAGGATCGAAAAATGAGGACTAACGCCCCTGAAGAATATCATGTTGATGGAGGAGCGCCGACGTTGTTGGGGTCGGTTGTTGTAGTAGGGCCTGCTGCAGTGTCGTCCAAATCTTCATGCTCATCCGTGTCGCGTGATGAAGAATATGAGTTGGCCACCAAGGAGGGAACTTTGACTTTCTTGAATTTCTTCGCTGGTGGCTGATACCAGTCAAAGTCCTGCTTGAGACCCATTTGCTTCAGATCTTCTTCACCATAAATATGTGACAGAACAGCCCAGGTGCGACCGAAAACTTTATGGAGGTAGTTAATGGTTTTTCTTCACTGCATTGTGTGTAGCAGTCATGTTGTGAAGAATTGAACCAAACTGATGTTTAACCCATTTGTGGTTGTGATCGACCTTCTGGTGAAGACTGAGGAGAAGCTCACGATCAGTCATCACCCTTGGAGCTGTGCCTTGAGGATTTTGCTTTGAGGCATTAGGGGGCAGAGTCATGAGTGGCAGAGTCATCATTGGTGGAGTAGGATGCAGCTTTGCGGAACTGACCATCCAATGGACGAATGCCTTCATCAATAACAGCAGTGGCCTTGCCCTTTTAATCAGCTGAGGAAAATGTTCGTTTGAGGACTTCAATGGGGGGCACGTAGCTGAGATGATTTTGAAAGTTAGCCTTGTAGTTGAGTGAGGACCTTGTTCTGAGGAATCTCATAATCCAAGGAGCGTAAGGCTTCAACTCAAATGGAGATAATGCAACATTGTCCAGAGTCCTCATGAAGAAATCATGGTAGTTGACAGGAATGCCATGAATGATGTTGAAAAGCATATTCTTCATGATGCCAACGACCTCTTGATCATTCGAGTCATGGCCTTTGATTGGACTCAAAGTCTTCGTCAGAATGCGATAGACAGTCCGAGGCACATACTGCAATTCCTTCACGAGGAATTTGGTCCTTGGGGCTTGACCGGGCTTCAGTGGCTTCATCAACACTTGCATATAGTGATCTGTAAGCTTAGGTTCATGATATATACAACGAGCACCTTCAACGGGAGGACTGACAGGAAGGGCATGAAGCAATTCAGAGGTTGGTGCTTTGAAGTGAGTATTTTCTGTCATCCAGTCCAATACCCAAGAGTTCACATCTTCAACATTTCCTGTGATGTGCAGCGTTGCATAGAACTGAAGAATTAGCTCTTCATCCCAACCAACAATATCAGTGCAGAAGTTGAGCAGTCCAGCGTCATGAAGAACACTGAGGACTGGCGTGAAGCAAGGTAGTGATTCCATGTCCACGTGAGGAATATGCTCATGGTCGAAGACTTTGTCTTTGTTGAAAAGCAGTGAAGAATAGAAGTTGGCTTGGCTGGCAGTCCAGAAGTGTTTCCTTCTAAGACGAGCAGAGTCATATGAGTTGTAGTCCGTGAAGAACACATGCTTGTGGAAGAAGTCATCAGCCTTGAATTTTTGCTTCTTTGAGAAAGGATCCTTTGGCTTGGGCTGAGGAGTGTCAGTCAATTGCATCACAACCTCAGGAATTGCAATCTCAGGATCCACAGGCTGAGGAATTTCAGTTCCTTCTTCAGTTGCAGCCTGGGTCTTCAATTCTTCAGCAGCAATTTCATCAGCACTAGTGGCTGGAATCTCTTCATGAATGGACGGAGTGGTGCGAGGTTCTTCAGAGCCCATTTGAACTTCAGTATGCACTAGGGACTGAGGAAATTGTTGCAGTGGCGTGAACAAAGGAGAATTGGGGTGCTGACTTTCCCAAAAGTCATCATTCATCACCGGGGTTGTGCTCCCAATGTCCACATCCTCATCTTCTTCACTTATTTCTTCAACGCATGCCTCTTCAGCTGTGAACTAAGGCATGGGCGATGAGACAATTGGGGTTGAAGGGATTGTATCCACTTCAATTTCTTCATCCAACTGCTCTAAAGAAGCAGTAGAAGGAATATCTTCATCAGATCCGCTTGGTATCGCATAGTCTTCACCAAAGGGAATGAGTTCCTTTGATGGCATGCATGATACTGGAATATCATCAATTGGATTCTCAAGAGAGCTTGTCAATTTCTTCATCTTCTTTGGAGCTAAAGATTCTGATGAAGTTGATGCTTTCCTTTTCTTCACAACTGCACGCTCTGCGGCCTTGGTCTTCTTCGCATCTGATGCAGAAGGAAGAATTGGACTTGGTGTAGGTGCAGGAGGAGCAGAGGAAATTGGTTCATTTTCTTCAGGCACAACTGATGCAGTTGCACTGGCATGATCAGTTTCTTCAGGCACAACGGTTGAAGCTTCAACTGGCCTGACTTGTTCTTCAGGCTCAACACTAGTGGTTGCCCTGGCAGTTTCATTAGCGGCTCGAATGTAGTCATCAGCCCTAGTACTTGCACTTTCATCAGCAGCCTGATTTTCATCAGCGGTGCTGGCATATTCTTCTATAGGCTGAGAAGATGCCTCAGCCTAAGGAATTTCTTGTTGCATTGGGGCCGCAACATTGGTAGTGAATTTCTCAGTTAACTTCACAAATCTGACCTTGGCTCCAAGCCAGTCAGCATAGTAGCGATAAAATTCATCATTTAAGTTCTTGATGTCTGATTGCAGAGCTACAAGTTCTTCAGGTGAAAGCTTCAAAACATTTTGCTTCAGAAAGCGCTCTTTCTTGTACTGTGCTTTCTTCACCTTCCTCCCCAGTTCATATTTCCATTTCTCTTCATCAATGAAGGCAGTCAATACATGACTTTGACCAGGAGTGAGGTTCATCTCAGTCAGAGATGTGTTGGGGTCCTTGTGCCATAAGTCAATGAAGTCGAGGATTAACTTTGGATCCAGCATCAATGGCACATTACTACCTTTGGCTCTAGCGGCCCCGTGTTGCCTGTCTCTGATGATTTCAGCGAGTTCTTCATCATCAGCTTCGCCGTCATCGGACGACACTTGGAAGGCAACCTGCTTCTTGTGAGGACTAGGTCGAGAACCTCGTCCAGCAGTGGCCTTAGTCTTCAGCGGAGTGGGGCCAGTTGAAGAATGCGAAGGTGCTGAAGAACTTGTAGAGGCTCCTGAGGTAATAGAGATGCCTGTTGTCCTTTGGCACGAGGCGAGATGCGCAGGTGCTGAGGATTTGGAAGGAGGAGTTGGTGCAGCTTGAGGAATTTTCCTTGAGGGCTTTGCTGAGCTGGGCCGTGAGGGCATTGCAGATGAGCTTGGCTGTGAGGACATTGATGCAGAAGCCATGGGCTTGTGTGCGGGCTTCTTGGGCATGGCCTTCTTAGGCTTGCTAGCAGAGGCCTCAACAGCAGCAGCAGCAGAATCTTCATTGAATTTCTTCACTGCTTCTTTTGCCAATTTGGCCTGCTTGGCTTGAGGCTTAGCCCATTCTTTTGGAAATTCTTCACCTCTTCTGATGCTAGAGGGATCAGCTTCTTGGCCAGGTGCCAATGGAGGTCTTGGGCATGGATGGTGTACAACGAATTTCTTCATGTACTTGGGTGTAACGTCGCGATATTCCCTCCATTCTCTGGCCCATCTCCTCTCTATCCTCTGAATGCGCACTTTGAGCTCATTCTTGGTCTCCTTGCCATGTTTGGCCTCATCAGCAGTGCTATATTCATCATAGATATCCTGAGGGATTTCAAACGCTGTGTTGACTTCCAATTTCTTTCCACCCTTCTGAGGTTTCTTGCCGTCAGCCATTTTCTTCAGCTGAGGAATTTGAACGGTAGAGTTCTCTGAAGAGGTGTGCAACTTTTCTTCGAGGAACGCTGCAAATGAGTTAAGTTGATGAGAACCTAGAGATTCAGCAGCGGACATGTGTACCTGTGAACATAATATAGTAGCGAAGAATTTGGAGAGGTCATATGCGTTCTCAGAAGTTTTTGCAAATAGAACAAGTTTGAGGAATTTGACCAGATGAGTCTTGAGGAATTTCACTAAGCGTTCTTTGACTTAGGTTCCAGAATTGTACAGATTGAAAATCCAAACAATTGAGGAATCTTGAAGAAAAATGTTGCTTAGGGAAACAGATCAAGAACAGATGTTGTGAGAGGTGTTTAAAGTGTGAAGATTTGAAGAATAAACGCCTTTTGAAGATTTTGTGGAAAACATCAGAATCAACAAGGGCAGTAAAAGCAACTTTTAATTACCCTTGACGAAGAACACGACAAACTGTGAAGTGTATATTTAGAAGTTTGTCAGTTCGGATCTTCCACACCCTAACTTGGCAGAGGAAGACAGCTACGGCGGCGACAGAGTGAAGAAATCCGCCACCGACACGAGTACGACAGCGACGAGGTCGAGGAAGTGAAGCTCTTCCTCACCGGTGACGATGGAAGTCGCGGCGGCGCTAGGTTTTGAGAGCTCGAGCGAGGGAGCGAGGTCGAGCGGAGTAAAACCAAAGTGAGGAAGGGAGGGGGTATTTATAGCCGTGGTGAAAAACTGCTCGCCCGAGGAAATTGTACAAACGTGCCCCTGACCGTTCTCATTCGCGTGACATGTGTCACCCCCATAGTGAGAGGTGGCGATCGTGCGAGATCGTGGCTGAATAGATAAATCCATCGTGGATTGTGGAACGGTTTGAGCGGCAAAAGCCGAAAATTCAGATAAGATAAATTTTAAAGTTTCGTTCGCAAATTCTTCAGCAGACAAGGACATGGTGAAGATTTTGAACGAGTTTCAAATAGAACGCACATGAAGAATTTGTGAATAGACTGGGTTGGGTTTAGCATAGAGGGGGAAGGGTCCGATCACATTCACTTAGCAGAAAAAGGCAACATGAAGAATTAGCAATAAGTGAATGTTGTAGAGGACATAAACTCATATATATATATATATAGCCAATGAAGAACAACAACAGAATTAGTGAAGATAATGCCAAGTTGAAGAAATTGAACAACTGAGGAATTAAAAAACTCAAATTAAAGATTTTCATCTTTTGTTGGTGGTGTGACCCACCGTATAAGAATCATGATTTCAGACACCACGTACAATTGTCGTAGGGCTCTGAGAATCAAATTCTTCGTTAATTTCTTCACACTTAGAGCGTTAGTCTTCATTGATTGAAGAAAAACATTTCTTCGTGTGTTGCACATCTAAGTCATCATTTTTGCGTAAGTGTTAGGATGTGTGTCATTTTTAAAGGACATTCGAAGATTCTAGGATATTTAGCTCACACCACAACTTGCTAAATATCTTCTCATCCAAGGGCTTTGTGAAGATATCGGCTAGCTGTTCTTCAGTCTTCACATGCTCAATAGAGATGTCGCCCTTCAACACATGATCACGAAGAAAATGATGACGAATCTGAATGTGCTTTGTCTTCGAGTGCTGAACTGGGTTATGAGCAATCTTGGTAGCACTCTCATTGTCACAGTAGAGAGGCACATTCTTCATCTTGATGCCGTAGTCCTTGAGGGTTTGCTTCATCCATAGCAATTGAGCACAACAGGAACCACCAGCAATGTACTCAGCTTCAGCAGTAGACAGTGATACGCAGTTCTATTTCTTCGAGGACCAACAGACCAAGGATCGTCCGAGGAAATGGCATGTGCCTGAGGTTGACTTGCGGTCCACACAATCACCAGCATAGTCAGAGTCTGAATATCCAATGCGATCAAAAGACGAGCCCTTGGGATACCATAATCCAAGTGTTGGTGTGTGAACTAGATATCGAAGAATATGCTTCACAACCTTATGGTGTGATTCCTTCGGTGTAGCTTGAAAGCGGGCACACATGCAAACACTAAGCATAACATCTGACCTAGATGCACATAAATACAATAAAGAACCAATCATGGAGCGGTATACCTTTTGATCGAAGTCAATACCATTTTCATCAGCGCATAGATGGCCATTTGTGGGCATAGGGATTTTGACGCCTTTGCAATCTTGCATGCCGAATTTCCTCAATACATCCTTGAGGTATTTCTCCTGAGATATGAATATGCCATTGCGCTGCTGACGAATTTGAAGACCTAAGAAGAATTTCAATTCTCCCATCATAGACATTTGATATTCTTCACTCGTCATATAGGCAAATTCATCACTGTAACATTGGTTAGTACAGCCAAAGATGATATCATCAACATATATTTGGCACACAAACAATTCACCATCATAAGATTTAGTGAAAAGAGTTGGGTCAAGTGAACCGGGTTTGAAGCCTTTCTTCATGAGGAATTCCTTCAATGTATCATACCACGCCCGAGGGGCCTGCTTGAGGCCATAGAGGGCCTTATTGAGTCTGAAGACTTTGTCAGGATGCTTTGGATCTTCAAAACCTGGGGGTTGAGCAACATATACGTCTTCCTCAAGCTTACCATTGAGGAATGCACTTTTCACATCCATTTGATATAAGATGATTTCATGATGGTTAGCATAAGCAAGTAATATGCGAACAGCCTCAAGTCTAGCAACATGTGCAAAAGTTTCATCGAAATCAATTCCTTCAACCTGTGTGTAGCCTTGAGCTACAAGCCGTGCCTTATTCCTTACCACAAGGCCATTTTCATTTTGCTTGTTGCGGTAGATCGTGCCAATGATATTGTGCTTGGGAGGGTCTGGACGTTTGACCAGTTCCCAGACATTGTTGAGCTCAAATTGATGTAATTCCTCTTGCATAGCTTGATTCCATTCAGGCTCCAGAAATGCTTCATCTACCTTAGTGGGCTCTGTGATAGAGACAAAAGCAAAGTGCCCACAAAAGTTAGACAAATGTGAAGCTTTTGAGCGTGTGAGAGGACCTGGTGCATTGATGTCACTGGTGATTTTCTCAATCTGCACTTCATTTGCAATGCGAGGATGAGCGGGTTGACGTCGAGGGATTGGATCAGCATTTTCTTCAACACCATTTTCCTCAGGTGCATCAGCATGATGTTCTTCACGTTCTGGAATAACTTCTTCAGCAGATTCTTCGGTAGGAATGACATCCTCAGTGGCCTTGAACTTGATGGTTTCCTCAGGTGACTGTTCATCTAGGACAGGAGGTAGGTGCTCTCTTTGTGAGCCATTAGTTTCATCGAACCGCACATCTACAGTTTCAACAACCTTGTGGTGAACGGTGTTGAAGACTACAGAGGTGTCTTAGTACTTCGTAACCAAGCATAAAACCTTCATGTGCTTTCGGTGCAAATTTAGAACTGTGATGAGGATCTCTAATCCAACATTTAGCACCGAAGACTTTGAGATAACTTACATTGGGTTTCTTGTCAGTGAGGAGTTCATATGCAGTCTTTTTGAAGAATTTGTGAAGATATACCCTGTTGATGATGTGGCCTGCAGTATCAATTGCCTCAATCCAAAAGTGACGAGGCATCTTGTATTCATCAAGCATAGTACGAGCCATCTCAACAAGAGTCCTGTTCTTGCGCTCCACGACGCCATTCTGCTGAGGAGTATAAGGAGCAGATAACTCATGAGTGATACCAAGTTCATCAAGATGGTCATCAAGACCAGTGTTCTTGAACTCAGTTCCGTTGTCACTTTTTATGTGCTTGATCTTCACACCAAAGTTGGTTGAAGCCCTGGAGGAAAATCATTTGAAGAATTCCTGCACTTCACGTTTGTTAGGTAATGCAGAGTAATGGTTAGGACCAAAGAGATCCATGTGAAGCAATTCAAATGGTCGAGTGGTATTCATGATAGTCTTTGCTGGATGCTTGGCCTTGGTCATCTTTCCAGCTTCACAGGCTCTACACAAGTGATCCTTGAGGAATTTGACATTCTCAATGCCAATGACGTGCTTCTTCTTCACGAGCGTGTGCAAGTTCCTCATGCCAGCATGACCTAGTCGTCGATGCCATAGCCAGCCTTCTAAAGCTTTTGCAAGTAGACATATAGCTGGTTTTGGTCCTATAGAGAAATTAACAATATACAGATCTCCTCTCCTAAAGCCTTCGAAGACTTTGGAATTGTCAGCTTCCATGATCACAACACAATGATACTTGCCAAAGATAGCAACCATATCAAGATCACAAAGCATTGAGACTGACATGAGGTTGAATCCTAAGGACTCGACAAGCATGACTTTGTCCATGTGTCGATCCTTTGAGATCGCAACCTTACCTAGACCCAATACCTTGCTTTTTTCCTTTGTCAGCGTAGGTGATATGCTTCAGATGCGATGGAGATAAGGGAGCATCCATCAGTAGATTCTTGTCACCAGTCATGTGATTCGGACATCCACTATCGAGGACCCACTCTGTGGCTTTGGGTAGATCATCCTGCAGATGAATTAGTGCAACTTACGAACTCATATACTTCATCAGTGAAGAATATGACATCAAATTGAAAGTGCATTATATCGACTAGAGGGGGGTGAATAGGCGATTTTTATGAATTCTTCACTGAGGAATTTGCGGGTGAGGAAATTCCTAAGCGAAGAACTACTTGCAGCGGAATAAGTACTCGGATGTAAACATAACAAAGCACAAGCATGGTCATCATGATGAAATGAAGACAAGCACAGAGTACAGAAAGTGTAAACACAGGATAACATAGGATGAAGACAAACAAACTGAAGAAATTGAACTGAGGAAATTGAGAAAGTCTTCAGTCAAAGTCTTCGAACAGATATGAACAGGCACACAACACAGTAATGAGGAAATTAAAGAGTTGAGGAAATATATAGAACCAGTAAGCTTGGTGAAGACAATGATTTGGTAGACCAGTTCCAACTGATGTGTCAGTTGTACGTCTGGTTGGAGTGGCTAGGTATTTAAACCTAAGGACACACAGTCCCGAACACACAGTCCTCACCGTATTCTCCTTGAGCTAAGGTCACACAGACCTCGCCCAATCACTCGTGGTAAGTCTTCAGGTGACTTCCAAACCTTCACAAACTCGGTCACTCAACGATCCACAATTTCCTCTTGGATACTCAGACCATGACGCCTAACCGTCTGGAAGAAGCACAGTCTTCAAAGGTAACAAGCGTCGGATCCACGCAGGATCAATCTCTTCAGTGATGCTCAATCACTTTCGGTTTGTAGGTGTTTGGGTTTTCCTCACTTGATGATTTTCGCTCAAAGTCCTCGGAGGATGGGATGCTCTCAAATGACAAGTGCCAGTTTCTCTCGGAGCAGCCAACCAGCTAGTGGTTGTAGGGGGCGGCTATTTATAGCCTAGGGAGCAGCCCGACATGATAAGACATAAATGCCCTTCAATGATATGACCGTTAGGTGGGTAGGTATTTTGGGACAGCTGGCGCATAGCACAACAACGGTCGGAAATTCCTCAGGGCTATCATGTTCCTCACTGTGTAGGTAATCCGCACTGGCAAATTCTTAACTCCTCAGTCAGAACGAAATCCTCAGAGACCAGAAGAACTTTGTTTCTGTCACTGAAGAAATTGACTGAACTGTATGAGATTTCCAATGGCTTCACTCGAAGGGATTGGTAGGTGTAGGATTTTGAGTTGAGCATCACATGGAAATTTTTACTTAGTATTTCCTTGACCCCCTTTAACAGTACGGTGTTTCCTATGACTCAAGAAAGAGAAAATGAAACTACGAAAACAAAAGTCTTCACGCTTCATGTTCCTCGAATGAATGCCAAGTCTTCAAGGTCACACCAATTTCTTGTCGGGGAAGCTGATCTGACCCACGAACACCTATGGGACCGGCGGACCGAGCCCCTTTCGGTTCGGCGGGGGGCGGAGGTCGCATGAAGAGCAGATCGAGGCGAAGCACACGAGCAGTTTACCTAGCTTCGGAGCTCTCCGGAGAGATAACACTCCTACTGCTGCATGTTTGTGTGTATTGAGTTCTTGCTAGGGAGCGCTGAGTGCTACAAGACACACCAGCCTGCTAACGAGACCTAGCGTGGGTGGTTTACGCCTTAGAACCGTTGAACCCCCCCTACGTTGCGCATGGGCCTCCTTTTATATGCTCAAGGGTCTCCGGCGGTGGCAATGTAGACAAGGGCAAAATGGAAAAGGAATGTGGTTGGTACAGCTACATGCGATGTATCATACCTAACCCGACGGCAGGGGACAAAGGCATTAAATGCCCGTCTACATCGCCCAAATAGTGCAAACAGGACGTCGGGACGCCACGCTTGCCACGATGGCAATCTTGTCGGCGCCGCTTGCCACCGCGCCGGCTGGCTGCACGACTTCTTGCCACGCTGGCGCTTGGAAAGGTCGAGGCGACACGTTAGTGGATGTCTTTGGAAGCAGGTCTGATTAGTAATCTGCCTGACAAGCGCCTTGCCATGTTGTTGCCTTGTCGCGTCCGGAAGCTTGTTGCTCACGAGCCTTCCGGCAAGCTCCTCTTGCCGGGCCTCGTCTCCTAGGTGCCTTGGTTGGCCTTCCCGGCAAGCTCCTCTTGCCGGGGCCTTGTCTCCTTGGCTTGAATACCTTGTTCTTGAATGGCTCCAAAGGAACCACGGAGGACCTTGGCGGTCCCCGGCAAGCCTTACCGCTGGTGTGCTGCAACTGCCCGCACGAGTTCGGGATACTAGGGTACCCCTACTCTAGTACACCGGCAGAGCCCCGGGCTGGGCCACACACAGTGCAGCGCTGTTGGGCGGGCCCAAAAACAGGCACGGCACGCGCGCCTGGGTTATGCCGTATCTCCTCCGGACCACCACCCCCCCACGAGCAGCACGCGTCGAATGCGGCATCGTGGGAGAGATCGTGGGGGTTTTTTATTCGAAAAGCGGCGTCCGTCCCCTCCCTCTTTATAAGCAGGGGAAACAGGGCAGTTCGCCCACCTCGCCGATTCTTGTCCAATCTCGAAAAACCTCCGCTGCTCCCCCCTTCTTCTAAAGGCTGAAAAGAGAGCAGCGCTCCGCCCTTCATCGCCACCAGCACCACCACGCCATCGATCTCCCCCACCACCTCCGCCATGGCTCGAAGCCGACAAGGGATGGCCGTGAAGTCGGCCGAGGCGTAGCGCTCATGGCGCGCGAAAGGAGCGGGCAATCTTCCCCCCTCAGCTCGCCGCGAGGGATCTGAGGGAGAACTACTACCTCTTCTGGTCGACGGAGACGCGAGCGCATCCGCGCACAAAGGTACTCCCGGCCGTCGCTTCGGAACTGGCTCCGAACGGGTATCCCTTCTTCGCGCTCTTCTTCTACTGTGGGCTCTGCCCGCCCTTCTCTGAATTTTTCTGTGATATCATGAACACCTACGGGCTCCACCTCCTTGACTTCACCCCCAATGCTGTTCTGACCATGGCAGTTTTCGCACATCTCTGCGAAAACTTTGTCGGAGTCTATCCCAACGTAGCCCTTTTCCGCCACTTCTTTATGCCCCGAGTTGAGAGAGGAGAGCCTCTTGCCGGGGGAATCGCTTGGATCTCAAGGATTGGCAAGAAGGAAGCTTATGTGGAGGGAGAGCTTCGCAGCAAGTGGGAGGAATGGAGGGCAGATTGGTGCTGGATTGTCGAGGAGAACCCGCAGCCATTTATTGCCCAGCGCCAAACCCCAATAGTCGCTGCAACGATTGGAGCAACGTGGCCGGAAGATGCTAGATGAAGATTGCCGTCACCGGATCCTGCGCCTCGAGCTTGCCGGCTCACCGTGAGGCACCGTTGGCGCAGACTTTCTTCGGCCAGACGCTTCTTGCGGGAGAGGAGGAGACCTGCTTGGGAGTTCCAGAACGCGGCGGATATCATGAGGCTACGCCCGGGCCTTAACTTCAACTTCACCGTCTTGGAACTGGATGCGATGCTCTTGGAGCTGTTGAAGCCCGATCCTGACCATCCTGAAATGTTCAGGTTGCCGAGGGGCGTAGTTCCGCTGTGCAACAATTCCTCGCTTGACCATATCCGTGCAATGATGCCGCTGTGCGACTCGCATGGAATCGTCCCAACATGGCAGGAGCCGGCAGATGACGTCGTGCGGGAGTTCTTCGACGGCCTGGTAGAAGTGCCGGTCCGCCCTGATGAACAGAGGGGCCTCACCCATGACACCACCGACGACAGATAGATGCGCGACGCCACCGAGCTGGAAGAGGCGGCAGGCGCGCCGCTTGGCGCAGTTCGGATTCACCGTGGAGGAGGCAGAGGCAGCAGAGGCGGCAAGCCTTGTCGAGCGAGGGAGTTTGCGGCGAGGAGGAGCTTGCCGAGCACTGAAGCTGAGTCGGCGAGCCAGCGAGGGCGCCTCCTCCCCACCTTCAAGTAGCTTGCAGCGAGCGGAGCCCCAGCTCCACCAAGAAGGCGTCTCCGCAAGGCTGGAGACGTGGCGGGCGGCAGACAGGCCAACAGCCGCCCGCCGCGACGCGCTTCCACCACGGCAAGCACCGCTTTGTTGCCGCAGGAGCACCTCACGCCGCTGAAGCAAGCTGGGCGGGCCCTCCGGCCACCGCTTCGCCTCCGCCAAGCGGCCAAGGGAACCCACTCCTCCGCCTCGTCGCGCACCGGAGGCGAGCGAATTGACCTCTCCACGCTCAGCTTCGACGAGGAAGAAGAAGAGTAAGATTCTTTGCTGTACTTGTAGTTCTTCAATTTGTTGCTTTGTCTTGTATCTGATTTGCTTCACTCTGAATCCATTCCTTTTCAGGATGCTGGCCCAGAGAGCGTCGAAGAGAGCCAAGGCCCCGGTGATTGTCATCGAGGACGAACCCACTGCGACAGGAGGGGGCGCGTCCGAGACCTCCTTGCCGGACCCGGCAACCCTTCCTCAAAGCAGCCCCCAGCGAAGCCCCCAGCGTAAGTATATGGTTTACCTTCTGCTGTTAGGCGTGCATGGGTGCTCTTTCTTTCTTGATATCATTGCTGGTTTGTGTAGGAGCAGAGCAGCCCCACCAGGAGTTCCCTGAAGCCGCTCCTGACATGCCATCTGCTTCGACTACACCGCCAAGGGAGGATCCCCCGGCAAGGGAGTGTTCTCCGGCAAGGGAGACTTCTCTGGCAAGGGGCAGTTCTCCGGCAAGGGATAGCGCCAGCGACCCTCCGGTGGTTGAGGCCGCGGCTGCAGATCCTAGTATAGGTAATCCTCTTGCTTGAAAACTTCCCTTGGGTTCTTCTTCTTCTGATTTTCTTTCTGAATATCTGCATGACTTTTCTTCCTTTTCTGGTCATCAGATCCATCTGCCACGGAGCCGATGGACACCGAGGTCGCCGGCGAGGAAGACGCGCGCGGCAATACTGACGACGCCGCCGCCATTGAAGAAGAGGCTGGCGCTGACGAGCCCGCCGGCGAAGAGGCCGCCAGAGCTGCCGCCGCAGAAGCTGGCGAAGGGTCCGGCGATCGCACTGACGGCCCTGAGGCCGCAGGAGCGTCAGGCGCTACGCCGACCGCCGATCCCTCCGCCGCTGCTGCAGCGTCAGGCTCCAAAGAGCCCTAGTCTGGCGCCTATCTGAAGGCCGGCGATGGCGTCTTCATCAAACTCCCCTGGGCGTCGAGCTCCAGGGCGCCGGTCGAAGGAGAGACCTTTGATGAAGAGCTGCTCGCCTCCGCTGGGCTGGCGCTGGTCGACGCGCCAAGCAGCAGCAGCGGCGAGTCTGAGGAGGAGCAGCTGCTGCGGAAGCTGCTGTCGCTCTACCGCGCCCGACAGGCCAAGCTGGAATCCCAGGAAGCGCTTGTCGCAAAGGCGGGAGCAGACATAGAGAAGCGCGCGGAGGAGCTCCGGGGCCTCAACCAAGAAGCTCTCCGGAGCTTGGCAGAAGAGCGGGAGCGACTCGCCGAGGAGCGCAAAGCTTTCCTCCTCGAGAAGGCTGAGGTTGAAGAGCAACAGCGGCTTGCCGCCGAGAAGCTGTCTGCGCAGGAAGGCGAGTTGGCGCAGCGGAAGGTCAATCTTGACAGCCACGAGGAGGATCTTGCCGCGCGCGAGCAAACATTTGGCGGAGCCCTCAAGGAAGCATAGGATGTTGCCGCAGCTGCCGAGGCCGCCAAGAAGGAGCTGGAGACGAAGGTGACGCAGCTGGAGGCCAATCTCAAGGCGAGCGGCGAGGAGCTTGCTGCACTCAAGCATGAGCGCGAGAAGGACGCCTACACTCTTGGCGAAGCTGCAGGCCGTCTCGCCGAGAGGAGCAAGGAGCTCAGCGCCGCCATGGACTCAACGGATCTCGAGCTGAAGCTGACTACTTTGACTCGGGACGCTGGACGGCGCCGGGGAGCAGGAGGTGGCCTTGAAGGAGAGGATCAAGGCCGACGAGGCGTCTTTGGCGAAAGTCTTGCTACGCCCAAAACACCTTCAGGAGAACGTGGAGCTTTGGACCGAGGTCTCGTGGATGTTGCCGCCGCCATCGACGGGGAGTGGCGGAGCTGGGGATGGTGGATCTCGGTATTCCTCGATGAGCACCTCAACCCAGCACCAAGCTCAGCTTGTTCTTCAAGGGTGTGGTGGCGGCCCTCCAATGACTCGGGAAGAGATCCCAAAGCAGCTGGCCGACGAGTCGCGCCAGATCTGCGTGGGAGCTCTTCAAAAGGTGGCGATGAAGGTGGCCTTCCATAATCCAGGCCTCAATCTCTGCGTCCTCAAGTCCTTGCGCGGATGCTGATGTGGAGGCGCTCAAGACCCTTATCGCACCCATTGTGGACGGGGTGGCGGGATCAAGAGGGTTGATGGCGATCGCGTAGATTAGGCCGCCCGTTTTCTCTTTTCCTTGTCGCTGCTGGTCATGTTATGAGAACAATCTATTAGAGCTACGACAGGCTATCTTGTAATATAACTCTATTTGGGTAGTGATTGCTATGTTATTTCCTTTACTTGATTCCTTCCTTTGTATGTTTCTACCCCTCGCTTTTAGGGAACTTGTGGTATGAGCACCCCTTGCATGGCGTTGAGTCTGCGAGACGTCGGCAACTTCTTTGGCGGTGCTGCTTCCGACAAACAACCTTGTCGCAACTAGTCGCAGCTCACTTAAGTTGTTGGCGGACTCGAAACAAAGTAAGGGCGCAACTAGCTGCGAGTTGGTTCCTCCGCACAGGTTTTCCATAAAAAGCACGATCGTTCGAGGAAGATAACTTAAAATTTTAAAACTGATTGCTCAAACTTTAGCAACTTAGCTTTTCGTCGTTTGCTTCCGGTAAGGCGAAACTTCCTCGGCGGCGTTTGGTCCACCGTTATCTTCTCCTTTCCCAGGCAAACTTGTGGGCGAGGGAACCTTCTTTCTTTGAGAAAGAGAAAGAAGAAAATAATGATATGGAGCCTTATGGCTCGTTATTGCTTACCGGGGTAGGTGCTGCACAAAGTGTCAGATAATGCATGCAAAAATAAAGTAGAGAGCATGAAATTGACAAGATGTGCGGAACACATTAGCTTTACTTATGCACGGGATCTGCGCCCGGCTTTGTACAAAGGATTACATGCAATATCAGCAAGACTTGTACAAAAGTTGGTTGCGGAACAGGTTCCGGCAACCGCGCCTCTCTGGGTAAAACTTACGAAGATGCTCGATGTTCCGGAGTTGCTCACGGAATGCCATCTTCGGTCTCAAAGCGGACAGCGCCGGGCCTAGTGATTTCGTCTCACCGGTAAGGGCCTTCCCACTTTGGCGTCAACTTGTTGGAATTCTTGGCGGACTGAGCGCGCGAAGAACAAGGTCGCCTTCCTCGAGACTTCGGCACTAATTTTGCGGCTATGGTAGCGGCGCAAAGCTTGCGATATCGAGCAGATCGTCTGACGGCTGAAAGCGGTCCTCCTCAAGGAAGCGGTCGTCATCTTATGTCGCAAGCTGCTCTTGCTCAAACACATCATAGCGAGCACTCGAGGTGACCCGTATCACGAGTTCCGTGGGAGAACTGCCTACGCTCCATAGACTAGGCGAAAGGTGTGCGGCGATGGCTCGATTTGGCGTCGTCTGATCGACCAAAGAACCACCGGCAGCTCCTCAATCCAGCTTTCTTCCGCACTTGTGCAGCACTGTCGAAAGTCTGATGCGGAGCCAGCGCAGCACTTCAACATTCGCCCTCTCCGCTTGACCGTTACTTCTCGGATGAGCAACAAGCGAAGCAGACCTTAGCGCCAAGATCTTGGGCGTCTTGCATGAAGGTGCGGCTCGTGAATTGCGTGTCGTTGTCGGTGATGATCTGTTAGGAATCCAAGCGGCAAACAATCGACACGAGAACTTGATTCACGTTGTGCTGTCACCTTCCTCCTGCTTCCACTTCCGGCCACTTTGTGAACTTGTCGATTACAGCGTACAAGTATTCAAAGCCCCGACAGCTCGGGGAAAAGGGCCGAGGATGTCGAGCCCCGGACGAAAATGGCGGGATAAAGGGATCGTATGGAGAGCTTGAGCTGGCTGGTGTATCTGCTTGGAATGGGCCGCACGCTTCACACTTGGTTACTTGTGCGATTGCATCCGGAGGGCTGTCGGCCAAAAGAAACCTTGCGGAATGCTTTGCAGGCAAGTGCTCTTCACCAATGTGGTGACCACATATGCCTCCATGTGTCTCTGCCAACAGCTTACATCCATCTTCGGTGAATACACTTCAATTTCACACCATTGAGTCTTCTTACATGCAGTGTGTCGTCGACAAACTGGTACATACTTGATGCCGGGCTACTTTTTCCGCTTCTTCTTGCTCTTGAAGTTCCCTGTCTGAAGGAAATGGACGATCTCGTTGTGCCCATCTTTGGAGCTTGTGGCTCGACAACAAGGACTAAAGGCATATCTGTTGTAGCGGAACATCCGCTTCTCTGGCGAGAACCTGCGGCTCGGCCGGAGCTTGGCGTTCCCGGCAAGCTTGCCGAGCAAAACTTGTCGGGGCGTGCGCTTCAGCGGAACAAACCGTAGGGTGCCGAGCAGACTGCTCCTCGGCACTCTTGGTGTTGATCTTGGGGACCTTCTTGGCGGCGGCTTCGGGAGCTCTGCGGAAAATAGTCACCAAATCAACTTCCTCTTCTTGTTCTGTCCAGTTGATGGCGTTCTGACGGTTGAGTCAACTTGAGCACAAAGATCCCTGGTTCCACAGGTAACTTAAGTGCGGCACACTTTGACAGGCCATCAGCAATGTCGTTCTGAGCTCTTGGAATATATTCCATTTGTAGGCCATCAAAATGCTCTTCTAGCTTTCTCACTTCATCAACATAAGCCTCCATTAACGGACTCTGATATTCTTGTTTACTTGGCGGACGACAAGCTGTGAGTCACCCCTGACAATGAGCTTCTTGATCCCAAGGTCTGCTGCGATCCTGAGACCGGCAAGCAAACCTTCATACTCTGCAGTATTGTTCGTTGCTTGCTCCTTGGGAAAGTGCATCTGGACTACGTACTTGAGGTGCTCTCCGGTGGGTGCGACAAGTAGCACGCCCTTTGGCGCCTTGCTGCGAGAAGGCGCCATCAAAGTACATTAGCCACTCTTTGCTTGCCTCCTTGACGGGGATGCTCGTTTCTGGAATTTCTTCATCTTGTGTTGGCGTCCATTCTGCTATGAACTCTGCCAACGCTCTGCTTTGGATAGTTGAAGTGCTCTCAAACTTGAGGCCAAAGCTTGCAGTTCAGTGCCCACTCGACGATCCTGCTGTTGCTTACGGATTTTGCGATATCCTCTTGACGGAAAGCAGTGACAAGCTGTGATCTCATGTGCTTGGAAGTAATGGCGCAGCTTCTCGAGGCCATGAGAAGACCGAAAAGCAATTTTACACGTAGTACCTTGAGCTAGCCCCCTCTGAAGGGAACCGACAAAGTAAACTGGCGCTGCACCATCCATTTTGCATCTTTTCACATGCAATGAGATCCATCTTTGTCGGGACGAGCTTGCGGTGAAGCCCACGCTTGTCGCTGGTGCATCTGCCATGGTTGCTTGGCTCATCATCCGCCTCCCTCTCCGCTACTAAGCAGCACTAACCACTTGATTGGTTGCCGCTATATACAGCAACAACTTCTCTTGTGGCCTAGGTGCGACAAGTATTGAGTGGAGGACAGTATCTCTTTAAGTCCTGCAGCGCAGCATCCGCTTCGAGTCCATTTCATTGGACCTGCCTTTTCAATATTTTGAAAAAGCGGCGAGCGCCAGCAGAACCTAGAGATAAACCTGTTGAGAGCAGCTACACAACCGCAAGTCTTCGTACATCCTTGCGCTTTGGTGCTTCAATCTGCTCAATGGCCTTGATCTTGTCGGGATTGGCTTCAATTCCCGAGACCACGAAGAACCGAGAAGCTTGCGGAGGGACTCCAAACACACACTTCTCGGGGTTGAGCTTGAGGTTGATCTTGCAGATTTGCAAAGGTTTCGTCTAAATCTTGAATCGAGTCGCCTGTCCTTGCTCTTGACCACTATGTCATCCATGTAGGCTTCCACATTTACGTGTATTTGCGGCTCAAAAGCGTCATGGACTACCCTTGCAAATGTTGAACCAGCATTCTTTAGTCGAAAGGCATCCGTACAAAACGATCGTGCCACATGGGGTGATGAATGCGGTCTTTTCCTCATCCTCTTCGCCATGAAGATTTGATGATATCTCGAGTATGCATCAAGAAATGAAAGCAAGTCACATCCGCCGTGGAGTCAACAATCTGGTCGATCGCGGCGGCAAGGAAATGGGTCTTTGGGACAAGCTTTATTAACATCGGTAAAGTCGATACTGAGCCTCCATTTCCGTTTGCCTTGCGCACGACTACGGATTGGCCAACCACGAGGATGGAGCACTCCTCGACAAGGCCTGCTGCTTCCAATTTCTTGATTTCTTCTGCGATGAATTCTTGGCGCTCCTTGCTTGCTTCCCGACCTTACGCTTGCGGACCGCGCATGAGGACAGACGGCAAGATGGTGCTCAATTACTTTCACAGGAACACGGGGATGTCGGACGGTTGCCACGCAAACACGTCGGCGTTCGCCCATGAGAAAGCAACGAGGCGCTTTCCTATTTAGGGTCGAGAGAGGCACTGATGGTGAAGGTACCACCAGTGCCGTCCTCCTTGGCGGACACCTTCTTGGTCTCTGGCGGAGCGGCCATCGTCTTCTTACACTTTCCGGTGGAGCTCGATGGTGCGTACTCGACGGTAGCGCAGCACTCCGAAGAGGTGCGCTTGCCGGAGTGGGCACCAGAACTCTTGCCGGACTTGATCTTCTTCTTCGCCCCGGGAGCTTCAGCGGCAAGTGACTTGCGATCGGTTGCGGCTGCTGCTTCCCGGTAGATCTTGTCGGCGCAGATAAGAGCATCCTTCTTGTCGCCAGGACAGAGATGACACTTATCGGGCTCGACATCTTCAAAGATGTTGTAGGCATAGTGAGAGGCCGCCATGAATTTGGCGAGTCTTTGGGCGGCCAAGTATCCCATTGTAAGGCAATGGAAAGTCAACAACGTCGAAAGTGACCCTCTCGATCCTGAAGTTCAGCTCGCTGCCAAATGTCACGGCAGCGTGATCTTTCCTTTGGCTTGCTCCTTCCGGATTGATTCCTTTGAATGTGCGGTCTCTTGAGCTCGCTGTCAGGATCTGGAGTTTCGGAGTACCGGAGGAGATCAGGTTCAAGCCGGCCCCGCCGTCAACTAGCATCTTAGTGACTTTGAGGTTGCGGATAGTTGGTGAAACCAACATCGGCAAGCACCCGACCGCAGTTATGCGATTAGGGTGGTCCTCAATATCAAAGATGATAGGCGTGCTGGACCATTTCAGAGGTTTGCGTGACTCGACAGATGGTTCTGCCGCATTGACTTCCCGCATCCATTGCTTGAGTTGGCGGTGTGAAGTATGCAGAGAAGCACCGCCGTCAACGCACAAGACCTCTGTGGCTTTCTGGAACTCCTGCTCATCGGCCTCGTCCTCATCCATGTCTTCGTCGTCGTCTTCATCTTCATCCTTGTCGCGGCCGCGGGGAGGTCTGTCTCCTTGCCGCTGCTTGGCCTTGCCGCGACGTCCTCCCCGGCTGGGGCGTTTCTTGCTGGTTCCTCCAGCGCCTTCCTGGGCCTTCTCCTTGTCGTGTCGCTCATATTCAGCCTTTTGCTGCTCGACAAGCTGCTCAACCTTCTTGCAGCTCTGGAGGTCATGGCCCTTGGTGCGGTGGATCTTGCAATACTGCTTGTTGGAGCCGTCCTGCTTGTCGGCGACTGCCATAGCCTAACAGTTGGTGCCTGCGGCAACCTCCTTGCCGGAGCTACCAACTTTGGCTTTCTTGGCGGCGCCTCCGTTGTCGGACTGCTCAACAACTAGCACATCTTTGCCTTTCTTTTTCTTGTTGTTCCGCCGTCGGCTTTTCTTTGCCGGGGCGGCCTCCTCACTGTCAGATCCTCCTGCTTCTACATTCTCTCCGGGGAGTTTCCTCCCTTCCTCAGCACGTGCACACTAGTCGGCCAGGGCATATAGCTCACTGACGTCTCTGATCTTGCACATCGCCATCTCCTCCCGCATGCTGCGGTTTCGCATGTTCGATGGAACGCGCTGATTACCATGGCAGTGGTGGACATCCGATGTTGTGCCTGTCTGCGGCTGAATCTCTGAATGTACTTGCGGGGCTCTCCTTCCTTCGGGTGAGCAGGTGAAGGTCGCTCTCTTGGCCATGAGGCTTGTGGTCACTGTAAAGGCGCCGACAAACTGATGGCATAGATCCGCCAAGAGGATATGGAGTTGTCCGCAAGTTCATGAGCCAGATCGACATTGGGCTTGAGTACCGATGGGAAGTAGTTGGCGGTATCTTGTCGTCCGTCCCCGACAGCTTGCACCGCGATGGTGTAGATCTTTGAGGAACTCCGACGGTGCGTCTTGCCGTCGTGCTTCTCGGTACATCTGCTTGAAATTCTTCTTCTTTGGGCCTTTGGACTTGCCGCAGCTCACGAGTGAACGCAGGGCAACCTACCGTACGGCAAGTCGCTGGTTCCTGGCGCATGCATGTCGACAGAGGGCCCAGCGCTGGTCGGATTGACGCTTGGCGCTTCTCTTGGCGCTCGATCGCGAGTTCGGCGTCTTCTTCCTGTCGCTCATGAAGAACTTGGCGCTGATCGCGACGAGCTCGTGGATCCGATGACGCGGTGGAGTCGCTGTCGAGGTGGATCCAGCGAGTCGGCGATCTTGGCCTTCGGGGTGGAGAGTGCATGGTGGTTGCACCCCCACAGGTTTCGGCACCACCGGCTCGCGCTTGTCTTCCTCGCCGCAGCGATATGATGTGGTTGCTGTC
This sequence comes from Aegilops longissima, assembly GCA_021605205.1. Lineage (NCBI taxonomy): Eukaryota > Viridiplantae > Streptophyta > Magnoliopsida > Poales > Poaceae > Aegilops > Aegilops longissima. The sequence continues at coordinate 596,878,503 of CM038682.1, read as the reverse complement.
ATGTGTCGCCGCCTGGCGGCCTATGAGACTCGAGTGGTGGCCTCCATTCATCAACCTTGTCGACCGCTGAGGGTAATCCAGAGCGATTGAGCTCTTGCCAAACCTCTCTTTGGAGTGGTGGGTGGTAGTGGCGAACGGCGCGAGGAGCGGGATATGCTCGGACTTCTAACTATGTTAGAAGGAGCAGTATCCCGTCCAGGCGACCGTGCCTCGCTCGTGCCTGCATGTTGGCGTGCATGCTGGTCTTGAGCATCCCGAGATCCACCAGCTCGATCTTGATCCAACGAACGTATGGTACTGTGAATACCATGACGCTGTCGGTCCCGCGCCTCCTGAGATGGGCGCGGTGCATGTACGGACGCCGAGGTCTGCGCAGCCTTGTTCTTGGACTTGGCAGCACCGTGGACTCCCTCGTCGACGCCCGTTCTTCCGCCAACGTCTACCCCACCACTCGTTTGCTCCGGTGGTGGTGGGATCGACGTGGATGGATCCGCTGCCGCCGAAGCCTTCTTCTTCGGTGGCATGTCGACGGAGAAGATGAAGATGTTGCTCGTGTGAACGCCGGATCAGGTTCACACAATCTCGACGCCCCCTACCTGGCGCGCCAAAGATGTCGGGGAAGCTGATCTGACCCACGAACACCTATGGGACCGACGGACCGAGCCCCTTTCGGTTCAGCGGGGGGCGGAGGTCGCACGAAGAGCAGATCGAGGCAAAGCACACGAGCAGTTTACCCAGCTTCGGAGCTCTCCGGAGAGATAACACTCCTACTGCTGCATGTTTGTGTGTATTGAGTTCTTGCTAGGGAGCGCTGAGTGCTACAGTACACACCAGCTGCTAACGAGACCTAGCGTGGGTGGTTTCGCCTTGAACGCTCGAACCCCCCCACGCTGTGCATGGGCCTCCTTTATATGCTCAAGGGGTCTCCGACAGTGTGGCAACGAGACAAGGGCAAAATGTAAAAGGAATGTGGTTGGTACAGCCACCTGCACAAATGTATCATACCTAACCCGACGGCGGGGGACAAAGGCATTAAATGCCCGCTCTCGTCGCCCAAACAAAGGCAAACATGGACCGTCAGGACGCCACCGCTGCCACGATGGCAATCTTGTCGGCGCCGCTTGCCATCAAGGCTCCGCTGGCAGACTGACTTCTTGCCACGCGCTTGGAAAGGTCCCAGGCGACACGTTAGTGGATGTGCTGGAGCGCAGGTACAGATTGGTAATCTGCCGCGGCAAGCGCCTTGCCGCGGTTGTTGCCTTGTCGCGTCCGGAAGCTTGTGGCTCACCGAGCCTTCCCGACAAGCTCCTCTTGCCGGGGCCTCGTCTCCTAGGTGCCTTGGTTGGCCTTCCCGGCAAGCTCCTCTTGCCGGGGCCTTGTCTCCTTGGCTTGAATACCTTGTTCTTGAATGGCTCCAAAGGAACCACGGAGGACCTTGGCGGTCCCCCGGCAAGCCTTGCCGCGGGGTGCTGCAACTGCCCGTGCACGAGTTCGGGATACTAGGGTACCCCTACTCTAGTACACCGACATTTCTTCACTTTCAAAGTCTTCAGAAAGTCTTCAGTCGAAGATATTCATTTTTAGGGGTCGACTTTCTCTGTAAATATCAAACTCCTCATAGACTTATAGACTTGTGTACACTCATAAACACATTAGTCCCTTAACCTATAAGTATTCAATTCACCAAAATCACTAGGGGCACTAGATGCACTTACACAAATTCATCAGATCAATTTCATCAAATCAATAGAACAGATAAAGCAGTATGAGGACGTGAGAAATGAGGATTCAGTTCTTCATGATTAGCCTGCATCCTTTCAGGCATATTCAGGTCTCCAAAGAAATTCTTGAGACGTTTAAGTTGATCCGAGACCGACCCGCATAAGAGATTAGTTCTTTTTCTTCACCACCCACATCTCAAGGGGTGGCAAAGGGTTCATCATTCGCGAGCTCCATAAGAGAACGGTGGCATAGAAGCCACCCACGCCGCTTCACATAAGAGGAGTTAGGATAAGCATACTGAATAAGCAGAGAAATTCTTCGGGACTTATGAACATAATGGTTTGAAGAATAATGCACATATTCATAGCCCTTAGATCTTCCTCGAAATGTAATCAAAGACGATGATGTTCATATGAGGATTTTGATCCTTTTGAGGAATTTGATCCACGTGAGGAATTCGGTCTGTATGAGGACTTGGATCCGTATGAATAATTTGGTCCATATGAAGAATTTGATCTGGGGTTCCTATTCTTCACTGGTGGTGTCATGATGACATTTACCTGAAGACTTTCAAGGCACCTTTTGGGAACCCAGTTTTTCTTCATAGGGGAACCGTTCCTGCAGTTAGTGCCAACATATCTAGCAAATACTTCACCATTCTGATTTTTGAACAGTTTATAGTTGGAGTCAAATGACTCATCAGAAGAATGAGGAGATTCACGTGTAAAGCCAGATAAGGTAGATGGATCTGTTGAAGGTACCTTTGCACCAACCCATGAGGTTTTGGGATACTGCTCAGGCTTCCAGTATGTCCCATCAGCATTGAGTTTCCTCTCAAAGGCAATACCCTCTTTCCTAGGGTTCCTGTTGAGGATCTGCTTTTTAAGCACATCACAAAGAGCCTGATGCCCTTTGAGGCTTTTGTACATGCCTGTCATATACAATTCCTTCAGCCCTACATTGTCAGTGATACTAGCAATATCCTCAGATGAGGAATTAGTGATAGCAGAGACAGGTGAAGAATTTGTAGCAGTAGAAACATTTGAACATTCAGGTGACGAATTAGCAGATTCACGTTCAATGCACTTCAAATATGGAGGAATGAATTCTTCCTGAGCGGCGCTGATTTGTTGAGCAAGTAATGAATCACGCTCCTTCTGAAGATCTTCATAACTCACCCTTAGCTTTTCAAGATCTTGCTTTCTTTGAATAAATTCATAAGAAAGCTTCTCATGATCAGATAAGAGAGTGTTATGATGACTTTAAAGATTGTCAAACTTGGACTGAAGTCTCTGAAGACTTTCAACCAAAGCTTTTGACTGATCCATTTCTTCACCCAACATATCATCGCTCTTATCCAGCATGTATTGAACTTTTTCCAAAGCTCTTTGTTGTTTAGTGGCAAGGGAAGCAAGTTTGGTATAGCTGGGTCGAAATTCCTCACCAGATTCATCATCACTGGACTCAGATAGATAGCATTTGGTTACCTTGGCACCTTTTGCCATAAGGTATGGTGCATAGGATGATGATTCTGGCTCAAAAGTCATAGCCTTGCGCGATACCATGAAATCCTCAAACCAGGGATCACGATCAGATCTTTGACCTTCATAGACCTCAGGGAGTCGGTCCCAGATGAGCTTTGCATGGCTGAGATGCATAACGTCCCTAAAATGATTTTGAGATAGACAGGAGAAGATGATGTCCTTTGCCGTGAGGTTGAGAAGAGTGTACTTGCGAATGTCATTAGCTTCCGACATCTTGTACAGATCGGTAAGACCAATCTCAGTGACGGTCCATAGCTTGCTGTTCATCGCCATGAGTCGCTTCTTCATCATGGCCTTCCACTTGGAATAATCATGGCCGTCAAAGATGGGGCATGACACAGTCTTCATTCCTGCGGTCGACATAACTAAAACTCCAGGCGGTTAAACCTAAATCACATAGAACAAGGGAGTACCTTGCTCTGATACTAATTGAAAGTGCGTTAAGTCGACTATAGGGGGCGTGAATAGGCGATTTTTATGAATTCTTCAGTGAGGAATTTCAGGGTGAGGAAATTCCTAAGAGAAGAACTACTTGCAGCGGAATAAGTACTCAGATGCAAACATAACACAGCATAAGCATGGTCATCATGATGAAATGAAAACACGCACAGAGTACAGAAAGCGTAAACACAGGATAAACAGGATGAATACAAACAGACTGAAGAAATTGAACTGAGGAAATTGAGAAAGTCTTCGAACAGATATGAACAAGCACACAACACAGTAATGAGGAAATGGAAGAGTTGAGGAAATAGAACCAGTAGGCTTGGTGAAGACAATGATTTGGTAGACCAGTTCCAACTGTTGTGACAGTTGTACGTCTGGTTGGAGCGGCTAGGTATTTAAACCTGAGGACACACAGTCCTCACCGTATTCTCCTTGAGCTAAGGTCACACAGACCTCGCCCTATCACTCGTGGTAAGTCTTCAGGTGACTTCCAAACTTTCACAAACTCGGTCACTTGGCGATCCACAATTTCCTCTTGGATGCTCAGACCATGACGCCTAACCGTCTGGAAGATGCACAGTCTTCAAACATAACAAGCGTCGGATCCACGCAGGATCAATCTCTTCAGTGATGCTCAATCACTTTGGGTTGTAGGTGTTTGGGTTTGGATTTTCCTCACTTGATGATTTTCGCTCAAAGTCCTCGGAGGATGGGATGCTCTCAAATGACAAGTGTCAGTTTCTCTCAGAGCAGCCAACCAGCTAGTGGTTGTAGGGGCGGATATTTATAGCCTAGGGAGCAGCCCGACATGATAAGACATAAATGCCCTTCAATGATATGACCGTTAGGTGGGTAGATATTTTGGGACAGCTGGCGCATAGCACAACAACGGTCGGAAATTTGACTATCAAATTCCTCAGGGCTATCATGTTCCTCACTTGTAGACAATCCGCACTGGGGAATTCCTAACTCCTCCGTCAGAACAAATTCCTTAGAGACCAAAAGAACTTCGTCTCTGTCACTGAAGAAATTGACTGAGCTGTATGAGATTTCCAATGGCTTCTCTCGAAAGGATTGGTAGGTGTAGGATTTTGAGTTGAGCATCACTTGGAAATTTTTCCTTAGTATTTCCTCGACCCCCTTTAATAGTACGGTGTTTCCTATGACTCAAGAAAGAGAAAATGAAACTACGAAAACAAAAGTCTTCACGCTTCATGTTCCTCGCATGTAATCCAAGTCTTCAGGGTCACACCAATTTCTTCAATTTCAAAGTCTCCAGAAAGTCTTCAGAAATCCAAAGTCTTCAGTTGAAGACATTCATTTTTAGGGGTCGACTGTCTTGTAAATATCAAACTCCTCATAGACTTATAGACCTGTGTACACTCACAAACATATTAGTTCCTTAACCTATAAGTCTTCAATACACCAAAATCACTAAGGGGCACTAGATGCACTTACAAGGACCAGGAGAAGACAACTTTTATCACTCCTTTTGGAGCCCTCTATTATGTTTCTATGCCTTTCGGGTTTAAGAGTGCCCAGGCGACTTATCAGTGATGTGTGCAGAATTGTCTTCATAATCAGATTGGGCGCGATGTTCATGCTTAGGTGGTAAAGTCCAGAAAGAAGGAAACCTTGATAGATGATTTGAAAGAGACATTTGACAATCTCCGGGTCTACAAGATGATGCTTAACCTGGCTAAGTGTGTCTTCGGCATGCCAGTACGCAAGCTCTTGGGTTTTCTGGTTTCTGAAAGAGGCATTGAAGCTAACCCGAAGAAGATCAAGGCCATTACATCGTTGGCTAAACCGACGTGTATCAATGATGTTCAGCGTCTAGTAGGTCGCATTGCGGCCTTAAGCCGATTTATAAGCCGGCTGGGTGAGAGAGCTATACCGCTGTACCAAATGATGAAGAAAACAGATCACTTTGTCTGGAGTGATGTTGCTAATGAAGTGTTTGAAGCCTTGAACAGACAGCTAGCTGAGCCGCCAGTCCTTGCTGCTCCCATTGACAGAGAGCCGCTGTTGTTATATGTGGCTGCCAACGCCTGGGCTGTTAGCATAGCTATTGTGGTGGAACGGAAGGAAGCAGGCAAGGAACATCCGGTTCAGAGGCCGGTTTATTAACTCAGTGAGGTGCTCATCGAGTCCAAGCAAAGGTGTCCACATTGGCAGAAGTTGGTGTATGGAGTCTTCATGGCTAGTCGAAAGCTCAAACAATATTTCTTCGGTCATCCTATCACCGTGGTTAGTTCTGCTCCCTTAGGGGATATCATTAAAAATAGAGAAGTCACAGGTCCGTTAGCCAAGTGGGCCATTGAGCTTGGACCCCATGGTTTGAAATATATGCCTCGTACAGCAATAAAGTCTCAAGCACTTGTGGATTTCGTTAATGATTGGACAGATTTACAGACACCTGAAGAGAAGCTGGATAACACATACTGGACTATTCACTTCAATAGATCCAAACAATTGGAAGGCTCGGGGGCTGGAGTTGTCTTGACTTCCCCACGAGGTGATAAATTTTCCTATGTTCTCTGGTTGATGTTCCCTTGTACTAACAATGCAGCTGAGTATGAGGCCTTGCTCCACGCTCTTCGGATGGGTAAGGAGATGAACTTAAGCTGGGTGAGGTGTTTTGGCGATTCAGATCTGGTGGCTCAGCAAGTTTCTGGCACTTGGGATTCTAAGGATCCACTCATGGCGGCTTATCACCGAGAAGTTGATGCTATTGCAGGGCACTTCAAGGGTTATCAAGTGGAACATGTTGATAGCAGGAAAAATGAGGCGGCTGATGCTTTGAGCCGGTTAGGGTCCCAGCGTAAGCCAGTACCACCTAACACTTTCCTGGATATTTTGCATAATCCCTCAGTCAAGTTGCCTACAGAGGAGGATCTCGCTATTCCTGACCCGAAGGCACAGCTGGTGGCGGCTCTTCATGCTATTCCTGATTGGACAGTTCCATATTTGGCTTATATGACTAGGGGTGAGTTACCTGAAGATGAAACTTTAGCCAGACAGATAACCCGGCGGTCTAAGTCGATGACAATTGTCAACAGAGAGTTACATCATTGCAGTGTTACTAGGGCATTTCAACATTGTGTTTCTCCTGAGGAGGGTCGTGAAATTCTTCGTGAGATCCATGAAGGAGATTGCGGTCATCATGCCGGCTCAAAATCTCTTGTGGCTAAGGCTTTTCATCATGGGTTTTATTGGCTGACAGCTCATGCCGATGCAGAGGATTTGGTCAGTAGATGTGATGGTTGTCCGAAATTTTCACGACGAGCTCATGTGCCGACTCAAGAATTGAGGATGATTCCAATTACTTGGTCGTTTGCAGTTTGGGGGCTTGATATGGTTGGGCCTTTCAAAAGGTCCAAGGATAAAAAGACCCACTTTTGGTGGCGGTTGACAAATACACAAAGTGGGTCGAAGCAGAGCCGGTCAGGAAGTGTGACGCGGCAACAACGGTTCAGTTCATCAAAAAGGTGATTTTCTGCTTTGGTTTTCTCCACAGCATTATAACTGATAATGGCACTAATCTGTCCAAGGGTGCTATGAAAGAGTTTTGTCAACGTGAGCATATTCGACTTGATATATCATCAGTAGCTCACCCCCAATCCAAGGGTCAAGCGGAGAGAGCCAATCAAGAAATTTTGAGAGGCATCAAGCCTCGGCTTATGGTTCCTTTGCAGAGAACGCCGGGTTGTTGGGTGGAGGAGTTACCCTCAGTGTTATGGAGTATCAATACTACCCCCAATAGATCTACGGGTTACACGCCTTTCTTCATGGTTTACGGAGCAGAGGCGGATCTTCCTAGTGACATCCGTCACGACTCGCCTTGCGTGGCAGCTTATGTTGAAGATGACAATGAAAAAGCACGTCAGGATGCACTTGACCTATTAGATGAGGAGCGTGACCTCGTGGCGGCTCGTTCAGCGATTTATCAACAAGATCTGTGCCGTTATCACAACCGTCGGGTTAAGACCAGAACCTTTCAAGAGAGTGACTTGGTGCTCCGGCTTATCCAGGATCAAACTGGTATGCACAAACTATCCCCACCTTGGGAAGGACCCTTTGTGGTCAGCAAGAATCTAAACAATGGATCATACTACCTTGTCGATGTTCGAGGCCCTAAGGACTCACGCACGTCGGAGGAGGAGACCCATCAGTCGTGGAATATTGCTCATCTTCAGCCTTATTACACCTGAGTGATGTCTACTATGCAACCTTCTTCTTGTAGACGTTGTTGGGCCTCCAAGTGCAGAGGTTTGTAGGACAGTAGCAAATTTCCCTCAAGTGGATGACCTAAGGTTTATCAATCCGTGGAGGCGTGGGATGAAGATGGTCTCTCTCAAACAACCCGCAACCAAATAACAAAGAGTCTCTTGTGTCCCCAACACACTCAATACAATGGTAAATTGTATAGGTGCACTAGTTCAAATAAGAGATGGTGATACAAGTGCAATATGGATGGTAGATATAAGTTTTGTAATCTGAAAATATAAAACAGCAAGGTAACTAATGATAAAAGTGAGCACAAACGGTATTGCAATGATAGGAAACAAGGCCTAGGGTTCATACTTTCACTAGTGCAAGTTCTCTCAACAATAATAACATAATTGGATCATATAACTATCCCTCAACATGCAACAAAGAGTCACTCCAAAGTCACTTATAGTGGAGAACAAATGAAGAGATTATGGTAGGGTACGAAACCACCTCAAAGTTATTCTTTCCGATCAATCCATTGGGCTATTCCTATAAGTGTCACAAACAGCCCTAGAGTTCGTAGTAAAATAACACCTTAAGACACACATCAACAAAAACCCTAATGTCACCTAGATACTCCAATGTCACCTCAAGTATCCGTGGGTATGATTATACGATATGCATCACACAATCTCAGATTCATCTATTCAACCAACACATAGAACCTCAAAGAGTGCCCCAAAGTTTCTACCGGAGAATCAAGACGAAAACGTGTGCCAACCCCTATGCATAAGTTTCTGGGCGGAGCCCGCAAGCTGATCACCAAAACATACATCAAGTGAGTCACGTGATATCTCATTGTCACCACAGATATACATGGCAAGACATACATCAAGTGTTCTCAAATCATTAAAGACTCAATCTGATAAGATTACTTCAAAGGGAAAACTCTATCCATTACATGAGAGTAGAGGGGGAGAAGCAACATAAGATCCAACTATAATAGCAAAGCTCGCAATACATCAAGATCGTGCTACATCAAGAACACGAGAGAGAGAGATCAAACACATAGCTACTGGTACATACCCTCAGCCCCGAGGGTGAACTACTCCCTCCTCATCATGGAGAGCGCCGGGATGATGAAGATGGCCACGGTGAGGGTTCCCTCCGGCAGGTGCCTAACAGGTCCCGATTGGTTTTGGTGCTCTACAGAGGCTTGCGGGCGGAACTCCCGATCTATTATGTTCCCCGATCATTTTAGGGCATATGGATATATATAGGAGGGAGAAGTACGTCAGGGGAGCCACGAGGGGCCCACGAGGGTGGAGGGCGTGCCCTAGGGGGGTGGGCGCCCCCCTTACCTCGTGGCTCCCTCGTTTCTTTCCTGACGTGCACTCCAAGTCTATCGGGTAGCTTTCCTTCCAAAAATAACTTCTCCAGAAGATTTCATTCCGTTTCGACTCCATTTGATATTCCTTTTCTTCTAAACACTGAAACAAGGGAAAAACAGGAACTGGCACTGGGCTTTGGGTCAATAGGTTAGTCCCAAAAATAATATAAAAGTGCATAGTAAAGCCCATAAAACATCCAAGATGGATAATATAATAGCATGAATACTTCATAAATTATAGATACGTTGGAGCCGTATCACTGAGCTATTGGCTCTTATGATGTACATATTTTGACAATGTATATATTCTGATGAATATAATAAAGCCGGCATCCCTGAGAAAGCAGGGCCTCTGTCGTTTCATTTCAGATAATAATGAGCCTTTATTTACACTTCATATGGTCATATGGGGGCTTCTTGCTCATTGAGCATAGCTATGATTACCCTTTGATCCGGCTTATACGCTATGATTATAAAACACTTGGGGGCTTGCTACCCAGGTTAAAGGGACCAAAGAGAATCTGTTGCAAAGCACTACTCAAACATAGGTACCCTGTTTTGATATCATTTGGGGGCGACCTGCTTAATGAGCAGAGCCTTGATTGCCCTCTTGATTCGGCTTGTATGCCTTTAATAAAATATTACTTGGGGGCTCTTTGTTCAATGGACAAGAGTTTTTGTGACCCTCGTAATAGGCTTAAAAGCCAGGCTTGGAAGCTAGGTGTATTCACCTAAAAACCCGAGTTATCCTGCCTTTTTAAAGTCTGCCACTCCGCCCAGATTGACTGGAATGACCCGTTGTACTTTTGACAGTCAATCTTATACAAGACCCTGAACTTGTCAAAGTTAAAACAACGATTGGTCATGTGAGGCCCGACGTATAAGGTTTGTATGAAGGTTCAGTGGCTGTGCGGCCCTTTGAAAGCACTTGAGATTTCGTCTTGGCGGCCTATGAAAGCCTTGTTTTTCTGATGTGTTCTTTTCTATTTGAACATTTTTTGGTTCATCTTTGTACCATATTGACATATGGTTTAAAACTGATTTAGGCCATGTAGCCTTAATTTCTACGGCTCATCTTTGAGTTTATCCGTGGTTTTTTGATAACCCGGCCTAGCTTTGGACTATAAGTCGCCAGTATATGATGATATTGAATACTTCAAAGCATTGTGCTCTAAGTTTTGGGATATTACCCCTTGCTGCATACGGCGTTGTAAGCTGGCAGCATATGACAATTAAACAGGGCATTATGTGCTCAATCTTTTGGGTTGTCACCCTTACTGCACTGGTATGATAAGCCGACAGTGTGATCAAATATCACATGTATGATATTTTTGTTATGATTATGTATGGTTATGTTTAAACCGGTCTTGGTTATAAACTGTTTTAGTTACCAGTGGTTCTATATGGGGTATTATGACCCGTCCTGCGGTAAACCGCCAGGGCACTTGTGATCCGTATGTATGCAGGAACAGATTCAAATTGATATCTGCTACCTCTTGAGCATGTGTTGGTTTTCCCTTGAAGAGGAAAGGGTGATGCAGCAAAGTAGCGTAAGTATTTCCCTCAGTTTTTGAGAACCAAGGTATCAATCCAGTAGGAGACTACATGCAAATCGCCTAGTACCTGCACAAACAATCAAGAACCTTGCAACCAACGCGATAAAGGGGTTGTCAATCCCTTCACGGCCACTTGCAAAAGTGAGATCTGATAAAGATAATAAGATAAATATTTTTGGTATTTTTGTTGTATAGATTGGAAAGTAAAGATTGCAAAATAAATAGTAAACTAGAATTATAGATCAGAAACTTATATGATGGAAAATAGACTCGGGGGCCATAGGTTTCACTAGTGGCTTCTCTCAAGATAGCATATATTACGGTGGGTGAACAAATTACTGCCGAGCAATTGGTAGAAAAGCGCATAGTTATGAGAATATCTAGGCATGATCATGAACATAGGCATCACGTCCGTGTCAAGTGGACCGAAACTATTCTGCATCTACTACTATTGCTCCACACATGGACCGCTATCCAGCATGCATCTAGAGTATTAAGTTTATAAGAACAGAGTAACGCATTAAGCAAGATGACATGATGTAGAGGGATAAACTCAAACAATATGATATAAACCCCATCTTTTTATCTTCGATGGCAACAATACAATACATGTCAGTTCCCTTTCTGTCACTGGGATCGAGCACCGCAAGATTGAACCCAAAGCTAAGCACTTCTCCCATTGCAAGAAAGATCAATCTAGTAGGCCAAACTAAACCGATAATTCGAAGAGACTTGCAAAGGTATTAAATCATGCATATAAGAATTCAGAGAAGAATCAAATATTTTTCATAGATAATCTTGATCATAAACCCACAATTCATCGGATCTCGACAAGCACACCACAAAAGGTATTACATCTAATAGATCTCCAGGAAAATCGAGGAGAACTTTGTATTGAGAACCAAAGAGAGAGAAGAAGCCGTCTAGCTAATACTATGGACCTGAAGGTCTGTGGTAAACTACTCACACATCATCGGAGAGGCTATGGTGTTGATGTAGAAGCCCTCCGTGATTGAATCCCCCTCCAGCAGATCGCTGGAAAAGGCCCCAAGATGGGATCTCACGGGTACAGAAGGTTGCGGCGATGGAAAAGTGGTTTCGTGGCTCCCCTGGATGTTTTCAGGGTATAAGAGTATATATAGGTGAAAGAAGTAGGTCGGTGGAGCTACAAGGGGCCCATGAGGGTGGGGGCGCGCCTACCCCCTGGGCACGCCGTCCTACCTCATGGCCGCCTCGTTGCTTCCTTGACTTCCACTCCAAGTCTCATGGGTTGTGTTTGTTCCAAGAAAGATCCTCGCGAAGGTTTCGTTCCATTTGGATTCCGTTTGATATTCCTTTTCTGCGACACACTGAAATAGGCAAAAAAACAGCAATTTGCACTAGGCCTTCGGTTAATAGGTTAGTCCCAAAAATAATATAAAAGAGCATATTAAAGCCCATTAAACATCCAAAACAGATAATATAATAGCATGGAACAATCAAAAATTATAGATACGTTGGAGACGTATCAAGCATCCCCAAGCTTAATTCTTGCTCGTCCTCGAGTAGGTAAATTATAAAAACAGAATTTTTGATGTGGAATGCTACCTAACACAATTTTCAATGTAATTTTATTTATTGTGGCATGAATGTTCAGATCCGAAAGATTCAAGACAAAAGTTTAATATTGACATAAAAATAATAATACTTCAAGCATACTAACTAGGCAATTATGTCTTCTCAAAATAACATGGCCAAAGAAATCTCATCCCTACAAAATCATATAGTTTGGCTATGCTTCATTTTCGTCACAAAAAATGCTCTCATCATGCACAACCCTGATGACAAGCCAAGCAATTGTTTCATACTTTAGTATTTTCAAAAAAATTCAACTTTTGCGCAATACATGAGCGTGAGCCATGGACATATCACTATGGGTGGAATAGAATATGATGATGGAGGTTGTGTGGAGAAGACAAAAAGGGGAGAAAGTCTCACATCGACGTGGCTAATCAACGGGCTATGGAGATGCCCATCAATTGATGTCAATGCGAGGAGTAGGGATTGCCATGCAACGGATGCACTAGAGCTATAAATGTATGAAAGCTCAACAAAAGAAACTAAGTGGGTGTGCATCCAACTTGCTTGCTCACGAAGACCTAGGGCATTTGAGGAAGCCCATTGTTGGAATATACAAGCCAAGTTCTATAATGAAAAAATCCCACTATTATATGAGAGTGACAATTTAAGAGACTCTCTATCATGAAGATCATGGTTCTACTTTGAAGCACAAGTGTGGAAAAAAGGATAGTAGCATGGTCCCTTCTCTCTTTTTCTCTCTTTTTTTTGCCTTTTTTTAATTTGGCCTTTCTCCTTTTTTTGGCCTTTCTTTTTTATTTGGTCTTTCTCTCTTTTTTTAATTTCCTCACACGGGACAATGCTCTAATAATGATGATCATCACACTTCTATTTATTTACAACTCAAGGATTACAACTCGATGCTAGAACAAAATATGACTCTATATAAGTGCCTCCGGCGGTGTACCGGGATAGGCAATGAACCAAGAGTCACACGTATGAAAAATTATGCATGGTGGCTATGACGCCCCCGATTCAATCATACACTAATCATACACGCAAATGTGTACGATCAAGATCAGGGACTCACGGGGAGATATCACAACACAACTCTAGACACTTATAAAAAATACAAGCTTTATATTACAAGCCAGGGGCCTCGAGGGCTCGAATACATCAGCTTGAATACAAACGAGTCAGTGGAAGCAACAATATCTGAGTACAGACATAAGTTAGACTAGTTTGCCTTAAGAAGGCTAGCACAAAAGCAACATCGATCGAAAAGGCAAGGCCTCCTGCTTGGGAGCCTCCTAACTACTCCTGGTCGTCGGCGGCCTCCACGTAGTAGTAGGCACCCTCAGTGTAGTAGGAGTCATCGTCGAAGGTGGCGTCTGGATCCTGGGCTCCACCATCTGGTTGCGACATCCGAGAAGAATGGAAAGGGGAAAAAGTGGGAGCAAAGCAACCGTGAGTACTCATCCAAAGTACTCGCAAGCAAGGATCTACACTACATATGCATCGGTATTAATGAAATGGGTAGTATATGTGGACTGAACTGCAGAATGCCAGAAGAGAAGGGGAAAGCCTAGCCTATCGAAGACTAGCATCTTCAAGCAGCTCCAAGCATCTTGCAGCATCAGAAGAGATAAGAGTAGCATAAAGTAAAGTAGTAGTAGTGTTATCAACCTCGGCCAGAGATCCTTTCTCGACTCCCTGCTAGAAAGCAATCCTAGAGCCATACTATCCAGTTATCACCTCAAGTATCCAGTTCTAGTTGCCGATCGGGATACAACTCCAAGTGTCCGTTATCGTAGGATAGGCTATCGATAGATGTTTTCTTCCCTGCAGGGGTGCACCAACTTACCCACCACACTCGATTAACTGGACACACTTTCCTGGGTCATGCCCGGCCTCGGGCAAACGATACGCCGCAACCTGACCTAGACTTAATAGAGAGGTCAGCACGCCGGACTAAACCTATGCCCCCAAGGGTCATGGGCCATCGCCCCGGGAACTCCTGCATGTTGCGTGGGCGGCCGGTGAGCAGACCTAGCTACCTCCTTAAAAAGGCAAGTGCTTACGCAGTCCAACCCGGCGCGTGCCGCTCAGTCGCATGACGTCTATTAAGGTTCGGCTGATGCATACGATGCAGAACGCCCATACTATGCCAACGTGATGGTTAGTGCTATCAGGCCAGAGGCCCCTTGAATCAAATATCCAAATCGTAGTGGATTAGGAACGCGCGGTAACAAGGAGAGACTCACGAAAAATGTGACCCCGTCGCCCCGTATCGAGGACTTGCGGCAAGGGCTAAGAATGCCCGGCCACGCCTCGTAATTATCTTGCGGGCACCCTCCAGGTCAACCCGACTCCTCATCACTCGCAATTAAGCTCGCGCGGGTACCCCTCAGGGCCGACCCGTCTTTAGTAACATGGTTCAGTGTAAAGTCATAGTAACCATAGTAACCGTGTGTCTAACACCAAGGGGAAAGTGATGTGCAGTGCCGGGTCCTGGTCTTCGATACCGTTGATCGGGTCTTCTGATAATCCAGTGGGGCAGTCGGGGCAAAGTGGGGGTCTCTGATGGGTCTCTACCCAGCCTATACTAAACAGTTTAGGATAAGCAGGTAGGTAACAACAACAAGTTACAATAAACAGGCTATGCATCAGAATAGGAGCAAACAATAACAGTAGCAAAATCTAATGCAACCATGAGAGAATGGAATGGGCGATATCGGGATGATCAAAGGGGGGGCTTGCCTGGAAGCTCTGCTGAAAATGGAGAAGTGTCGTGGTGACGTAGTCGATCACAGGGGCATCATCGGTCTCGGGGTCTACCGGAGAGAAGAGGGGGGAAAATAGTAAATATAGAGCAAACAAAGGTACCACTAAGCATGACATGACGAAAAGCAGAACTAGGGTCGACCTACGTAGTACTGCATGATATAGGTGAAGGGGAAATTCAACCGGGAATGTTTTCCCGGTTCCGGACCTGTGTGAGACAGATGACCGGAGGGGGAAAGTTCCATGTTCAGATAGTTAGAGGCAGCTGACAGGTAAACGGACCGTGCATCCGGATTTGTCTCGTCGTTTTGAGTAACTTTCATGTATAAAACATTTTCATCCGAGTAACGGTTTAATTTCTATGATTTTTTAAAGTTTTAACAATATTCTAAAATTTCTGGTTTTGTTTTAATTCAAGTTGACCAAGTCAATTTGACTGGTCAAAGGGGGTGGTGGTCCACATGTCATAAAGCTATAACTTTTTAATCTAATCTAATAAATAAAACTAACTTAATCAAATGGAGCCCATATGTCATAGTGTAGCAACCAACCTAACTAGATTGATTAGTCCCTAATCTAATCTGTACAGGGCCGACCATAGGCATAGCCAGCCTCACGGCTGTCACATACATGCATCACACAGGCGCACTCGGCCATGGCCAAAAGTAGTAGCAAATGGCAACAACGGGCAGCAGCAGGTAGCATCAGCAGCCAACGCAAAAGAGGAGCGGCAACACAAAGCAAAGCAGCGGCAAAAGTAGCAGGAGGAACGGCAAGCAAGCAAGAGCTCAGCGGCAGCAGCACTAGGGAGCATGTAACATCCCAAATTTTTAATTTGGAATGTTATACATAAATCATTCATGTATATCATATTTTATTTGCATATTTGCTTTGCGATCCTAGAAATTCTAAGCAACTCAAGGACCCATGGAGAGAGTTGGGATTTCATTGTTTTCATATTTGAATTCTATCAAATATTGAAATAAGGGTTATTTGTTTTAATTATTTTTCTCCGAAAAATTTTCATATCAAAATATATGAGAGGGGATAATATGACTTCCCCAAAATAATGAAATATTGGAGGAAAAATATTAAAAACAAATAAACGTTTTTATTTGGATTTTATTGCTAGTTTATTTGAATTAGGGAAAATACGCGTTTTATAAAATTGCATTAGAGTCCTAAATAAATGTTCACCTTGTCTGGTAGATTTTTAGAGGACGGGGAAAATTTATTTCAGGATTTTTGGAACCGGTTTAGTATTTCTTTTCTTTGTTTTTTGCGTGTCGGAATATTTTAAAAAAATGCAACCGCCTTACCGGGCCGTGTTCGACCTGGACACCAACCCAGCCGGCCTCTTTATAAGCCGGGGGCCCGAGACCCCAGAGCCCTGACCCTTGACCAGCGCTACCGCCTCGGTCCATGATGCTGCCGCCACCCGCCACCACGCCGCCGCTCGCTTGCCTTGCCTTGCGCCATCGCCCGCCGCCGCCCGCCGCCCCTCCCGCGCCTCCTCGCGGATCCCGCCGCGGTAACCGCCGCCGCCACCGGTTTTCGCGAGTTGACCGTTGGTTTTTTCCGGTTAGTTTGGTTTTTTAGACCCTAGATCTGTTTTTCTCAAAAATAGATCGGTTCGGTTTTTCTCGGCTCGGTCAAATTGCGGACGTTCGTCCGTACGTTCGATTTAACGAACACCGTTCACCCATTAGTAACAGACAGCGAACGTTCGTTCGTTAGCCTGTTCATCAGTTTTTCTTTTTCCAGGGTTTTTCACGATTATTTTCGATCGTGATTTCTGACTCGATTTTCGCTTTAGTTTATCTTTTCGCTCGTTTATCGGAATCAGGCGATTCGAGCGTCCAGATCTTCGTCTCGAAGCCCACTTTCTGTTTAACCAACTTAAACAAGATTTTGGTACTGTAAAATTTGACTTTAGTCTAGATTAGTAAACGGATCTTTTTTCTTTCGTAGTTTGAGTTTCGTTGCTCCGTTTGATTTCATTCTTTTTGCAAACCGGAGTTCTTCAGTTGAACTTTCTGGTTAGATCTTCTTATTTGAGATTTACCCATGCATCTTTGATTGATTGCTTATGTAAGCTATTGTTTGTTTGCGATAGAATTCCCGGAGTGCGAAGCGTGCTACTACAAGTCTCTAGGTTTTGCAGATCGTCAGCAAGGCAAGTAACACATTGATCATACTCTTTTCATACCCAGTGTTTATGCATTAGTCCCAATCCACAAACACTGCATGATTAGGATGTGATTAACTTGTGGGTATTGGGAAGTAGATGATGAGGTAGAACCTATTGCCCTGTTTATTATCAAACCTTGGGAGTTACTTCTACGTTATGCTATTATTGCTATGCTATGCTCGTAGACGTGGTTTGGGTGAGTGAATCCATGACAGATGTGAGATTGTTATTTAATGGTTCAACTTAAGGTGGCAATTTTAATACACATCTGGGTGGATTGCTTGTTTTGGGCACCTAAGGAATCAAGTGTTGTCCTAGGAGATCCCGGGGATATACCGTGCGATCCTCCTACGGTCCGCCACCCAGGCTCAAAGGGATCGTGAGATATGTCATGCTAGAAACTTCCGTGTGCAGCCACAAACCATTATGGGCTCTGGCATAGTTGAGTATGCTACATGACCTCTTGAAGAGGTGGACTAGCAGATGTAGGGGAAAGTAGGTGTACCGGTCCACCTGGAGTAAAGAGTTAATGTTTCTGAAAGACTGTGTCTCGGTCATCCATTTCTCAAACACCATGTAGTGCGAGAAATCCAACGGAGGAGATCGAGTCTTGTGGGGAAAAGTGTGCAAACCTCTGCAGAGTGTACAATCTTATCATGGTTAGCCGTGTCCCCGGTTATGGACATCTTGAGTATCTAGTACTTGGATTATCCTATTGTATCTTATTACTCTAAAATTAAACTGTTGGGTTGATGATTATTTACCTTAATTGGGATTGAGATGCGGGGTACCATTATCAGTGTTGTTCAACCACCATGATAGTTAAATAAAATTTATTCCTTTGTTGTAGGGAAAAATTGGCTTTTCGCAAAACATATTAACCATTACAGCCTCCACCAGCCATATATGCATGTAGTGATAGTATTCATTTGTTCATTGCTTTACTGTGTTACTTTGCTAGCATATTCCATGTGCTGACCCGTTTTCGAGTTGCAACGTATTATGTTGCAGACTTTTCAGACAATGAGTAAGGTTCGCTAGGCCGTTGTCGTGCACTCAGCTATGCCGTTGGAGTTGATGGACTCACTTTATCTTCCAAGCCTTCCGTTGTTATCTTATTTAGATGGCCTTAAGCCATGTTTATTGTAATAAGTTCTCTTTTGAGACATTCAATGTAATAAGTGTGTGATTGCACTCTGTTATAAATCCTTTGAGTATTGTGTGTGTCAGCATTAACGATCTAGGGTTGACACTTATGCACAGAGATTTGACCATCCGAGGTCGGATCGCTCCAAGATGGTATCCGAGCACACGCTGACTGTAGGACGCGACCACTAAGATACGCCATAGGTCACTCTTCTCTACTCATTTCTGACTTCACTCCATTTTTCCACTCTTTAGGATGGCGGACTCAAGGAACAAGTTTGCACATCCGGATGAAGACACACCCTTTGGACAACACTTGAAGGAGGTCACTAGGTACCTGAACATCGGAATACCAAGCTTCACCGGGACCTACACCGCCAATTTTCCAGAAGAGGAGCGTTGGAGTGTTCGAGTTCATATTCTAGGAAGGACATTCACGCCAGTCACTGAGCCCATAGAGTTTTCCTTCGATGCACCCACCTGGAGTCTAGGCAAGAGCATGGCAGCCTACATTGCTATGGGACGTATTAGAGAAGTCTACAAACAGGAGCTGAAGCACACTATCTACCAGATATGTGGGCGCTGAGATGAGCAATGGGAGATGATCAGCACCAGGAAGGACAGGTCCATTGCAGCTTTCATCCAGGAGTTAAACCAGCACATTCGACGCCAGGAGAACCAGATGTGCGTAGGCATGATGGATCTGAAAAAGGCAATGACCGGGATCACGGAGCTAGAAGAGGACCTCAAGTCTACGCGCAATGGATATGAGGAGGAAATCGCAATACTATTGGAGAAGAATGACGACCTGATAAAGAAGATCGGAGTATTCATGGGAGATCCCGCGCCAGGAGGAGAAGACGACAAACCCAAGGAGATTCGTTCCAAAGACTACATCATCCTCGACGACACCGACTCCGACCCCGACAGCAGTGATGATGATTATGAAGATGAAGCTGGAGCAGATATCATGGAGTCTTCCGCCGATCAAAATTTCTAGATGACGCCCATATGACTAGTAGTATTCCCCCATGTATATAGTAGTAGTCTGAGCACTGTAACGATAGTTAGAACGTTTGTATGCCCTTGCTTGATTGATTGAGTGATCAGATATGACTGTGTTTGTCTCATGTGCATATGGGTAGTGCTTTCTCACTAGACCTCATTCTATTCTAAATCTCTTCCCTCTAAACCCATCAGATGCCTCTGAGACGTGATACCGGATTTGCCTTCCCACCGGAGCTCACTCAGTTGATCCAGCAGCAGAATGCCTTGATGCAATTGTTAGTTCAGAACCAAGGCAACAACAACAACAATAACAACCCACCGCCACCACCTCCAGTTGACAACTTAGCCCGTTTTCTGAGGTTGCAGCCGCCGGTGTTTTCTGGTAGCACCGAGCCGATAGTTGCAGATGATGGGCTACACCGTATTGGAAGGGAGTTGACCACCGCAGGTTGCATAGATGCTGAGAAGGTGCGCTTTGCCGCACATCAATTGGATGGACCAGCAGCATCATGGTGGGAGAATTACACAACCACTTTCCCTATAGCCAATGTCACTTGGGATCAGTTTCAGCAAGCATTCCGCACAGCACATGTCTCAACTGGAGCTATGAGCATGAAGAAGCGTGAGTTTCGCAACTTACGCCAGGGAAACCGTACTGTAGCTAGTACATGGATGAGTTTAGCAAGTTATCTCGCTATGCCCCTGATGATGTGGCCACAGATGTTGCGAAGCAGGAGAAGTTTATGGAAGGTCTGAATGATGAGATGAACATGCAGTGATGGTGGTGACATTTAACAACTACCAGGAGTTGGTAGACAAGGCTCTCATGATTGAAGGAAAGCAGCAGCAGATTGATAGCCACAAGAGGAAGTACGGACAAGGGAAGTACAATTTAGGAGCTCAGCAGAAGCCTCGCTTTACTCTGAACTCGGGAGGATTTACCCATAAACATGGGGGCCACACTCACAATGGAGGAAGTTCTCATAACCACAATGGCCACAAGAATGGGAATGGGAATGGAGCAAGCAACAACCAGAACCGCTCTAACCCATCCACACTCGCCAAGAAGGACCAGAGTCACATTACTTGTTTCAAGTGCGGGAAGACTGGACACTACGCCAATGATTGCCCTAAGTTGAAGAATGGCAATGGAAATGGAAGCTCTGGGAAGAAGCCTAGCCCATTCAACCGAGGACAAGTGAACCACGTTTCGTGGAGGAGGTTGAAGAGCAGCCAGACGCCGTTATCGGTAAGTTTTTGGTTAAGTCATTTACTGCACTCGTTCTTTTTTGTACTGGTGCATCGCATTCATACATATCAAGGGGATTTGTGGATAACTATAAGTTTCCTTCTAAAGTTCTTAAGACACCTATGCTAGTAACCTCACCCAGAGCTGAGTATATGGCAAGCAGAGGATGTTTTCAGATGCCATTAACCATAGGTAGTCATATTTTCCCCTCAGACCTTATAATTTCGGAGTCACAAGGGTTGGATGTGATACTGGGCATGGATTGGCTGTCGATGTATGGAGGTAACATCGATTGCGCCAGTAAGTCGATTTATCTCACCACCCTGGAGGGGAAAAGGATCAAGTATGTATCCAGGCATACGTCAAGGAGAACCCAAGTAAATTCCCTCTCAGGAGTTGTTCAGGAGGAAGTACCTGTTGTGAAGGATTACCCGGATGTGTTTCTAGAGGAATTACCAGGCATGCCACCAGATCGAGACATTGAGTTCTTAATAGAACTATTGCCAGGCACCGGGCCTATATCGAAGAGACCATACCGGATGCCCGCAAACGGTCTGGAGGAGATTAAGAAGCAGATTAAGGAGTTATTGGAGAAAGGTTACATCCGACGAAGTTCATCACCGTGGGGAGCCCCAGTGCTCTTGGTTGAGAAGAAAGATGGATCATTGAGGATGGTTGTTGATTATCGGGCATTGAATGAAGTGACGATCAAGAACAAGTACCCACTGCCGATGATCAATGATTTGTTTGACCACCTGCAAGGAGCTAAAGTGTTTTCCAAGATCGACCTGCGATCAGGATACCACCAGTTGAAGATTCGGGAGAAGGATATACCTAAGACAACTTTCACCACAAGGTACGGGTTGTATGAGTATACGGTTATGTCATTTGGATTGACTAATGCCCCTGCCTATTTCATGAGTATGATGAACAAAGTGTTCATGGAGTTCTTGGATAAGTTTGTTGTGGTGTTCATAGATGATATCTTGGTATACTCAAAGAATGAAGAGGAACACAAGGAGCATTTGCGTTTAGTTCTCGAGAAACTCAGGGAACATCAGTTGTATGCCAAGTTTAGCAAGTGTGAGTTTTGGTTGAAGGAAGTTGGATTCCTTGGACATGTTATATCAGGAGAAGGTATAGAAGTAGACCCCACCAAGGTTCAGTCAGTCACTGAGTGGTTGGCACCCACTTCAGTTAGCGAGATCCACAGTTTTCTTGGACTCGCGGGATATTACTAGAGATTCATTGAGAATTTTTCCAATATTGCGAAGTCCATGATGGAGTTGTTGAAAAAAGACACCAAGTTCAAATGGACGGAAGAATGTGAGGCTAGTTTTCAGGAGTTGAAGAAACGTTTGACTATAGCCCCAATGCTAATTCTGCCAGATATACGTAAGGACTTCCAGGTGTATTGCGATGCTTCACGCTTAGCACTTGGAGGTGTACTTATGCAAGACAGAAGAGTTGTCTCGTATGCCTCACGACAGCTTTGACCGCATGAGTTGAATTATGCCATGCATGATTTGGAGTTAGCAGCCGTGGTGCATGCACTCAAGACTTGGAGACACTTTCTGATTGGAAACTGTTGTGATGTGTACACGGATCACAAGAGTTTGAAGTACATTTTCACACAGAAGGAGTTGAACCTCAGGCAGAGGAGATGATTAGAACTCATAAAGGATTATGACATGAAGCTGCATTATCATCCAGGAAAGGCCAATGTCGTAGCAGACACCTTGAGCTGTAAGAGTTATGTTAACACCCTCGTAAGCGGAGGGATGCCAAAGGAGTTAGCTGAGGATCTCAGGGAACTTCGTTTGGAGATTGTTCCTAGAGGTTTTGTTGCAGATATGGAAGTTTAGTCTACATTGTTGGGAAAGATTCGGGAAGCTCAGAAGGATGATAAGGAGATTGCCGAGATAAAGGAGAGAATGGGCGAAGGAAAAGCCAAAGGTTTTCGTGAGGATGAGCACGAAAACTTATGGTTTGAGGACCGCGTTTATGTGCCCAATAATGCAGAGATCGGGAAGTTGATACCTCAGGAGGCTCATGACTCACCATACTCAATTCACCCCGGAAACACCAAGATGTATTTGGATTTAAAGGAGCGTTTCTGGTGGACTGGTATGAAGAAGGATATTGTCGAGTATGTAGTTGTATGTGATGTATGTCAGAGAGTGAAGGCAGAACATCAGAAGCCAGCAGGATTACTGCAGCCTATGCTGATACCCGAATGGAAGTGGGATAAGCTTGGCATGGATTTCATCACCGGATTGCCCAGGACCCGATCGGGATATGATTCTATCTGGGTAGTAGTTGATCGCTTGACTAAAGTGGCTCACTTTATCCCAGTGAAGACCACCTATACAAGTGTGAAGTTGGCCAAGATATATATGACCAGGATCGTATGTCCGCATGGAGTTCCGAGGACCATCGTATCAGATAGAGGAACGCAGTTTACTTCAAAGTTTTGGCATCAGTTGCACCAGACTTTGGGAACGAGGCTAGAGTTCAATACAGACTTTCATCCGCAGACAGATGGATAGACAGAGAGAGTCAATCAGATTCTGGAGGATATGTTGAGAGCTTGTGCGCTGGATTATGGATCTAGTTGGGATGACAATTTTCCCTGCGCAGAGTTCTCGTACAACAATAGCTACCAGGCCAGTTTCAAGATGGCACCGTTCGAGGCCCTGTATGGACGAAGGTGCAGAACACCGTTGATGTGGGATGAAGTTGGAGACCGATAGTTGTTTGGGCCATATTTGATCAAGGAGTCCGAAGAGAAAGTTAAGTTGATTCGAGACAGACAAAAGGTAGCTCAGTCAAGGCAGAAGAGTTATGCAGACTCAAAACGCAAGGAGGTAGTCTATGAAATCGGAGACAGAGCATATCTGCGAGTGTCGCCTCTGTGAGGAGTTAAACATTTTGGAGTTAAAGGAAAGTTAGCCCCGACTTTTGTAGGACCATACCGAGTTTTGGAACGTATGGGAGAGGTTGCCTACAAGTTGGAGTTACCCGAAGGACTGTCAGGAGTTCATGATGTGTTTCACGTTTCCCAGTTGAAGAAGTGTCATCTTTGAGATGGCTGATATACCCCGAGAGAGATCTGATTGTTCGAAGCGATTCGGTTGGACACCGATCGACATATGAGGAGAAACCCGTCAAGATTCTCGAGTTTGCCACCGAGTCACACGCAGAAGGTTATCAAGTTTTCAAAGTCCATTGGAGCCACCATACCGAGGATGAAGCCACTGGGAACGAGAGGATGATCTTCTCAAAGACCACCCACACCTATTTTCTAGTTAACCCGAATCTCGAGGGCTAGATTCATCTTAAGGGGTAGGTTTGTAACATCCCAAATTTTAATTTGGAATGTTATACATAGATCATTCATGCATATCATATTTCATTTGCATATTTGCTTTGCGACCCTAGAAATTCTAAGCAACTCAAGGACCCACGGAGAGAGTTGGGGATTTCATCGTTTTCATATTTGAATTTTATCAAATATTGAAACAAGGGTCATTTGTTTTAATTAATTTTCTCCGAAAATATTACATATCAAAATATATGAGAGGGGATAATATGACTTCCCCAAACTAATGAAATATTGGAGGAAAAATATTAAAAACAAATAAACATTTTTATTTGAATTTTATTGCTATTTTATTTGAATTTGGAAAAATACGCGTTTTTCAAAATTGCACTAGAGTCCTAAATAAGTGTCCACCTTGTCCGGTAGATTTTTAGAGGACGGGGAAAATCTATTTCATGATTTTTGGACTCCGTTTAGTATTTCTTTTCTTTGTTTTTCTGCGCGTCAGAATATTTAAAACAAATGCAACCGCCTTACCGGGTCGTGTCCGACCTGGACACCAACCCAGCCGGCCTCTTTATAAGCCGGGGGCCCGAGACCCCGCAGCCCACCAGCCGCCGCGTCGCGCCTCGAACCCTAGCCGCCAGCCAGCGCCACCGCCTCGACAGCGAGCCGCCGCCACTCGCCGCCGCCGCCGAGCCGCCGCCCGCCCGCCAGATCCCGTCGTCGAGGTAGCCGCCGCCGTCGCCGGATTTCGCGAGTTGACCATCGTTTTTTTCGGTTAGTTTAGTTTTTTTTGAGACCCTAGATCTGGTTTTTTCAAAAATAGATCGGTTCGGTTTTTCTCGGCTCGGTTAAATTGCGGACGTTCGTCCGTACGTTCGATTTAACGAACGATGTTCACCCGTTAGTTATAGACAGCGAACGTTCGTTCATTAGCCTGTTCGTCAGTTTTTCTTTTTCCTGGGTTTTTCACGATTATTTTCGATCGCGATTTCTAACCCGATTTTCGATTTAGTTTATCTTTTCGCTCGTTTATCAGAATCAGGCGATTCAAGCGCCTAGATCTTCGTCTCGAAGCCCTGTTTTTGTTTAACCAACTTGAACAAGATTTTGGTACTGTAAAATTTGACTTTAGTCCAGATTACTAACGGATCTTGTTTCTTTCGTAGTTTGAGTTTCGTTGCTCCGTTTGATTTCATTCTTTTTGCAAACCGGAGTTCTTCAGTTGAACTTTCAGGTTAGATCTTATTATTTGAGATTTACTCGTGCATCTTTGATTGATTTCTTATGTAAGCTATTGTTTGTTTGCGATAGAACTCCCGGAGTGTGAAGCGTGCTACTACGAGTCTCTAGGTTTTGCAGATCGTCAGCAAGGCAAGTAACATATTGATCATACTATTTTCATACCCAGTTTTTATGCATTAGTTCCTGTAAGTGCATCTAGTGCCACCCCTAGTTGGTTTTGGAGTATTGACGACAAACCTGGTTGAGGGACTAATGTGTTTGTGAGAATTGCAGGATAACACAGGTAGTAGTCCCTCATTGATTCGGTTTACCTACCGGAGATGACCCCTAAAAATGTATGAAGACATTGAAGACAACGGTGGTATGTGAAGATATTCACATTGAAGACTATGACAAGAGAAGACATCACGTGAAGACTATGGAGCGCGAAGACTTAGTTGTTTCGTTGTTCCCTTTTCTTCTTTGTTGAGTCATAGGAACCACCGTACTGTTAAGTGGGGTCCCTGTGAACAAAGTCAGAGTGACTGAAGTGATGCTCAACCAAATCCTATGTCTTCGAGCAAAGACAATGAGAGCAAATCTTATCCAGAGTTGGATGAGTCTGCTTTACTTGTATCCCAAGTCAAGCTGCCGCGTGTGTTTGAAATCTGACCGTTGGAACACGTGTCAGTTCCTTAGTGACCCAGGGTCATTTCGGACAAATCAGGTCATGTTGCCTGGTGGCTATAAATAGCCCACCCCCTACACCATAAATTGGTGGCCCCTTAGAGTTAGTGCACGACTTTTGTCGTTTGAGAGCAACCCACCTCTGAAGCTTTTGAGAGAGAGAAATCCTTGCGAGGACAAAGCCCAAACACCCAGAGCCAAAGAGTGTTAGGCATCATGAAGTCTTTTCGTCGCGTGACACGAAGTCTTGTTACACTTGAGGACTGTGAATCCTTCACCCGGTTAGGCGTCGCGTTCGAGCATCCAAGAGTCATTGTGGATCGCCGGTGAACAAAGTCTGTGAAGGTTTGGAAGTCTACCTTGAAGACTTACAGAGTGATTGGGCGAGGACGGGTGTCCTTAGCTCAAGGGGAATAAGGTGAAGACACGGTCTTCTGAGTTAAATCTCAGCCTCCCTAACCAGACGTACAGTTGTCACAGTAACTGGAACTGGTCCAATAAATCCTTGTCCTCACCAAGTGACTGGTTCTATCCTCTCCCTCTCCTTATTTATAGTTTGTTTTCGTGAAGTCATTGCCTGTTTGCATTACCTGTTTGACTTCACTATGTGACTTCTATTGTTGTTTGGCTTCATACTATCTTCCATCCTGATCTTTACTACCTAGCTGCTATTAGTCTTCGTGCTTTCACTTCATTGAATACTTGACTATGGCCTGCCTAGTGTAGTCTACCTTCCGCTGCATATCAATAGGTTCATTTCTATTGTTTGTCTTCGAAACTCTCATGTTTTGAAGAATTTGATAAAATCGCCTATTCACCCCCCCCCCCTCTAGTCAATAACTAGCACTTTCAATTGGTATCAGAGCAAGGTACTCCCTTGTTCTGTGTGATTTGGTTTAACCACCTAGAGTTTTAGCTATGTCGACTGCAGGGATAATCAAAGTCTCCACTGCGTGCCCCTCTTCGATGGAACTGAATATCCCTACTGGAAGAATAAGATGCGCATGCATCTTGAAGCCATTGATGTCGACCTCTGGTATGTCGTCAAGAATGGTGTTCCCAAGACTGGTGAAGGTGTCACCCCTGCTGATGTCAAGAAGTTCATTCATCTGGATTCTACTGCCAAGAACATCATTTGTGGTCATCTGACCAAAGGACGGTATGGCCGTGTGAGTGCTCTGGAAACGTCGAAGCTAGTCTGGGACTGGATCTCCAAGGTCAATGAAGGCGTCTCAACCCAGAGAGATCAAAGGATCAGTGTTCTTCGCAACCTCTTCAACCGCTTCAAGAGAAACGACAATGAGAATGTCCAGCTCATGTTTGATTGCCTCACTGACATCACAAATGAGCTTCGTGCTCTAGGCGCCACTGAGATCACCAAGCATGAAATCGTCAAGACACTGCTAAGATCACTTGACAGCTCATTTGACACCCTTGCCCTGATGATACAAGAACGCCCTGACTTCAAGACACTCGATCCGTCTAACATACTTGAGAGGCTCAACACACATGAGTTTCAGCATGTGAGAAAAGAGATATCTATGGTCCCAATTATGGTCGAACTCGTGCTTTGAAGGCAAAAGTTGTTTCCTCATCTGAAGAAGAATCTGACTACAGTTCTGGTGATCCTGAAGACATTAGAAAGGAGCTTTCTATGCTTGTGAAGAAGTTCCAGAAGTTCACTAAGAAGAAGGGCTTCAGAAAGTCTTCACGATCCAGCTCAAGAAATGATGAAGCTTCCTCTCATGATTACAAGAAGAGAGCATGTCACAAGTGCAAGAAACCTGGACACTACATCTCTGAGTGTCCACAGTGGGACAATGAGAACAAGAAGAAGAAGAAGAAGAGCAAGGAATATGATTCTGATGACAACAACAAGAAGAAATCCTCAAAGTCTTCTTCCAAGTCTTCTTCCAAGTCTTCGTCCAAGTCTTCATCACATAAGAAGAGCTCATCTGGCAAGGCTTGTGCTTTTGTTGGCAAGGAGATGGATTCAGAGGAGTCTGCTTCTGAGGAGGCGGAGGTGGAGTCTGAGGAGGAGTCCGACCCTGGCGTTGCAAGTCTGTCTCTAGCTACAGCTTACGTTGCCAAGTCCATCTTCAATACTGAAGACAATGGCCCCGTCACCAACGCTGATGCTAATGACAAGGACGACTCTGCTCCCACCTACTGCTTCATGGCACGTGGTGCCAAGGTAAAATCACGCGGTGCTTACTTTCAAACATCAAGTGAAGATGACTCTGATTGTGAATCCAAACCCAGCTAGAAAACACTTGCCAAAATTGCAACTGAACAACAGAAAGCTATGGAACATACTCAAAAACTGTTAGACAAAAGTGATGACCTATTGGACGCGGAAATGACCCGATCTCAGTCCTTAATTGAAGACATAAAAAATCTTCATGTTAAGTACCAGGAACTCGAAAGTCATCATGAAATGCTCTCAACGACTCATGAAAAGCTTTCCAATGATTATCTTCAAAGGAAGCAAGAGCTTGAGAAATTGAGAGCGGCTCATGAAGATCTTCAAAAAGAGAATGAGTCACTTCGCGCTCAACAGATCAGTACCGCTAAGGAAGGATTTGAACCACCATGTCTAAAATGCCTTGAGCGTGATAATGCTACATTCTTTGAATGTTCTATCTGCTGCTATTGTTGCAATATCTTCAACTGTTGATGTGGTAACTAACCCCTCTCGAGGATACCACTTGCTATTCTTGATGAAAATGCTAGGTTGAAGACATTGCTTGAAACAGGATGTACAAAAGTCTCAAAGGGCATCGGACAACATGCGATGTCCTCAAAAGCGATTCTGAACCGAAACCCTAGGAAAGAGGGTGTTGGGTTCGAGAGGAAAATGAATGTTGATGGTTCCTACTGGAAGCCTGAGCAGTACCCCAAAACCACATCGGTTGCTGCAAAGGGACCTTCAGTGGATCCATCCACCTTATCTAGATTCACTTGTGCTAACCCTATTATCATTGATGAATCCTTTGATGCAAACTATAAACTGTTTAAGAAGCAGAATGGTGAAGTGTTTGCCACGTATATTGGTACTAACTGCAGGAATGGGCCACCTATGAAGAAGATCTGGGTTCCCAAAAGTTGTCTTGAGAATCTTCCTGTGAATGTCATCACGACACCGCCTGGGAAGAAGACAAATCCCAGACTAAAGGCTTCATATGGTCCAAAGGATTCATACAGATACATGACTCACTTGAGTCACCCTAACGCCAATGTTTTGCAGGGAAATCATGCTCAAACTTATGAATATGAGCGGGTTTCATCAAACTGCTATGTTCATAAAACTAAGAACTTTTCTGCGTATTCATATGAGTATCATTCATATCCTACAAGGCTATTTGCTACGGATCCAAAGCTGAAGTTCTCAGATGCTGCACTTAGACTCATTGCTTCTAAGCCACCCCTGAAGATGTGGGTGGTTAAGAAGAATTAACTTTGTTTTGCAGCCAAAAATCAAAGGCGTCTGATGCTATTGCTGGGGACCTAAAACATCTTGTAGGGCGCAAGATCAAATGCCTAAATGGTCTTTCTATGTATTTTGTTCCTGAATCGCTTGCCAATCATCCTATCTGTCCTAATCTTGATCTGAGCTTTGATAATCTTCTTGTGCGTCAAATGTTTATGCTTCACAATACTCTTGGTGAAGCCTATCCCCTAACTGTACTGTACGGTATGACACCTCATGCTTCAGAATGGATTATGGACAGCAGATGCACTAATCATATGACTGGTGATCGAAGTCTTCTCATGGACTCAACCTTACGTCCATCGACAAGAGTCACATCACATTTCTTGACCTTTGGTAAAAGCAAGGTATTGGGTCTAGGTAGAGTTGCAATCTCAAAGGATCGACACATGGATAAAGTGATGCTTGTTGAATCCTCGGTTTCAACAATGTCATCTCAATGCTTTGTGACTTGAACATGATTGTGGTATTTGGAAAATATCGTTGCCTTGTACTAATGGAATCTGACAAGTCTCTAGTCTTTGAAGGGTATCGGAAAGATGATCTGTACATGGTAGATTTCTCAGCAGAACCACAGCTTGCCGTATGTCTACTAGAAAAAGCTTCAGAGTGCTGGCTCTGGCATCGGAGGCTAGGGCATGCTGGCATGAGGAACTTACACACTCTCGCAAAGAAGAAGCACGTCATAGGCATCGAGGGCGTCAAGTTCAAGAAAGATCATCTATGCGGTGCCTGCAAAGCTGGAAAGATGACAAGGGCCAAGCATCCCTCGAAGACAATCATGACGACATCTCAACCCTTCGAGCTGCTACACATGGACTTATTTGGCCCTACTCACTACTCTACTCTCACTACTACTGCTTGTCTCTATGGCTTTGTCATTGTTGATGATTATTCAAGATACACGTGGGTGCATATAATTCTCTACAAGATTGAAGTGCAGGATGTCTTCAGACGCTTCGCCAACCGTGCCATGAACAACTATGGCGTCAAGATCAAGCATATCATAAGTGACAACAGCACAGAGTTCAAGAACACCGGCCTCGACCTTTACCTGGATACGTTGGGCATCACTCATGAGTTCTCAGCTCTGTACACACCTCAGCAGAATGGCATCATGGAGCGCAAGAACAGAACACTCATTGAGATGGCACGGACGATGCTTGATGAATACAAGACTCAAAGAAAGTTCTGGCCTGAAGCTATTAATACTACATGCCATGTCATCAACCGTGTTTATCTTCACAAGCTTCTGAAGAAGACATCCTATGAACTCCTCACTGGTAAGAAGCCACATGTCGCCATTACTTGAGTATTTGGTGCTAGGTCTTGGATCGGGATCCACATCACACTTCAAAATTTGCACCAAAGCACATGAAGGTTTTATGCTTGGTTACGGAAGGATTCAGCACTCCTACTGAGTCTTGACCTCTTTCACTATAAAGTGGTTGAAACTATGGATGTCTTGATTCGATGAGACTAACGGCTCACAAAGAAAGCACCTGCCAAATGTGCTAGATGAAGTTCCACCTAGTGAATCCATCAAGCTAATGGGAACAGGAGAAATCATACCATCTGAAGCACAGCCTGAAGGGGAACTTATCATTTCTGCACCCAATCAACCTGAAGACAATGCTCAGCCCGAAGACAATCCTCCTAACGATGACAATGATCAGCAAGAGCAAAATCTTCGTCCAGTTCATCCTCGTGTTGCAAATGAAGTACAGATTGAGAAGATAATTGATAGCATCAATGCGCCTGGTCCACTCACTCGTTAAAGAGCAACACAGCTAGCAAATTTCTGTGGGCACTTTGCATTCGTCTCAATATCTGAACCCAAGAAAGTTGTTGAAGCCTTCATGGAACCTGAATGGATTCAAGCCATGCAAGAGGAGCTTCAATAGTTCAAACTGAACAATGTCTGGGAACTTGTCAAGCGTCCTCACCCTCGCAAGCACAACATAATAGGCACAAAATGGATTTATCACAACAAGCAAGATGAGCATGGTCAAGTTGTCAGAAACAAGGCTCGTCTCGTTGCTCAAGGATACTGTAACATCCCAAATTTCCTATTTGGAATGTTTTACAATTATAGCTAAGCATCCTATGCATCCTGTTTGAATTTGAATGCCATTTGAAGTTTCAGAGAGTTTTGAGTTTTGAATTTGAATTTCAAACCTTGGCATGTGGGAAACATTTCAAAAACC
This sequence comes from Aegilops longissima, assembly GCA_021605205.1. Lineage (NCBI taxonomy): Eukaryota > Viridiplantae > Streptophyta > Magnoliopsida > Poales > Poaceae > Aegilops > Aegilops longissima. Next base: position 596,846,761 of record CM038682.1, on the reverse strand, counting down.
AAGCCTGATAAATACTTGATCAAAAGTATGAGAGGAGCAAACATGACACTCCAAAATATCAGAAGAAAACATTGCCAAAAGATTTGGATTCAAATCTGAAATTTATTTGAATTTGAAAAAAATAGATTTTTATGAAGTTTGGATTTTGCCTTTGGAAAAATGTTCAAATGAAAGGGAATATTCCCCTGATCATTTTGGTATATATATACCCTATATAAAATATTTATAGATTTGGTTTTATTTTTGTTTTTGTTTTATTTAAAAAAATAAAGAAAAACCCCTCGGCGCCAATTTAGGCCACCCAGGCCAGCCCAGCCGCCCCCCGCAGCCCCACGCCAGCCCAGGCCCGGCCAGACTGCCCACACAGGCCAGCCAGCAATGAGCCGAGCCAGCCCAGCCTCCTCGCCCGCGCCCTCAAGACGCTAGGCTTCGCCACCCACCCTCGCCTCTCTCTCTCCGCTGACCGTGGGACCGCCCCTCTTCTTCCCCCCCCACGCCACGACCTCATGGGAGATCGACGGATCCGAAGGATCCGGATCCCCGATCGCCCGATGCCCTTCAAGCGAGCCCGACCCCTGTGCTATAAAGCCGAGCCCTCCGCACCCCATTCCCCCTAGCCTCGCCGAACCCCTCTCCCTCTCTCCCGAGCTCGCCGGAGACCCAAGCCCTCCTCACGCCATTGTCGCCGCCGACGACGCCCTAGTCCACCCCGACCACCCCCAACACCACCGAACCCCTCCCCGACCTCGTGCGCGTCTCCCCGACGACTCATGGGAGCTCGCTGACGCCCGGACGCCTGACGACTCTCACCGCCGCCGTCGCCGAGTCCGTAAGCCCCAGCATCCCCTACCCCGTCAGATCTTAGATCGACGGCCCGATTAGAAGCCCGAAGGGTTAGGTTTTATTTATAAAACCGCCGGTTCGATCGGTTTATTTTTAGTTTAGGTTATTTTTTAGGCGGTTCGTTCTTAGTTAACCCTAGAGCCCGTTAGGCTATCTAACGCATACAGAAGGCCTGATATAGGCCCATTAGGCCTTTTTCTTTTATTTTGATTTTTCTGTTTTAGCAGAATAGTTTACATTTTCAAAAATGTATATCTTTTATTCTGTTTAATATTTTTAGATGATTCTTTTTTGTGGGATTGAAAATTTTGTGTAGTTTCTGTAGAATATATATTTAGCTATGTTAAAAATAATTAAAATTGCTTTATTTTAGTTTTGGTCAGAATAGTAAATCTGCTATAACTTTAGTTAGAAAAATTATTTTGCATGATTCTTTTTGTCACCACTTTATTTTGACATTGCCAAACCCTAGAAATTAACTTGGGTATTTTAGGATTAATAAATAATTAGTTTTAGACAGAATCCTATTAATCCTAATTAATTAACTAGTTCATGTTTTCCTAATTAATTAATTAGTAAATTAATTTATTTTTAACTTGTGATTAGTTATTCTAGGTTAGTTTCTGTCATTCTAGTAGATGAACTTTTATTTATAATTAATAAAAGTTTTAAATTATTTTCTCAATAGAAATTGGATTAGGCCTAAAATGAGTTTTATAATAGCTTTTAATTAATTCTTTTTGCACCTAGTGGCTTAGTGAAACCTTTTCTATTAAGTTAACCTAAAAGCATGATTAGGTTATATTAAGGAATTTTTGTTATATATAAACTAATTTTGTTATTGTTTGGAGTAGGGAAAAACTTTGAATTGGTTTCTTTGAGTTTTTCTTTTTGATTTGGTTTTGGTTGTTTTGTTGTGCTATGTTACTTTTGTTATGTTGTGTGATCCTATTGCTTTGTGCTTATTGTGTTATTGTTTGTCTCGGTAGAGTTTCCGGAGTGCGAAGCTTGCTACTACGACTCTTTAGCTTACGAGGATCATCAGCAAGGCAAGTTTTGATCATGTTATTTCTATACCTATGTTTTTGTGCATTAGTAGTTGTCACCACCCCACCATGCATGCAGTAGTGAAATCTTGAAGTCATTAAACTTGAGTAGTACCATGTGGTAGGATGAACCAATCCCCCTTGTTACCATGACCCCGGGACGTAGTAGTTACTTTGCTATGCTCAGAGGCGGATTTGGGATGAGTGAAATTCATAAGCAAGATGTGAGAGTCAATGATGATGATGACCCCATGAACTACAATGATCAAGATGGACTTGGAAAATCACTACTGGGTGGAGGGCGGTTGACGGGCACCCTAGAGCACCAGTGGTGGCGGGATGCATGGAGAAGCGCCATGACATCCTCATGGAAAGCTTCACCCAGCCACGAAGAGAAGGATGGATGCCCCATGACCGGAAGCTTACGTGCAGCCGCAAGCCATTATGGGCTCTCGCTGGGTTGACCCTAGTAGTGACGCTGGCTGGGCGGTACTACGAGAAGTAGACGAACGGTAGGATTGGATGGGTACCGGCAAAGTGGCGGAAGAACTCTTTGGAAGACCCTGTTTCATTCGTCCGTCTTCAAACACCATGAAGTGCGAAGACTTTAAAGGAGGGAATGATTCTTGCGGGAAAGTCGCAACCCTCTGCAGAGTTTAAAGATCTAATCGATTAGCCGTGTCCCGATTACGGACATTTGAGCCTCTGGAACTTGGAAGTATTCGGATATCTCAACACTAAAACTAATGAAATAATTTGAGGGTTTATGACTTAATAATTTGGGAGCGAGATATTGGTTGGCGGAACCATCTCAATAACTACCAACAATTGTAGTAATTTGCAAGCAAGTCCTTTGTAGTAGGATAAAATTTGCTTTTCGCAAAATGATGAAACTTAGAGCTCCACGACCAAAAATGCATATAGTGTTAGTAACTTTATTATTGTTATTCTTCATGACTTGCCACTTATTCCAAAAGCTGACCTACATGGCTGCAACGTATTATGTTGCGAGATATATTCCGATCGGGAGTGAGGCTACGCTCGCGCTTGGCGATTGCCCTTTGAGTCGGATGGACTCGCTTACCTTCGACGCTTCCAGTGTTTTTAGTTTATTTCTCATGAGTTGGCCTTGAGCGAATTTATTCCTTGTAATAAAGACTCTATATGAGAATCGATTAATGATATTCAGGTGTGATTGAACTTTGATTACTTTATCGATGTCTTGTGAGTACCGGCATGATCTTGGGATGAATGCATACGTAGATTTGACCGATTTTGGGTCGGGTCGCTCTGAGAGATGGTATCGAGCACACGTTGACCGTAGGATCGTAACCCCTAGGATCGGAAAGCCATAATCGAGACCATTTACTTTGAACCCCTTTTCATTCTATATTCTTCCTGTTCAATTCGACTCTTCTCCCTTTGCAACATTCTAGATGGCGCGAGTTCAACCCAGTTTTGCTACGGAGTTACGCCAGCCCGATGAGGCGATGCCCTTTGAAGAAAGCTGGTCCAGATGGTGAAGCAGCTGAAGATAGCTCTACCCTCGATCACGGAAACCCACTAATGCACTTCAAGCGGACACCCGCTCTGAGTTGAGGTGCATATCCTGTGGAGAACCTTTGGAGGACACACGGAGCCTATCAACTTTGAGTTCACCGAGTTCAAGCTGGATCATCGGAAGGGGCGTGGCGATCTACCGAGCTCTTGGACATCTCGAGAGGAGTACAGGCCGAGCTCGATCACTCGGACCTCGCCATGGTTTCTCGCAGAGCAAGGAATGGAGATATCATCCGTACCATTGAGGGCGATTCCACTCTCGTACATCGGGACTTGGAGTGTCTTCTCGAGAAGCGGGAGATTCAGACTCGCCGTAACTCGAAGACACACGGAAGCTTTTGTTCCATGACTCGGGCTGGAGGAGAAGGCACGCGCAGACTTCCTTGGCCATGAGGAAGAAATCACGGACTTCATGGAGATAGTCGACGATCTGAAGATGAAGCTTGCGCGATAGAGGAAAAGATGGACTTGGGAGAGGACCTTTACCCGAGTGGAGATGAAGCACCCTCGTGAGCAATGATCAGGATTTGAAGGAGTACCAGAAGGAAACCCCAAGAGGAGGCGCCAGCGATGAAGACTTTTAGTCGACCACCATGTTATCTTTTACTTTTTAAATCGATCAGTTAGGCCGATGTTTTCCTTCGATTAGTCATGAGCTTTTGTAATCGAGTTTGAACCATGTTTGAGTGGAATGAATAAATGATTGGTGTGTTATGATTGTGCATTCATATGGGTAGTGTTATTTCTCATAGACCATTGTTCTATTCTCATTTTCTCATCCTCCAAAACACGGATGCCTCAGAGGCGTGACCTTTGGTTTCCCGCGGAGCTCACCCAGCTGCTCCAAAGCAGAGAATGCTTCGATGCAGCTCCTTATTCGAATCGAACAACACCGCCAACAATCCACCACCACCGCCACCACCCACTGTGGACAACTTGACTCGATTTCTGAGGTTGAATCCGCCAGTGTTCTCTAGTAGCACTGAGCCGATTGTGGCTGATGATTGGCTCCGCAAGATCGGAAGAAAGCTAGTCACCGTTGGATGCACTGATGCTGAGAAGGTGCGCTTTGCCGCGCATCAACTGGATGGACATGCAGCTTCTTGGTGGGAGAATTACACCGCCACTTTTCCCATGGGTGGCATCACTTGGGACCAATTCCAGCGAGGCTTCTTCCGACTGCTCATGTCTCACTGGAGCCATGAGTGCGAAGAAGCGTGAGTTCCGCAACTTGCGCCGGGGAACCGTCTTGTGGCACGATGCGTGGATGAATTCAACAAGCTCGCTTCGCTATGCCCCGATGACGTGGCCACAGATGCATAAGCAAGGGAGAAGTTCCTTGAGGGACTCAATGATGAACCGAGCATGCAGCTTATTGTGGCTACTTTCAACAACTACCGGGAGCTGGTAGACAAGGCCACCATTCTTGAAGGCAAGCAGCAGCAGATAGAAAGCATAGCGGAAGTACAGCCGGGGAAGCACAACTCGGGAGCTCAGCGAAGCCCGCTATGCACCATACTCGGGAGGGCACACCCATCATAACCATGGAGGTCATAACCATGGAGGAAATGGGAACAACCGCAGCCAGGACAACAAGTCAGGCCATGGCAATGGCAATGGAAATGGTAATGGCAATCAGCACCGTTCTGCCCGGCTCAGAAGGATCTGAGCCACATCACCGCTTCAAGTGCGGAAGACGGGGCACTACGCCACCGACTGCCCGGAGGCCAAGCAGAGGAGCAGGAATGGCAATGGAGGCTCGTGAAGAAGCCCAATCCTTTCCCTCGTGCTCAAGTGAATCACATCGGCGTGGAGGACGTCTATGATCAGCCGGAATAATCGTGGTTGGTAAGTTTTATTGAATTCACGTTCAGTTTTGGTTCTCTTTGATTACGGTGCAGCGCACTCATTCATATCAAGGGTAGTTGTGGAAAATACGGATTACGCACTAGAACCCTTAGAAGCCCCTTGGCGTCGGGCCCGCAGGAGGAGAAATGATGGCAGGTTTAAGCTGTCCTGCAACCCTCAACATCGGGAACCACAAATTTCCGTGGAACTCATAGTGTTGGAAACTCAGACCTTGGATGTAATCCTAGGCATGGATTGGTTGTCAAAGTATGAAGGAACATTGATCTGTGCCCAGAAGTCTATTCTGCTCACCACCCGGAGCGTAAGAGGATCAAGTATGTAGCCGAGCACGGCCGGATGAAGAATCAGTGCATTCCCTCACGGGAGTTGTTCGGGAGGAAGTGCCGATGGTGCAAGAATTTCCCGATGTGTTTCGGAGGAATTACCAGAATGCCACCGGACAGGGACATTGAATTTCTGATTGAGCTATTGCGGCACAGCCCCAATATCCAAGAGACCTTATCGGATGCCACCGAATGAGTTGAAAGAGATCAAGGATCAAATAAATGAGTTATTGGAGAAAGGATATATTCGACCAAGCTCATCACCTTGGGGAGCCCAGTTCTTTTGGTAGAGAAGAAGGATGGGAGCTTGAGGATGGTTGTGGATTATCGTGCATTGAGCGAAGTAACCATCAAGAACAAGTACCCTCTGCCGATGATCAATGACTTGTTTGATCAGCTTGTTGGAGCCAAGGTATTCTCTAAGATCGATCTTGATCGGTATCATCGATTGAAGATTCGTGAAAAGGATATACCCAAAACAGCATTCACTACCAGGTATGGTTTGTATGAGTATACCGTCATGTCATTTGGATTGACTAATGCTCCTGCATACTTCATGAATTTGATGAACAAGGTGTTCATGGAGTATTTGGACAAGTTTGTTGTGGTGTTCATCGATGACATATTGATTTTCTCCAAGAGCGAGGAAGAGCATAAGGAACATTTGCGTCTAGTTCGAGAAACTTGAGAACATCGGTTGTATGCCAAGTTCAGCAAATGTGAATTTTGGTTGAAGGAAGTTGGATTCCTCGGACATGTTATTTCAGGAGAAGGAATAGCAGTTGATCCCGCCAAGGTTGAATCAGTCACCGATTGGCAGTCACCCACCTCAGTCAAGGAGATCCGTAGTTTTCTCGGACTCGCAGGATATTATCGGAGGTTCATTGAGAACTTCTCGAAGATTGCCAAGCCCATGACTGAGCTGTTGAAGAAGGAAGCCAAGTATGTTTGGACCGAGGAATGTGAAGCCAGTTTTCAGGAATTGAAGAAACGGTTGGTCACCGCTTGATGTTGATTTTGCGGACATACACAAGGAATACCAGGTTTTTGTGGCGCTCGTTAAGGACTCGGAGGAGTATTGATGCAGGAAGGTAAGGTTGTAGCTTATGCCTCCGGACAGCTACTGCCTCATGAGATGAATTATACCACGCATGATTTGGAGTTAGCAGTGTAGTGCATGCACTCAAGACTGGAGACATTTCCTCATCGAAATCGTTGTGATGTCTACACGATCACAAGAGTTTGAAGTATATCTTCACGCAGAAGGAATTAAACCTCGGCAGAGGAGATGGCTAGAGTTGATAAAGGACTACGACATGAGATTGCATTACCACCCGGTAAAGCTAATGTTGTAGCAGATGCTTTGAGCCGTAAGAGCTATGTGAATACTCTCACAGCAGGAGGATTACCCCAGGAGTTAGTCGATGACCTCAGAGATCTCCGACTGGAGATAGTTCCGAAAGGATTTGTTGCAACTCTGGAAGTTCAGTCCACCTTGACCGAAAGGATTCTGAAGCCGGAAGTCGGACAAGGAAATCGATGAGATAAAGCAAAAGATGGAGGAAGGAAAAGCTAAAGGATTCCGTAAGGATGAACACGGAACTATATGGTTTGAGGATCGTATTTATGTGCCCAATGATCCCAAACTCAGGAAGTTAATTCTTCAGGAGGCTCATGATTCACCGTACTCTATTCATCCGGCAACACCAAGATGTACCTAGATTTGAAGCAAAGTTTACGGTGGGCGGTATGAAGAAGGACATTGCGAGTACGTAGCGGTATGTGATGTTTGCCAGCGTGTAAAGGCAGAACATCGAAGCCAGCAGGTTACTTCAACCTTTGCGATTCCCGATTGGAAATGGGAGAAACTTGGTATGGATTTCATCACAGGATTACCGGGACCCGTTCAGGTTATGATTCGATCTGGGTAGTAGTTGATCGTCGACTAAGGTAGCTCACTTCATTCCGTGAAGACTACCTATACCAGTGCCAAGTTGGCCAAGATATACATGACCAGGATCGTATATCGCATGGAGTTCCGAGGAAAATCGTGTCGATAGAGGAACGAGTTTACCTCAAAGTTTTGGAAGCAATTGCATGAAACTTTGGGTGCGAGGCTGGAATTCAGATGACTTTTCATCCATGAGCATGATGGATGACCGAGAGAGTCAATCAGATTCGGAAGACATGTTGAGAGCTTGTGTGCTAGACTATGGGTCTAGCTGGGATGATAATTTGCCGACGCAGAGTTCTCATACAACAACAGTTATCAATCCGGTTTGAAGATGGCCCTTCGAAGCTCTATACGGAAGGAGGTGCGAACACCATTCTTTGTGGGATAGTGTTGGAGATCGATCACTATTCGGTTCCGACCTTATCAAGGATTCCAAGAGAAAGTCAAGCTGATTCGAGACAGGCTCAAGATAGCACATCATGACGATGAAGAGTTATGCCGACGAGAAGCGCAAGGAAGTGACTTACGAAGTGGAAGACCGAGCATATCTTCGTGTGTCTCACTTCGTGGAATCAAGAGGTTTGGAGTCAAGGAAAGTTAGCACCCGATTCATTGGCCCTACAAAATCCTCGAGCGTCGTGGAGAAGTTGCATACAAGTTGGAATTGCGGAAGGATTGTCCGGAGTTCATGATGTCTTCCATGTTTCTCGGTTGAAGAAGTGTCATGCCGACATGGCGATGTTCCGTTGAGAGACACGGTGCCCCTAGAGGCCATACAGTGGACGGTGATCTAACTTACAAGGAGAAACCCGTCCGTATTCTCGAGACTGCAAGCGAGTCACCCGCAGCAAGGTCATCAAGTTTTGCAAGGTCTTGTGGAGTCACCACACCGAGGAAGAAGCCACACAGGAAGCGAAGAAGATCTTCGTCGAGACCATCCGCACCTATTGCTAGCCAACCCGAATCTCGAGGGTGAGATTCATCTTAAGGTGGGTAGGTTTGTAACATCCCAAATTTCCTATTTGGAATGTTTTACAATTATAGCTAAGCATCCTATGCATCCTGTTTGAATTTGAATGCCATTTGAAGTTTCAGAGAGTTTTGAGTTTTGAATTTGAATTTCAAACCTTGGCATGTGGGAAACATTTCAAAAACCAAGCCTGATAAATACTTGATCAAAAGTATGAGAGGAGCAAACATGACACTCCAAAATATCAGAAGAAAACATTGCCAAAAGATTTGGATTCAAATCTGAAATTTATTTGAATTTGAAAAAAATAGATTTTTATGAAGTTTGGATTTTGCCTTTGGAAAAATGTTCAAATGAAAGGGAATATTCCCCTGATCATTTTGGTATATATATACCCTATATAAAATATTTATAGATTTGGATTTATTTTTGTTTTTGTTTTATTTAAAAAAAATAAAGAAAAACCCCTCGGGCGCCAGCTAGGCCACCCCAGGCCCAGCCAGCGCCGCCCCCCTCCAGCCCAGCGCCAGCCCGGCCAGTAGCCCTGCCCACTGAGGCCAGCCCAGTGAGCCGAGCCAGCCCAGCTCCCTCGTCCCGCGCCCGAAGACGCTAGGCTTCGGCCACCCGACCCCCTCGCCCCTCTCTCTCCCGCTGACCCGTGGGACCCGCCCCTCTTCTTCCCCCTCGCCCACGCCACGACCTCGCCGGAGATCGACCGGATCCCGAAGGATCCGGGATCCCCCGATCGCCCCGATGCCCTTCCGAAGCGAGCCCGACCCCCAGGCTATAAAGCCGAGCCCCTCCGCACCCCATTCCCCCCCTTGCCTCGCCGAACCCCCTCACCCTCTCTCTCCCGAGCTCGCCGGAGACCCGAAGCCCTCCCCGCCGCCATTGTCGCCGCCGCCGACGCCCTAGTCCACCCCGACCACCCCCAACACCACCGAACCCCTCCCCGACCTCGTGCGCGTCTCCCGACGACTTCATGAAGCTTCGCCGACGCCTTGGACGCCTGACGCCTCTCGCCGCCGCCCGCCGCCGTCGCCGAGTCCGTAAGCCCCAAGCATCCCCTCCCCGTCCGATCTTAGATCGACGGCCCCGATTAGAAGCCCCCGAAGGGTTAGGTTTTATTTATAAAACCGGCCGGTTCCGATCGGTTTATTTTTAGTTTAGGTTATTTTTTTAGGCCGGTTCGTTCTTAGTTAACCCTAGAGCCCGTTAGGCTATCTAACATATGAGGCAAGATATAGGCCCATTAGGCCTTTTCTTTTATTTTGATTTTTCTGTTTTAGCAGAATAGTTTCATTTTCAAAAATGTATATCTTTTATTCTGTTTAATATTTTTAGATGATTCTTTTTTGTGGGATTGCAAATTTTGTGTAGTTTCTGTAGAATATATATTTAGCTATGTTAAAAATAATTAAAATTGCTTTATTTTAGTTTTGGTCAGAATAGTAAATCTGCTATAACTTTAGTTAGAAAAATTATTTTTGCATGATTCTTTTGTCACCACTTTATTTTGACATTGCCAAACCCTAGAAATTAACTTGGGTATTTTAGGATTAATAAATAATTAGTTTTAGACAGAATCCTATTAATCCTAATTAATTAACTAGTTCATGTTTTCCTAATTAATTAATTAGTAAATTAATTTATTTTTAACTTGTGATTAGTTATTCTAGGTTAGTTTCTGTCATTCTAGTAGATGAACTTTTATTTATAATTAATAAAAGTTTTAAATTATTTTCTCAATAGAAATTGGATTAGGCCTAAAATGAGTTTTATAATAGCTTTTAATTAATTCTTTTTGCACCTAGTGGCTTAGTGAAACCTTTTCTATTAAGTTAACCTAAAAGCATGATTAGGTTATATTAAGGAATTTTGTTATATAAAACTAATTTTGTTATTGTTTGGAGTAGGAAAAACTTTGAATTGGTTTCTTTGAGTTTTTCTTTTTGATTTGGTTTTGGTTGTTTTGTTGTGCTATGTTACTTTTGTTATGTTGTGTGATCCTATTGCTTTGTGCTTATTGTGTTATTGTTTGTCTCGGTAGAGTTTCCGGAGTGTGAAGCTTGCTACTACGACTCTTTAGCTTACGAGGATCATCAAGCAAGGCAAGTTTTGATCATGTTATTTCTATACCTATGTTTTTGTGCATTAGTAGTTGTCACCACCCCACCATGCATGCAGTAGTGAAATCTTGAAGTCATTAAACTTGAGTAGTACCATGTGGTAGGATGAACCAATCCCCTTGTTACCATGACCCCGGGACGTAGTAGTTACTTTGCTATGCTCAGAGACGGATTTGGGATGAGTGAAATTCATAAGCAAGATGTGAGAGTCAATGATGATGATGACCCCATGAACGACAATGATCAAGATGGACTTCGAAAATCACTCTTTGGGTGGAGGGCGGTTGACGGGCACCTGGAGCACCCAGTGGTGGCGGGATGCATGGAGAAGCGCCATGACATCTGCGAAAGCTTCACCCAGCCACGAAGAGAAGGATGGATGCCCCATGACCGAAGCTTACTGTGCAGCCGCAAGCCATTATGGGCTCTGGCTGGGTTGACCCTAGTAGTGACGCTGGCTGGGCGGTACTACGAGAAGTAGACGAGCGGTAGGATTGGATGGGTACGGCGGTGGCGGAAGAACTCTTTGGAAGACCTGTTTCATTGGTCCGTCTTCAAACACCATGAAGTGCGAAGACTTTAAAGGAGGGAATGATTCTTGCGGGAAAGTCGCAACCCTCTGCAGAGTTTAAAGATCTAATCGATTAGCCGTGTCCCGATTACGGACATTTGAGCCTCTGGAACTTGGAAGTATTCGGATATCTCAACACTAAAACTAATGAAATAATTTGAGGGTTTATGACTTAATAATTTGGGAGCGAGATATTGGTTGGCGGAACCATCTCAATAACTACCAACAATTGTAGTAATTTGCAAGCAAGTCCTTTGTAGTAGGATAAAATTTGCTTTTCGCAAAATGATGAAACTTAGAGCTCCACACCAAAAATGCATATAGTGTTAGTAACTTTATTATTGTTATTCTTCATGACTTGCCACTTATTCCAAAAGCTGACCTAATGGCTGCAACGTATTATGTTGCGTAGATATATTCGATCGGGAGTGAGGCTACGCCCGCGCTTAGCGATTGCCCTTTGAGTCGGATGGACTCGCTTACCTTCGACGCTTCCGCAGTGTTTTTAGTTTATTTCTCATGAGTTGGCCTTGAGCGAATTTATTCCCTTGTAATAAAGACTCTATATGAGAATCGATTAATGATATTCAGGTGTGATTGAACTTTGATTACTTTATCGATGTCTTGTGAGTACCAAAGATGATCTTGGGATGGCATGCATACGTAGATTTGACCGATTTTGGGTCAGGTCGCTACAGATAACCTCAAGTTGAAGGGATTGACTTCGATGAAACATTTGCTCCTGTGGCTAGGCTTGAAGCTATTCGCATATTGCTAGCCTATGCAAATCATCACAACACCTTCTGTATCAAATGGATGTGAAGAGTGCATTTCTCAACAGCAAGATTGAAGAACAAGTGTATGTTGCACAACCTCCTGGCTTTGAAGATCCAAAACATCCTAATATGGTGTACAAGCTTAACAAGGCTTTGTATGGCCTCAAACAAGCCCCTCGCGCTTGGTATGACACACTCAAAGACTTCCTGAAGAGCAAGGGCTTCAAACCTGGTTCCCTGGATCCCACACTCTTCACAAAGACATATGATAGTGAACTGTTTGTGTGGCAAATATATGTGGATGACATTATCTTCGGCTGCACCAACCAGAAATACAGTGATGAGTTTGGACACATGATGCAAGAGCAATATCAGATGTCCATGATGGGTGAGGTGAAGTTCTTCCTTGGTCTTGAAATTCGTTATTAAAGCAATCGCATCTTCATATCTCAAGAGAAATACCTCAAAGACTGCCTGAAGAAGTTTGGAATGCAAGACTGCAAACGTTACACGACGCCAATGCCAACCAAGAGTCATCTGGGTCCCGACGCCAATGGTAAAGAGTCTGATCAAAAGGTATACCACTCCATGATTGGTTCTTTACTTTATTTATGTGCATCTAGGCCAGATATCATGCTTAGTGTTTGCATGTGTGCTCGATTCCAAGCGGCACCAAAGGAATCGCATCACTTAGCTGTGAAGCGAATTCTTCGATATTTGGCTTACACCCCAACACTAGGATTATGGTATCCAAAGGGCTCAGATTTTGATCTAGTTGGATTCTCGGAAGCTGATTATGCTGGTGACAAGGTGGATCGCAAGTCTACATCAGGCACATGTCACTTTCTGGGATGATCACTTGTCTGTTGGTCTTCAAAGAAGCAGAACTGTGTATCACTTTCGACTGCTGAATCTGAATACATTGCTGCTGGATCTTGCTGCGCTCAGCTTCTATGGATGAAGCAAACTCTCAAGGACTATGGCAACCATCTGAAACAAGTACCACTCTATTGCGACAACGAAAGCGCCATCAAGATTGCCAACAGTCCAGTTCAGCACTCGAAGACAAAGCACATTTAAATTCATCATCACTTTCTCAGAGATCATGTTATGAAGGAAGATATTGATATCATACATGTCAACACTGAAGAGCAATTGGCAGATATCTTCACAAAGCCCTTGGATGAGAAAAGGTTTTGCAAGTTGCGGTGTGAGCTAAATATCTTGGAATCCTCGAATGTCATGTGATCAGGCACACATCCTAACACTTATGCATGTTGATGACTTAGATGTGCAACACACGAAGTAATGTATATCTTCAAACCATGAAGACTTACACTCTGAGTGTGAAAACATTAATGTGGAATTTGACTTCGGAGCGCCATGATAATTGTGCGCCATGTCTGGGTCTAATACTTCCTATACGGTGGGTAACGCCACCACCAAACTTTTGTTTGGAATGTTTTTCTTGGCGTTACATTTGCTAAGTCTTCGCATTTGATTTGTCTTCAACAGTAACATGACTTCATTTGGTCTTGTTCTGATATATACATATGTTAGTGTTCTATCCTCTACATCATTCACTTATAGCTATGTCTTCTCGTTTGAATCTTTTGGACTAAGTGAATGTGATCGGACCCTAACCTCTCTATGCTTCCTACCTCAAACTCTATCTATCCAAATCATATGCATTCTATTGAAACCGTCGAATGTCTTCTCTGCGTCCTTGTCAGCAAAAGATACAGAGACAAACATTAAATCTGTTTTAAATGTTCAATCCTTATTGTTTGAAACCCGGAGAAGACAGAACGACCACCAGACAGTCCAGGCGTGCGTGGGAACATGGAACAACTTCCAATGTGTTGCATGTTCGCCACGTGTCCCTCAGATGTGAACCGCCAAGGGCACCTGCCTAATTGCGCTGTGTCGTCCCTCTCCCGATAAATGCACATCACATCGCGGTCAAAACACTTCTTCCACCTCTTCACCTCGACAAACCCTAGCGCCACCGCTAGCTCTCGATGACTGATACGTCTCCAACATATCTATAATTTATGAAGTATTCATGCTATTATATTATCCATCTTGGATGTTTTATGGGCTTTACTACACACTTTTATATTATTTTTGGGACTAACCTATTCACCCAGAGCCCAGTGCCAGTTCCTGTTTTTTCCCTTGTTTCAGTGTTTCGAAGAAAAGGAATATCAAACGGAGTCGAAACGGAATGAAACCTTCTGGAGAAGTTATTTTTGGAAGGAAAGCAACCCGGGAGACTTGGAGTGCACGTCAGGAAAGCAACGAGGGAGGCACGAGGCAGGGGGTGCGCCCACCCCCCCTGGGCGTGCCCTCCACCCTCGTAGGCCGCTCGTGGCTCCCCTGACGTATTTCTTCCTCATATATATACCTATATACCCTAAAACCATCAGGGAACAGAAGAGATCGGGAGTTCTGCCGCCGCATGCCTCTGTAGCCACCAAAAACCAATCAGGACCCTGTTCCAGCACCCTGCCGGAGGGGGCATCCCTCAACGGTGGCCATCTTCATCATCTCGGCGCTCTCCATGATGAGGAGGGAGTAGTTAACCCTCGGGGCTGAGGGTATGTACCAGTAGCTATGTGTTTGATCTCTCTCTCGTGTTCTTGATTTGGCACGATCTTGATGTATCGCGAGCTTATCTACTATAGTTGGATCTTATGTTGTTTCTCCCCCTATACTCTCTTGTAATGGATTGAGTTTTCCCTTTGAAGTAATCTTATCGGATTGAGTCTTTAATGATTTGAGAACACTCGATGTATGTCTTGCCGTGTGTATCTGTGGTGACAATGGGATATCACGTGATTCACTTGATGTATGTTTTGGTGATCAACTTGCGGGTTCCGCCCATGAACCTATGCATAGGGGTTGGCACACGTTTTCGTCTTGATTCTCCGGTAGAAACTTTGGGGCACTCTTTGAGGTTCTATGTGTTGGTTCAATAGAAGAATCTGAGACTGTGTGATGCATATCGTATAATCATACCCACGGATACTTGAGGTGACATTGGAGTATCTAGGTGACATTAGGGTTTTGGTTGATTTGTGTCTTAAGGTGTTATTCTAGTATGAACTCTAGGGCTGTTTGTGACACTTATAGGAATAGCCCAACAGATTGATTGGAAAGAATAACTTTGAGGTGGTTTCGTACCCTACCATAATCTCTTCATTTATTCTCCGCTATTAGTGATTTTGGAGTGACTCTTTGTTACATGCTGAGGGATAGTTATATGATCCAATTATGTTATTATTGTTGAGAGAACTTGCACTAGTGAAAGTATGAACCCTAGGCCTTGTTTCAACGGATTGCAATACCGTTTACGCTCACTTTTACCACTTGTTACCTTGCTGTTTTTATATTTTCAGATTACAAAAACCTATATCTACCATCCATATTGCACTTGTATCACCATCTCTTCGCCGAACTAGTGCACCTATACAATTTATCATTGTATTGGGTGTGTTGGGGACACAAGAGACTCTTTGTTATTTGGTTGCAGGGTTGCTTGAGAGAGACCATCTTCATCCTACGCCTCCCATGGATTGATAAACCTTAGGCCATCCACTTGAGGGAAATTTGCTACGGTCCTACAAACCTCTGCACTTGGAGGCCCAACAACGTCTACAAGAAGAAGGTTGCGTGGTAGACATCAACGACGCCGGCGACGAAGTGCTTAGTTGCCGCGACCTCACCGACGTCGTCTTCACGCCGGTCGCGGACATCGTCTTCTCCGCCGCCGCCGTAGGTGTCCTCTGTCGCCAAGTTAGGGTACAGAAGATCGAACTTCTCGGCCTCATCTTCTACTCCGTCTAGCAGTTCATCGTGTGGTAAATTAAAACTCTCTTTTTTACTGTCTTTTTGATCCGATAGATTCATCCTTCCTACCAAAAGTGGTTTCTGCCTCCACAAATTTGGATCTATCCTATTTTGCATCTCATATGATGCCTAGTATATTCACTAATGCTTCACACGTAGTTAGATTCCTCACTTGTACCTATTCTTGGATTCGTACAAATCTGGAACCAACTCTCAACATATAAGTGAATGTCTTCGCGCTATGAGGTCAATGTCTTCTAAACTGATTTATCTTCAAAATCTTCTGAGAATGCATATGACCTCTTCCCTTCCTCGCATCTCTAATCTTTGTCACGGGTACATGTCCGTGGGAGAATCCTTAGTTCTCATAGTCGCATTCATTTGCAGAATTCTTACGATATCATATCAACTCTCCGAAGCAGTTCTGTCGACCAGCAGATTTAAAGACTTTGACAGCTTTGAAGCCATTCAGTCTGAACTACATGGCCACAGAAAAAATCAGCAAGGAAGGGAGGCAGACAGCGCCGTGGGGGCACATTAATGGATCTGCCCGAAGATCTCTATGAGCTATACAAAACTGATCTTGAGAAGAGATATGGCCAACGCAAAGCTTGAATCCAATGGATTCGTAGATATTGTGCAGAACAATGGTTCAAGTACAGGTTCGTGACCCAGGAATATGCTGAAAAGAATGCCATCAAGCGACCTTGGGGAGATATTCTCTACAAAAGTCTTCAACCCAAGACCAGATCTGAAGCTATTGCTCAAGGTTTCTACCCTTGCATGGTCCGTGGACCACAGCCTGCTGATGCCGACCCATCCTCTCTACTATGGTGTCATGAATACAATCTATTCAAGCGCAACTTTCAGTTTGCCAAGAACTCAGCCAAAGAGAACAAGAAGTCGCGTGGATTAGACTTCAACCCAGGTCCCTCTGCTCCTCGTGCCGACGGCACACGCGAAGCTGAACCCAATCTTGTCGGGCCCTTCTACAACCTAGAGGGTCTCATCACTCACATCATGGTTCAAGGGGCAGCCGTGGATCACTCTGCAGATGACGCTGATTCTGACGAAGCGCCTGCACCACCGAAGCCTAAGAAGCTGAAGAAACCCAAGGCTTCGAAGCCCTGAGCTGGACCAAGAGCTTCACAAGCGAAGCCTCTGGCCACTGCTCCTCCTGCACCAAGCGTGCACTCTGAAGGTCTCTCTTTCTCCAAGTCTAAGAAGAAGAAGAAGCCCGTACAGCCTACTGGTCAAGCACTGACCCGTGCTGCCGTTCTGAGGAATGAGATCGACGCCATTGATCTGTCTAGTGGCGACGATCTAGGCAATGATGCTCTTGAGCTGCTAATAAAGAGCAAGCAAGAGGCGGAAATCTTCAATGATTTTCCCCTGTTCGATGTGGACATTCTAAACAAATTCATTGACGAGTGGTTTGACAGCCCAAACCTCAGTTTTGATGATCTCCAACTTCCCATTGGCCTCAGCGTCTCCTTCCATGGAGCCATTGCTCCTGAGCTGGCTCTAGCTCAGAAAATTGTTGAACTGAAGCTCAAGATTGACTATGAAAAGGCTCAGTTCAAGAAGCATATGGCCAAGCTCAGTGTGACAGACGTCCAAAACTTCAAGACCATGATGCATGAGCTCAAGGAGGCATTTCACAAGAAACATGATGAAGCCAAAGGTTATCGAGAGCGCATGAAGCTCTTGGCTGCCAAATGTGTTCAAGCCTACAATGAAGCTGAGAAGTGCAAGGCACTTGGGCGTCCTGGCATTGACCCCAAGATGGCTGCCAAGAAGAAGCCAGCTGTGGACCAAGCTGAAGCATCCAGGCGGGAAGAACCTTGCATTGTCTTCCCGGCTAGTATGACAGGCGTGAAGCCTAAGGTCCCCATAGTGGCTTCGGAGCTCAAGAAAACGAGGGTAGCTGAAGCCAAAGCCAGAAAGCGCAAGACCAAGAACACCACTGACAAGGCTCCACCTGCCAAGAAGCGAAAAACCAAGAAGAAGGATCGGGCTGCTCCCACAGAGCCCCTTGTCGTCGAGCCAATTTCTGTTGCTCGTCCTGCATCTGCACATCAAGAGCGTCGTATGATAGTTCATGAGCTTGCTTCCACAGAGGCTCTTGAAGCTGAAGACACTCCAGCTGTTGACCCCACTGCAGCTGAAGACAATGTAGAAGAGGATGAAGTCCTTCCTCAGATCGAGCAAAATGTGGTATCATCGCCTGTTCTCACGAATAGCGAACTCATCAGCATTGGTTGTCCCTTGACGCCAATTGCTCAGGATGATTCATGGGCTGATCACCCTCAAGACTCCCCCTGACAAGAAGAAACACCAACTACTCCCCCAACTCAAGTCACCACACCGGTGCTTGAGGATGAAGACTTTGTGGCCCTGACAACTCCATCTCCACAAGCGTCGCCAGCGTTACGAAGGCTTCGTAAAGGACCAAGGCCACAAGTCACTCTGTCGAGTGTTCCAGAAGGAGAAGAGCACCAATCAGTATCTCGCCAAGTGTTTCCTGAAGCCTCTCCAACTGTGAACAACTCCGAGTCTGAAGCCAACGCGGCTGAAGATATTCCGGCTGCATCAGCCGATGACCTAGAAGAACCAAGAGATGAAGAAGAACGTGTTGCTACACCCCCAACCAACCCTGAAGTTGTTCACGAGGAGAACGTGTCCGACCCTCCAGCTACACAAGTGGAGGTTGATAACATTGAGGCGACCACAAACACCAACACTGAAGCCAATGACGTTGTCATGGCTGAAGCTAATATGGCGCCTGAAGTTAATGTGGTGCACGAAGGTTGCACCTGAAGCCAATGCTGCACCTGATGCAAATCTGCAGCCTGAAGTTAATACCACTACCACTGCCACTGCTCCTGTACCGCCTCCACGACCACACACCATCGAGCAAGCATATGATCATGGTCAGCTGGTCACTGTTAGATGGCCCATTCTAGTTCCTCCACCTGCTGCTGGTCCACAATTTGACTATCATATCGAGCACATGCCTCAGCTCCAGAAGCCTAAGGCAAGGTTGCCAAGGTTTCCAGGTACATCAACTTCACCAGGGTCATTCAATGCAAATGGCTTCATTGCGCACAACACTTTCTTTGATAGTGCCAAGAACCCCTATTCCAAGCCAAGGATTTCATCAAATCAGTTCTGGAGCTATCAGCAGCGCAGCTACTATTCTGGTGTTCTCTATGACCAAGGGCGTATCTTTCCACATATGCGTCTAGACACTGAAGCCATTGCTGGACTGCCCTACCTTGAAGAAGCCCTTGACTGCTTCCGTGATGTTGGTCTACTGAACTTTGTGACTGATAAGGAGCATTGGAATGAAGAGCTTCTGCTAAAATTTTATGCTACCCTCCACATTCGCGGCTACAACAGGGATCCGAAGACTTGGGTCCTTGAGTGGATGACATGCAATGTCCATCATGAAGCCAAAGCTCTTGATATCATTGAGCTAACTAGCCTGCCCACTCCAGGTGAACTCTTCGAGCCTGGTTGTCAGCTTCACCGCAATGCATTGGAGAGCATCTTTCATAAGCCAGAGCCCAACATGAGCCGAATGCTAAACATGATGAAGCCTCTGCCACGCGACGCTGAATACCCAAGAGAGTTCTTTGTTGAAGACCTAGAGTATCTGCCCCGCACTATTTATCATATCATCAGGCGAACTCTCTAGCCTGTCAAAGGACATTCTTCTGCAGCAAAGCTTGAAGGAGCGATGAAGACATTGGTCTTTTATATCTTCAATGGCATCAGCTTCAATGCTCAAGACTTCTTTATCAGGCAATTGGCTGCATCAGGATCTGATCTCTTTGGTCTTAAGTTTTACGCTCCATGGGTTATGCGCCTTATCAAGCTTCACTCTGTCGTCAACTATCAACCTTCTGCACGCAACCATCTGATAATTTTGCCAGAGGTTGATATGTCAGTTGAAGCCATATACCCGGAGCCTGCCAAGGAGCCTGTTTGTCTTCACAATGCTGATCACCAAAGCTTCACACAGCCCATTGAAGGAGTTCAAGCCGTCACTCGTGTTTATCCTTTGGATGGCAATACACGCTTCCCTCACCGTGCCCATACTGAAGCCACTGAAAGCACTATTGCTCAAAGGCCTCAGAAGCGATCTCGTGTTCTCAATGACCGAAAGCTTCTCGTTGCCCTGCATCAGAAACAGGATAAGCATCACTACTGGCTGAAGCGGCAGATGCAAAGCCTCTTGGTGGACGTAAATCGCATTCGCAATCTTGCCACTAAGAATGCATTTGTCACTCATGAAACCTGTCGGAGGTCATAGAAGAGTTTAACCTTGCTCAGTGTTGAAGCAGATCTTCAAGACGATGGCTTCACCGAAAGATTCAAGTTTGACTCCACTCCTCCAAGGAATGTTGTCTTGCGTCGGACTCCCTCTCTTGAAGACTCTGACTATTCCTCCTCAGCTGCAACGGTGAATGCCAGAGTCATAGATGATCAAGATGATGCTACCTCACCACCTCCAACTTCAGCGCGTGTCGACACTGCACCAAGTTCTTCTGCACCGCCAAACCCCGACGCCGACCCTGCAGCTTCACCTACTCCTTCTGGGAACAAGTAGAGGCTCTATGTCTTCAAACCTTTTTGGTCCTTACTGACAAAAGGGGGAGAAGCATATGAGTTGATAGTCTTCAAGCGGGTCCGTATGGGCGGTTGCTTTATTTTTTTGCCTAGTGTTTATAACTCTCACTTTTGATACATTTGGTTCTTTGAGTTGTAACACTTAAACTTGATGGTCGTCTGCTACTTGTTCACTTTTCTGTGTTGTGATGATAAATCCCGCATGTGCGATGATAAATCCCGCACGAAGTCATATTGCAGACGTCCATTTTTCATTATGCATTTCATTATCTTAGTTATATCTTATCATGCATGATGAATTGTCTTCATAAGTCGAAGAGGATCTCCACAAGTACAACCTGCCATGTGCATTTGCATTCCGAAAGCAAATTACTTATATGCACATCTTCAGGGGGAGCCTGTTGCAACTTATGAAGACAATACCTTTAACCTCTACTATTTCACATACTTTTATCCCCATTGAAAACTTCAACCAGTTTGTCGTCAATCACCAAAAAGGGGGGAGATTGTAAGTGCATCTAGTGCAGCCCCTAGTTGGTTTTGGAGTATTGACAACAAACCTGGTTGAGGGACTAATGTGTTTGTGAGAATTGCAGGATAACACAGGTAGTAGTCCCTCATTGATTCGGTTTACCTACCGGAGATGACCCCTAAAAATTGTATGAAGACATTGAAGACAATGGTGGTATGTGAAGATATTCACATTGAAGACTATGACAAGAGAAGACATCACGTGAAGACTATGGAGCGCGAAGACTTTGTTGTTTTGTTGTTTCCTTTTCTTCTTTGTTGAGTCATAGGAACCACCGTACTGTTAAGTGGGGTCCCAGTGAACAAAGTCAGAGTGACTGAAGTGATTCTCAACCAAATCCTATGTCTTCGAGCGAAGAAAATGAGAGCAAATCTTATCCATAGTTGGATGAGTAAGCTTTACTTGTAGCCCAAGTCAAGCTGCCGCGTGTGTTTGAAATCTGACTGTTGGAACACGTGTTAGTTCCTTAGTGACCAAGGGTCATTTCGAACAAATCAGGTCGGGTTGCCTAGTGGCTATAAATAGCCCACCCCCTACACCATAAATTGGTGGCTGCTCAGAGTTAGTGCACGGCTTTTGTCGTTTGAGAGCAACCCATCTCCAAAGCTTTTGAGAGAGAGAAAATCCTTGCGAGGACAAAGCCCAAACACCCAGAGCCAAAGAGTGTTAGGCATCACCGAAGTCTTTCTGTCCGCGTGACCTGAAGACTTGTTACACTTGAGGACTGTGAATCCTCCAGCCGGTTAGGCGTTGCGTTCTGAGCATCCAAGAGTCATTGTGGTGAATGAAGTCTGTGAAGGTTCGGAAGTCTACCTTGAAGACTTACCAGAGTGATTGGGCAAGGACTGGGTGTCCTTAGCTCAAGGGGAATAAGGTGAAGACATGATCTTATGAGTTAAATCTCAGCCTCCCTAACCAGACGTACAGTTCTCACAGCAACTGGAACTGGTCCAACAAATCCTTGTCCTCACCAAGTGACTGGTTCTATCCTCTCCCTCTCCTTATTTACAGTTTGTTTTCTTGAAGTCATTGCCTATTTGCATTACCTGTTTGACTTCACTGTGTGACTTCTATTGTTGTTTGGCTTCATACTATCTTCCATCCTGATCTTTACTACCTAGCTGCTATTATACTTCGTGCTTTCACTTCATTGAATACTTGACTATGGCCTGCCTAGTGTAGTCTACCTTCCGCTACATATCAATAGGTTCATTTCTATTGTTTGTCTTCAAAACTCTCATGTTCTGAAGACTTTGATAAAAATCGCCTATTCACCCCCCCCCTCTAGTTGATAACTAGAACTTTCAGTTCCAATCCTCAAACACTGCATGATTAGGATGTGATTAACTTGTGGGTATTGGGAAGTAGATGATGAGGTAGAACCTATTGCCCTGTTTATTATCAAACTTTGGGAGTTACTTCTAAGTTATGCTATTATTGCTATGCTATGCTCGTAGACGTGGTTTGGGTGAGTGAATCCATGATAGATGTGAGATTGTTATTTAATGGTTCAACTTAAGGTGGCAATTGTAATACACATCTGGGTGGATTGCTTGTTTTGGGCACCTAAGGAATCCAGTGTTGTCCTAGGAGATCCCGGGGATATACCGTGTGATCCTCCTACGGTCCGCCACCCAGGCTCAAAGGGATCGTGAGATATTTCATGCTAGAAACTTCCATGTGCAGCCACAAGCCATTATGGGCTCTGGCATAGTTGAGTATGCTACATGACCTCTTGAAGAGGCGGACTAGCAGATGTAGGGGAAAGTAGGTGTACCGGTCCACCCGGAGTAAAGAGTTAATGTTTCTGAAAAGACTGTGTCTCGGTCATCCGTTTCTCAAACACCATGTAGTGCGAGAAATCCAACGGAGGAGATCGAGTCTTGTGGGGAAAAGTGCGCAAACCTCTAATCATGGTTAGCCGTGTCCCTGGTTATGGACATCTTGAGTATCTAGTACTTGGATTATCCTACTGTATCTCATCACTCTAAAATTAAACTGTTGGGTTGATGATTATTTACCTTAATTGGGATTGAGATGGGGATACCA
This sequence comes from Aegilops longissima, assembly GCA_021605205.1. Taxonomy (NCBI): domain Eukaryota; kingdom Viridiplantae; phylum Streptophyta; class Magnoliopsida; order Poales; family Poaceae; genus Aegilops; species Aegilops longissima. Next base: position 596,823,652 of record CM038682.1, on the reverse strand, counting down.
TTCTCAGTGTTGTTCAGCCACCATGATAGTTAAATAAAATTTATTCCTTTGTTGTAGGGAAAAATTGGCTTTTCGCAAAACATATTAACCATTACAGCCTCCACTAGCCATATATGCATGTAGTGATAGTATTCATTTGTTCATTGCCTTACTGTGTTACTTTGCCAGCATTCCATGTGCTGACCCGTTTTCGGGCCGCAACGTATTATGTTGTAGACTTTTGAGACGATGAGTAAGGTTCGCTAGGCCGTTGTCGTGCACTCAGCTATATCGTTGGAGTTGATGGACTCCCTTTATCTTCCAAGCCTTCCGCTGTTATCTTATTTAGATGGCCTTAAGCCATATTCATTGTAATAAGTTCTCTTTTGAGACATTCGATGTAATAAGTGTGTGATTGCACTCTGTTATAAATCCTTCGAGTACTGTGTGTGCCAGCATTACCAATCCAGGGATGACACTTATGCACAGAGATTTGACCATCTGAGGTCGGATCGCTACAGAGCTGCAGCAGCGGCAGAGAGCAGCGGCCGTGAGCAGCAGCAAGCAGAGCAGGAATGCAGCGACATCAGCAGCAAGCAGAGCAGAGTAGCGGTAGGAGCAGCAACGCAGCACAAGGAGCAGCAGGGCGCGCTAGGCAGCGGCGTGATATGGCCAGCGAGCAGTGGCAGGCGGAGGCAAGGCCAGGGGCGGGTGCGCGGCAGCAGCAGTACGCCGCAGCAGCAGTCGGCAGTTAAGCAGCAGCTGCTGCAGGCGTGAGCGGTGGCCGGCACGCAGGGCATGGCCGGCGTTAAAACGCACGCGCGCGCCGACGACGAGCTTCAGGGGCGGCGGCGATGCACGGGAAGGTATCTACGGGGTCTAGTTCGAGCAACGGCTCGAACCATTCGAACGAGGGCACAGCATCGCGTTCGTAGGTGGCACGGGCGCGAGCTAGAACGACTGGAAGTGACCGGGACGACGACGTCCGATGGCAGTGACGGCTCAACCGCGACGGAAATGAGCCAACGAGGCATGAGGAGGAGTGAGAGGGAGTCGAGGAGGACCGTGAGCTCACCTAAGGGGCGCATGGGGTCCCGTTGGCAGCTTAGTAGCAGCAGACGTAAGTGGATTCGGTGGGGAACTCCGACGACTGAAGCGGGAAGAAGCGGTCGATCCCGGCGCTGTGGCGATCTCCTGCTTGAGCTAATCCTTGGAGTCGATGAAGACGAAGCAGACGCAGCTCCAGGCGAGGGCCTGAATCGACGAGGGGGACGATGGCCACACGGACGGAGGAGGCCATGGCAACGGACACGGGTGGGTGCGGGAGAGAATGAAGCGACGCGAGGGGAGGGGAAGTGTGGAGGCGCTAGGGTTTGCAGGGGGTCTGGCTCGGCCTTATCCTTTAGGGGAGCCGTGGGATGGCCGTCACGTGTCCATCCGCGGCCATGGAAGCCGGATGCGCGCCACGGCCTCCTGTGAACAGGAAGGAAGGAGAAGGCACGGCTAGGCTGGGTCGATTGTGCACTGTGCACATAGAGCCCAGTCCAACAGGTAAGTTTGTCCATTTATATTTCTCTTTTTTTGTTAATCATTTTGTCTCAGCTTTCTATTTAGTTCACATAGCAAATGAATTTTGCTTGGACTCAAAATTTGCAAATAATAACGATGCAATATTCTGGAGCGTCCCACAAAGTTTGGGGACATTTGGAAATGTATAAGTATTTGTTTATTTTTGAAAAGTCTATTTTCATTTACTGTTGGACCACTTTATAATTTCCTAGGGGTTAATTGATGAGTCAAATGGTGTTGACTTCAACATGAGAAATGATCAGGAGACTTTTTAGAATGATGCAACATTTTTGTTTTACTGCTCGAAGAAATAATTTATTTGACTTATTTTAAATTTGAAAAAGGCTTTGATTTTTGGACAAGTGGCAAGCTGCATAGTAATCACAATGACATGGCCACCATTAGGGGTAGATTACTGTAGCATGATCCTTGGCGTGTTACAGTGGCCTTGCCACAAATACTATGTCAACAACATGATCATGCAAGGCAATATGACAATGATGAAGCGTGTCATAATAAACAGAACGGTGGAAAGTTGCATGGCAATATATCTCGGAATGGCTATGGAAATGCCATAATAGGTAGGTATGGTGGCTGTTTTGAGGAAGATATAAGGAAGTTTATGTGTGATAGAGTGTATCATATCACAGGGTTTGGATGCACCGGCGAATTTTGCACAAACTCTCAAGGTGAGAAAGGGCAATGCACGGTACCGAAGAGGCTAACAATGATGGAAGGGTGAGAGTGCGTATAATTCATGGACTCAACATTAGTCATAATGAACTCATATACTTATTGCAAAAATCTACAAGTCATCAAAACCAAGCACTACGCGCATGCTCCTAGGGGGATATATTGGTAGGAAAAGACCATCGCTCGTCCCCGACCGCCACTCATAAGGAGGACAATCAAAGAAACACCTCATGCTTCAAATTTGTCACACAACGTTTACCATACGTGCATTCTACGGGAGTTGCAAACCTCAACACAAGTATTTCTCAAATTCACAATTACTCAACTAGCATGACTCTAATATTACTATCTTCATATCTCAAAACAATCATCAAGTATCAAACTTCTCATAGTATTCAATGCACTCTATATGAAAGTTTTTATTATACCCATCTTGGATGCCTATCATATTAGGACTAATTTTATAGCCAAAGCAAATTACCATGATGTTCTAAAAGACTCTCAAAATAATATAAGTGAATCATGGGAGATCAATAATTTCTATAAAATAAAACCACCACCGTGCTCTAAAAAGATATAAGTGAAGCACTAGAGCAAAATTATCTAGCTCAAAAGATATAAGTGAAGCACATAGAGTATTCTAATAAATTCCGATTCATGTGTGTCTTTCCAAAAGGTGTGTACAGCAAGAATGATTGTGGTAAACTAAAAAGCAAAGACTCAAATCATACAAGACGCTCCAAGCAAAACACATATCATGTGGTGAATAAAAATATAGCCTCAAGTAAAGTTACCGATGAGCGAAGAGCGAAAGAGGGATGCCTTCAGGGCATCCCCAAGCTTAAACTTTGGTTGTCCTTGAATTTTACCTTGGGGTGCCTTGGGCATCCCCAAGCTTAGGCTCTTGCCACTCCTTATTCCGAAATCCATAAAATATTTACTGAAAAACTTGAAAACTTCACAACACAAAACTTAAACAGAAAATCTCATGAGCTCCGTTAGTGTAAGAAAACAAACCACCACTTTAAGGTACTGTAATGAACTCATTATTTATTTTTATTGGTGTTAAACCTACTGTATTACAACTTCTTTATGGTTCATACCCCCCGATACTAGCCATAGATTCATCAAAATAAGCAAACAACAGACGAAAAACAGAATCTGTCAAAAACAGAACAGTCTGTAGTAATCTGTATCAAACGTATACTTCTGGAACTCCAAAAATTCTGAAATAAATTGGTGGACATGAGGAATTTATCTATCGATCATATGCAAAAAGAATCAACCTAAAAGCACTCTTCAGTAAAAAAAATGGCAGCTAATCTCGTGAGTGCTAAAGTTTCTGTTTTTTACAGCAAGATCACAAAGACTTCACCCAAGTCTTCCCAAAGGTTCTACTTGGCACAGACACTAATTAAAACATAAAAACACATCTAAACAGAGGCTAGATGAATTATTTATTACTAAACAGGAACAAAAATCAAGGAACAAAAATAAAATTGGGTTGCCTCCCAACAAGCGCTATCGTTTAACGCCCCTAGCTAGGCATAAAAACAAGAATAGATCTAGGTATTATCATCTTTGGTATGCAATCCATAAGTGGCTCTCATAATAGATTCATAAGGTAATTTGATTTTCTTCCTAGGAAAGTGTTCCATGCCTTTCCTTAACGGAAATTGTAATCTAATATTTCCTTTTTTTCATATCAATAATTGCACCAATCGTCTAAGGAAAGGTCTACCAAGAATAATAGGACATGTAGGATTGCAATCTATATCAAGAACAATGAAATCTACGGGCACGTAATTCCTATTTGCAACAATAAGATCATCATTAATCCTTCCCATATGTTTCTTAATGGTGGAATCTGCAAGATGCAAATTTAAAGAACAATCATCAAATTCACGGAAACCTAGCACATCACACAAAGTTTTGGAATCGTGGAAACACTAGCAACCAAATCACATAAAGCATAGCATTCATGATCTTTAATCTTAAATTTAATAGTAGGTTCCCACACATCATAAAGTTTTCTAGGGATAGAAACTTCTAATTCAAGTTTTTCTTCATAAGAGTGCATTAAAGCATCAACGATATATTTAGTAAAGGCTTTATTTTGATCATAAGCATGAGGAGAATTTAACACGGATTGCAACAAGGAAATACAATCTATCAAAGAACAATTATAATAATTAAATTCCTTGAAATCCAAAATAGTGGGTTCATTGCTATGTAAAGTTTTGACCTCTTCAATCCCACTTTTACCAATTTTCGCATCAACATCTAAAAACTCCGAATCATTGGGACGCTTTTTAACTAAAGTTGACTCATCTCCAGTCCCATCTTTATCAAGATTCATATTGGAAAACAAAGATTTAATAGGAGACACATCAATCACTTTTAAATCTTCATCATTATTTTCATGAAAACTAGAAGAACAAGCTTTTACAAAGCAATCTTTTTTGGCACGCATCCTAGCAGTTCTTTCTTTGCACTCATTAATGGAAATTCTCATGGCTTTGATAGACTCATTGATATCATGCTTAGGTGTAATAGATCTAAGTTTCAAAGAATCAACATCAAGAGAAATTATATCCGCGTTCCTAGCCAACTCATCAATCTTAGGCAATTTTTCTTCAAGCAAAGCATTGAAATTCTTTTGCGAAATCATAAATTCCTTAACACTAGTCTCAAAATCAGAGGGCATCTTATTAAAATTTCCATAAGAGTTGTTGTAGGAATTACCATAATTATTAGAGGAATTAATAAGGAACGGCCTAGAATTAAAGTTTCCTCTATACGCGTGTTTACCAAAATTGTTCCGACCAACAAAATTCACATCCTTAGATTCATTATTATTCTCAATCAAAGTGGACAAAGGCATATCATTAGGATCAGAAGAAACACTCTTATTAGCAAATAATTTCATAAGTTCATCCATCTTTCCACTCAAAACATTAATCTCTTCTATCGCATGAACCTTTTTACTAGTAGATCTTTCGGTGTGCCATTGAGAATAATTAACCATAATAATATCTAGGAGTTTAGTAGCTTCTCCTAAAGTGATTTCCATATAAGTGCCTCCCGCGGCCGAATCTAAAAGATTTCTATAAGCAAAATTCAATCCGGCATAAAAATTTTGTATAATCATCCATAATTCAAACCATGTGTAGGGAAATTACGTATCATTAATTTCATCCTCTCCCAAGCTTGCGCAACATGTTCATGATCAAGTTGCTTAAAATTCATTTCTAAGAGAGATGATCTTAGCGGGAGGGAAATACTTAGAGATAAAAGCATCTTTGCACTTATTCCAAGAATCAATACTATTTTTAGGCAAAGACGAAAACCAAGTTTAAGCACGATCTCTAAGCAAAAACGGAAATAGCTTCAATTTATAATTATCCACATCTTTCTTCTTTTGCATATCACACAAATCAACAAAGTTGTTTAGATGGGTAGCGGCATCCAGGCCCGGACCTGAGATTTCGGGGGCCCGGGGCAAGACAACAAAAAGGGGCCCTAAATCCATATACTTTTTTTTCTATTTCAAATGCAAGTGAATACTCATGACACTAAAATTTATGTTGCCTTGTCATGTCGACTATTTAGAAAAACACGGGTCATAACCGTTCACATAAAATTTGGTCGCTTTTGTTAACCAATACTTATATATTTTTTACATTAGGTGAATTAACCTTCGGTGCCAACTAATATTTTTATCATCCTACAAATTTTCGCTAGGTTGTTATTCGACAGTAACTAACTAAAGCTAATTCCTCAAAATCCCTTGCAGAAGTACTTTCTTTATTTGCGGGGAATTAGTAGATGTACTTTTCTGGCACTCAATAAACTCATTTGCATGTTCTCTTTTTTCTTCTCATTGTTAGATGATATTTTCCAGATAAAATTTGCTAAATTAATAGCATTCTTGCTACTAGTTAGCACACAAACATACAATACAAGAAATTAAGAACACTGCTAATTGAATAGTATATAAATAGTAAGAAAGAGGCATGGAGCGATGTACCTGGATGGCTAGAAAATTAAAAATTGCAAGCTTTTGCTTTGCTTGCGAGTCACGAACAGAAGCCCTAGTTTCCATTTTCTATTCCAAACAATACAAGAAATTAGAGTGTGTGAGAGATATTTACGAGGATTAACTTCACGAACCGAACAATCTGACATGACTAGAAAGAGGAGATTTGCGTTGAAGAGGAGGTTAATGGAATCTCCGAAAATCACAAGTAGAGCAGCCTTAGCGACCTTGGCAATAGCATGGCTGTTTCGTTCAGAGATGAAGTAGAAGGACGAGAAGACCGCGCAAGCGTCTTGATAAGGCGGAATGTCGATCTGTTATAGTTCTTTCCCTTTTTGAGAATCAGTCAATCTTGTACATGGAAAAGAATTATTTCCTAAACATCACACATGCAAAAAGTCAGTCGATATGTAACAAAGGAAATAATCCATTACCTTTTTAAGAATCAGTCAATCTGTTAACATGTGAAAGAATTCTTTCCTAAAGATCACAAGTGTTTCCTAAATATCACAATGCAAGGGAACGAAGTCATTAGCCATCGGGGGCCCTTCCTAATCGGGGGCCCGGGGCGGCCCCTCTGTCCCCCCTCAGGGCCGACCCTGGCTGCATCTTCACTAGGAAGGCTAGAAATTTGATCTTTCATGACGAGATTCAACAAAGCAGCATTAATTTCACAAGATTCAGCATCGGTAATAGGAGCAATCGGAGTGCTAATAAAATCATTGTTGTTGTTATTGGAAAAGTCACACAATTTAGTATTATCTTGAGCCATCGTGACAAACAATCAATCCAACACACAATCGCAGAAGAAGTAAGCGAAAAAAGACGAACGAAAAAGGGCGAATAAAACGGCAAGGGTGAAGTGGCAGAGAGGAAAACGAGAGGCAAATGGCAAATAATGTAATGCGAGGGATAAGAGTTTGTGATGAGTACTTGGTATGTCTTGACTTGAGCGTAGATCTCCCCAGCAAAGGAGCCAGAAATCCTTCTTGCTACCTCTTGAGCATGTGTTGGTTTTCCCTTCAAGACGAAAGGGTGATGCAGCAAAGTAGCGTAAGTATTTCCCTCAATTTTTGAGAACCAAGGTATCAATCCAGTAGGAGACTACACGCAAATCGCCTAGTACCTGCACAAACAATCAAGAACCTTGCAACCAACGCGATAAAGGGGTTGTCAATCCCTTCACGGCCACTTGCAACAGTGAGATCTAATAAAGATAATAAGATCAATATTTTTGGTATTTTTTTGTATAGATTGAAAAGTAAAGATCGCAAAATAAATAGTAAACTAGAATTATAGATCAGGAACTTATATGATGGAAAATAGACCCGGGGGCCATAGGTTTCACTAGTGGCTTCTCTCAAGATAGCATATATTACGATGGGCGAACAAATTACTGCCGAGCAATTGATAGAAAAGCACATACTTATGAGAGTATCTAGGCATGATCATGAACATAGGCATCATGTCTGTGTCAAGTAGACCGAAATGATTCAGCATCTACTACTATTACTCCACACATCGACCGCTATCCAGCATGCATCTAGAGTATTAAGTTCATAAGAACAGAGTAACGCATTAGGCAAGACGACATGATGTAAAGGGATAAACTCAAACAATATGATGTAAACCCCATCTTTTTATCCTCAATGGCAACAATACAATACATGTCAGTTCCCTTTCCGTCACTGGGATCGAGCACCGCAAGATTGAACCCAAAGCTAAGCACTTCTCCCATTGCAAGAAAGATCAATCTAGTAGGCCAAACTAAATCGATAATTCGAGGAGACTTGCAAAGATATTAAATCATGCATATAAGAATTCAGAGAAGAATCAAATATTGTTCATGGATAATCTTGATCATAAACCCACAATTCATCGGATCTCGACAAACACACCGCAAAAAGTATTGCATCGAATAGATCTCCAAGAAAATAGAGGAGAACTTTGTATTGAGAACCAAAGAGAGAGAAGAAGCCATCTAGCTAATACTATGGACCCGAAGGTCTGTGGTAAACTACTCACCCATCACCGGAGAGGCTATGGTGTTGATGTAGAAGCCCTCCGTGATCGAATCCCCCTCCGGCAGATCGCCGGAAAAGGCCCCAAGATGGGATCTCACGGGTACAGAATGTTGCGGCGGTGGAAAAGTGGTTTCGTGGCTCCCCTGGATGTTTTCAGGGTATAAGAGTATATATAGGCGAAAGAAGTAGGTCGGTGGAGCTACGAGGGGCCCACGAGGGTGGGGGCGCGCCCTCCTGCCTCGTGGCCGCCTCGTTGCTTCCTTGACTTCCACTCCAAGTCTCTTGGGTTGCGTTTGTTCCAAGAAAGATCCTCGCGAAGGTTTCGTTCCTTTTGGATTCCGTTTGATATTCCTTTTCTGCGGAACACTGAAATAGGCAAAAAAATAGCAATTTGCACTGGGCCTTCAGTTAATAGGTTAGTCCCAAAAATAATATAAAAGAGCATATTAAAGCCCGTTAAACATCCAAAACAGATAATATAATAGCATGGAACAATAAAAATTATAGATACGTTGGTGACATATCAATATCATAAAACATAAGTGCTAGAGATTTAACTGGCGGTTCAATAGCGTTATGCAAAGCAAAACGTGCACGATGGCACGGCAGGGCATAGTTTTTACTAAACTATTACATGGCTCAGCAAGCCCAAACGATCAAATGTTTTTCAGAAGATAAAATATAAACCGCCTAGTGGATCAATCTTCTTGTCCTTTGACGGTTTAAAGCTTCTGGATCATCCTTCTCTGGTTCTTCGTCCTCCTCTGCCATCTACAAGTTTGGTGATGACCAATCAATGCCACACAAGGCTTGAAATTCAGCTTCATCATCTATAAGTTTGGATGGATCAACTTCAAGGTCGAAAGTATGCTTACAGATTGGGGGGATCAGATCCATCACTTTATAAGCCGGCGTGGGCATCTTCTAGTTTTCCATATCATAAGCCGGTTGATATTTTGAAATATCCGTCTCATCAGCAATCAGGCTGGCTAGGGGACGTATCTCCTTCACGCAGGCAGCAAAGTCTTTCTTGTCAAAGGGAATGCCATCTTCTTTCAAACTTGGATATCTAGTAGCTAGCTCGGCTGGGTCTAGCTCTGCCTGCCATGCCTTGGCCCAGCTTAAACCTGTCACGACAACGGCTCTTGCAGATGACAATTTTATCTCTTCAATTCTAACAGGCAAAACAGAGAGTTTTTTCAAGACATCACTAAGAAGAGTGGGTGCTTGATTAGTCGGAGAAATCGTGGCCAGCGTGCGCTGAGTTCCAATATATAGCTATTCAACAAGCGTATATACGGCCTTGAGCTTCACAAGCATTTCTTGACCAAGATTGCTGCTCCTGGGACCTGTGTCATAATTAAGGATTGATCAGAGACGGTTTGTAACATGAAAGATAAGATTCGACTTTGATGTTGACAAAGCTACTCACCAAAGATAGAAGAAACCATCTGAGATATACGGTGTTTTAAACCGGTAAGCTCAGTGGTCACCTCTTGAAGAGAAGCTTCCACTTTTTCAGCCCTCTGTGTCAGAGCAATCTTCCCTTCAGCCGAGGCGGTTCTTTCAGCATCAAAACTGGTCTTCAGTTTTTCTATTTCATCCAGACTAAATTTGAATTTTGAGTCAGCTTTCCGGGTTTCTGTTTCTTGATGCTCCAGTCGGGTTTTCAGATCAGTTAATTGTGATTCAAGTTGAGCAGTGGCATCCTATACATGAGCAGAGTTAAATAAGTGTTCATAGTTGGATCACAAGAGTAAAAGTCCCAAGCCTTTTGCAGGCAACAACACTTGGCACTTGGGGGCTAATGCCTACCGAAAAATTCTTCATCCAATGGCAAAATATGAATAAGTCCCAAGCACTTTGCAAGCAAGAACACTTGGCACTTGGGGGCTAATGCATATTGCTCGTGTTTTATTACTACCTTATGATGACCCGGTTGTGCTGCAAACAACCACAACCGGTTCATGGGGGCTATACAAGTAAGCTTTCATTTATAAACAATGTTGAACAGTACCGGTTCATTCATGCTAATTAAACCGGTCCTTGGGGGCTACAGATGCAATGTTAATTGTTAAAGACCCAGTTTAACTCGGAAGGTGAAAGCCGGCCTTTCAAGGATTCTACTAAAGATGCTTCTTATACTCATGGCTATTCTAAGTCTACAGCATATTCAATTCTATCATACACAGTAGACTTGGGGGCTGGCAGGATATACATAACTTATTAAAGCAGGAATTCATACCTCATATTTTTGATGCATCTGCTTCACTATATCAATTTCAAGGTCGCGGCTGGTGTCTACTTGGTTGAGGTAGCCAGAGAGTACTTCACTAATGCTCAATTGAGAATAGTTGGCAATGTCAAATCTCTCTTTTCTCCTTTCAATAAACTCTTCTTTGGCGGAGTGCTTGGACAAGGCAGTAGGTTTTCCCGGCTCTTTGTAGCCGGTGCCAGTAATCACAACATCGTTGGCATGTGTCCCTGACGGTTTAATTTGGCTTGATAATTCGGTGTTCAAAGGATTGATGTTTGTGTGGTCACTGGAGAGGTCAGGAATTTCTGGTGGAACATCATGGACAGGCTCTTTTGGTTGTGGCACGGAGGTGTCAGACGCTGGAATTTGTTGCTCCAGTTCAGGGACTTTGGGATCTTCAGCCGCCTTGAGCACCTTTGCCTTCTTGCTAGGCTTTGCCTTTCCACTACATGGGTTATCACTACTGCAGGAGACTGCTAACGCGACACTAAGATCAGAGACCCTTTGCTGAAACTGTGTGTGATGCCATAATCGCAGACGGTGATGTAAAAAACCATCAAAAAAGGTGCAAAACGTTTGCGATGGCGGAGCCATCAAACACGGTTCAGATTTTAGTTGCGTGTGCGATGAAGGACACACGGTTAATCCATTCAAACTGCATGCAATGAGGCGGAATAACAGAAACGGGCAGCCATAACAATGTGTGTGCGATGCAGGACACACGGTTAATCCATTCGAACTGTTTGCGATGAGTTAGAACAACAAAAACGGGCAGCCATATCAATGTGTGTGCGATATACGTCATATGGTTAACTCGGACAAACTGCTTTTGATTAGGGAACACAACAGAAACGGTTCAACTTAACAAGATGTGTGTGATATGCGACATACAGTTAACATGGATGAAGTATTTGTGATGAGCCAAAAGAACACAAACGAGTCGTGTAAACAAGATGTGTGTGATACGTGGCAAATAGCCGACTCGGATGAACTGTTTGCGATGAGAAATTACAACACAGACGGTCAATAGAGTTACTTCTTGTGCGATTCTGTCTGTACAAAAAACTTTGAAAAATGCAAACTAGTTGCTTGCGATGGCGGAGTATCGCACACAATGCGTCTGCAAGTACTCGTGTGCAATGATTAGTATGTTGCACATACGTTTCCTTGTGTTAACATGTGTGTGAATTTGCAATATGGACAGTTAATATCCAAATGCCTTCTGGACATCGGGCACACGCTTAAACTCAATGAACTGTGTATGATACTAATACTTTCCATCAAAATTTATGAACTTGGGTAACAGCATTTGAGTAACATATATATAGTGGTTACACTATTTGACAAAAGGAAGATCTTCGTAACACGGTTTTGACAACCATATGGTCCATATCTACATACTTAACATAGTAACAACTATCACATTTTAAGAGGCTAAGGGCCAACAACCATATGGTCCATATCTACATACTTAACATATATAGTAACAACTAGCACATTTTAAGAGGCTGAGGGCCAACAACCACACTATCCACTGGAAGCAGCTTGATCACGGTGACTCGGCATCTCGTCAATGAAAAGGAAGAGCCCTCCTGTGCCTTGGTAGAGCATGAGTAGAACAATGTCTCCAATTTTCCAATATGGATGCATTGCCACGAGAAGCAAGAACTTGTTAATTTGAATGGTTCCATTTTTGCGGGAAATGCAGTACCTTGCAATCACTTTGGCGTTATTAGCAGGCACAAGTGTAATTCGACCACGCCGGGAAATCGATCCAGGAACTGCTACAAGGGGCAATTTCTGTTGACATGTAGAATAAAAAACAATTATAACATATCATTGAAGATATATATAGTTTATGAGCATCAACATTAAAATAAGACTTTTTACCAGCGCTTTGTGCACACAATTGGTTTTGTTCAGTGTGTGCACCATAGGTCTAATTAATCCCATCCAAAATCCAGCGTTCATACGCTGTGCTATCTCTGTCAGATTATCAACAAAGTTTATGACATGCTTCAAGTCCTTCCAGTGAAATTTGGTACGCTTAGTAACATACAGATCGTTCACTATGCATCCAACATATCCTGCTTAATGGAAAGGTATTATTTATTCAGAACATGGCAGAAGAATATATAGTGCGCATAAATTGGTAAATAGTATTTGTTACTGCCTAGGAACAGAGTCAGAATATGATATCACAATTGGTTGCTTAAATAGTGATCAATTGGTTGCTTAAATAGTAATATGACAGCATGGATAAAGTTGAAAGGATACTAACCTCGATCAGTTTGATCGGCTGATGACGTTGGGGAAGTAAACATCCATGTTAATTAGACCAGGCTGTGGTGCACGCACTAGAATTTTATTGCCAGCTTTCAGTTCATAACACTTAGACATTTTTCTCCAAAGGTCTGCATTAAAATAGGAGTGACCATCTTTATCAAGTCTTATGCTAACTGTCATTGTAAATCCATGCTGCGTTGTCAATATGACATCCTGGGAGTCATTAGCAAAGTAAAGCCCAAGATTTCCTTCTACTCCTGTTCTTGCAAAGCAAGGGATGGACTGCTTGAAATGAAAATTAAGATAGTAAATTAGATATATTGAAATAACAGAGCAAGACGCAAATATGGGAGTAACTGATAGAACAGATCCATATATAGATGAAAGCAAAGTACAAAAATATATAATTAAAAATAGATGATGTAACAAAGATTTGATGCAAATATATAGATAATGTAGCAACAAACGGTATATGTTCACAAATTTAGGCCATGCCGACTGTGGTAGGTTGATATTGAACATACTGAGCGCTCCCTGAAGTCATCCGGAATGGAGAGATAGAACTTCGTTTTCGACTGGCCACGACCACAGTTGCCCGATTTGTGCTTGCACTGTGGACACATGAATGAACACCCATAAATCAGCTAGAACAAAAATGATTCCACGACTATTTTCGTCGGTTGATTAACAGTGACGAACAGACTGCGATAAGAGATAAGTGAATATTTCGCTAATTAAGTTGATTACCTTCTCCATGAGAAAAATCCCCGGCCCAATCCCGCAGAAAACCCCAGTCGACCAGAGTCTAGAACGTCGGTGCAGATAGGCGGCGGAAAGCAGTGGAGGAGAAATCCGGTGTCGTTTGGAGCGCGATCTACGCCCGCCGCCAACAGCCATCGAGCTTAGGGTGCAGAGTTGCGGAGGAGTCCACAACGAGTGAGTGGGCACAAAGTGGGCGAGGGTTTTCTTTTCCTTTTTCATGTGTGAGTGAACACACATGGTTCGCAGAGGCGACGGAGATGAATCGTGTGCGATAGTAAATCACCGAGATTGGATGGGAATCCAAATTTCCTTTGTCCTTCATCCATGAGTTTTTTTCTACGATGAACATAAACCCTGCTAATCACCGTGTTCAAATTTGACACTTTCCGGGTTCATTTACAATATTTATGGGATTATGTGCATTTTGTAGGCATTAATGTACCTAATTCAAATTCAAACAATCGGTGCACGAAAGGGTGCACAATAACGGTCTGGGAAAACCATAATCGTGGTATTTAGTAATTTCTCAAGCCTTTTACAAGGAATGGGCAGAGATTTCAATGGAATGCGTGGCAATAGTCAACCACAAACGCGTCATTTACTGGGTAATCAACTATAGAACGATAAAATATGTGCTTGAAAAACATGACGGCTGTCATGGTGCCATGGTATGGCCTCACCATGCCCTAGTTAAAAGCTAAGAAGGTTTGATTTATGTCGTCATGCACGCCCTTCATAAATTGAACCATCACCGAGGAAGTTCAATACTTTCGAGAGGGAAATCACCAAGATTGAAGTGGAATCCAAATTTCCGTCCTAGTTTGTCATTCAGTTTTTTTCCAACGATCAACATACCGCCTCAAATGCAATGTGTTCAAATTTGACATTTTCCGAACTCATTTACCATATTTAGGGGATTGTGTGCATTTTCTAGGCATTAATTACGCACATAATTCAAATTTGAACAATCGGTGCATGAAAAGGTGCATAAGAATGGTCTGGAAAACCATGCTCGTGCTATTTCGTACATTCTCATGCCTTTTACAAGGAATGGGCAGATATTTCAAGGAAATGTGTGGCAATAGTCAACCATAAATGCGTCGTTTACTGGGTTAACAACTATATAAAAATGAAATACATGCTTGAAAAAACATGATGCCCGGTGTGGTGCCATGGTATGACCTCACTATGCCCTAGTAAAAATGTTGTCATGCACGCCTTTCATAAAACAAACCATCACCGAGGAAGTTTCGTGGTTTCGAGGGGGAAATCACCAAGATTGAAGGGGGGATCCAAATTTCCTTTGTCCTTTGTCCACAAGTTTTTTTCTATGATGAACATACAACCTGCAAATCACCATGTTCAAATTTGCACTTTTCTGGGTTCATTTGCCATATTTAGGGGATTATGTGCATTTCCTAGGCATTAATGCACATAATTCAAGTTCAAACAATCGGTGCATGAAAGGGTCCACAAGAACGGCCTGGAAAACCATTCTCGTGCCATTTAGTAAATTCTCATGCCTTTTACAAGGAATAATGGATAGATATTTTGATTGAATATTTGCCAATAGTCAACCACAAATGTTTGTTTGTTGGGTTATCAACTGTAGAAAAAATGAAATAAATGCTTGAAAAATATGACGGCTGGCATGGTGCCATGGTATGACCTCACCATGCCCTGGTAAAAATTTGAGAAGGTCTGGCTTATGTCGTCATGCACGCCCTTCATAAATCGAACCATCACCGAGGAAGTTCCATGCTTTCGAGAGGGAAAATCCCCAAGATTGAAGGGGAATCCAAATTTCCGTCCTAGTTTGTCATTCAGTTTTTTTCCAATGATCAACATACCGCCTCAAATGCAACATGTTCAAATTTGACATTTTCCCGGGCTCATTTACCATATTTAGGGGATTATGTGCATTTTCTAGGCATTAATGGACATAATTCAAATTCGAACAATCGGTGCATGAAAAGGTGCACAAGAACGGTCTGGAAAACCATGCTCATGTTATTTAGTACATTCTCATGCCTTTTACAAGGAATGGGCAGATATTTCAACGAAATGTGTGGCAATAGTCAACCATAAACGCGTTGTTTACTCAGTTAACAACTATACAAAAAATGAAACACATGGTTGGAAAACATGACGCCTGGCATGGTGCCATGGTATGGCCTCACTATGCCCTGGTAAAAATTAGAGAATGTTTTCCTTATGTCGTGATGCGCGCCTTTCATAAATCGAACCATCACCGAGGAAGTTTCATGGTTTCGAGGGGGAAATCACCAAGATTGAAGGGGGATCCAAATTTCCTTAGTCCTTTGTCCACGAGTTTTTTTCTACGATGAACATACAGCCTGCAAATCACCGTGTTCAAATTTGGCACTTTTCCGGGTTCATTTGCCATATTTAGGGGATTATGTGCATTTCCTACGCATTAATGCGCATAATTAAAGTTCAAACAATCGATGCATGAAAGGGTCCACAAGAACGGCCTAGAAAACCATGCGCGTGCCATTTAGTAAATTCTCATGCCTTTTACAAGGAATGGACAAATATTTTGATGAAATGTGTGGCAATAGTCAACCACAAATGTTTGTTTGTTGGGTTTCAACTATAGAAAAAATGAAATAAATGCTTAAAAAACATGACGCCTGGCATGGTGCCATGGTATGACCTCACCATGCCCTGGTAAAAATTTGAGAAGGTTTGGCTTATGTCGTCATGCACGCCCTTCATAAATCGAACCATCACCGAGGAAGTTCCATGCTTTCGAGAGGGAAATCCCCAAGATTGAAGGGGAATCCAAATTTTATTCGTTATTTGCCCTGGAGTTTTTTTCTACGACGAACATACACCCTGCAAATCACCGTGTTCAAATTTGGCATTTTTCCGGGCTCATTTACCATATTTAGGGGATTATGTGCATTTTCTAGGCATTTAGCGCATATAAATCCAATCCAGCTACAGCTGCACGGGTGTGATGTGAGGGACGTTGATTGCCATTCGATTGCGGCGCATCCAACGGTGCACACGCGCGATCTGCGTGGCTGGGGTTCCGGCCAATCATAACGCAACACACAATAGGCTCAGCACACACGGTTTCCGGAAGCGACGGAGATAAACTGTGTGCGATAATGAACGAGCAAAATTGTAAGGGAAGCCAAATTTCTGTTGTTGTTTGTGGTTGAGCTCTTGAATACCATAGCACTGTACGGCTTCCCGACCCCTCCATCCCAGAGCTCTCTCCAGGCGTCGTCCATGCCACCGCGGCGCACAGTAACTGGTAAGGAAGCGATGGCATCCCGCCGCGCCGAGTTCCTCGCCGCCCACGACCGCACACATGGTAAGGAAGCGATGGCATCTCGCCGCGCCGAGTTCATCACCGCCGGCGGCCAGACAGTTACATGGGAGAACTTTGAGGCTGCAATGGCCGAATGGGTGGTGGATCTAGAGGCGGCCAAAGCCGCACAGAAGGAGCGAAAAAGGCAGAAAGCAGTCAATAAAAGAGAGTCCCGCCGCCGCAAGAAAAAAGACGCTGCACACCGTGGTGAGGATAGCTTGGCGGAGATCGAAGCACGGTGGGCTGGCGCCTACAAGGTCGGGAAGGAGAACGCCGGCGTCTGGCCAGCATGCCCTGATGGCAGCATGTGAGAAGTAGTTTAAGTTTGTAGGCTTAGAGCAAATTACCAGTAGTACTTTAAGTTTATAGTATTAATGTACAATGTCGGTAAGAGAATCCTTTGAGGGCTTTGAGCGTTGATTAACATGTGTGCCCGTGTGCGTGTTTTTGCGTTAATCATTAGAAGATCACAAAACACACGGTTTCTATGCCGTACCCATCTGTGTTTTTTAGTGTTAATGACCCATAAGTCAGTTACCTGTGCGATATTTCCTAATAAACCAGGCGTACCATTGACCGAAAAAAATCAAGTACACGTGTACATTTTTTTGGAGACGGGATCTGCCAACTTTCTTTTTTCTCGCACACGAGTATTTTACGTGCCTCGTATGTGTTGTGTGTTTCCCCCGCCCAAGTTTCAAGTTTTGCACCGAATTTTTCATTAGGCGCGCGATTTCAGAATTTATTCCTCCAACCACATCCCCTTCCCCTCAGTATCCCCCTCCCTCGCGCCTCCCCCTACCGGCATCTCAAACCGCCGCCGCCGCAACCACAGCTTCAACCACATCTATGTTCTGCTCGGATCCAGTCAGGTAACCCACCGATCTCTATCACGTCCCCGGCCTGATTGCTTAAATGGCGCCTGCGAAACATCCTCATGCCTCCAAATTCCCCCGCCAGGAGCTGATGGTGGTCCATGGCGTGATGGCCACTGTGCGTGTTGACCCGGAGGAACACCTCGCCTCCGCCGCCGCCGACATGGTGCAGGCTCGCCCGAGATGAAGTCCCCAGCGACTACCCCCCAAAGACTTAACAGTGCGATCGATCAGCTAAATCTTACTAATACCACTTGTAACGGCTATGATTTGTACGGTTGATGTATTCAGCATGTTCGTGGCTTGTTTATTTCAATACTGCACACTGTGTGATGTTCAAATATTACCGTGTCCAGCTCAATTTCACCAATACCAGCAACAAACTTACAATACATGACTCGGGATATCGATGCTGCCCATTTGCTATTTTTAGTGGATGCTAACCCTGTTGTACTTAACATGCATGTCCATGTACTTACACAGGGTCATAACGGCCGATGCTTTTTGTTTGCCTCGAGGTGAGCTGCATCACATGTCTTACAGTATTTCACATAATTTGTGCAATTGCAGTTTAACTTTTACCATTTAATAGCTGCATGTAGGTATGTCAGTGGCACTGATCCACGCTTCGACCCGGAGAAACATCTCGCCTCCGCCGTCGCTGACTTTGGGTGAGCTCTGGCCAAGATGAAGTGCCCCAGCAACTACCTCTCAGGACTTACCAAGTATGTACTCACCAGTTCAATATTACCATTACCAGCTGCAATTAATGGCTATGGTCTGTACGGTCGATGTATTAAGCATGTTCTAGTAAACATGCCTAACACATTTTTGCTACTTTCCCTACCTTTTTATAGACATTTGGGCCATTCCCTGCTCCGACAGCACCTGCCTTGTGATGTTTAACTATGCCAATTGCATTTTTATCAGTACCGGTTTCAATGTCTATTAAGCCTGTTGCAATTAACAGTTGAATCCATTTTTAAACAGTTGTATTTCAATGGCTACAAACTTACAAAACATGACTTAGGATGTTGCTAAGCTGTTGCAATTAATGATTGTATCCATTTTTAATCATCCATTTGCTACCATGCTACTCTCCGCAATGAAGATATACTAGAGATGCTGCCACATTTGCTATTTTTGGTGGATGCTAACCCTGTTGTACTTAACATGCTTGTCCATGTAAAGTACGCAGGGTCATAACGGTCGATGCTGTTGTTTGCCGTCGAGGTTAGCTGCGTCCCATGTCTTACAGCATTTCACATCATTTGTGCAATTGCAGTTTAACTTCTACCATTTACTAGTTGCCCGTAGGTACACATGTCATTGGCACTGATCCACGCTTCGACCCAGAGGAACAGCTTGCCTCCGTCGCTGCTGGCTTTGGGCGGGCTCTGGCCAAGATGAAGTGCCCCAGCAACTACCTCTCAGGACTTACCAAGTATGTACCCACCAGTTCAATCTTACCAATACCAGTTGCAATTAATGGCTATGTTTTGTACTGTCGATGTATTAAGCATGTTGTAGTAAACATGCCTAACACATTGAGCTATTTTCCTACCTTTTATGAACAAGCTGGGCCATTATCTCGCCTGGCAGCACCTGCCTGTGATGTTTAACTCGCCAATTGCATTTTATCATTACCGCTTTCAATGGTCATTAAGCCTGTTGCAATTAACAGTTGTATCCATTTTAAAAGAGTTGCATTCCAATGGCTACAAACTTACAAAACATGAATTAGGATGTTGTGAAGCCTGTTGCAATTAACAGTTGTATCCATTTTTTAATCCGTCCCTTTGCTACCGTGCTACTCTTTCGAAATGAAGATATCACTATAGATGCTGCCGTTTTATTACCATTTGCTATTTTTGGTGGAAGTTAACCCCGTTGTAGTTAACATTGGCTTTCCATGTACTTACCCAGGGCTACAATGGGCGATGCTGTTGTTTGCCGTCGAGGTTAGCTGCATCCCATGTCTTATACACCATCTATTCCTAAATATAAGTATTTTTAGATATTCCAATATAGACTACATAAGGAGCTAAATGAGTGAATCTAGATTCTAATCTAAACTATATCTATAATTCTATATAAATCCGTATGTAGTTCATATTGAAATCTCAAAAAAAAACTTGTACTTAGGAACATAAGTAGTTGTATTTTACATCATTTGTGCAATCGCAGTTTAGCTTCTAACATTTACTGGATGCTTGTAGGTACATATATGAGCGGTACTGATCCACACTTCTATCCCTTTTGCGTATGGGGCAATGAGATATTCATGAACAAGCATCAAGTGAGGAAACTAAGAAAGATTGTTAGGCAACAGAAACAGATGATTGGGATTAAGCTCTTTATTTACACTTTGTCGAAGATAACAGTGAACTTTAAGATGGTAAGTAATGTGTTGCCTTTTCCCCTGCCCACAACAAGTTACTCTTTTAGACCTCAATATCTGATATTTTTCTCTTTTCAGTGGTTTTTGAAGCTATTTACTGATGATTACCTTGCAAATTACATGATCGGAGTGGAGGCAACTAAGGTTAAAGTATATAATTCATGCTACCATGATAATGCTCTAGAAGTCTTCTTGAAGGCGGTGAAGGATGGGCGGGCGATCGTCACAAGGGGTTGGACAAAAGTGGTTCGTGCCTATGGCATGCAAGAAGGCACATTATGGGCATTCCGCTTCTTCAACACCGTCGGCAGTCAAAATGATTTACACTTGTCTCTTCACCTTTACCACCTTTAAATACAGTGGTTCATCATAGTTAATTGCTGCCTAATCCTGACTACTAAACATATTGTACTGGCAATTTTATTTATGGATTCGTTGTTGAACCATTGTGCTGAGAATTTGAATTGCACGTTTCATATTTCAAAATTTCCAACTAGAATAATAAATTATAGGCAAAAATAAAAAGAGAACAGACAGTCATGAAACTTTGCAAACGGTTCTGGTAGTAAAAGCGCTTGTGATGGATAGCCCAATGCCACACAGTTTTCTACATCAAATTGTGTATGATGTAGTTAATGAAAGCAAACAGTTAACCAAGGAAGAGCGTGTGTGATAGTTACACCTTTCACACATGAGCGTATACATAAAACTGTGTGGGATGTACATCCGAACAGAAACGTTTTCCCTGGATTGACTGTGTGGGATGTACATAAGAACGGAAACGTATTCCTTGGATTGACTGTGTGTGATATATGTATGAATGGAAATGTTTTTCTGGGATTCACCGTGTGGGATGTACATACCTACGGAAATGATCTTCTCGGATTACCGTGTGGGATGTCCATACCTACGGAAATGATTGGGTTTGGATGCCTCGCCCGATCGGCCCTAGCCTGGGTCCCAGGAGGGCCTATCCCCGACGATTTCTGGGTCGTGTGGGAAGGACACCCTATTGCACACACTCACTTGGCAACGGTTCCAAATGCCGTCGCGGAAAGGGGGTTTAAACCGTTTGTTTAGGACCGACGCGCACCAGTGTATGAGAGGTTAGTACAAGTATAAGAGCATAAGGAGATAGAAAATAAAAAGTAATTGTTGTTACCCAGGGGCAGTTTTGAAAGCTGGCAGCTGGGTCTGTGATGAGTCTCCAGAAGAGGAGCAAGAAGCCTCCTGATAGTTTGAATTGGAAGAATTAAGTGGCTGGCGAATGAGACCCGCCAGAGGATAAAAAGAGTTTAAATTTGGAAGGACCTCATGTCGGCGTTTCCGTGGAGCTGGAGTATTTGATAAGCTAGAGGATAACTCTTCACCTCCGCTAGTCCGAGTTTGTCGCCGGTTCCCTTGCTGCTGTTGCTTCAAAAGAAAGTGAGGATCCAAATGAGCTAAGGGGTGTGAAAAGCTTACTTTCCGGTTTACCCGTCCAATTTTCTGTCTTGGCAAAGGCGCTGAGTCGGAGGAAATAATAGTTACCTCTTCTTCGACCGCTTGACTGGCCTCGTGTCATCTTGATAATAATCAGTGTCAATAAGATAGTTGAAAAAGGAGCCAAGGGAATCAAGGGCTACCTCCGACTCAGAGTTGTCGTCCAGTTCAAACATCTCGGAAGTGCTTAATTTCTTCTTATTCTTCTTGGCGGCTCTCTTGGAGGCTTTTGTCTTGGCCCTTGCTTTCTTGGAAGCTTCGTGTTCATATTACTTATTCCAAAAATCAGATTCAGCCTGCGAAAGTCACCAAAGTTGAGTTAATAGAACATTTGAATGATAAGGTAAAGTAAGTGATGTAGAGACTCACATCTGGTGGCGGGTTAAGTTTGCAGAAAGGGTTCAGTCCCACTTTGCTGCAGTCTTCAAGGCTTTCACCCAGAAGGGTCTTTGTCATTTCATTGATTGCGTTATCAGATAAATTCACGGAGTTGTAACGCAGTGCATCTTTTTGTAACATCCCAAATTTTCAATTTGGAATGTTATACATTAGGTCATCATGCATATCATATTTTCTCGCATTTTTTTCGATCCTAGAAAATTTCACGCAACTCAAGGACCCTCGGAGAGAGTTGGAAGTTTCATTATTTTCATATTTGGGATTTCCCAAATTTTGAAAATAGGATCATTGGATTTATTTAATTATCTTCATAAAGTTTTTCCTATAAAAAAATTAAGAGAGGGAATAATATGACTTTCCCAACATTTAGGAAAAATGAAGATATTATAAATAAATCAAATTTGGCTTTTGGAAGATTTATTTGCTTTAGGCAAAAATGAGCATTTTAAAAAAAATATGCATATTTGCCGTTTTTAAAGTTCATTTTGTTCGACTCATTTTTAGGAGTCGGGGAAAATTAATTTTATTAAATTCGGAGTTCGTTTGGTATTTTTTTAATCCGTTTAGTTTTTGTTTAAAAAATCGCTGCGCTTGCGCCCTTTGGGCCAAGGCCCAGCCAGCCCAGCCATGCCCGCCTCCTCTCTCTCTCTCGCGCCCAGCAGGCTGGCTGCCCGCGCTTGCGCTTGCGAGTCGAGGAGGACTCCTCCTCCTCTCCCCGGCTTGCCCCTCCCAAGCCACCCGGCACCCCCTCCTATAAAACCCGGAGCCCCCCTCTCCTCCTCACCCGCCGCCCGCCTCCCCGACCCGAGCCCCGCCGCCGCCGAGGCCGCCGCCGTCTCCCGCCGACGCCGGAGCACCTCGCCGCCACCTCGCCGCCCCTCGCCGCCACCTCGCCGCCCCTCGCCCCCCAGGCCCCCCCGTGAAGCCACCGGAGGTAGCCGCCGCCACCCGCCCCGGTCCGGTATTTTTTAGAAAACCCGATCCGGTTTTTTTTGAAGATGTTCGGTTTTTAAAAAAAACCCTAGATGGTTTTTATTTTTTTTCGGTTTTATTATTTAAAGAATGTTCACCGAACCGTTCGTTTCAATGAATGTGTTCGTTGGATTAGTTCTGTTAACGAACGTCCGTTATTTAATCCGTTCGTCGTTTTCTTTTAATCGGATTTAATCCGTTATTTTTCTGATTCGATTTCCGATCCGATTTTCAAATCTGTTTATTTTCTCGCTCGTTTATCGGAATCAGGTGATTCAAGCGCTGGAGTTTATATTCTGAAACCGCCGTTCCGACTAACCTACTTACACAGAGTTTTGCTACTGTAAAATTTTGACCTAGTTTCAGATTGCTAAACCGAGTCGTTCTCTCTCGAGTTTCGACTTTCGATGTTTTATTTGATTCGATTCTTTTGCAACCAGGGTTCTTAAGTTGAACTATCTGGTTAGATCTTTTATTCGAGATTTCCCCGTGCATTAGATGAGTACTTATTGTATGCTTGTTTTTTGTCTGCGTTAGATCACCCGAAGTGCGCCGCTTGTTACTTCGAATCTCTAGGTCTCGCGGATCATCAGCAAGGCAAGTAACACTTGATCATACCTTTCTACTACCCAGTTTTATTGCATTAGATCAAACTCTCAAACACTTGCATGGTTAGGATCTAATTAAATTGTGGGATGGGAAGTAGATTGAGGTAGTACCTATTACTGTTTTACTTATGAAACCTTGGGAGTTACTTCTCGTTTGCTTGTTATGCCATGCTATGCTAGTAGACGTGGATTGGGTGAGTGTATATCCATGATGATGTGAGATTGTTAATTAATGGTTTATCTAAGGTGGCAACCTAAACACACATCTGGGTGGATTGAGGCACCTGGTTTCTATCAGGACTTGCTGTATTTCTTGGACCGCCACCTGTGCTCTAAGGGATCATAAGATTATTCAAGCTGGAAACTTCCGTGTGCAGCCACAAGCCAATTATGGGCTCTGGTGTAGTTGACTAAGTTGTGCGAACTCTTACGGGTAGGCTAGCTGATGTAGGGGATGTAGGTTGATACGGTCTACCCACATGTAAGGTGCTAGCGCTTCGAAAGACTATGTCTCGGTCATCCGTTTCTCAAACACCATGTAGTCACGAGAACCAAGCGGAGGCGATCGAGTCTTGTGGGGAAAAGTCATAAACCTCTGCAGAGTGTATAAACTAATCATGATTAGCCGTGTCCCCGGTTATGGACGTTTTGAGTATCTGGTAATTGAATATCATGTGAATCTCAACATGTTACTTCTAATAAATGTATTGGGTTTTGATGAGTACTTCTAATTGGGATTGAGGATGCTGTCAACCATTCTCAATGTTTAATAACCACCGTGATAGTTAAATAAAATTATTCCTTTGATGTAGGGAAAAACCAACTTTATGCAAATGTAACCGTAGAGCCTTACCACCAACCATATATGCATGTAGTATAGGCTTATTGATTCATTGCCCTTTATGTGTTACATTGCCAGCATATTCCATGTGCTGACCCGTTTTTGGCTGCAACTTTCACGTTATGAGACTTTTTGAGACGACGAGTAAGGTGTTAGGTCGTGGTTCTATACTCGGTGATGCCGATGGAGTTGATGGACTCACTTATCTTCCAAGCCTTCCGCTGTTATTATTAGATGGCCTTAAGCCATATTATTGTATTCAGTTCCCTTGTGGACAACGATGTAATAAGTGTGTGATTGCTACTCGCTATAAATCCTTCAAATCTTGTGTGGTGTCGACATTGATCCAGGATGACACCGAGCACGAGACTTGATCCATTCGGTCTGGTCGCTCTGAGAGAATGGTATCGAGCACACGTTGATATGAGGACACGACCACTAAGTTAAAGCCATAGATCACTACTCTCTTCCCATTTTCTAACTCCTCATCTTTTCTACTCTCTTTAGGATGGCGGACGCGAAGATCAAGTACACCCAACCGGATGAAGGCACACCTTTTGGATTTCACTTGAAGGAAGTTACCAAGTACCTGAATATTGGACTACCAAGCTTCACCGGGACTTTCAACGCCACTCTTCCTGAAGAGGAGCGCTGGAAGATTCAAGCTCACGTTCCAGGAAGGACATTCGCCCCAATCACCAAGCCTATAGATAGTGTTTTCAGTGCACCTACTTGGAGTCTGGGAAAGAGCATGGCAGCTCACATCACCATGGGACGCATTGGAGAAGTTTATCATGAAGACCTCAAGGACACCATCTACCAGATTGCGGACGCCGAGATGGCAACTGGGACGTCGTCAGCACTAAGAAGGATATATCCATTGCAGCGTTCATCCAGGAGTTAAATCAGCACATTCGACGCCAGGAGAACCAAATGTGCAATGATATGTTGGAGTTACTGAGAAAACAAAGGAAGGATCATCGAACTGGAAGGAGAACTAAAGACTACACAAAGGACTACATGGACGAGATTGTAGCTCTAGCAAGACACAATAACGATCTTAAGTACGAGATCGAAGAACTCAAGAAGAAGTTGGCACTCAGGAATGAAGACCAGTATGTCGATTGTCCAAGCGACTACATCAACATCGACGACACCGATTCGGATCCAAGTGAACCCGACTTTGAAGACGAAGCTGGAGCAGACATCATGGAGTCTTCCACCGGTTCAAATTAGTAGAAGTCCCCCACATATTAGTAGTATTTCCCTCCATGTAAACATTATAGTACACGCACTTTTGCGATAGTTAGATCGTTGTAAGCCCTTGTTTGATTGAATGAAGTGATTTTGTGTGCATTTGCTCATGTGCATTTGGGTAGTGATTCCCTTTAGACCTCATTCTATTCTAAATTTCTCTTCTTTTCTAAAACCATCAGATGCCCCCGAGACGCGACCCCGGATTCGTTTTTCCGCCAAAGATCACCCAATTGATCCAGCAGAGTAGAATACCCCGATTCAAACATTGGTGCGAACTGTGGCAACAACAACAACAACAACAACCCCCGCCACCACCACTGCGGATCACGACTCGTTTCCTTAGACTGAATCCGCGGTGTATTCCGAGAGCACCGAGCCGATTGTGGCGGATGATTGGCTCCACAAGATAGGAAGGAGTTGACCATCTGCAGGATGCATGATGGAGAAAGAGTGAAGTTTGCAGCACATCAACTTGAAGGACCCGCAGCAGCATGGTGGGAGAATTTCACAGCCACTTACCCGTGACACTGTCACATGGGATCAATTTCAGCAAGCTTTCCGCACTGCCCATGTTTCAGCAGAGGAGCCATGGCCATGAAGAAGCGTGAGTTTCGCAACTTACGCCAAGGAGGAAGGACTGTTGGCAAGATCGTGGATGACTTTAGTAAGTTAGCACGTTATGCCCCGGATAGCGTTACTCTGACGATGCCGCTAAGCGGAGAAGTTTCTAGAAGGACTAAATGATGAGTTCAGCATGCCGTTGATGGTAGCAAGTTTCAACAACTACCAGGAGTTGGTAGACCGAGCCCTCATGATTGAAGGAAAGCAAAGCAAATTGAGAACCGCAAGCGGAAGTATGGACAAGGGAAGTATAACTCTGGAGCTCAGCAGAAGCCTCGTTATACCCCTAAATCAGGAATTCAGTTTCAGCATACCCATGGAGGAGGTAATTCACACAACCATAATGGCACTAAGAATGGGAGCGGGAATGGAGGAAGCAATGGACAGAATCGCACCAACCCGTCAACACCATCCAAGGTAGACTGAGTCACATCACTTGCTTTAAGTGCCGCAAGCTGGGCATTATGCAAATGACTGTCCGAAGGCGAACGGAAATGGCAATGGAAGCTCGGAAAGAAGCCCAACCCTTTCAACAGGGGGACGGGTGAACCACATTGATGTGGAGGAGGTTGAAGATCAGCCCGATGCGAGAATCGGTAAGTTTTGGTTAAGTCATTTATGCAGTTGTTCTTTTCGATCTTGGTGCATCGCATTCATACATATCAAGGGATTTGTGGATAAGTACAAGTTACCAACCCAAGCCCTTAGGTCACCCATGCTAGTAACCTCACCGGAGCAGAGTACATGGCTAGTAAATGGTGTGATCGATCGCCATTAAGGATTGGACACTATGTTTTCCCTCGGACCTAATAGTTCGGAATCCCAAGGATTGGATGTGATATTAGGAATGGATTGGTTATCAAAGTATGGAGGAAACATAGATTGCACCACAAAGTCAATTTTGCTCACCACACCAGAAGGAAGAAGGATCAAGTATGTATCACGGCACGAGCCGAGAAGAGCGCAAGTTAATTGCTTATCGGGAATGGTGCGGGAAGAAGTACGGTGGTGAAGGATTTTCTGATGTATTTCGGAAGAGTTGCCAGGAATGCCACCGGATAGAGACATTGAGTTTTTGATCGAGCTGTTGCCAGGAACAGGCCCGATATCGAAGCGACCGTACAGGATGCCCGCAAAGGATTTGGCGGAAATCAAGAAACAGATTAAGGAACTATTGGATAAAGGTTTTATTCGCCCAAGTTCATCACCTTGGGGATCACCCGTTTTGTTGGTGGAGAAGAAGGATGGATCTTTGAGAATGGTTGTGGATTATCGTGGATTGAATGAAGTAACAATCAAGAACAAGTACCCACTACCTATGATAAATGATCTGTTTGATCGCTTGCAAGGAGCTAAAGTGTTTTCCAAGATCGACTTGCGATCGTGGTACCATCGATTGAAGATTCGGGAGCAGGACATACCCAAGACAGCATTTACCACGAGATATGGATCTGACGAGTATACCGTTATGTCATTTGGATGACTAACGCACCAGCCTATTTCATGAACACGATGAACAAAGTGTTTATGGAGTTTTTGGATAAGTTCGTCGTGGTCTTCATTGATGACATTTTGATTTTTTCAAGAATGAAGAGGAACACAAGGAACATTTGCGATTGGTTTTGGAGAAACCGAGGAACACCAGCTTGTATGCCAAGTTCAGCAAATGTGAGTTTTGGCTAAAGGAAGTTGGATTTCTCGGACATGTTATATCCGGAGAAGGAATAGCATTGACCCCACAAAGGTTGAGACCGAACCAAATGGGAAGCACCAACGACAGTTGGAGAGATTGAGTTTCCTTGGACTCGCAGGATACTACCAAGATTCATTGAGAATTTGTCAAGGATTTCCAAGCCTATGACTGAATTGTTGAAGAAGGAAAACAAATTCATATGGACTGAGGACTGTGAGGCAAGTTTTCAGGAGTTGAAGAAAAGATTGGTTACCTCACCAGTTTTGATATTGCGGATCGGACTAAGGATTATGAGGTGTATTGCACGCTTCACGCCGAGGACTTGGAGCCGTTCTTATGCAAGAAGGAAGAGTTGTTTCAGATGCTTCACGACAACTTAAGCCCCATGAGTTGAATTATGCCACTCATGATTTGGAGTTAGCAGCCGTTGTGCATGCCTTGAAGACGTGGAGACATTTTCTCATTGGTAATCATTGTGAAGTATATACGGATCACAAGAGTTTGAAGTACATCTTCACACGTATGAATTGAATCTCGGACAAAGGAGATGGTTAGAACTTATCAAGGATTATGACATGAGATTGCATTATCACCCCGGAAAGGCTAATGTCGTAGCTGACGCATTGAGCCGTAAGAGCCACGTCAATACTCTCATGATGGGAGGAGTACCCAATGAGTTAGCCGAGGACCTTCGAGAGCTATGTTTGGAAATAGTTCCGAGAGGCTATGTAGCAGCATTGGAGATTCAGTCGACACTGTTGGACAAAATCAGAGAAGCCCAAAAGGCAGATAAGGAAGTTGCCTCTATAAAGGAGAAAATGAGCAAAGGAAAAGCTAAAGGATTTCGTGAGGATGAGCACGATACCCTATGGTTTGAAGACCGTGTTTTTGTGCCCAATAACATGGAGATCAGGAAGTTGATTTTGCAAGAAGCCCATGATTCACCCTATTCGATTCACCCAGGAAATACCAAGATGTATTTGGATTTGAAGAATACTTTCTGGTGGACCGGAATGAAGAAGGATATTATGAGTATGTAGCAATTTATGCGTATGTCGAAAGTAAAGGCAGAGCATCAGAAGCCAGCAGGATTGTTACAACCATTGCCGATACCCGAATGGAAGTGGGATAAACTAGGCATGGATTTCATCACAGGTTTGCCAAAGACTCGTTCAGGTTATGACTCGATTTGGGTCATAGTCGATCGTTTGACTAAGGTAGCTCATTTCATTCCGATCAAGACTACCTATAGCAGTGCTAAGTTGGCAAAGATATACATGACCAGAATTGTGTTTTTGCACGGAGTTCCGAGGAGCATCAGATCGATAGAGGAACCCAGTTTACCTCGAAATTTTGGAACCGGTTACACGTAAACATTGGGAACCAGATTGGAATTGAGACAGCTTTCCACCCATGACCGATGGATGACCGAGAGAGTCAATCAGATTTGAGAGGATATTTGAGAGCTTGTGCACTAGATTATGGATCTAGCTGGGATGATAATTTGCCGTATGCAGAATTTTCCTACAACAACAGTTACCAAACCAGCTTGAAGATGGCACCTTCGAGGTTCTGATGGAAGAAGGTGCAGGACACCGTTGTCATGGGACTAAACCGAGATCGCCGATTATTTGGACCAGATTTGATTAAGGAGTCGGAATGAAAGTTAAGTTGATTCGAGACAGGCTCAAGGTAGCCCAGTCGCATGTAAGAGCTATGCCGATTCAAAGCGCCAGCGATTGAGTATGAAGTTGGAGATAGAGTATATCTTAGAGTATCCCGCCACGAGGAGTTAAGCGTTTTGGAGTTAAAGGAAAGTTAGCACCGCGTTCGTTGGACCGTATAAGATTTTGCAACGCATGGGAGAAGTTGCTTATAAGTTGGAATCGCGGAAGGACTGTCAGAGTTCATGATGTATTCCATGTTTTTCATTGAAGAAATGTCACCCGAGATAGCAGAGGTACCGTTAAGAGACACAAAGTACTTTGGAAGCAATACAGATTGAAGGATGACTTAACATATGAGGAAAACCGGTTAAGATTCTCGATTATGCCAAAGCAGAGTTACCCGCAGCAAGGTTATCAAGTTTTGCAAAGTTCGGTGGAGCCATCACACCGAGGATGAAGCCACCGGGAAAGAGAAGAAGTTTTGCTCAAGGACCACCTCACCTATTTTCTAGTTAACCCGAATCTCGAGGGCTAGATTCATCTTAAGGGGGTAGGTTTGTAACATCCCAAATTTTCAATTTGGAATGTTATACATTAGGTCATCATGCATATCATATTTTCTCGCATTTTTCCGATCCTAGAAAATTTCACGCAACTCAAGGACCCTCGGAGAGAGTTGGAAGTTTCATTATTTTCATATTTGGGATTTCCCAAATTTTGAAAATAGGATCATTGGATTTATTTAATTATCTTCATAAAGTTTTTCCTATAAAAAAATTTAAGAGAGGGAATAATATGACTTTCCCAACATTTAGGAAAAATGAAGATATTATAAATAAATCAAATTTGGCTTTTGGAAGATTTATTTGCTTTAGGCAAAAATGAGCATTTAAAAATATGCATATTTGCCGCTTTTAAAGTTCATTTTGTTCGACTCATTTTTAGGAGTCGGGAAAATTAATTTTATTAAATTCGAGTTCGTTTGGTATTTTTTTAATCCGCTTAGTTTTGGTTTAAAAAATCTGCTGCTGCGCGCCCGGGCCAAGGCCCGGCCGCCCTGCCCGCCCCCCTCTCTCCTCTCACGCCACAGCAAGACTGCCGCTGCCCTTGCGGCGAGTCCGAGGAGGACTCCTCCTCCTCTCCCCCGGCTTGCCCTCCCAAGCCACCCGCACCCCCCCCCTCCTATAAAACCCGAGCCCCCCATCTCCTCCACACCTTGCCGCCCGCCTCCCCGACCCGAGCCCGTGCCTGCCGAGGACTTGCCGCCGTCTCCCGCCGACGCCGAGCACCTCGCCGCCACCTCGCCGCCTCGAGCCCCCCGGAGCCTGAGAGCCCGCCCGGCAAGCCACCGGAGGTAGCCGCCGCCACCGCCCGGTCCGGTTTTTTAGAAAACCCGATCCGTTTTTTTTTGAAGATGTTGGTTTTTAAAAAAAACCTAGATGGTTTTTATTTTTTGGTTTTCTTATTTAAAGAACGCTCACCGAACCGCTCGTTTCAATGAATGTGTTCGTTGGATTAGTTCTGTTAACGAACGTCCGCTATTTAATCCGTTCGTCGTTTTCTTTTAATCGGATTTAATCCGTTATTTTTCCGATTCGATTTCGATCCGATTTTCAAATCTGTTTATTTTCTCGCTCGTTTATCGGAATCGGTGATTCAAGCGCCTGGAGTTTACATTTAAACCGCCGTTCGACTAACCTACTTACACAGAGTTTTGCTACTGTAAAATTTTGACCTAGTTTCAGATTGCTAAACCGAGTCGTTCTCTCTCGAGTTTCGACTTTCGATGTTTTATTTGATTCGATTCTTTTGCAACCAGGGTTCTTAAGTTGAACTATCTGGTTAGATCTTTTATTCGAGATTTCCCCGTGCATTAGATGAGTACTTATTGTATGCTTGTTGTTTGTCTGCGTTAGATCACCGGAGTGCGCCGCTTGTTACTTCAATCTCTAGGTCTCATGGATCATCGACAAGGCAAGTAACACTTGATCATACCTTTCTACTACCCAGTTTTATTGCATTAGATCAAACTCTCAAACACTTGCATGGTTAGGATCTAATTAAATTGTGGGATGGGAAGTAGATTGAGGTAGTACCTATTACTGTTTTACTTATGAAACCTTGGGAGTTACTTCTCGTTTGTTGTTATGCCATGCTATGCTAGTAGACGTGGATTGGGTGAGTGTATATCCATGATGATGTGAGATTGCTAATTAATGGTTTATCTAAGGTGGCAACCTAAACACACATCTGGGTGGATTGAGGCACCTGGTTTCTATCAGACTTGCTCTGTATTTCTTGGACCGCCACCTGTGCTCTAAGGGATCATAAGATTATTCAAACTGAAACTTCCGTCTGCAGCCACAAGCCAATTATGGGCTCTGGCGAGTTGACTAAGTTGTGCGAACTCTTACGGGTAGGCTAGCTGATGTAGGGGATGTAGGTTGGTACGGTCTACCCACATGTAAGGTGCTAGCGCTTACGAAAGACTATGTCTCACCATCCGCTTCTCAAACACCATGTAGTGGAACCAAGCGGAGGCGATCGAGTCTTGTGGGGAAAAGTCGCAAACCTCTGCAGAGTGTATAAACTAATCATGATTAGCCGTGTCCCGGTTATGGACGTTTTGAGTATCCGTAATTGAATATCATGTGAATCTCAACATGTTACTTCTAATAAATGTATTGGGTTTTGATGAGTACTTTTAATTGGGATTGAGGATGTGTCAACCATTCTCAATGTTTAACAACCACCATGATAGTTAAATAAAATTATTCCTTTGATGTAGGGAAAAACCAGCTTTATGCAAATGTAACCGTAGAGCCTTACCACCAGCCATATATGCATGTAGTATAGGCTTATTGATTCATTGCCCTTTATGTGTTACATTGCGGCATATTCCATGTGCTGACCCGTTTCGGGCTGCAACTTTCACGTTGCAGACTTTTCGAACGACAGTAAGGTGTTAGGTCGTGGTTCTATACTCGATGATGTCGATGGAGTTGATGGACTCACTTATCTTCCAAGCCTTCGCTGTTATTATTAGATGGCCTTAAGCCATATTATTGTATTCAGTTCCCTTATGGACAACGATGTAATAAGTGTGTGATTGCTACTCGCTATAAATCCTTCAAGTCTTGTGTGGTGTCAAGATTATCGATCCAGGATGACACTGAGCACAGAGACTTGATCCATTCGGGTCTGGTCGCTACACTTTTGCATCACCCCTGTAAGTACACATTAAGCCGGAACGGCGGCTCAAGGGTATGATTCTCCAAGAAACCCAGCACCGAACCAAGTCAATACCAGTTAACTCATTTCCCAGCAGGGCTTTGACCTTTGAAATAGTGGGTGCAAGCTTTGCACGTTCAGCAGCGGTAAGCTTTTCAGGAAGATGATGTTTTGGATCGAGCCGCTGAACCCGATAACCAGGCAGTGGATTCTCATCAGCCGGAGAAGTATCTTTACAATAAAACCATGTTTGGTTCCAATCTTTGAGGTGGCTTGGTAGGCAAGAAGAGGGGAAGATAGCATCTCTTCTCTGTTGAATTGAGATCCCACCAAGTTCTAAGCTGGGTCCATTGGTAAACTCGTTCTGCCAGTTCAGATAAAAATATTCCCTGAAGAGTTCAACACTGGGCTCCTCTTGAAGGTATACTTCATAGAAGACTTGAAAATTACAGATGTTTGACATAGAGTTGGGTCCGATGTCTTGAGGATGCAGTTGAAAGAAGTGCAGAATGTCTCGGAATTTTTTTGATCCAGGTGGTGAGAAGCCCCGATTCATATGATCAGTAAAAACAATGATGTCATCATCCTGCGGCTGATGTTTTTTATCATTTGGTTTAGGAGCGTGCCAATGCATGATGTTCTTTGCTGGTAAAAAGCCGACTTTGACAAAGTCCTTGAGCGTGTTTTCAGTGACTATGGAAGGAACCCAATTACATGTAGTAATTGTCTTCGACATGGTGAGGGAAGAAGCCTAAAAAGAAAGAAAATTTGCCGGTTGAAGTTGATCTGCTAAGCCGGAGATGAAAGCTACATCATATATTCATACTGGCGGCTTAGATGGGGCCTAACGGCATATGACTAATTATAACTGGTGATATAAGCCACCATGACAGCAATGGTATTCAAGATCTACCAAGAGCAAATTTTGCCAAGTGTTGGAAAAACAGGTTTTATAGATTGGTGCAGTTAATTTTGGATATGCCCCTGTTCAGAAAAACAAAGTAAATCAAAACTTAATATTGTGGCAGCGGAGGAACTAATATATTGGCAAGATTTCTGCATCCAGGAGGCATATTCAGTGCTTAAGAGAAGGGATAGAAACAAATTCCGCATGTTTCAAAGGTCATCTTTGGATCAAAGTAAGGGTTAAACAGAGGTGTGATGAAGAACAATGATGAACTCGTAAGAACTTCAGAAACCCTAATGGAGATCTATGGTAGGGAGGATAAGGTGCTTACTAGGTCCGCTGAGCAACGGAGAGGCACCGCGATTCTGTGGATTCGTTCAGGTTGATGCAGCGGCCGGAGTTGAGGAAGCTGACGAGCTCGGCGGCGGTGGTGCTCAGGTGCGCAGATGCGTCACAAAGAGAAAGGTTGAAGACGAGAAGGAGAAAGGGACCGGGTTATCCCAATGGTGGTTCATCATAACAAAGCCCATGGAGAGGTAGAAGATAGCGGTTCATGAAGCAGAGGGTTCAAAGCCCAAAGGCGGCTTAAGGCCCATAAGTGTAAAACACCATATGTTTATGACTTGTATTGTAAGGAAAGGGTAATTAGTCACCGAGCCGGACACGTTGTTTATGAGCTGGCCGGGACTCTGTAAGCCGCAGGGCGTCAACCTATGTATATAAAGGGAAGACCCGACGGCGACTGAGGGCAAGAAACAAGAGATCGAAAGCTAGGTCAAGCGTATTCGCTCCCTAGTAATCGAGACATAAGCAATACCACCTCAAACTGGATTAGGCCTTTACCTTCACTGCAAGGGGACGAACCAGTAAAAACTCCATGTGTCCTTTGTCCCGTTTAACCCCTTTAAGCTAACCTAGTTGTGATGGCTCCACGACTAAATCCTCACACTAGGACATCTGCCGTGACAATTCCACGACACTTAGCGACAAGCCGAGCCTTATAGACGGTCACATTACCATCTGCGTCAGTCTTCTTCTTAAAGATCCACTTATTCTCTATGGCTTGCCGATCATTCGGCAAGTCTGTCAAAGTCCATACTTTGTTTTCATACATGGATCCTATCTCGGATTTCATGGCTTCAAGCCATTTGTTGGAATCCGGGCCCGCCATCGCTTCTTCATAGTTCGAAGGTTCACCGTTGTCTAACAACATGATTTCCAGGACAGGGTAGCCGTACCACTCTGGTGCGGAACGTGTCCTTGTGGACCTACAAAGTTCATTAGCAACTTGATCTAAAGTTTCATGATCATCATTATTAACTTCCTCTCTAGTCGGTGCAGGCACCACAGAAACATCTTCTTGAGCTGCGCTACTCTCTGGTTCAAGAGGGGGTACCTCATCAAGTTCTACTTTCCTCCCACTTACTTATTTCGAGAGAAACCCTTTCTCCAGAAAGGATCCATTCTTGGCAACAAAGATCTTGCCTTTGGATCTGAGGTAGAAGGTATACCCAATAGTTTCCTTAGGGTATCCTATGAAGACGCATTTTTTCTGGTTTGGGTTCGAGCTTTTTAGGTTAAAGTTTCTTGACATAAGCATCACATCCCCAAACTTTTAGAAACGACAGCTTAGGTTTCTTCCTGTAACATCCAAAAGTTTTAATTTGGAATGTTATACATAGATCATTCATGCATATCATATTTCATTTGCATATTTGCTTTGCGATCCTAGAAATTCTAAGCAACTCAAGGACCCACGGAGAGAGTTGGGGATTTCATCATTTTCATATTTGAATTTTATCAAATATTGAAACAAGGGTCATTTGTTTTAAATTTTTTTCTCCGAAAATATTTCATATCAAAATATATGAGAGGGGATAATATGACTTCCCCAAAATAATGAAATATTGGAGGAAAAATATTAAAAACAAATAAACATTTTTATTTGGATTTTATTGCTATTAAATTTGAATTAAGAAAAATACGGGTTTTTCAAAATTGCATTAGAGTCCTAAATAAATGTCCACCTTGTTCGGTAGATTTTTAGAGGACGGGGAAAATTTATTTCAGGATTTTTGGAGTCCATTTAGTATTTCTTTTCTTCATTTTTCTGTGCATCAGAATATTTTTATAAAATGCAACCGCCTTACTGGGCCGTGTCCGACCTGGACACCAACCCGGCCGGCCTCTTTATAAGTCGGGGGCCTGAGACCCCGCAGCCCACCAACCGACGCGTCGCGCCTCCCAAACCCTAGCCGCCAGCCCGCGCCGCCGCCTCGATCCGTGAGCCGCCACCTCCGCCGCCACTCGCCGCCGCCGCCGAGCCGCCGCCCGCCCCTCGAGATCCGCTGCCAAGGTAGCCGCCGCCGCCGGTTTTCGTGAGTTGACCGTCGTTTTTTCCGGTTAGTTCAGTTTTTTTGAGACCCTAGATCTGTTTTTTCAAAAATAGATAGGTTCGGTTTTTCTCGGTTCGGTTAAATTGCGGACGTTCGTCTGTACATTCAATTTAACGAACGCCGTCCACCCGTTAGTTACAGACAGCGAACGTTCGTTCGTTAGCCCGTTCGTCAGTTTTTCTTTTTCCAGGGTTTTTCGCGATTATTTTCGATCGTGATTTCTGACCCGATTTTCGTTTTAGTTTATCTTTTCGCTCGTTTATCGGAATCAGACAATTCAAGCGCCTAGATCTTCGTCTCGAAGCCCTCTTTCTGTTTAACCAACTTGAACAAGATTTTGGTACTGTAAAATTTGACTTTAGTCCAGATTAGTAAAAACAGATCTTGTTTCTTTCATTGTTTGAGTTTCGTTGCTCCGTTTGATTTCATTCTTTTTGCAAACCGGAGTTCTTCTGTTGAAATTTCTGGTTAGATCTTCTTATTTGAGATTTACCCGTGCATCTTTGATTGATTTCTTATGTAAGCTATTGTTTGTTTGCGATAGAATTCCCGGAGTGCGAAGCGTGCTACTACGAGTCTCTAGGTTTTGCAGATCGTCAGCAAGGCAAGTAACACATTGATCATACTCTTTTCATACCCAGTTTTTATGCATTAGTTCCAATCCTCAAACACTGCATGATTAGGATGTGATTAACTTGTGGGTATTGGGAAGTAGATGATGAGGTAGAACCTATTGCCCTGTTTATTATCAAACCTTGGGAGTTACTTCTACGTTATGCTATTATTGCTATTCTATGCTCGTAGACGTGGTTTGGGTGAGTGAATCCATGACAAATGTGAGACTCTTATTTAATGGTTCAACTTAAGGTGGCAATTTTAATACACATCTGGGTGGATTGCTTGTTTTGAGCACCTGAGGAATCCAGTGTTGTCCTAGGAGATCTCGGGGATATACCGTGTGATCCTCCTACGGTCCGCCACCCAGGCTCAAAGGGATCATGAGATATTTCATGCTAGAAACTTCCATGTGCAGCCACAAGCCATTATGGGCTCTGGCATAGTTGAGTATGCTACATGACCTCTTGAAGAGGTGAACTAGCAGATGTAAGGGAAAGTAGGTGTACCGGTCCACCCGGAGTAGAGAGTTAATGTTTCTGAAAGATTGTGTCTCGGTCATCCGTTTCTCAAACACCATGTAGTGCGAGAAATCTAACGGAGGAGATCGAGTCTTGTGGGGAAAAGTGCGCAAACCTCTGCAGAGTGTACAATCTAATCATGGTTAGTCGTGTCCCCGATTATGGACATCTTAAGTATCTAGTACTTGGATTATCCTATTGTATCTCATCACTCTAAAATTAAAGTGTTGGGTTGATGATTATTTAACTTAATTGGGATTGAGATGGGGGGTACCATTCTCAGTGTTGTTCAACCACCATGATAGTTAAATAAAATTGCTTTACTGTGTTACTTTGTGTAGGACCTTGAAGTATGTCTAGAGGGGGGTGATTAGACTACTTGACCAATTAAAAACTTAACCTTTTCCCAATTTTAGACTTTGGCAGATTTTAGCTATCTTTGAACAAGTCAAGCAATCTTCACACAATTCAAGCAAGCATGCAAAGAGTATATAGGCAGCGGAAATTAAAGCATGCAACCTGCAAGAATGTAAAGGGAAAGTTTGGAGAATTCAAACGCAATTGGAGACACGGATGTTTTTGTCGTGGTTCCGATAGGTGGTGCTATCGTACATCCACGTTGATGGAGACTTCAACCCACGAAGGGTAACGGTTGTGCGAGTCCATGGAGGGCTCCACCCACGAAGGGTCCACGAAGAAGCAACCTTGTCTATCCCACCATGGTCGTCGCCCACGAAGGACTTGCCTCACTAGCGGTAGATCTTCACGAAGTAGGCGATCTCCTTGCCCTTACAAACTCCTTGGTTCAACTCCACAGTCTTGTCGGAGGCTCCCAAGTGACACCTAGCCAATCTAGGAGACACCACTCTCCAAGAAGTAACAAATGGTGTGTTGATGATGAACTCCTTGCTCGTGTGCTTCAAATGATAGTCTCCCCAACACTCAACTCTCTCTCACATGATTTGGATTTGGTGGAAAGAAGATTTGAGTGGAAAGCAACTTGGGGAAGGCTAGAGATC
Source organism: Aegilops longissima (assembly GCA_021605205.1). NCBI lineage: Eukaryota > Viridiplantae > Streptophyta > Magnoliopsida > Poales > Poaceae > Aegilops > Aegilops longissima. The sequence continues at coordinate 596,785,195 of CM038682.1, read as the reverse complement.
AAGATTCATATGGTTGGAATGGAATATCTTGGTCTCAACACATGACTAGGTGGTTCTCTCTCAGAACTGGTAAGTTGGAAGTGTAGGTTTGTTCTAATGGCTCTCTTCACGAATGAAGAGGAGGTGGAGGGGTATATATAGCCTCAACACAAAATCTAACCGTTACACACAATTTACCAAACTCGGTGGGACCGAATCAACAAACTCAGTCAGACCGATCCAGTAAACCTAGTGACCGTTAGGGTTTTCGGTGGGACCGATATGCAACTCGGTAGGACCGATATGGTTAGGGTTAGGGCATAACGTAATCTCGGTGAGACCGACATACAAACTCGGTGAGACCGATTTTCGTAATTAGCTAACCGAGAGTTGGTCGTAAACTCGGTGGGACTGATTCGCTCTTTCGGTGAAACCGAAAAGTTCTGAAAGGGAAACAGAGAGTTTACATTGCAATCTCGGTGGGACCGACGCTCACTTCGGTTAGACCAAACGTTATGAAGGGAAACAGAGAGATTATAATCCCATCTCGGTGAGACCGAGATCCCTATCGGTGAAACCGATTTGCCTAGGGTTTGTGGCGTGGCTATGACATCCGAACTCGGTGGCACCGGATAGAAAGAATCGGTAGGGCCGAGTTTGACTTTAGGTTTAGGTCATATGTGGATGTGAGAAAGTAGTGGAGGGTTTTGGAGCATATCACTAAGCACATGAAGCAAGAGGCTCATTAAGCAACACCTCATCCCTCCTTGATAGTATTGGATTTTCCTATAGACTCAATGTGATCTTGGATCACTAAAATGTAAAATGAAGAGTCTTGAGCTTTTGAGCTTGAGCCAATCCTTTGTCCTTAATATTTTGAGGGATCCACTTTCATCATCCATGCCATGCCATTCATTGAGCTTTCCTGAAATATTTGTCTTGGAATAGCATTAGCTCAATGAGCTATATGTTGTTATGAATTACCAAAACCACCTAGGGATAGTTGCACTTTCACTTTGCCAGCATATTCCATGTGCTGACCCGTTTTCGGGCTGCAACGTATTATGTTGCAGGCTTTTCAGACGATGAGTAAGGTTCGCTAGCGTTGTCGTGCACTCAGCTATGCCGTTGGAGTTGATGGACTCACTTTATCTTCCAAGCCTTCCGTTGTTATCTTATTTAGATGGCCTTAAGCCATATTTATTGTAATAAGTTCTCTTTTGAGACATACGATGTAATAAGTGTGTGATTGCACTCTGTTATAAATCCTTCGAGTACTGTGTGTGAGAGCATTACCGATCCAGGGATGACACTTATGCACAGAGATTTGACAATCTGAGGTCGGATCGCTACACTTCCCAAACCATAATTCATACAGTGTCGTCTCAACGGATCTCTCACAACCCTATTTAAAGTGAATGCAGCAGTCTCTAAAGCATAGCCCCAAAAATATAGCGGTAGATCGGTAAGAGACATCATAGATCGCACCATATCCAATAGAGTGCGATTACACGTTTAGACACACCATTACGCTGAGGTGTTCCAGGCGGTGTGAGTTGTGAAACAATTCCACATTTCCTTAAGTGTGTGCCAAACTCGTGACTCAAGTATTCTCCTCCATGATCTGATCGTAAGAACTTTATTTTCCCGTCATGTTAATTCTCTACCTCGCTCTGAAATTCCTTGAACTTTTCAAAGGTCTCAGACTTGTGTTCCATTAAGTAGACATACCCATATCTACTTAAGTCATCAGTGAGGGTGAGAACATAATGATAGCCACCACGAGCCTCAACGCTCATTGGACCGCACGCATTAGTATGTATGATTTCCAACAAGTTGGTTGCTCGCTCCATTGTTCTGGAGAACGGAGTCTTGGTCATTTTGCCCATGGGGCATGGTTCGCACGTGTCAAATGATTCATAATCAAGAGACTCCAAAAGTCCATCTGCATGGAGTTTCTTTATGCGTCTGACAACAATATGACCAAGGCGGCAGTGCCACAAGTATGTGGGACTATCATTATCAACCTTACATCTTTTGGCATTCACACTGTGAATATGTGTAACATCATGTTCGAGATTCAATAAAAATAAACCATTGACCAGCGGGGCATGACCATAAAACATATCTCTCATATAAATAGAACAACCATTATTCTCAGATTTAAATGAGTAGCCATCTCGCATTAAACGAGATCCAGATACAATGTTCATGCTCAAAGCTGGCACTAAATAACAATTATTGGGGTTTAAAACTAATCCCGAAGGTAGATGTAGAGGTAGAGTGCCGACGGCGATCACATTGACCTTGGAACCATTCCCGACGCACATCGTGACCTCCTCTTTCGCCAGTCTCCACTTATTACGGAGCTCCTGCTTTGAGTTACAAATATGAGCAACCACACCGGTACAAAATACCCAGGAGCTACTACGAGGGCTGGTAAGGTACACATCAATAACATGTATATCATATATACCTTTGGCGTTGCCGGCCTTCTTATCCGCTAAGTACTTGGGATAGTTCCGTTTCCAGTGACCATTTCCCTTGCAATAAAAGCACTGAGTCTCAGGCTTGAGTCCATTCTTTGGCTTCTTCCCGGCAACTAACTTACTGGGCGTGGCAACTCCCTTGTCGTCCTTCTTGAAGTTCTTCTTACCCTTGCCTTTCTTGAAACTAATGGTCTTATTCACCATCAACAGTTGATGTTCCTTTTTGATCCCCACCTCCGCTGATTTCAGCATTGAATATAACTCAGGAATGGACTTCTCCATCCCTTGCATATTGTAGTTCATCACAAAGCTCTTGTAGCTAGGTGAAAGCGATCGAGGATTCTCACATGACCGAGTCATCCTGGAAGATTAACTCCCAGCTGAGACAAACGGTTGTGCAACCCAGACATTTTGAGTATATGCTCGCTGACAGAACTATTTTCCTCCATCTTACAACTATATAACTTGTCGGAGACTTCATATCTCTCGACCTGGGCATGAGCTTGGAAAACCATTTTCAGCTCTTGGAACATCTTATATGCTCCATTTTGCTCAAAACGCTTTTGGAGCCCCGATTCTAACTCGTGAGTAATCATCACTACGCGACTGCCAGGCGTTCATAATGTCTTGAGTTGCTGGGAAAATGGGTGCGTCACCTAGCGGTGCTTCAAGGACATATGCTTTCTTGGCAGCTATGAGGATGATCCTCAAGTTACGGACCCAGTCCGTATAGTTGCTACCATCGTCTTTCAGCTTGGTTTTCTCTAGGAACGCGTTGAAGTTGAGGGCAACATTAGCGTGGGCCATTTGATCTACAAGACATATTGTAAAGATATTTTAGACTAAGTTCATGACAATTAAGTTCATCTAATCAAATTATTTAATGAACTCCCACTCAGATAGACGTCCCTCTAGTCATCTAAGTGATACATGATCCGAATCGACTAGGTTGTGTCTGATCATCACGTGAGACGGACTAGTCATCAACGGTGAACATCTCCATGTTGATCGTATCTATATACGACTCATGTTCGACCTTTAGGTCTCTCGTGTTCCGAGGCCATGTCTGTACATGTTAGGCTCGTCAAGTCAACCTAAGTGTTTCGCATGTGTAAATCTGGCTTACACCCATTGTATGCGAACGTTAGAATCTATCACACCCGATCATCATGTGGTGCTTTGAAACAACGAACCTTCACAACAGTGCACAGTTAGGGGGAACACATTTCTTGAAATTTTAGTGAGGGATCATCTTATTTATGCTAACATCGTTCTAAGCAAATAAGATGTAAACATGATAAACATCACATGCAAATCATAAAGTGACATGATATAGCCAATATCATCTTGCGCCTTTGATCTCCATCTTCGAGGCACGACATGATCACCATCGTCACTGGCATGACACCATGATCTCCATCATCGTGTCTTCATGAAGTTGTCTCGCCAACTAGTACTTCTACTGCTATGGATAACGGTTAGAAAAAAGTAAATTAATTACATGGTGTTTATATTGACTCGCAGGTCATACAATAAACTAAGACAACTCCTATGGCTCCTGCCGGTTGTCATACTCATCGACATGCAAGTCGTGATTCCTATTACAAGAACATCATCAATCTCATACATCACATATATAATTCATCACATCCTTTTGGCCATATCACATCACATAGCATACCTTGCAAAAACAAGTTAGACGTTCTCTAATTGTTGTTGCAAGTTTTACGTGGCTACTATGGGTTTCTAGCAAGAACGTTATGCAAAAGCCACAACGGTGATATGCCAATTGCTATTTACCCTTCATAAGGACCCTCTTCATTGAATCCGATCCGACTAAAGTGGGAGAGACAGACACCCGCTAGCCACCTTATGCATCAAGTGCATGTCAGTCGGTGGAACCTGTCTCACGTAAGCGTACGTGTAAGGTCGGTTCGGGCCACTTCATCCCACAATGACGCCGAATCAAGATAAGACTAGTAACGGTAAGAAAATTGACCAAATCATCGCCCACAACTACTTTGTGTTCTACTCGTGCATAGAATCTACGCATAGACCTAGCTCATGATGCCACTGTTGGGCAACGTAGTAATAATTCAAAATTTTCATATGTGTCACCAAGATCAATCTAGGAGCTGCTAGCAATGAGAGAGAGGGAGTGCATCTTCATACCCTTGAAGATCGCTAAGCGGAAGCATTACAAGAATGCGGTTGATGGAGTCGTACTCGCGGCAATTCAAATCGTGGAAGATCCGATCTAGTGCCGAACGGACGGCGCCTCCGCGTTCAACACATGTACAGCTCGGGGACGCTCCTCCTTCTTGATCCAGCAAGGGGAGAGGAGAAGTTGAGGGGAGAGGAGGGGTGTTGGAGGAGGGAGGGGCTGTGCCGGGGGAAGGGGTGCGGCTGCCCTCCCACCCCCCACTATTTATAGGGGGAAGGGAAGAGGGGGCCGACCCCCTAGATGCATCTAGAGGGGGGCCATGAGGGGGAGACTTGCCCCCCAAGCAAGGTGGGAGGCGCCCCCTTGTGGCACCCCGGCTCAGAGCAACCGGTTTACCTTGTATTGCCAGCCCAGAGACCATGTCTTCTGGCAACACACAACATCTTGGTACAGAATACAACCACTTTATTGATACTAGCGGAACATGGTTCATATTACAACGAGTTGCGAGGCCAAGCGGCACACACGGTGCAGCTGAACAATATGTACATTATTTATAGTGAACATAAAGGGGCCTCGATCATGACAACTACGCGGCAGCGGAACGACGATGAAGCGGGACTCCATAGCACAGGGACACCGATGTGGACACGATCTAGACTCGGACATCACTCCTTTCCAACGAGACTTTCCTGAAAGCCGGCATGACACGCCAGGTCGGTACATTGAATGTACTTGCAAGCTCACAACAAGCATAAACATAATGACAAACAATATCATGACAATTAACCAGTTGAATCATTAATGCAAAATCATATTAGGAATGCAATGATCATGATCTCGTGACTTAAGTCCCTCGGACTTGCTTACCAAACGGTGATCTCTCTGGGATCACAAACGGACCAACATCTTGGTCTTTACTCGGGTTACCTCATAACCAAACGGTGATCTTACTCGGATCACAAACTGACCAACAACTTGGCCTCCAGCATCAAGATGATTTCTCAACCATCCTCTCTCCAACAGTGCAAAGTTATTATCTTAGTGTGCAAAATTATTTAAACATTAACCCATGGTGTGACCTACTTTCGAGCTTTTCCGTAACCGTGGACTCGGCTATTGATAGATTTAATACAGTTTGGAGAGGTAGCGCACTGTACCCACACCACGGAACCCATGGACTCGCACTCCCATTCGGGTGGACCAACGGCATTCTGACAGAACCCCTCCATTGCCATGACACTCTCCCGGCCACTCCGACTCACTCCCCACTGGGCTAAGTCCTGGGTGGCCCCGTGCCTACCAAAGACAACAACGGCCACCGTCGTGGCAAAACATAAACGGTCCCAAACATGGACAAGGTACCATAACAACAACGGGCACACAAGGTTATGTCTGCTTACCGGGCCAGGGTAACGCACGCCCATAACCTTCCCTCGTTGGAGGCACCGACCAGAGGCATGACAACGGACCGAATAAAGGCCTTCCCACAAAGGAAAATGTGGTTGCACTGGGAAAATCTCGATTCAATGGCACCATGACCCGATCAACGATGTGTTCAAGTTGAATTATTGTCAGGTTCAACTTAAAGTGAAAGTAACCAGTGTCATGATATGCCATGCAAATGCAACACTAATATATATGCACCACATATCATCAGAAATAACTGGGTCAACTTCATCAACTACTAAGCATAGATATCAATAACTCATAACACCTCTCTAGTTATGTTTGGTTAGCAAATTAACCATGACAATATCTTAGCATAATTCTTTTCTCACTCAAGAAAATATTAAGCTAACTAATTCTTTTTCATAAACATATTACTTCTTCATAATGAAATATTACTTCTAATGACTTAAACTAGCTTAGTTAGTTTTAAACTTCTGTAAACTAAACATATCAACTTAAACAAGCATCCAACAGAATATATATATTTATTTCAGTGATTTAAATGCATGGATTAAATCATTTGTTCAAGTTGAAAAATCACAAATATTGCAATGACACCATGAAAATGTTGCCGTGGCTTGCCTTAGTGCAGATGAGGTTCACACTCCTCCTGGTGATCCTCAAGACAAGCTTCACCTTCTGAAAACAATTATAAACACAAAAAGAAAACATCAAGAACCACTCTGAAATTCACCAAAAAATCTAGACAGCAGAGAAAAATCTCATTTTTGGTGAGCTGCTAGATCTTTTCATTAAGAACACAATGCAAAAAGAATCAATTCATTTGGACTTATGGTTAAAAAGTTGTGGGTGTTTGAAGCTCTCTGTAATAATTTCAATTTGATTTAAATAAAACGGAACTGGGGGGTGACGTCAAAGGCGTAAACCCCGCGGGGCACCGCCACTCGTACCGCTTCGGGCGCGGCCAGAGTGGCTAACAGCGGGCCCTGCTAGTCAGGTGAGAGGGAGGGGGAGAGGGAAACAGAGCACGGCGGAGCTTCACCGGAGCACATGCCGGCGAGGAGGACATCTTGGCCTGAGCTAGAGGGATAGATCGAAGGAGAAGATGGAGGCGCACCTGCCCATACCCGTAGATTAGCTAGGGGTGGTCGGACGGCGTCGGAACGGACCTCTCCAGCGGCGGCAGAGAGCGGATGTCGCCGGAGTTGGGGACGACGGCGACCAGAGGCTGCACCAGTGGCTCCAACCGGGTCGAACAGCACCACTGAAGCACGGCGGAGGCTCTGGAAGAGTGGCCCGAGCCTGGGAGGGGCTGGATCTGTGGAGACGACCCAAGGGGATCGCCTGCGAGCTCGAGCTCGGGGACGGCGGCCCGAGGCCTGCCCGGCCGGGCTACGGCTTCCTACTGGCTTGTGGAGTGTGTGAGAGGAGTTGGTGATGCTCGAGAGGGCTGGGGAGGGCTGTATTTATAGGCGAGCAAGGTGAGGGGTTTGGTCTCCGCCGGAGGACACTTGGACACGGCGCCCGGCGACGAACGGTGTCAGTGAGCGAGGGGGAAGGCGACGCAGCTCGCGCGGGCACTATGAGCGGGCGGAGACGAGCACAGGAATGAGGGGGTAGCGACGAAGACAAGTCGCGCGCCAGACTGTTGGTTCGCGGATCGCCGTGCTCGCTTCACGGCGAGCTCCGCGTCGGCAGTGCCGTGGAGGGAGTTAAGGGAGTAGAGACGGGGATGGTGGCGAGGTGCAGCGGGCGGGGAAGCGAGCACGCGCCGAACAGAGCGCTCGGCGGCACTCAGAGTGCGGCGACAAGCGGGTTGGCACCGTGCACACGCGTGGTCACCATGTGCACTTCGGCATAGAGCCACGGCTGGCCCCAATTTCATGTCTGGCGTGTAGTCCTTAGTGTTTTGGGTTGAGCCAATGCTTTAAGTCAAGCTCAGGTGCAGTAAGTTGGAGTTTCACTTCAAGGTAAGTTTCTGGACAGTAACTTTGAGAGTTAACTGTGGTCAAATTACTAAGAGTTAGGAGCTGAGCTTTGGAGGTTAGCAATCATCTAGGAAGGTAGTGATGCACAAAAAAAATCAGCAGCATTGCAGCAATTAAAATGGTAGTTGCTGTAGAAACTACCATTTCTGTCCAAAACAGAAAATATTTTCTGTAGCAAAAATATTCCAAAAAGTGATGCAATATTTTTGCTCAGGAAGGTGCCCTAGGGTTCAAAGAATATTTGGGAATTTTCTCAGATTTTTGTGGGCAAGAAAAATTGGGGTTGCTTTGGAGCACAAATGGCTGGTTAGGGTTTTAAGGATAAAATGAATATTTTTCATTTAAGAAAAATATTCATAATATTATTTTGAGGTTGATCAGAGAAGAAATGATGGCCATAGAGAGAAATGAGTCACTTGGTTGAAAGTCAAGGTGGTGCCCAAGTGTTTAAATCCAACTGAAGAGATTCAAAACTCCAAATTCAAATCAAAACCAAATAAAAATCAGAAAAAGAAGAGAGGGCAAAACCAGGCTGTCACACCCCTCCCCTAGGGTTTCCAACCAACCCTAGGTGCCTTGGGCCCTTGGGGGCCGCACCAGCCCAGTAGGGGGCTGGTTACCTCCCATATTCATCCCATTAAGTCCTCCGGGGCAGGTGGCCCCACCCGATGGACCCTGAGACACCTTTCGATGGTCCCGGTACAATACCGATAACCCCCGAAACCATTCCGGCGACTGAAACTGGATTTCCCATATATAAATCTTCACCTACGGACCATTCCGGAACTCCTCGTGACGTCCGGGATCTTATCCGGGACTCCGAACAACCTTCGGTAACCACATACAATTTCCCATAACAACTCTAGTGTCACCGAACCTTAAGTGTGTAGACCCTACGGGTTCGGGAACCATGCAGACATGACGAGGCATCTCTCCGGCCAATAACCAACAGCGGGATCTGGATACCCATGTTGGCTCCCACATGTTCCATGATGATCTCATTAGATGAACCACTATGTTGGTGATTCAATTAATCATGTATACAATTCCCTTTGTCTAGCCCGAGATTCGATCGTCGGTATCCCCATACCTCGTTGAATCTCGTTACCGGCAAGTCTCTTTACTCGTTCCGTAACGCATGATCTCGCGGCTAACTCCTTAGTCACATTGAGCTCATTATGATGATGCATTACCGAGTGGGCCCAGAGATACCTCTCCGTCATACGGAGTGACAAATCCCAATCTCGATTCGTGCCAACCCAACCGACACTTTCGGAGATACCCGTAATGCACCTTTATAGCCACCCAGTTACGTTGTGACATTTGATACACCCAAAGCATTCCTACGGTATCCGGGAGTTGCACAATCTCACGGGCTAAGGAAATGATACTTGACATTAGAGAAGCTCTAGCAAACGAACTACACGATCTTATGCTATGCTTAGGATTGGGTCTTGTCCATCACATCATTCTTCTAATGATGTGATCCCATTATCATCGACATCCAATGTCCATAGTCAGGAAACCACAACCATCTATTGATCAAGAGCTAGTCAACTAGAGGCTCACTAGGGACATGTTGTGGTCCATGTATTCACACATGTATTACGGTTTTCGGTTAATACAATTATAGCATGAACAATAGACAATTATCATGAACAAGGAAATATAATAATAACCATTTTATTATTGCCTCTAGGGCATATTTCCAACACTCTAAGGGGCTCGCCAAAGGCGAACCATTACCGTTGAACAAATTGGAGCGGGGCAACACCCCGGACACGTCATCGAACTCTAGATCTGACCCCCCCCCCCCCCACATGACTAAGACGTCGGAGGAGGAAACCATATCTGCCATCCACTTATCACGAACCCAGCACACGATGCACATCTTTCATATGCTGCCGATGCAGACCATAATCAGCATCCATTCCTGGACTACCTCCCAGACTCCGTGTTGGCGCTGGAGCAAACGCCGCCGCAACGCGGAGCCAGAGAACACATGTCCACCACGAGGACGTCACTGCAGCCGCACCATGCTTACTTGAACAGACTGGATTCTAAATCCATTCCCAACCATAGAACCGATCGCCTCGTCGGAGTAGGATCAAGAAACTTTATTCAGCGTCGTCATCACCACCGTCAAACCCAAGATGATAAACAAGCGAACAACTAAACTATTTTGACTTAAATCTATCCACACACATGGATCTGACGACCTTCCTCACCACCAACTACCGACAGGTCATCAGCGGAGGAAGCCCGTGGCGGCAGGCAGCGACGAGATGACCATTTTCTTCCGGAGGAAGAAAGAACGATATGGTTTATGGTTTCACCATTATTATACTTTCTATCACGTACTGTATTATATTTCCTTAATAAATTGAATATTTTAACCAGGGCATGAAAAGGACAATGCTCCTACCCGTTCCCTCGTTTCAACAAGCGGACGCCTACACCGGGACAGACAACCCGTGCCGTCCGTCCACCGATCAGAACTCGGAACTTGGAACCTCGGAACCTGCGCCGCCAAGCAAGGCAGGGGACGCCTGGCGCGCCCTCCCCGCACGTGTCGCGCGCAAGTCGGCCGCCTCCCTCCTCGCTTCGCTTTCCGCTTTTGCGCGCGGCGCGGCGGCCACCACCATCGCATGTCAAAAGGGAACCCAAACCCGCCACCTCCCCGGCAGCTTCCTCCCTCCCCACGGCGGGCCGCCCACCGAAACCCAAAACCCCGCCCCGAGCCTTCCGGAACCTTCTCTCCAGTTCCACCCATGGCCCCGCCCCCGTCCATGGCCGCTGCCCACGATCGCGACGACCCCTCCCTCCGCCTCCGCCGCGCCCCTGCCGCCGACGGCGTCCACGGAGAGGCGAATCCGCAGGAGCAGCCGCAGCGGCAGCACGAGATGCCCTGCTACCGGGCGTCGGCGCCCGCCCACCGCCGGGTCAAGGAGAGCCCGCTCAGCTCCGACGCCATCTTCCGACAGGTACGTGTGCGCCGCGAATCCCGCGACTTGTTTTTCTTTTCCTTTCTACTCCAGTAGCAGCGATTGCCATGATCACATATGCTTGCTTTGCTTGAGCCGGCCAGCATCGGGTTCTGTTGCCCACAGTTTCTCTCTTTTCTCCAAATTACGGTTGTCCAGCAGTGCTAGATTTTAGGGATGTTGAGTTGAGACACAGGTGCAGTTTCAGTTTTTGGCCGCGACAGGTTGAGGTCAAAGCCTCTGCTCGTTTTGGGATTCAGGGGACCACCGGCGCTGCAGGATTTTTCAGTCGGCTCTGTGCAAAAGACAGAGCATGAGCATAGCTGTTGCTATTAGCAGGGTTTGGCGTGTTGAAATGGACATTGGACAGGCGGATCGGATCAGTTGGTGCGTGCACGAGATGTTGACTTGTGCAAGTAGGTAGTAGCAGTAAGCTCAAAGAGTTGTACTTCTAGAAAGCACAGGGAGTGCACGAGATGCTGACCTGTACAACAAGCCCGAGATTGGTGTGGCGTTGACTTGTACTAGTAGTAGAAGTAAACAGAGATGCGCAAAAAAAAAGTAAACAGAGAGTTGTTGGGAGTGTGTTGGGGGCCTTTGGGGTTGACTTACTCAACTGCGAATGCAGGGCTAATTGGGAGGTGTCGTGATCCACATGCTCAGTATCTGTTTGCCACTCTAGAGTTTTAACATGTTAAGATGCAGTTTGACACAAGATCCTGAGGACCAGTACTCTGTCTGATAAAGTTCTTTAGTGCAACTAATATGCAACGTTGGGCAGAATGACGCCTCACACTCAAATGCAGCCCTGGTCATAGCTGTTAATCTGTTTCGATGCAAAGTTCAGTGCATGCCTGCATTTAAATCCGAACAACGTGGAGGTTTCAAGATGAGTTTCAGTCAAATGCCTCTTTGGGTGGCAACCTTATTCCTTTAGACGCATATATATGATTCTACATCACACTATTCCACAATTGTTCCTGCGCATAACTCCTGTGAACATCATTACATAATCGAAGCCATATTAAAACGTTCATTAGGGTATAAGTACATCATATATCACTTTTTTCTTATTCTTCTTTTAACTGATGTACTAAATTCGTTGTTTTGCATGTCATATTACTCGGCTGCGACATAAAATTCTAGTCCTGAAATGTTTAGTTATTCACTTGATTGCAGAGCCATGCAGGTCTTCTGAATCTATGCATTGTTGTGCTGATTGCAGTGAACAGCAGGCTCATTATCGAGAACTTAATGAAGGTTTGATCACTTCCCCTCCAGAAGGAGCACTTAGTTTTGGTGCTTTCTGCATAGTCTTTTATATGCCTTGACACGTTACCATGGTCTAAATTTGTTGCTCCAGTATGGCCTATTAATAAGAGCTGGATTTTGGTTTAGTGCAAGATCGCTGGGAGATTGGCCACTTCTGATGTGCTGGTAGGTATAATTACTCTCCCAGCTCTGGACGGGATTTTCATGAAACAGTACTAGACTGTGTACAATTAACCAGTCTGTGAATTGCAGCCTCACTTTACCCATTTTCCCACTTGCTGCACTCATGACCGAGAAGTGGGCTCAAAGAAAGCTCATCCGTGATCATGTGAGTTTGTTTCTCAACATTCCTTAAGTCTCCATCAGCAGTTCTTCTCAGAATGGCAAAGTCTTTTCATCCAAGATTTATGTTCATTTATGCTCTTTTTATGTTTCTTCATCATTGTCATACTGTCAAATTTAGCATAAAATCCAATCTTTTTCAGTAAATTTTTTAAGTGTGAATTGCTCATGACTCTGGTTTACCTCTTGCAGGTGTCTATTCTTCTCCATATAATTATTACAACCACTGTCCTCATCTATCCGGTTGTTGTGATTCTTAAGTAAGCATATTTATTTCTTTGGCTTTGGGGTTTGTTTGGATGCATCTACTTTCGAAATTTGTATATGATGGTTTGGAGCACACAAATTACATTCTCGGAAACAAAAGCACAGTCAGTTCATTCATTCTTTTTTTCTATATTTAATGATGTGGAGATGTACTCGGTCCATGTTTCAAACATGGTTATTGCTAGATGTTAAACAATGTAAATTGGTTGGCTAAAAGGAGATTACATAACTCTTCTATTTGGTTTCATGTGGCGATCTCTCATATCCTATCGTTGACAATATTATCTCCCTCCGCTCCATATTACTTGTCGCTCAAACGGATGTATCTAGCACTGAAATACGTCTAGATAGATCTGTTTCAGCGACAAGTAATATGGATCGGCAGCGTGGACTCCTGGTCTGCTCGGTTTAACCAAGATTTACGACTCCTACAGCATAGAGTAAAGGTGGCACGTCGAACGTCCCTACTCTCGTACTGTGACGCGCTTGGCTGAGTCACCGTTTTCTCTCCCTCTTTATCCTGGTTGTAAACAGTTAGTACTTCACTTACCACATTGTATGGAGTAGCTGCCCCACCCTCTCTGGTGCTAACCAAGGAGTGGTGGGAGTGATGAGTTTGTATATGTCTATGTAAACATCCCATTTATATAGATATATGAAAACAGTGGGAGTTCTCTCCCACTGTCAATTCCTCAAAAAAAAAAAGTAATATGGATCGGAGGGAATACATGTCTATTGGATCAATGTGAGCCATCAAGTTGAGTGTCTAATCTAAAATTGTTCCATTTTTAGTTTGCAAATTGAAAACAAAAATTGTCAGTTATTCAAATCACTTGAGAAATATGACTCATGACTTGCTAATAAGTTCTATTGGGGAGGTGCAGGGCTCCTTTAAAGTTATCACGTGTCATATGCTTGCGCAAGTTATCATGTGTTATATTTCTGTCCAAGTAGCGTCTGTATATCTGATAACCGACTTCTGTCACTGTTGTTCGTTAAACAATGGAGCTAGGATATCTGATAACTGACTTCTGTCACTGTTGTTCGTTAAACAATGGTGCTAGGATTACAAGTCGATGGCAGTTTTGTGTTAGTTTTTCCTCATATTTTAGGAATGTTATACCGGTCATGCATTATTTTTGAAGTCATGCATTGTGCCTACTACTTTTTGGTTAATGTTCTGATTATACAGAAAGTTTTTCCTCAAAAGATACTCCCTCCGTCCCATAATATAAGACGTTGTTACATCCAATATACTCACATATTGGATGTAATAACGTCTTATATTATGGGCCGGAGGGAGTAGTATTTTATTGCATAAATTATGGAATTTTAGTTACATTGAATGTATTTCAGGTGTGAATCAGCAGTATTATCTGGATTTGTGTTAATGTTCATTGCAAGCATTACTTGGTTGAAGCTTGTCTCTTTTGCTCATACAAATTATGATATAAGGGTATTGTCCCAAAGTATTGAAAAGGTACGAGTGCAATGTGTTATTACCATTTTAGTGCAATTGTAGTTGCCAAAACATCGAGGACTAATACAAAGGCTTCGTCTGAAACAATTTATCTTTTAGGCCGACCACTGCCACATTTTTGGATAATAAATCGTTGACAAATGAACATTTTTCCTGTGTGTCTCTTAAGTCTTAATTGTAAATCTTTCTAGAAGATTGGGCCATGATCTTGCTCCTATCAATACCTAAGGAAATAATTACCTTAATTTGTGTAGCTACTCATGTTGTGCTTATACAGAGAATTGCCAGATTGATAATTTCTAGCATGAATGTGAATATTTCCTCTTTGGTCACTGTTCACAATAGTAATTCCCTTTCTATGTAATAGGGTGCTACGCATGGCAGTTCTATCGATGAGGAAAACATTAAAGGTCCAACTATCAACAGTGTTGTGTATTTCATGTTGGCCCCAACACTTTGTTACCAGGTGCTATTTTTGGGCTAGTGTGTATCATTTCTTCTTCTGATTCAATGTTATTACTTATTAATTACTCCCTCCGTCCCAAAATTCTTGTCTTAGATTTGTCTGAATACGGATGTATCTAGTTATGTTTTAGTGTTAGATACATCCGTATCTAGACGAATCTAAGACAAGAATTTTGGGACGGAGGGAGTATATTGGATGTAACTAGTTACATCAGTGTTAAAATTATGGCTTTTCTGATGCCATTCTGGTGCATTATGCAGCCAAGTTATCCCCAGACAGCATTTATTAGGAAAGGCTGGGTCACCCGGCAGCTTATAAAATGCGTAATCTTTACAGGCTTGATGGGCTTCATAATTGAGCAAGTGAGCCTGTTACGGGATCCGTAACGTTAATTTTATGCATATAGTTTCTCTATTGAAATTACCTAACTCCTTTTTTTGGCAGTACATTAATCCAATTGTGCAGAATTCCAAGCATCCATTAAAAGGGAATTTCTTGGATGCTATTGAGAGAGTCTTGAAACTCTCAGTGCCAACATTATATGTATGGCTTTGTATGTTCTATTCCTTTTTCCATCTGTGGTAAGCATCTTGATTACCTTCTCTTGTCACTTTACTTTTTTTTTTCCTTTGGCTCTCCCAGTTGGGTACAGCACATCTATAAAGACATGACAGTACCATTGGATATTGTGATTTTCTACAGTACTTAACTTACTGTTATGATGGTTGCCTCATGCATGCGATCACATATCTGTAACTTTAATGTATAGAACACAGTATTTGATAAATGGGTTAGCTATTTGAGAAACATAGTTTTATCGCAACAGTAAAATTAAGTTCTCGACAACCTTCAAATGCGTGGCTTCTACAGCTTCCATTCATTATTTTTGTGTACAGGTTGAATATTCTTGCCGAACTCCTCCGTTTTGGTGATCGTGAATTCTACAAGGACTGGTGGAATGCCAAAACAGTTGAAGAGGTGAAAGGCCTGTTCAAAGTTTATCTTGTTTATTTTAGAGAAGTTTAGATAGAGCTGACACTGTTTAAATTTCCATGCATTTAAATGTGGCGGTATTTTGGGGGCTTACTTCAGTACTGGAGAATGTGGAATATGGTAATCTTCTCACCCATCCTGAAGAATAGTTATTCTGGACTAACTGGCAATTTCCTCCCAGCTGATAGATGAGACATGTTCATAAGCCTGAGATAGTGTCTGATTGATTGGCATTATCATAATGTCCTTTCTTAATTGGCATTAGTATGATATCCTTCCCTGACAATTTTCTACTTGTCAGCCTGTTCATAAGTGGATCGTTCGCCATATATATTTTCCATGCATAAGGAATGGCTTGTCAAAGGTAATTTCTTCAGACTACAACTGTTATTCCTTCTGGTGGCCAGATTATACTTTTCCGTGTTACATTTTGTTTCCATTCCCGAGGAAAATGGATCCTTCGGGACAGTTGAAATTTGGTTGGTTCACCATTGTTATATAGAGAACACTCACTGTACTGAAATCTGCTAGTGCAGATAAAGTGTTAGCATGGTTAACCAGAGAACTATTACTTGATAATGTGTTGTTCTCTTGGCCTACGACTTTTGCATGGTAATATCCATTTTTGTGGGACTACATTAACTAATATGCACGTTGACTAAACAGCAACATGCGATGAGTCTCGAAGGTAGAACAACATGGATAAGGAGCGTATTTGAAAGCCAGGACATAGAATGGATGGTCAAGCAGAAGAATGCCTGAAATTCACTTAGCAAATGAGTGTAGATAAAAATAATATTTTTCGTTGTGCGTTTTGCTTTGCAGATCTTGTGTGGTTCTTTCTGTTGAGAATAGAGCTAATTTGTTTTTTGAAATACGTACTTCTGAAAATTCATGTTGAATCTACACTGCAGGGTTGTGCCATTCTCATCGCATTTCTGGTTTCAGCTGTATTTCATGAGGTACCACACATATTTGAGAGTTCAACATTACATCCCCCTAGCTATCATTCTTTTATTTTTCCCAGTCACCAGCTAGAGTGGAAATGGCTTGGTTCCCTTTTTTTATTGAGTAATGATTTAGGTTCGATATAAAGTTCTACTGGGAAAATCAGATATATATATATATATGGAATTTTGAATCCTGGCACCTTTTCTGCTGCACGTTTATACTTGCATTGAAAAGGAAAGAAGCTGGTATGCCATCTCACATATGACCTTTATTTCATTGTCTTTGTCAACTTGCAGCTATGTATTGCTGTTCCATGCCACATTTTCAAATTATGGGCATTTTCTGGAATCATGTTTCAGGTATGTATTGATTTGAAGGGCACTTGTATTTCGTTCTTAATCTTCTTGGACTAGTTGATGCCCTGCGCGTGGCCACATGTATAATAGTTAGTTCTGTGTATGCGAATTCGATAACAAAGATAGTCGAGCATATATACAATAGACAATTTAGTACATACAATTTTTCACATGCAAAAAATTCTTTGTATGAAGACTTAGGGATAGCAACACTGCAGCTTATTTGAAAATAACAGCCCATATACATGTCTATGCCTATTGTTACAAACTTAGACAGTAATTAATCTCAAAGAAGATAATTTGCAATTTCGCTTTGTGAAGGTTTAATACAATACAGCCATCTTCACATAGCAGAACTGATTATCTGCACTCCTCCGAACATCTCCAATAATAATATGCCTAAGAGGAAAAATAGGCCAACGATCAAGAACAGCTGTCCAGGCTGTCGTTCAACAGTTCAACAGCCCGACACTGTGACAGGTAGCACTTCTCTTGGGCCATCACTGGGCACTTGGGCAGGCGGCCGGCGTCCATATGTCGGTGTAGGATCAGCCCCATTGTTGCTTTAAATCTGACGAGCTGTTACTATGCAAATTTGTGATTGGTGCCAGTTTAGTTGTTCTAGACTGCTGTTGTCGGTATCTCTACATATCCACTTGTATCATTTGACTGATGTTCATGTCTGTCGTTCCCAGATTCCCCTGCTATTCTTGACGAAATATCTTCAAGAAAAGTTCAAGAACACAATGGTATGCCATGCTCACTGCAAAATTTCTCCGTCTTCCATCGTTTCCCCTGACGCATCGAGCCCTGTTGAACTTGATAGGTGGGCAACATGATATTTTGGTTCTTCTTCAGCATAGTTGGGCAACCAATGTGTGTTCTCTTGTACTACCATGATGTCATGAACAGACAGGCTCAGACAAATGGCTAGTTCTGTTTTAGAAGTGCACTATAACACACATCGTCCGAAGCAAATTGGCCCGAGGCAATGGAGGGGCGGCCTCCTTAATGTTTCGCCATGGGCTGTTAGAACTTGCTATGCTACGAATCCAAGTTTGTCAGCATGATATGTTCCAATCCGTTCCAGTTAGCTCGCTGCGTTCCAAATGTATGATATGCCGGCCGGGGTGTGTACCGAAGACACCCCAGTGATGAAGCCGAAGATAACACGACCTGCCACATGTGTTTTGTGTATACTTTTCGGTTCACGTGCCAGCAGAGTTACGTACGTGATGCCCTGTTGGATATAAAGTGTATGTGCCGTATGACGCAACTCGCCTTTGAGGTCTGGATGAGCGAAAAGGCTCGCGCTTGAGAGAGCGTACGTACATAGGACTGACTGCACAGTCCTGTCACGTTGTTGTGTACCAACGTTGCTGGAAAGAATAATGTAGCAACAATTGCGAGGCAGTTATGTCTCTCTTGTAAACCCTTTTTTGGTGTGTGAAAGCTGGCTCATGTAAACCTGACCTAGAATCTCTGCGTTCGAATGGTGTTACTGCAGCATGGTCAACCGAGGCTGACTCATCCAATTGATTGAATTTGGTTCTGAAACGAAGACTGATTGATTACCAAATGACAAAGGTGCCTCCTACAATTGGTCAAAAACCCACAGCAAAACCAGGAAACTTGGGTTTTTGAAACAAACGAGACAATGCAGTTTCTTGGAACACAATTGCACAGGTGTGAGATCCTGGCTTAGGAATGATAGATTACTCATTTTTTTCGATAAAGGGCATTTCATTGAATTGAGATATCGAGTTGATACAGTCGCATCAAAAAAACACCCGGCCTCTGCATAACCAGATGCACACAGCCAACAAGTCAAAGGTCCGAAAAGCAACAATAAAAGAAAGAAAGAGGTCTAAAAAGAAACGTAAATCCGGCCTATGACGTGGCCGATCCTATCCGAAGATCACACCGCCATCCATGGAGATAGAAAACCTCCCTGGCCGAACGCTCCAGCCGCATAGACTCCATCATAAAAAGGTCCCTGTCCTCCGGCCTCTGCAGGATAGACCAAGTACGGAGCCATCGCATACATATATGAATAACCTGCATAGGAGACGAAACACATTTATTATTAAAAATCACACCATTCCTGGTAAGCCACAATGCCCGGCATAAGGCAGCTGTCCCGACAAGAATGTGTGCAGAAAATTGTTTTTGAATTCCCCTCAACCGGTTGCCGAACATATTGTGTGCACTTCGTGGGGGGTATAGATTTGAAGCAATGTGAACTATGGCCCAAACAGACCGAGCAAACTTACACTCAAAAAATAAGTGCCTAATAGACTCGTCATGTTGGCAGAAGACACATTTTGTGCTACCCTGTCGTGCCAAATTATCTCTAGTTAAGATGACCCCTTTATTTAGAAACCAGAGGAATATCCTCACTCTCAGAGGTATTTTGAGCTTTCACAATTTTCTGTTATCAACCGGAACCTCACTATGAACCAGTGCATCATACATGGACTTGACTGAAAACTTGCCATTCTGATGCAATTTTCATCGGAAAATGTCCGATTCACCTGACAGCTGAATGACCTCTAGTCGTATGAGTAATTCATTCCATGCTGCCAGGCGAGGTCCTAAAAGATCCCTGCGGAAAGAAATATCCGGGTTTTCTTGTCCTAAAACTTGTTTGATCGTGACAAATTTATGTCTGACAATCTTGTACAAGTTGGGGTATTGCACATTGAGAGGGGTGGTACCTAGCCAGGTGTCCTCCTAGAATCGGACCTGCGATCCGTCTCTAACCGAGAAAGTACCAAATTGGAAAAATAATTCCTTAGCCTTCATCACCCCACTCCAAAAATGTGAATCGCCTGGTCTCCAATAAACTTGAGCAATGGCTTTGGATCCCACGTACTTGTTACGAATGATTTCCTGCCACACTCCATTCTCAGTGAGTAGTTTGTACACCCATTTACTGAGTAGAGCAATGTTTTTAATCTCAAGGTCTTGGATTCCAAGTCCCCCTTGACTTTTAGGTCGAGATAATACATTCCACCTAGCCAGTCGATATTTCTTGGTTTCATTATCACTTTGCCAGAAAAATCTGGATCTGAAGTAATCTAAGCGTTGAAGAACCCCTTTAGGTAGGTGGAAGAATGACAGCATGTATAACACCATATTACTGAGGACGGAATTAATCAAAATTAACCGACCTCCATAAGACAAGAGTTTGGCCTTCCAACTGGCTAGACGTTTCTCAAGTCTCTCTTCCACATACTTCCACTCAGCTATAGTTAAGCGCTGATAGTGAATGGGTATCCCTAAATACCGAATTGGGAATTGCCCGAGTTGGCAGCCAAAAATGTCAGCATACTCAGGTGCAGATTCTGCAGCATCGCCGAAGCAAAAAAGTTCACTTTTATGAAAATTAATTTTGAGACCAGAAAGTTCCTCAAAAGCACATAAAAGCAACTTGAGGTTTCTTGCTTTCTCTAGATCATGATCCATGAACAAAATCGTGTCATCCGCATATTGTAGAATAGATAAGCCTTCTTCTACTAGATGAGGAATAACACCTCTGACTTGGTCGGCCATCTTAGCCCTCTCAACAAGGGTGGCTAACATATCAGCTACAATGTTAAATAAAATAGGAGATGCGGGGTCCCCTTGGCGAAGCCCCTTCGTAGTCTGAAAGTAGTTGCCAACATCGTCATTAACCTTGATGGCCACGCTCCCTCCGGACACAAAACTCTCTACCCAACGACACCATTTTTGCGAAAACCCCTTCATACGCAAGGTTTGCAATAGAAAGTGCCATTTAACTTTATCATAGGCTTTTTCAAAGTCTATTTTAAGGATAACTCCATGCAACTTTTTACGGTGAAGCTCATGTACAGTTTCATGCAGTACAACAACTCCATCTAGTATGTTGCGTCCTTGCATAAATGCTGTTTGGGTGGGTTTGACCACATGGTCAGCCACCCCGTTCAACCGATTAGTTGCAACTTTAGTAAAAAAAAAATTAAACTTACGTTTAGGAGACAAATCGGTCTATATTGTTGAATGCGACTAGCCTCCTTAGTCTTAGGTAAAAGGATGATTTCCCCAAAGTTTAAACGGGAAATGTCAAGGTCCTCAACATGCAGTTCATTAAACAACTGAACCAGGTCCGACTTGATCATATCCCAGAAACATTGATAAAACTCCGCAGGAAAACCATCCGGACCTGGAGCCTTGTTGTGTTCCATCTGAAACACCGCGGTTCGAATTTCCTCCTCGGAGAATGGAGAGGTTAGGAATTCATTTTCCGCTTCTGAAACTTGAGGGATGTCATGAGTAATAGACTCGTCCATCTCAAGAGATGTAGCAGCTGACGGTCCAAAAAGTTCTTTGTAATACTTAGTAATAAAGCTTCTGAGAGGTACGTCCCCCTCGATGCGGCCCTCCTCCTGATCTAGAGCGAATATACGTTTCTTTCTATGTCTGCCATTGGCGAGCATTTGGAAGTATTTCGTATTATCATCACCTAGAACGAGCGAGTCTGCCTTGCAATGTTGGTACCATTTAATCTCCTCCTCGCGTAATAGGCGAGCAATCTGCTCACTAAGATTGCTTTTTTGCTCAATCTCCTCAGCAGAAAGAGGCCGCACCTCCGCAATTTTATCGAGAGTATCAATTAAGGTAGATAGTCGCAATTTCTCTTTCTTATAGATGCCAGCGGTATGCTTAGCCCATCCACGAAGGAACCGTCGCAGAGCACGAATTCGATTGTTCCATCGTTGAATAATATAGATTACTCATGACTCCTTTGGTTCATATGATATGAATATCATAGTAATAGAAAACTTGTAGGAAATGAGATGACATGTACTCCTTCCGTTCCAAAATAGATAACCTAACTTTGTACTAAAGTTAGTAGAAAGTTAAGTCATCTATTTTGGAACGGAGGGAGTATCTCAATTCTATCAATAGGAATAAGAAAAGAAATGTCATTTGGGGATTTTTTTTCATTGAGTTTACGATAATGTTTATTTTTCTTTGAAATATGGAGGATATGAACCAATTCTATGTAAGAATAGGAACAAAGGACTTGAAAAAATTCCTATAAGAATCATATCCTATAGAATTCCTCCAAACCAAAGGAGGTCTCATATGAAATGACGCATCTTCTTTTTCGGGAGCCCAGAATCTCAAAAGTAAGCGTGCTTCGCAACAATTTATGGATGAGTGATCGACTGAAAAGTTGATCCCGGGTGCACACGAGTGATGACAAAATGCGTAGAAAAGATTATTGTTAGTGTGTGAGGCTGGTCTAGATCCTGGATGGTAGCCAAACACATGATGGTGGGTTCAGCCGGGCCGTTACAATTGGTATCAGAGATGTCCCTCATGATTACACGGACCATGTGTCGCCCGTCATGGAACACAACACGAGACATGTGTCGGACTGGACGCACAATCATGTGCCAAGAGGGAATGTTTTTGCTGGGCCGATGAGGACACTAGTTTCTTTGAGTGGGGGTGTATGTGACATCCTGGATAATAGGAATGATAGACTTACTCATATCAACAAGGTGCATCTTCTTTTTTGGGAGTCTATCCAAAAGAAACATCAAAGTTAAGCGTGCTTGGTTTGGAGCAATTCGAGAAAGGGTGACTGATTGGAAAGAACCTCCTGCCATGCCAACCTCTTGCTTGCTAGCCACACATGTCCCCTGGAAAGTCCATCTAATGGTACTCCCAATGCACTATATCTTAAGCTAATGTTGTATCTAAACCAACCTCATTTAATTTCTTTGTGAGAGAGAAGTTATGAAGTCCTGAATTTGATGCTATGATCTATATCTTGATTAAGATACAGTTTTATCCGGCCTGGTCGGGGCCATGCTGGCTGGCTCATGGCGGCGGCTGCTCGTGAGGATTGGGGCTGAAGATCTGACCGTGACCCTACCGACCGACCACTCGAGCTGAAAATTGCGGGCGACACCGAGGAGTCTTCGTGAAGGTTCCTCTCTCTGGATCCGGTGGTTGCTGTCAATGACTCGTATTGGCATGTTGCGGGATGCATCCATACGGCTTATTTGTAGGTGCAACAACGACGACGAAGGGATTTCTAGCCCAGTGCATGTAGTTGTTGTGATCGTGAAAAGTGGTGGTGACAATACATTGTTGAATTTGATTTGGTGGTGCTCCTTGAGTACGAGGTCTTGAGTTCTAGGATGAAAACCCTAAGCTTGACTCGAGTTGGTTTTATCTGGCAATGACAATGTTTTTACATTGTTACCTTCTTGAGGGCGTTGCTTGGATATGCTTGAACTTATTCTTCAGGGTGAAAACTTAGAATCTGGCCTTTGTTGGTTGGAATGTTTTTACATCGTTACCTTCTTGAGGGAGTTGCTTGGATATGCTTGAACTTATTCTTCAGGGTGAAAACTTAGAATCTGGCCTTTGTTGGTTGGATACGGTGACGACGACGCTTGAGCATCATTCCCTTTCTGAAGATGTTATCGTTGAAGAACCTTTCTTGGTGTCCGTGGTCAGTCAAAACATGGTTGATTTGGATATGGTCGTTACTGTAGTTTGTCAATCGATGTTTTGATCCCTTTGTTTCTTTTTTTCCTCGCTTAGGCATAGATTTGGTCCTATAGCACTTTGCTCTTTGCCAACATATTTATTTGTGTGTGTTCTCAGTGTTAGATGTGTACGTTCTACCTATGCAGATGCCAGACATGTGTTCATTGTGTTTGTATCCTTACACCTTCATTTCAAGTCAATAAAATTCATGCTTTGTCAAAAAAAAAAACAATACCACAAAATACTTTTACCTTGATTCTAAGATATAACCATTAGGAGTGGCCTAAGGGTACCCTGGTTAGTTGCTCCCGCAAATCAACATGTAGCCCTATCTCTCAAAGTCAAAAGCATTTTTCATGACCAACTTGAAAAGAAGCGGAGGTTGCTGCTCTGGTGCATTTGTCCCATGGGGCCTTAGTACGACGACTTCCTGACAGTCCACTACAACAAGTTATGCCCAGCTCCGACGGGGGAGGGGCGATGATGGTGGCACTCATGCTTTGTAAAAAAAACAATGCCACAAAAGATTTTTACCTTGATTCTAAGATATAACCATTAGGAGTGGCCTAAGTCTACCCTGATTAGTTGCTCCCAATCAACATGTAGTCATATCTCTCAAAGTCAAAAGCATTTTTCATGACCAACTTGAAAAGAAGAGGCGGTTGCTGTTCTGGTGCATTGGTGATACGTCTCCAACGTATCTATAATTTTTTATTGTTTCATGCTATATTATATTCTGTTTTAGATGATTAACGGGCTTTATTATACATTTTTATATTATTTTTGGGACTAACCTATTAACCGGAGGCCCAGCCCGAATTGCTGTTTTTTTTGCCTATTTCAGTGTTCCGCAAAAAAGAATATCAAACGGAGT
Organism: Aegilops longissima; assembly: GCA_021605205.1. Lineage (NCBI taxonomy): Eukaryota > Viridiplantae > Streptophyta > Magnoliopsida > Poales > Poaceae > Aegilops > Aegilops longissima. Next base: position 596,760,643 of record CM038682.1, on the reverse strand, counting down.
CCAAACGGAATGAAACCTTCGTGAACGTGATTTTCGGAACGAACGTGATCCAAAGGACTTGGAGTCTACGTCAAGAAATCAACCAGGAGAGCACGAGGTAGGGGGCGCGCCCTCCACCCTCGTGGGGCCCATGTTGCTCCACCGCCGTACTTCTTCCTCCTATATATACCTACGTACCCCCAAACTATCAGATACGGTGCTAAAAAACTAATTCCACCGCCGCAACCTTCTGTACCCGTGAGATCCCATCTTGGGGCCTTTTCCAGCGCTCCGCCGGAGGGGCATTGATCACGGAGGGCTTCTACATCAACACCATAGCCTCTCCGATGATGTGTGAGTAGTTTACCTCAGACCTTCGGGTCCATAGTTATTAGCTAGATGACTTCTTCTCTCTCTTTGAATCTCAATACAAAGTTCTCCATGATTCTTGTGGAGATCTATTCAATGTAATCTTATTTTGTGGTGTGTTTGTTGAGACCGATGAATTGTGGGTTTATGATCAAGTTTATCTATGAACAATATTTGAATCTCCTCTGAATTCTTTTATGTATGATTGGTTATCTTTGCAAGTCTCTTCGAATTATCAGTTTGGTTTGGCCTACTAGATTGATCTTTCTTGCAATGGGAGAAGTGCTTAGCTTTGGGTTCAATCTTGCGGTGTTCTTTCCCAAGAATGTTAGGGAAGCAAGGCACGATTGTATTGTTGCCATCGAGGATAAAAAGATGGGGTTTATATCATATTGCATGAGTTTATCCCTCTACATCATGTCATCTTACTTAAAGCATTACTGTGTTCTTATGAACTTAATACTCTAGATGCATGCTGGATAGCGGTCGATGTGTGGAGTAATAGTAATAGATGCAGGCAGGAGTCGGTCTACTTGTCGCGGACGTGATGCCTATATACATGATCATACCTAGATATTCTCATAACTATGCTCAATTCTATCAATTGCTCAACAGTAATTTGTTCACCCACCGTAATACTTATGCTCTCGAGAGAAGCCACTAGTGAAACCTATGGCCCCCGGGTCTATTTTCCATAATATTAATCTTCCAACACTTAGTTATTTTTATTCCCTTTTATTTTACTTTGCATCTTTATCATAAAAATACCAAAAATATTATCTTATCATATCTATCAGATCTCACTCTCATAAGTGACCGTTGAGGGATTGACAACCCCTTTATCGTGTTGGTTGTGAGGTTCTTATTTGTTTGTGTAGGTGTGAGGGACTCATGCGTGATCTCCTACTGGATTGATACCTTGGTTCTCAAAAACTGAGGGAAATACTTACGCTACTTTACTGCATCACCCTTTCCTCTTCAAGGGAAAACCAACGCAGTGCTCAAGAGGTAGCAAGAAGGATTTCTGGCGCCGTTGCCGGGGAGATTCGCGCCAAGTCAAGTCAAGTCAAGACATACCAAGTACCCATCACAAACTCTTATCCCTCGCATTACATTATTTGCCATTAGCCTCTCGTTTTCCTCTCACCCACTTCACCCTTGCCGTTTTATTCACCCTCTCTTTCCCGTTCACCTCCCTCTTTCTTTTTGCTCCTCGCACTTTCTGTCATTATTTCTGAAATTGGGGAAATTATTGTCGATATGGACAATAATAATAATAACATGGAAAATTCTGATGCTCCTGCTGAAGAACCCCCTATCTTACATACAAAAAAATTCCAAATTGGTAGTGGTAATATTATTGGAAAAGGAGTTATCCAAGATTTCTTTACTTGTGCCGGTGCTTTGCCTTCTATGGGTAGTTCTATTCTTCATAGAACTAGTAGTCTTGCGGACGCTATCGCCATGCTTGTAGTTGAACTTGAAAGGCAATTTATGCACATGCATCCTTGCATACAAAGGATTTTCCTAGAATTTTCTAATATTGAGCATTCTTCTGTTAAGCATGCCGCGACTATCTTTTTGGCTCATGAGTTCAGATTTATAATAAAAGAGGCCAAAGAAATCTTTGCGCACTATAGGGTGGACGCTGGCCGTCCTCCCATAGAGGCTATCCTCTTTGATCAAGAGGAAATAATGTGTTTTCAATCTCTAGACTATGTTGCTTTTAATGAAAACCTTAGAAAAAGGGTTCCTACCAATGTTCTAGTTGATAGAATTTCTGAACATAATAATGATTTTGCTATTCGTAATAATGAGCTAGGATATTCTCTCGATTTTAGGCTCACGAAGTTCTGTCAGAAAAATGCTTATAATGATGAATTGGTTGTGCAATACGAAGGGCTGAAGGAGGAACTACCTATACCTCCCGAAGTTGATCTTGGGGACTTCTGTCCCATTAAATTTAGCCCTTTTGACTACTTTTGCTTGCCTCAAAGAAAACTTGCTGCTGAACATAGAGAATATGAAATGATTTTTCGTGATCTATCATATTATTATGGCAATACCTAGATCTATCCTTGCTTTTATACCTAGCTAGGGGCGTTAAACGATAGCGCTTGTTGGGAGGCAACCCAATTTTATTTTATTTTATTTCGTTTTTGCTTCTGTTTAGGAATAAATTTTTGATCTAGCCTCTGGTTAGACTTGTTTTTATATTTTAATTAGTATTTGCGCCAAGTTAAACCTATAGGATCTTCTTGGATGATAGTTATTTGATCTTGCTGGAAATTCCAGAAACTTTCTGTTCACGAAAACAATTGTTAAAAATCACCAGAACGTGATAAAATATTGAATCCAATTTCTGCTGATAAATAAACAAATTTTCTAGGTCTTCCTATTTTGGTAGATTTTTTTGAGTTCCAGAAGTTTGCGTTAGTTACAGATTACTACAAACTGTTCTATTTTTGACAGATTGTGTTTTTCATGTGTTGTTTGCTTATTTTGATGAATCTATGACTAATAAAATAGTTTATAAACCATAGAGAAGTTGTAATACAGTAGGTTTAACACCAATATAAATAAAAAATGAGTTCATTACAGTACCTTGAAGTGGTGTTTTGTTTTCTTTCACTAACGGAGCTCACGAGATTTTCTGCTAAGTTTTGTGTTGTGAAGTTTTCAAGTTTTGGGTAAAAGATTTGATGGATTATGGAACAAGGAGTGGCAAGAGCATAAGCTTGGGGATGCCCATGGCACCCCATGATAATCTAAGGACACCAAAAAGCCAAAGCTTGGGGATGCCCGGAAGGCATCCCTCTTTAAATCTACTTCCATCGGTAACTTTACTTGGAGCTATATTTTTATTCACCACATGATATGTGTTTTGCTTGGAGCGTCTTGTATGATTTGAGTCTTTGATTTTTAGTTTACCACAATCATCCTTGCTGTACACACCTTTTGAGAGAGACACACATGATTCAGAATTTATTAGAATACTCTATGTGCTTCACTTATACTTTTTGAGCTACATAGTTTTTGCTCTAGTGCTTCACTTATATCTTTTAGAGCACGGTGGTGGATTTGTTTTGTAGAAACTATTGTTTTCTCATGCTTCACTTATATTATTTTGAGAGTCCTACAAAACAGCATGGTAATTTGCTTAAATTAAAAAATTAGTCCTAAAAGTAATAGGCATCCAAGACTAGAAAAAATTATCTTATGAGTGTGTTGAATAGTATGAGAAGTTTGATGCTTGATAATTGTTTTGAGATATGAATATGGTGATATTAGAGTCATGCTAGTTGAGTAGTTGTGAATTTGAGGAATACTTGTGTTAAAGTTTGTGATTCCCGTAGCATGCACGTATGGTGAACCGTTATGTGATGAAGTCAGAGCATGATTTATTTATTGATTGTCTTCCTTATGAGTGGCGGTCGGGGACGAGCGATGGTCTTTTCCTACCAATCTATCCCCTAGGAGCATGCGCGTAATACTTTGCTTTGATAACTTGTAGATTTTTGCAATAAGTATATGAGTTCTTTATGACTAATGTTGAGTCCATGGATTACACGCACTCTCTTCCTTCCACCATTGCTAGCCTCTCTAATACCGCACACTTTTCGCCGGTATCATACACCCACCATATACCTTCCTCAAAACAGCCACCATACCTACCTATTATGGCATTTCCATAGCCATTCCGTGATATATTCCCATGCAACTTACCACCATTCCGTTTACTATGACACGCTTCATCATTGTCATATTGCTTTGCATGATCATGTAGTTGACATCGTATTTGTGGCAAAGCCACCGTTCATAATTCTTTCATACATGTCACTCTTGATTAATTGCATATCCCGATACTCCGCTGGAGGCATCACATAGAGTCATATTGTTGTTCTAAGTATTGAGTTGTAATTGTTGAGTTGTAAGAAAATAAAAGCGTGATGATCATCATTATTAGAGCATTGTCCCAAGTGAGGAAAGGATGATGGAGACTATGATTCCCCCACAAGTCGGGATGAGACTCCGGATGAAAAATAAAAAGAAAAAAGGGGGGGGCCAAAAAAAAGAGAGAAAAGGCCCAAATAAAAAATGAGAGAAAAAGAGAGAAGGGACAATGTTACTATCCTTTTACCACACTTGTGCTTCAAAGTAGCACCATGATCTTCATGATAGAGAGTCTCCTATGATATCATTTTCATATACTAGTGGGAATTTTTCATTATAAAACTTGGCTTGTATATTCCAGTGATGGGATTCCTCAAAATGCCCTAGGTCTTCGTGAGCAAGCGAGTTGGATGCACACCCACTTGGTTTCTTTTGTTGAGATTTCATATACTTATAGCTCTAGTGCATCCGTTGCATGACAATCCCTACTCACTCACATTGATATCTATTAATGGGCATCTCCATAGCCCGTTGATACGCCTAGTTGATGTGAGACTATCTTCTCCTTTTTGTCTTCTCCACAACCACCATTCTATTCCACATATAGTGCTATGTCCATGGCTCACGCTCATGTATTGTGTGAAGATTGAAAAAGTTTGAGAACACCAAAAGTATGAAACAATTGCTTGGCTTATCATCGGGGTTGTGCATGATTTAAATATTTTGTGTGATGAAGATAGAGCATAGCCAGACTATATGATTTTGTAGGGATAAATTTCTTTGACCATGTTATTTTGAGAAGACATAATTGCTTGGTTAGTATGCTTGAAGTATATTTTATGTCAATATTAAACTTTTATCTTGAATCTTTCGGATCTGAATATTCATACCACAATTAAGAGAATTACATTGAAAATTATGCTAAGTAAGCATTCCACATCAAAAATTCTGTTTTTATCATTTACCTACTCGAGGACGAGTAGGAATTAAGCTTGGGGATGCTTGATACGTCTCCAACATATCTATAATTTTTTATTGTTCCATGCTATATTATATTCTGTTTTTGGATGATTAAAGGGCTTTATTATACACTTTTATATTATTTTTGGGACTAACCTATTAACCGGAGGCCCAGCCCGAATTGTTGTTTTTTTTCCTATTTCAGTGTTTCGCAGAAAAATAATATCAAACAGAATGAAACCTTCGGGAACATGATTTTCGGAACAAACGTGATCCAGAGGACTTGAAGTCTACGTCAAGAAATCAACCAGGAGAGCACGAGCCAGGGGGCGTGCCTACCCCCCTGGGCGCGCCCTCCACCCTCGTAGGGCCCATGTTGCTCCACCGACGTACTTCTTTCTCCTATATATACCTACGTACCCCAAACTATCAGATACGGAGCCAAAAACCTAATTCCACCGCCGCAACCTTCTGTACCCGTGAGATCCCATCTTGGGGCCCGTCGGTGTCAAAACCGGCGGATCTCGGGTAGGGGGTCCCGAACTGTGCGTCTAGGCGGATGGTAACAGGAGACAAGGGACACGATGTTTTTACCCAGGTTCGGGCCCTCTCGATGGAGGTAATACCCTACTCCTGCTTGATTAATATTGATGATATGGGTAGTAGAAGAGTAGATCTACCACGAGATCAGAGAGGCTAAACCCTAGAAGCTAGCCTATGGTATGATTGTTGTATATATCTCTATCAACTAGCCTGGCCTCGGTTTATATAATGCACCAGAGGCCTTGGATAACAAGAGTCCTAGCCGAATACGCCGGTGGGGGAGGAGTCCTTGTCTTGATCGCCAAGTCTTGTGGAATCTTCCTTGTATGCTGCAACTGTCCGGACTGGCCCATGAGTATACAGCCATGGGGATCCTCGGCCCAATCCAACTGATCGGGAGACGACATGGTGAGTACCCCCTAGTCCAGGACACCGTCAGTAGCCCCCGGAACAGTCCTCAAGTTGGGGACGCTCCTCGATTCTTCCGAACTGTTCTTCATCTTCGGTCGTCGGTCTTGAAAACTGGTTCAACAAATCTGCTCATCTTCGATCTTGAGGATCGCCGAAATGCATTCGACGAGTTTACACGTCGGGTATCCGAGGAGCCCCTTTAAGTTTCCGGCCTTTATCAATGCCTTGTTATTTTTATGCCACACCTCGGGTTTGAAGTTGTTCCCGGGCGGCAGCGTCCTCTTGCGTCCGAGCTCCAACGCCGGACTGCATTCGAGGTATGTTTTGCAGCCGAGCACCAACGCCGGACTGCTCCCCAGCTCTAACGCCGGACTATGTATCCGAGCTCCAACGCCGGACTGTATCCGAGCTCCAACGCCGGACTATGTATCCGAGCTCCAACGCCGTACTATATCCGAGGTGTCGTAAATCACCTTGGTTCAAAGAAGTTTGAAGGAGTTTAGCCGAGCTTAATGCCGGAAATGCCCTCTATGAAGCCAGCCACTAGCGCCCGAGCTTTATGCCGGACTGCTTCCGAGGTGGTGCACCACCCTGAATGTGGGCCGGTTTTTGTCAATATTTTTGATTGGTTACATAGCCAGTAGCCCTCAAGGTGGGTATCGGTCTAAAACCCGAGATGCACATGAAGGATGACATAAGACCGCTGGTCCCAGAGCTCTTGAGACTCAAAGTTGATTTGCAAAATCGGTCCGAGGATCAAGTCCTAGCTCGGCAGAATACTTGGGACACAAAAGCGGCGTGTTCAGTCCTCAAGACTCGGGTTGGGTGCGGCCGACCAACCCGAGGATCAAAATCTCCTCGAAATCAGTATTGCACTTAAAATTTTCTGCATAGAATAGGCAATGCAAGAGCCCCGAGACACCGGGTCGGGTGGCAACACCAGATCGGGGATTTGATGTGCCCTTTAATATTTGTAAATAATAAGCCCGAAGCCCAAGAGCCCCGAGCCTTAATGCGGCACGGTGGCCAAATTAAGGATCGATATCCATAGTAAAATCACAAATTATGTGTAATGACTCAATGTATCCAAGTACTTTATGTCATTAATGCTCGGATCCGCATTGTACAAAACTTTGTTGACCAACCATCGGCTTCAACCTCCTCGACCAGTAGCCGAGGAGTGTTTGTCCTACTTTATAAAGCCTTTATGAGGGAAAGATTTACGACAAACAAGGCAATCTGGCCATACGGTTTTATAAACAAAGGTACACAGAGAGATATGTTATATAACTGTTTAACAGAAGAAATGTCTTCCAAAGAAAATAGTCCCGCTATCGGTTCTTTTCTTTGGGTTGTCATGCTAAGCATGATCATGAAACCTCAGCTCCAATGTAAGAGCAAAATATTGAGGATTTAGTTTGGGAGGCCAGTTACTAGCCCCCGGTAGTGTTCGGCGACAGTCGAGGTCAAGCCAGAAACACTTCGGCCAATGTTTTGAATGGCCCGTCATTTAATATAGTCATCGGATCGCTGACCAGTTTACGCCTATTGTGACAGTCAGTTTTCGGCTTTCTCCACTGAGGTGCTTGACCATGCGAGCTGGAAGCACAATCGCAGATGGTTCTCCTTTGCACACCTAGCCGAACAAAGCGGAACGTAGGAGGCAAGCGGAGCCGCAACCCAACTATGGACCAAGACACAATTCAAACTAATGCATATATAGCAATATCCGAGAATGTTTTTGCCAAATCTCTAAAGGTGTCCGCGTTGATCGCGAGATTTGTGCTGAAAACACACAAATAGTTTAAAAGTGCCAAAAGCTTGAAAACCAAAAACGCCAAGAAAACATGACGTCCAACAAGATCAAGTGCTCGGTGCCAATCCGAAAATTGGACTTTAGAAAAAAAAAGCGGTTCTGTCGTGCTTTAACATGACACATCCTATCTCAAGACTTCAAGCGGGTCAGCCTACGGCTTCAGTCTCCCATCCCGAAGGCGGAGTACTTCTCATTAGGCCAGTTTAGAAAACTAAACTCTAACGGTTTTGAGAGAGAAATTAGGCTCCCCGGCTAGTGACCGCACACTTGTGTCGAGAAAAGGAGTGATAAATAATAATAAAAACTCTGCAACGACTAAGAAGAAAAACACTTACTATAAAATGGCTCAAATAAACATAAGAGCCCCCAAGTACCAAAGTACTTATATCATATCTATGTTCAACCGAACTTTAAACGCGTCTTAACCGACCGTCGGCTTCTCCCTCTTCGGTCAAGGACCGAAAAGTGTTATGTACTCCATCTGTCGAGAATATCGACGGTGTTTCCAATAACCAGGCAATTAGGTCATAAGGCTGTAACAGACAAAGCGCGCTCATGGAACTGATGCTATATTACTAATAAGGTGTAAGAAGCATCTTCGAAGAAAATAGTACCCCCACCGATACCTTTCTTCGATGCTCATTGTTAATATGAGACTTGTGCAATAGATTTTTTGTACTCATGAGTTCCGTTGTGTGCCGACCATTATTTAAAACAGTAAGAGCGCTAGCTTTCGGCTTCACCCAGTCTGAGGTCCGGCTCGGGTGACCCGATCGTGACAATCGCAGAGGTGCTCCCTTTACTCCCTAGCCGAACAATCGGGAACGTAGGGGTAAACACAGGAGTAAGGCAACCCAGCTTGCAAATCACTTAAGTCAATATGGTGCATATTGTGGCATAATACACGAACAAGGAACGAAGCCGTACAAGTATAATCATGTGCAAGAGGAAAAAGCTTCATGAAGGAAGCCCCAAATGAATTGGGTATTTGAATTTATGCGTCACAAACAAAGTTTGGACAAGGAAATTTTTTACAAGCAAAATTTTTCCAAAAAAGTACAATGCTTGGTCGAACCGAACACAAGTTAGAAATTAAAGCTTTGAGCATGAAAGCGACTTAGCTGGTTAATGTGTTCGGTATTGATGACGCGGTCCGAGCTTGATACGGGACAAGGTTCTATCCCCCAAGACGGTCCCGAGGTGGCGGAGCGGAGAGCTCGACACGCCGAAGTGGTGACATAGCACGGTCAATGTAGACCGGCAGAGTGACGCCGAAGTCCCCAGATCATTTTCCTGTGCACAAAAAATGGTGCAAACCGGAGATAATAATAATAATGATAATTAAAAAAACGTTGCATAATAAATAATTGCAAAGTGAGTAATAAAAGAAATATGGCCTGGCGCCGAAGTCAATGTCGATGCAGATCGTCGACGTAATGCAATAAAGGTGTGGCAAAGCCTGGATTCACAGGTCGGTCCGAGTTCCGGACGCGGCGTTCGCCGGACTATATACGGAAACTGACCGAACCACCATGCGACTGTCGTTAATGCGGCCACCATTTGATAGACCTGGTTTATTTGTTGTAGCAATCCGAAGGAAGGTGATTCCCAAAATTGGGACTCGATCCGCGCACCCATTGCCTGATGGGCGATAAAACGACGGCATGGCAATGCTAACAAAGGTTGGCTCGCCGAGGCAAAGCCCTTGGTCCAGCTAATGTGACGGAGCTGGTCGGCTAGTGACGCCGAAGTGTCCGGAGTAGGTTGATGAAGAGATGGTGAAGCCCCTGGTCCAGCCGAGATGTCGAAGTAGGTCGGCGTGATGGACACCAGCTTGAAGAAGTAATAGTGCGGCCCTGCCGATGCAGGTCATGACGTGGTCGATGCCGGCTTGATGAAGCGACCGTGCGGCGATGCCGGTATGCCCGCTCCGTGTAATCCGTGGGGCGGAGATGTTGGTGATGATTTATCCTTCGCGATGCCGGACTCTTGTTCGGCTTGCCGAGATGATGATCCGAAGAAGTTGAGCTCGGCTCAACAAAGTGACGACGTGTCTAGCGCAGGTCGGCAGCCGTGAAGCAATATTGCCGGACTGGTTTGACACCAGCATGATATTGAAGATCATGTTCAAAAGATTTTAAAGTTAGTGGGATGTGTCCGGGAACAAAACACAATACCCCATACAAAACTCCCTTCAAAAAGGATGTCCGAAATCCCTTTCATAAAAAAGACGAACTCGGGTCGGATTCGTTTTCGCGCAGAAAACAGATCCGAAAAGTGATGCACTAATCGGAAGGTTCCCGGAGTTTGGACGGTCAGATCGAGCCGAAATTTTGAGGGGTGATAGATATAGGAGTTCCGCAGCCGATCAACGGTTGGATCTTCCAAAGGAAGTTCGAGCTAGAATCTGGACACCACGCCCTAAACTCGTCCAGATTCTCGTCCAGATTCAATGCGGCTCCGGTATACCAGAGATTGCCAGAGATTCCTCCATCGTAACTCGACGAAATTTTCCAGGGTTGTTGTAGACTCAATTCCGCACAATTCCACCGAAGCAATCGTTGAAACGACGCTTGAGGAGGCGGTGGCGGCGGACACAAGTCTGCTGTCCAGAAAAACAGTACGGACGCCCGAGGGCAATGTTGACGTTGAGTCCCCGGGCTCCCTGGATGGTTCCTCCATGATCTTGATAGAGATCGGAGTTGATGTTGACGGAGTTGATGTTGATGAAGGCCCTCATCCGAACATGAAGATCGGAGGTAGGGCGCAGTCCTTGGTCGAACCAAGGTGACCAGTCGAGCTGGTGACAAAGATGTCGAAGTCGCAGTTGATCTGCAGGCGAGCCATCGACCTTTTGCCGAACACACAGCGGAACTCTCAATGAAAGCACCAATGTCGGTGTCAAACCGCGGATCTCGGGTAGGGGTCCCAACTGTGCGTCTAGGCGGATGGTAACAGGAGACAAGGGACACGATGTTTTACCTGTGTTCGGGCCCTCTCGATGGAGGTAATACCCTACTCCTGCTTGATTAATATTGATGATATGGGTAGTACAAGAGTAGATCTACCACGAGATTAGAGAGGCTAAACCCTAGAAGCTAGCCTATGGTATGATTGTTGTATATATCTCTATCGACTAGCCTGGCCTCGGTTTATATAATGCACTAGAGGCCTTGGATAACAAGAGTCCTAGCCGAATACGCCGGTGGGGGAGGAGTCCTTGTCTTGATCGCCAAGTCTTGTGGAATCTTCCTTGTATGCGGTAACTGTCCGGACTGGCCCATGAGTATACGGCCATGGGGATCCTCGGCCCAATCCAACTGATCGGGAGACGACATGGTGAGTACCCCCTAGTCCAGGACACCGTCAGGGCCTTTTCCGGCGCTTCGCCGGAGGCGGCATTTATCACGGAGGGCTTCTACATCAACACCATAGGCTCTCCGATGATGTGTGAGTAGTTTACCTCAGACCTTCGGGTCCATAGTTATTAGCTAGATGACTTCTTCTCTCTTTTTGGATCTCAATACAAAGTTCTCCATGATTCTTGTGGAGATCTTTTGATGTTATCTTCTTTTGTGGTGTGTTTGTTGAGATCGATGAATTATGGGTTTATGATCAAGTTTATCTATGAACTTCTTCTCTCCTTTTGGATCTCAATACAAAGTTCTCCATGATTCTTGTGGAGATCTTTTGATGTTATCTTCTTTTGTGGTGTGTTTGTTGAGATCGATGAATTATGGGTTTATGATCAAGTTTATCTATGAACAATATTTGAATCTCCTCTGAATTCTTTTATGTATGATTGGTTATCTTTGCAAGTCTCTTCGAATTATCAGTTTGGTTTGGCCTACTAGATTGATCTTTCTTGCAATGGGAGAAGTGCTTAGCTTTGGGTTCAATCTTGCGGTGTCCTTTCCCAATGACAGCAGGGGCAGCAAGGCACGTATTGTATTGTTGCCATCGAGGATAAAAAGATGGGGTTTATATCATATTGCATGAGTTTATCCCTCTACATCATGTCATCTTACTTAAAGCATTACTCTGTTCCTATGAACTTAATAATCTAGATGCATGCTGGATAGCGGCCGATGTGTGGAGTAATAATAGTAGATGCAGGCAGGAGTCGGTCTACTTGTCGCGGACGTGATGCCTATATACATGATCATACCTAGATATTCTCATAACTATGCTCAATTCTATCAATTGCTCAACAGTAATTTGTTCACCCACCGTAATACTTATGCTCTCGAGAGAAGCCACTAGTGAAACCTATGGCCCCCGGGTCTATTTTCCATAATATTAATCTTCCAAGACTTAGTTATTTTTGTTCCCTTTTATTTTACTTTGCATATTTATCATAAAAATACCAAACATATTATCTTATCATATCTATCAGATCTCACTCTCGTAAGTGATAGTTGAGGTATTGACAACCCCTTTATCGCGTTGGTTGCGAGGTTCTTATTTGTTTGTGTAGGTGTGACGGACTCGTGCGTGATCTTCTACTGGATTGATACATTGGTTCTCAAAAACTGAGGGAAATACTTACGCTACTTTACTGCATCACCCTATCCTTTTCAAGGGAAACCAACGCAGTGCTCAAGAGGTAGCAATTGGTCCCATGATGCCTTAGCACGACGACTTTCTGACTGTCCACTACAACAAGTTACAAGTTATGCCCGACTCCGACGAGGAAGGGGCGATGATAGTGGCATTCATGCTTTATCAAAAAAGAAACAATGCCACAAAAGATTTTTACCTTGATTCTAAGATATAACCATTAGGAGTGGCCTAAGGGTACCTTGGTTAGTTGCTCCCGCAAATCAACATGTAGTCCTATCTCTCAAAGTCAAAAGCATTTTTCATGACCAACTTGAAAAGAAGCGGCGGTTGCTGTTCTGGTGCATTGGTCCCATGGGGCCTTAGCACGGCGACTTCCTGACTGTTCACTACAACAAGTTATGTCCGGCTCCAACGAGGGATGGGCGATGATGATGGCATTCATGCTTTGTCAAAAAAATAACACAAAAGGTTTTTACCTTGATTCTAAGATATAACTATTAGGAGTGGCCTAAGGGTACCCTGGTTAGTTGCTCCCGCAAATCAACATGTAGTCCTATCTCTCAAAGTCAAAAGCATTTTTCATGACCAATTTGAAAAGAAGCGGCGTTTGCTATTATGTGCATTGGTCCCATGGGGTCTTAGCACGACGACTTCCCGACTGTCCACTACAACAAGTTATGCCCGGTTCCGGTGAGGGAGGGGCGATGATGGTGGCGCGCCTTCGGCTCGCTTCAGTGCTTGTAGTCGTCGCTAGGTGGTCTACGAATTTGGATGTAGTTTTTATTGTTTTTTGTGTTTGTTGTACTGCCATGATTGCAGGAGATGAATAGATTGAAAGTTTTCCCAAAAAAAAAAGAAAAAAAGAGAAGCGGCGGTTGCGCTGTAAGCTTCGGGCGTGTTAGAGATATATTTGGGTTACTTGTATTTGATAGTCTAGGATTTGTAATCCGTCTCCTACCTTATCTCGAGAAGAAGCTTCTTGCCCTCCATGTCTTGTACTCAATATATACTCGCCCTCGAGGCTCAATACTACATCCATCATATTCCGCATCAACGATTCCACCAAACCATCTCTATCCCTTCTAACATGGTATCAGTTTCCGGATTCTATACCCTAGCCGCCGCCGCTTCCGCACCCGCGCGCCGCCCCTGGGGCGGTTGGCCTCCATGACCGTCGCCGGGGGCCGCGCCGCCCGTACCTAGGGTTCATCCGCGGGTCGAGTTGACCGGCTGCCCTAGAGAGTCTTTTTCCCGAGCCATTGCTCCGGGTTTTTTCCTCTCTCGCCGGTCGTTTTGATCGGCGTTTTCTTTTTGATTTTCCGATCTAAGAGCATCTCCAGCCGCGCCCCCAACAGGCCCTCCCCAGGCGTTTTTGCCGCGCCGGCGCCGAAAAAACGGCCTAGTTGCGCCCCCAGAAGCCCGTTTTTCGCCGGCTCGGGCAGAAACTGGTGCCGGCGGACCCAGGCCGAACCCGACACCCTGGGGGGCGCCTGGGGCGCCGGCACAAGCGAAAAGGGTGTGTGGGTCCGCCCTGTCGGCGAGTCGAGCGCCTCTTCCCGCCGTTTATTCCCGCTTTTCCCCACTTCCCTCCCATTCTCTCCATTCCTCCCGCCAATCTCCCTCCCGCTCGCCTCCCAGCCGGTCGCCATGCCACCAAGAATCGCCATCCCGCGCCGCGTAACCGCCCGCCGCCGCCCCACCGAAGCAGAGGAAGCCAAGGGCGCCGCCGTCCAAGCCACCGGGCATGACAAAAGCCGATTGGAGGGCGGAAGTTCAGCGACGGGAGGCTATCACCGCCGACCGGCAGAACCAGGCGATCGCCAAGAAGGCCCGTGACAACGCGGGGCGTGCGGCTGCGGCTTCGGCGGACCAAGCCGAGGCCGAGGCGACTCGCGCGGGGATGATGAATCCACCCGGCAGCCACGCCCAGTACGCGCCCTGGGGCCAGCAAGGCGTCGGCCCTTCGTCGCCGCAGTCATGGGGATGCACACCATCGCCAGGCTACGCCGACGGGGACGCGCACAGTGGGTTCAACCCCAACGTCACCTTCCCCCATGGGCACCCGACCCAGCACACGCCCTCGCCTGCCTTCGCCGGCGTGCAGTACCCTCCATACAACTACTCGCCGCCCGCCTACGCGTCCTTCCCGACGCCCCCTTTCCGCCATGGTGCACTGCCCTTCTCCCACCTCGGCGACACCGACGAGACCGAGGCCGACATGGAGAACATCATCGCGACCGGCTCGACCGCGGCCGCCGCATCTCCCGGGTTCGTCACCCCGGACGACACGGTGGATCTCAGCAGCGGCATGGACGGCGAGCTCGGCTACGTCTACGGCGAGGAGGAGCAGGAGGAGCAAGAGGAGGACGACGAAGAGGATGAGGAGGAACAGGCGGCCGCTCCGCGCGAGGAGGCGCAAGAAGAAGAAGCGGGCGGCCAGGTCCGGCGAGCCGCACATCAAGTGGGCGTCCAAGGAGGAGGAATGCCTCGCCGAAGCATGGAAAATCGTCTGCCTCGACCCGACCACCGGCACGAACCAGAGCATCGAAACGTACTGGGAGCGCATCAAGGCCGAGTTCGACGAACGCAAGCTCGCCGACCCCTACTTCAAAGGCGTCTACATGCAGCGCGGGGCGAAGGCGATGGCGAACCATTGGGGGCGTATCCAGGGGGCGTGCAACAAATGGCATGGGATCGTCGAGGAGGTCGCGGCTCGCCCGGAGAGCGGCGCCAACGTTGAGGATCATGTATGGCGCGCCGGTCTCCCGTCTCTCTTCGCCGTGTGCGCCCGCCAACTGTTTGTTCCTCCGCGCAGTTGCTGCGCATGTTCGCCTTGTATCGGCAGGGCAACAACGACGCCGAGTTCAAGTACCTCCACGTTTACAAGCGCATTGACATGTGCGAGAAGTGGGCGGAAGTCCGGCGCACCCTCGACAAGGCCAAGGAGACCTACAAGCCGGACATGCCGACTCCGGGCGCGTCAGAAGGGCAGTTGGACGGCGACAAAGGTGCCAAGAGGGGGAAACACGCCGATGCGGCCACCGCTCGAGTGCAGGAGTCACCACTGCCTCGCCGACGCACAGGCCCGGGCCGTCCTTTGTGAAGAGAAGATCGAGGCGCGGTGGTCGGCGTTGATGTCGAGCAGCGCCGTCAAGCTCGACCTACTCCGGACTAACGTCGCCGCGAAGAAGAGAAACACCGACCTGGCTTTCCTGCTGGGCGGGGCGGACATGCTCCAGAGCAACGATGAGGCGGTCAAGGCGTGGTACTTGGCGGAGCGTGGCCTCATCTTGAACCAGCTTCCCTCAACGACGCCGCCCACGCCGCCGCCCACGCAGACGCCGCCAAGTCCGAGCGATGCTGCTGCCGAGACTCACCGTAGCACAGAAGCCACACTGACGCCGGCCAGCACGGAGACCCCGCCAAGCCCGCGCACGCCGACTCCGCCGACGCCGGAGGCCGACCTCGCTGTCTGATGCGCACGCGCGTCTTTCTTCTTTTTGTACGCCGAACTTTTCATTTAATCGCCGAACTTGTGGCAGCTTGATCGCCGGATTTGTGGCGTCTATTTTGTGAGCGCGAATGACTACGTTTGAATTTGCCGCGGCTAGGGGGCGGCGCCTGGGGGCGTGGCTGGGAGGTAGGTCGCCCCCAGGGGCCAATCTAGCGCCGGTTCGCCCCCAGGTCGCTTTTTTTCAGCGCCCTGGGAGGCTGAACGGCTGGAAATGCTCTAAGATCGGCTTGCGTCGCCCGCCACCGTTTGTCATCTACGACACACGCTACTTCGTCATCATCTTCATCAGCTCCGACGGGATTGGCTATCATATGGTACCTCGGACGTATATTGCAGGCGCTGGTACGGCGATGGCTCGCGCAGTCTTGCGCTGGCTCGTCGGGCTGGCCGCTTCGCCTGCGGCCACTCCCGCGTCCCAAGCGGGCGTGGTTAGCGCGTTGGCCGCCTGCCAATGCAGCCAGACGCGTGGTCGTCGTGTTCCATGCATATTCATGTTGGCCGGCCGTGCAAGTTTCGTGGCTTGCTGGCTGCTCGTTGCATCTCAAGCGGATTGATTCTTCACGTGCTTGACCACAAGGGCTTGCTATGTCCGGTTACTGCTCTAATATCCCGTCGTCTGACGCACCCGTTCGGTCCGATTAACTGGACGTACTGCGTCGAATCCTATGGGTTCGTGCGTCTCCAACGATGGAGTACGGGGTTGCAGTTGCGTCGTTCCTTCGGACTGCAGCGTCGCCGTCCATGGTTCTTCCTGCGGCTGCATCGATCTGCGTGCTGCCGCTGCGTCGCCTTTTCGAGCCGTAGTGCCGCGGTCCATGGTCCATCGCCGCTCCGAGACTGTCCGCTCCAGGCCGTCTTCGTGGCCGCATTGACATTCGCACTGCCGATGCGTCGCTCCATCGGGTCGTAGCGAGCGTGGCACGCGGTCCCTGCCGTCACCCGTCGTTCTCTTCATGGCTGCACCGACCCGCGTGCTGCCGCTGCGTTGCCCCTTCGGGCCGTAGTACCGCGGCCCGCGGTCCACCGCCACTTCGAGGCCGTCTACTCAGGCCGTCTTCGTGGCTGCATCGACCCTCGCGCTGCCGCTGCGTCGCCCTGTCGGGCCGTAGCGAGCGTGGCATGCGGTCCCTGCTGTCGTCCTAAGGTCTTCCCTGTCGTCGCCCCGACCCGCGCTGTGCCACTGCGTCGCCCCTTTAGTCGTAGCGCCGCGGCACGCGATCCAGTTCGCCGTCCACGCGCGTCGACTCCTGTGTGGTATGCGCCGCCCCGTCTTCCTAGGAGCGGGAACGCCACCGTCCGCGCCGGTCTTCGTCACGCTGTCGGGTTCTTCCTCGCCTACTTCGAGCACCGCCGGGCTCCAAACCGCCGCCGCCGCCTCCTCAGGCCGCCGCCGCCGCTCTTCTTTCTGGTCCACGGCGACTACCTCGTCACCGGCTACCCCAACTCGACATCGACCACGGCATTCTTCGCACGGCTACCTCGACAACGGCTACACCACCCTATGCTCTCGGCTACCTCAACATCGGCACAAAGGGCTATCATCCGCTTGAGCAACTCGTCGGCTTCCTTACAGTCAACGCGTCCGCGACGCGGCATCTTCCACGAGCTCCCGCTATGGCTGCAGGGGGATGTCAGCCCGTCGGCTGCTATTCTCTCTAGTCTGACCGTCCGCGACGCTCCCATTGTCAGCGATGCTACCGCTACGACTGCGGGGGGATGTTAGAGATATATTTGGGTTACTTGTATTTGGTAGTTTAGGATTTGTAATCCGTCTCCTACCTTATCTCTAGGCTTCTTGCCCTCAAAGTTTTGTACTCAATATATACTCGCCCTCGAGGCTCAATACTACATCCATCATATTCCGCATCAACGATTCCACCAAACCATCTCTATCCCTTCTAACAGGGCGAAACCCCGGACGAACATGAGAGCATCATGGATGCTCTTAGCCTACCATTTTTTTTATTTATATTGTGCCTTGCAACTAACCTGCTTGTCTATGAAATAGGTTGGTTTATTTGCAACCGTCCAGACAAGATGAACATCCCAGACACACGAAAGCAAATTTAGAGTACATTTTAAAGAACAGCCAAGCATTCATTGGTTGTATACTACTCCCTCCGTTCCAAAATAGATGATTCAACTTTGTAAAATTAGTACAAAGTTGGGTCATCTATTTTGGAACGGAGGGAGTAAGTGTGTATGCATGGTCAAGACAGTCTGCAGTTACCCTTCTTTTTTGCAACCTTTCACTTGTGTTCTTACTAAAAAAAGTGAGGAAAAACACGACGCCGGAGCTCAGAAAAGGAAGATTGTGACCGTACTCACGTCCGGACGGACGAGACTTGCCTGCTCCCTTCACGTGTGCCCATCCGTGCTCCTGCGTACGTGGCTTGATTTGATTGGAATAAAATAAGGCCCGGCCCCACCCCCTTAAAATCAGGGGGGAGATGATTAGATTAGAAAAAGAAAAGGAAAAAAGACAACCGTAGGATGAAGTGGGAACACGGATGGGAGCATGAAGAGGGAGCAGGCAAGCCGGATCCCTTCCGGACACCTCTTGGTCTTGGATCACGGCAATGATCACCAGGCAGAAAAGAGAATGAGCCGACTGATCTGCACCTTCGGTGGGTTCACCAAATGCCGTCCACAACCTGGGTGCACTTGCCCTTGAGCCACCTCACGCCATTCTTGAGCGACACCTTCATCTTCCCCTCCACGCCGTACACCGTGTACCCGGCCACCCTCCTCTTCCTCCGCAGCTCCGCCGGGGCGCTACGGAAGCTGCCGCTCCACGACCTCGCCTTCGAGCCGGCCGCCGCTGCCGACGTCGAGGAAGAAGCTGTAGTACAAGGAGGCCAGCTGGTGGTGCCCGCTGCCTTCTTGGGTGTGACGTAGGAGGCACTGTAGCACCTCAGCTCGGTGACGGCGCTGACCGGGGTGCCGCTGCTGCTCTTCTCTGAGTAGGACCTTGACCTCTCCATTGACGTATGGGTGGCGCGCTTGCTTGACGACTCTGTGCTGTGGTGGCAAGAATGGAGTGGTAGTGGAGATGAGTGAGTGCGGGTAGCTCTTAAACTTGCAGGAGGAGAGGATGCCGGGAGCCTGCCTTTTCGACTGGTTGTACTTTGTACCGCCAAAAGTCATGAGCGGAAGTTGAACAAAACAGGGTTGTGCTTTGAATTACTAGCGACTTTCAATGTGTGCAATGTTACACAAAAGCACGTGGCATAGCAAATCATGGAAAAAAATAGTGAGCTATAGCGTTGCTATGTCATTTTTCAAGAGCTCCACTGCTAAACCTACAACGACTAATCATGGATGATGGCGTAGTCTTCGGACAAGACCTCCTACATCAAAGGCTGGTTTCTGGTTATCGTCTCACCACAGTGAGTACTATTTTTGTTTTTTCTTTCCTTCGGACTTGTTGGCTGTGTACATCATACTTTTCAGAGGTCGTATATTTGCTCAGTGCATTTGTATCACCTTGATATATCGATTGTACGGAAATTCCCTTTAAAAAAAATCTATGCTATGTTTGATGCCACTGTGCTATGCTTTTGTTCGGCGCCACTATGCAATCTAGTTAGTTACTTTAGATGTACTAATTTCAGTTGAGTTGGGATGTTATATACTCACTCTGTTTCTAAATATAATTTTCTTAGAGATTTCAATCAATGCGGTACATAGGAGCAAAATAAGTGAATCTACACTTTAAAATATATCTATATACATCAGTACGTAGTTTTTATTGAAATGTCTAAAAAAACCGATAATTCATCCTGGAGCCCGGGCTCATCTGCTCCCGCTCAGTAAAAAATTCAAAAAATATACTAGAAAAATTTAAAAAATTCCAAATTTTTTTGTGGTGGTAGATAATTTGACGCGTGAGGTGCACCCCAAAATTCAACTCATTTGGACATCTGAGCAGGTCTCGGCAAAAAAGACAAATCGGATCAAAACAATGCGTGAACAGTACACATTTTTACAGACCCTGATTTTGTCTTTTTTGCCGAGAGCTGCTCAGATGCTCAAATGAATTGATTTTTGGGGCGCACCTCACGCATCAAATTATCTACCACCATAAAAAAATTGAATTTTTTTGAATTTTTCTAGTATTGTTTTTGAATTTTTTCTAAGCATGGGTGCAGATGAGCCCGGGAGCCAAAACTCCGCGTCCTTATATTATAATTGTGAAAAGGCATGCCGATGGTGAGTTGCTACTTCTGGAAAATGACACTGGATGTGAGGATGAAATTGGAGAAAGAATAGATGGAGCAATGTTTTCTTTTCTGCATTTTAGGATTTTCAAGTGCATTGCTCCAACTTACCGGGTTCTATAGCAGACTAGAAGGGGAAAGAGAGCACGATCGATGCTGCATTTCGAAGGAATCATCGGTTCGTTAGGACTCTCCTGCTTTTCTGCGTTAGATAAATGCTGCTTTCTGGACGAAAGCAACTTGGCTTTTTTTGCTGCTTCGAGATAGCGGCACGGACCCGAAACTGTGGGTTGGTTGCGAGGACGTGCTGTCGGCACCGTTCCTACACGTCAGAATCCGTTAATGGCTGACAATTAGACCGTCCGTGAAATTCGGGCGTGGACCGCCTCACCAGCTGCATTTTAAATTTTCTGATGACCAAGCAAAGTGATTTTCAGATTTCCTGTTGGGTGATTGATAACAGGGACGCAAAGGCCGGAATTTTTCTTTGAACACATTACAATGGCTGAATCGCGGATGCTGATACACACACATACTCATTTTTATGAATGCAAGCACACGCAGACTTTATCCATTTGAACAACTCCGAGATACTGACCCAATACAATATTTTGAGATTGATAAAGTTAAAGTCATCACGTATGTCTCGTAGTCGACAGGAACGTCTCTCCTCACTAAATGAACATCACCGTAAAGCATGATGTAAATCCAGAAATATGCTACTAGCACCAATAAGTCTAAGACTTGAACCCTGGTGAGCTCGTTACACGACACGGAACCTAACTTTGCACTTTGACTTCCGAACTTGCTTTATGAAAGTACGTGTCCTTATCCTCACTCAAATTTTAGGATGGCCCCTCCTAGTTTTAACCCGTAAATAAATATTCCCATAGGTGTAAAATTACTCCCTGTTTTGTTTTCAAATATACATGTTTAGTGAAACATTTTCCACTATTAGAATATTTTAATTTCATTATATATGTTTCCAAGCATTGCAACATGGACATACATATTTTAGTAAGTTAGCTCATGATTTACCTGCCCATATTAATATCAATGTGTGAAAAAATGCTAGTTATATATTGCTATCACTCATAATACAATTCATGGCCACATAGGGCTGCAATCTAAAGCGGACACTGACGAAGACATGTACCTAGGGTAGGGTCACATGCCTGACCTAGATACCCTTCCCAAGGACATCACTTTATCACCAGAAGCATTCGAAGAAGAATCATCTTTCAATCAACCATGAAGTGTTCCACTCGACAGACTTGAAGTCACTCGACCATGAAGACTATCACTCGACCGCCAGGAGATCTAAAGCCACTCCGCATTGCAACGGTCGGTCATTATGTAGCTTTAATGGTCATTATGTCACTTCATTCTTAGCATTACCAGTAACGTCCTATCTTAATGTACTTTAAACCCTGCGTAACTGAGGGCCGGAGGGGTCTGGCGAACTCTATATAAGCCACCCCCTCCTCAGTGACAAGGGTTCGCACCCCCCTTTAACTCACACGCATATAATCCAGTCGACCGCCTCCGGGCTCCGAGACGTAGGGCTGTTACTTCTTCTGAGAAGGGCCTGAACTCGTAAAACTCGCGTGTACAACTCCTCCATAGCTAGGATCTTGCCTCTACATCCCTACCCCCCATTCTACTGTCAGACTTAGAACCACAACAGTTGGCGCCCATCATGGGGCAGGTGTCTTAGCGACTTGTTGGAGAAGTTGTGATTTTTTCGATCCCCATCAACATGATTTCAGGCGGAGGTTTGGCCGAGGGCTGCGATATCTGTCTCGGCGAGCTCGTGTTCGTCGCCGACGACTCCGCTTGGCTCCAAGAAGCTCCACTCGACGTCGAGGCGCTCCCCGTCCGCGGGGCAACACACTTTCGCGCGTGCGTCCGCAGCGTCCTCCTACGGCAGTCGTCGGCTCCGTATCGGTCGGCTCCTGTGGCGTCCTCCCTCCCTGTTGCCCGCCGGCGCAAGCGTTTCGGTCGATTGAGGCTTCAGCGGTGGGTGAGGCACGCGGTGGCTCGCCAGTCCGCCACCCTCCAAGTCACGGCAATCGAGCCCGACGAAACTCTCTACGGCCTGTTCAACCTGTCGACTGGCTCCGCAGAGACTGCATCCGATTGCGACACTAGTGACCCCGCGGTGGAAGTCCTGATGGTCAATGGACCCCGCAGTCCTCCTGGCTTCCCTCGCGTCGACGGTGGCGATGGCGGAGGCGATCCGTCACGTGTCCACGAGGAGTACCTCCCCGAGCCCCCCTCTTCGCAGCAGAGGGAAGAACTTCGCCGCCGGAACATGGATGCACTTCACACTCCTATCGTTGGAGAAACCCCCGAGGCTTGAGCCTTGGAGGAGGTACGCCTGGCCAACTTGGCTGAGCGCACTCGACTGGAGAACCTCCAGCACGCACTCGACGGGCGTGCTCGGCAGTGGATTCCTGAGTCCAGTCGACGACAACTCTTTTCGCCTCCAACTCAGGTATATCGAACTCCGATTCAGAACCTAACAGCTGCAGCCCGAATAGCAGAGTCAATTCAGCCTTCCCATTCAGAAGCTGGCAGAGGTTTGATGCAGATCAGGGCTTTACTCCAGGCAGCGGGAGAACAAGATACAGCTGTGTCACAGTCGCGGAATAGGATCCATAGCAGATCCGTTGTTGCAGATACAGTCCAGTCGGCTCACAGCCCAAGATCGCCCCCGAGGCATGAAGGACGTGGAGACCGGCGAGATCAGTACAGAAACCATGAGCAGTATGATCACCGACTCGATCACGATGATCGTCGTCGAGTGCCCACACCTCCCCCAAGGAGTGGGTCGTACATGCCTCAGCAGCATGATGACAGACGCCCTCATAGTGGTGGGCGAAGGATTCCAGTCGACCCCAGGGAACTGCGCTTTGATGCGAGATCTATTCTCGTTCAGGGTCTGGTCGATAGAAACAGAGCTCACAGAGAAGGCCATGATAGAGATTTTCCGACCAGCAGCAGAGTGCATGTCTCAGTCGAGTGCTTGGCGAGAGACATCAGGGCCGCGGTGATTCCTCCCAACTTCAGGTTGGCGACTGGAGTCAGTAAGTTCACTGGTGAGTCCAAGCCTGACACTTGGCTTGATGATTACCGAGTGGTTGTGCAGATTGGTGGAGGCAATGATGAGGTGGCCATGAAGCACCTTCCTCTGATGTTGGAGGCAATGATGAGGTGGCCTAGCAGTATTTATAGTTGGGAAGAACTTGCCCGAGTGTTTGTCAGAACATTCGAAGGAACATGCAAACGGCCAGCAGGGTTAACAGAGCTACAATTTTGTGTGCAGAAGCCAAATGAAACTTTGAGGGATTATATCCAGAGATGGGTCACGTTGCACCACACGGTGGAGAATGTGTCTGATGACCAAGCAGTTTGTGCCTTCAAGGAAGGTGTAAAATATCGAGAGTTGAATCTGAAGTTCGGTCGGACCGGAGATATGTCTCTGAGTCGAATGATGGAGATTGCCACCAAGTATGCCAATGGTGAAGAGGAGGATTGGCTCTGGAGTGGCAAACACAAAACAGTCGCCCACGAAACCAGAGGAGGAAACTCCAGTCGGAAGCAGAAGCGCAAAGCCGAGCCAGCTGCTCCTGGAGAAACCTTAGCCGTGACTCAGGGAAAGTTCAAGGGGAAGCCCAAAGGACCGTGGAACCCCAAGAAAATAAAAGATCAAGACGGAAATGATGTGTTGGATTTTCCGTGCCACATTCACACAAACAAAGATGAAGAGGGTAATCTCATTTACCCGAAGCATACCACTCGACAGTGTCGGCTCCTAATCCAGCAGTTCCGAGAGAAATAACCCAAAGAAAAGGAAAAAGAGTCGGACAAAGTTGAGGACAAAGAGGAAAGTGATGATGGTTACCCCCACGTCAATTCCACACTGATGATTTTTGCTGATGTTGAGAGCAAAACTCGACTGAAAGTCATCAACAGAGAAGTAAACATGGTCGCTCCGGCGATGCCCAGTTATTTGAAATGGTCTCAGACTGCCATTACGTTCAACCAGTCTGATCACCCAACACACATAGCCACCCCTGGGAGGCAAGCGTTGGTGGTCGACCCAGTCGTCGAAGGCACTCGGTTGACTAAGGTTCTGATGGATGGTGGCAGTGGCCTGAATATACTGTATGCGGAAACGTTGAAAGGAATGGGCATTCCGATGTCGCACTCGATGAAAGCAATATGAGTTTCCATGGAGTTATTCCGGCAAGAAGGCTGAGTCACTCGCCGGATCGCCCTTGATGTAGTTTCGGTGATTCCAAGAATTACCGCAAAGAAAAGTTGACATTTGAAGTTGTGGATTTCCAGAGTGCTTATCATGCTATTCTGGGCAGGCCAGCTTATGCACGTTTTATGGCTCGACCATGTTACGTGTACCTCAAATTGAAGATGCCTGGTTCTAAAGGAGTGATCACTATCACTGGCAATAAAAAGAAGGTAGAAGAGTGCTTCCGGAAGGGCTCAAAGATCGCCGATGCACAAATGGCAGTAGTGGAATTGCAGGAGTATCACCGATTCATATTCACCCGACCGATCCCAATGTTGCTCCGACTCACATTTCAACAACACTCGACTCCAAATAGGAAGAAGCGCTCATCCAATTCCTCCGTGAGAACTGGGACATCTTTGCATGGAAACCTTCTGACATGCCGGGTGTTCCCAGGGGGCTGGCCGAGCATCGTTTGCGAGTCGACCCAAAAGTGAAACCAGGCAAAGAACATCTTCGACGGTCCGCCGTACAGAAGAGAAAGGCAATCGGTGAAGAAGTGGTTCGGCTTCTAGCAGCTGAGTTTATCCGAGAGATTTACCACTCCGAGTGGCTAGATAATGTTGTCATGGTCCCTAAGAAGGACGACTCACTTGGCATGTGCATTGACTTCAAGCATATCAATCGGGCCTGCCCGAAAGATCACTTTCCTCTCCCTCGCATCGACCAAATAGTCGACTCGACTGCGGGGTGTGAGCGTTTGTCCTTTTTGGACGCTTATTCCGGGTATCATCAGATCCGTCTGTATGGACCCGACGAGATAAAAACAGCTTTCATCACCCCATTTGGGTGCTTTTGTTATGTCACTATGCCATTCGGCTTGAAGAACGCTGGAGCCACATTCATGCGGATGATTCAGAAGTGTTTACTCACTCAAATCAGTCGGAATGTGGAAGCGTACATGGATGGCATTGTGGTCAAGTCACGTAAAGGTTACGACCTACTGGCTGACCTTGCTGAAACCTTTGCCAACCTCAGAAGGTATGATATCAAGCTTAATCCATCAAAGTGCACATTCGGAGTTCCGGGCGGAAAATTACTCGGTTTTCTCGTTTCCGAACGAGGGATCGATGCTAACCTAGAGAAAGTGGGTGCCATACTCCGGATGAAACGCCCTGTGCGTGTGCATGATGTCCAGAAGCTTACTAGTTGTTTGGCCGCCTAAGTCGATTCATTTCTCGACTCGGTGAAAAGGCACTGCCTCTCTACCGACTGATGAAGAAGTCGGATAAGTTTGAGTGGACTCCTGAAGCTGATGCAACATTTGCAGAGCTAAAAGCCCTGCTATCCACCCAGCCGGTGCTTGCTGCCCCAATCAGCAAAGAGCCTTTACTGCTTTACATTGCAGCCACTGGACAACTCGTCAGTACAGTACTTACGGTCGAGCGGGGAGAAGAAGGAAAAGCCTATAAAGTTCAGCGCCCAGTATATTATGTTTATGAAGTTTTGACTCCATCAAGGCAAAGATATCCACATTATCAGAAGCTTGTTTATGGGATTTATATGACCACGAAGAAGGTTGCACATTACTTCTCTGACCACTCCATTACAGTCGCCAGTGACGCTCCATTGTCAGAGATTCTGAACAACAGAGATGCAACTGGTCGAGTGGCAAAGTGGGCGATTGAACTCCTTCCCTTGGATATCAAGTTTGAGGCAAAGAAAGCTATCAAGTCCCAAGCAATAGCGGATTTCTCGCCGAGTGGATCTAACGACAGAATCGCCGACTCAAATTCACTCGAACCTTTGGACCATGTTCTTTGATGGTTCCAAGATCTTTGAATGGTTCGGTCTTTGGGTTTTACTGGTATCCCCCCGAGGAGACAAGCTCAGATATGTCCTCCAGATTCACTTTGATTCCTCCAATAACGAAGCAGAATATGAAGCACTCTTGTATCGGTTACGTATGGCCATCTCACTCGGCGTCCGTCGCCTTGATACGTCTCCAACGTATCTATAATTTTTGATTGCTCCATGCTATATTATCAACTGTTTTAGGCAATATTGGGCCTTATTATCCACTTTTATATTATTTTTGGGACTAACCTATTAACCGGAGGCCCAGCCCATTTCTTTGTTTTATGCCTATTTCGGTGTTTCGAGGAAAAGGAATATCAGACGGAGTCAAAACGGAATGAAATCAACTGGAGAAGTTATTTTTGGAAGGAAACCCACCTGATGGACTTGGACTCCACGTCAAAAGATATGGGAGGTGCTCACGAGGGTGGGGGCGCGCCCACCCCCTCTGGGCGCGCCTCCCTGCCTCGTGGGGCCCCCGTAGCTCCACCGACTTACTCCTTTCACCCATATATACCGTCGTACCCTAAAACTTCCAGAACAGAAGATAGATCGGGAGTTCCGCCACCGCAAGCCTCCAGAACCACCAAAAACCAATCGGGACCCCTTTCCGGTACCCTGCCGGAGGGGGGATCCATCTCCGGTGGCCACCTTCATCATCCCGGCGCTCTCCATGACGAGGAGGGAGTAGTTCACCTTCGGGGCTGAGGGTATGTACCAGTAGCTATGTGTTTGATCTCTCTGTCTCTCTCTCTCGTGTTCTTGAGGTGATACAATCTTTATGTATCCCGAGCTTTGCTATTGTAGTTGGATCTTATGATGTTTCTCCCCCTCTACTCCCTTGTGATGAATTGAGTTTCCCCTTTGAAGTTTTCTTATCGGATTGAGTCTTTTATGAGAACACTTGATGTATGTCTTGGTGATCAACTTGCGGGTTTCGTGACATTGGGAACCTATGCATAGGGGTTGGCACACGTTCTTGACTCTCCGGTAGAAACTTTGGGGCACTCTTTGAAGTACTTGTTGGTTGGATGAATCTGAGATTGTGTGATGCATATCGTATAATCATGCCCACGGATACTTGAGGTGACAATGGAGTATCTATGTGACATTAGGGTTTTGGTTGATTTGTATCTTAAGGTGTTATTCTAGTACGAACTCTTTTATAGATTGATCCGAAAGAATAACTTTGAGGTGGTTTCATACCCTACCATAATCTCTACGTTTGTTCTCCGCTATTAGTGGCTTCGGAGTGACTCTTTGTTGCATGTTGAGGGCTTGTTATATGATCTATCTATGTTATTATTGTTGAGAGAACTTGCACTAGTGAAAGTATGAACCCTAGGCCTTGTTTCCTATCATTGCAATACCGTTTACGCCACTTTTACCACTTGTTACCTTGCTGTTTTATATTTTCAGATTACAAAACCTATATCTATCATCCATATTGCACTTGTATCACCATCTCTTCGCCGAACTAGTGCACCTATACAGTTTGCCATTGTATTGGGTGTGTTGGGGACACAAGAGACTTTTTGTTATTTGGTTGCAGGGTTGTTTGAGAGAGACCATCTTCATCCTACGCCTCCCATAGATTGATAAACCTTAGGTCACCCACTTGAGGGAAATTTGCTACTGTCCTACAAACCTGTGCACTTGCAGGCCCAACAACGTCTACAAGAAGAAGGTTGTGTAGTAGACATCAAGCTCTTTTCTGGCGCCGTTTCCAGGGAGGCTAGGTAAGTGAAGGTATATCTTTAGATCTTGCAATCGAATCTTTTTGTTTCTTGTTTTAGCACTAGTCTAGTTTATAAAAGAAAACTACAAAAAAATGGAATTGAGTTTGTCTCATACGCTTCACCTTTTTAATATCTTTCGTGAGAATGATGGAAAAGAAAATTGTGCAAATGAAATGGCAAAAGATATAGTAGACAAATGTGAGGGCTGCCAGTTTTACTCCAATATGTCTCACAAGCCTGCGTCAGCCCTGAAGATCATTCCACTCGTCTGGCCCTTTGCTATTTGGGGATTGGATATGGTTGGACCGCTGAGAACTGGTAGGAGCGGCTTCACTCATGTGCTTGTAGCAGTTGACAAGTTTACCAAATGGATTGAAGCTAAGCCTATCAAGAATCTTGAAGCCAGCACTGCCGTCAGTTTCATCAGAGAGTTGACATTCAAATACGGGGTTCCGCACAACATCATCACTGACAACGGATCGAACTTCGATTCTGATGAGTTCAGAGCCTTCTGCGCTTCCCAAGGCACACGAGTCGACTATGCTTCAGTCGCTCACCCCCAGTCGAATGGACAAGCGGAAAGAGCAAATGGCTTAATTCTCAAAGGACTGAAACCCTGACTGATGCGTGATGTCAAGCATGCAGCAGGCGCCTAGGTCGACGAACTTCCATCAGCTCTTTGGGGATTGGGGACAACTCCCAATCGGTCGACTGGCCAGACTCCTTTCTTTTTGGTCTATGGAGCTGAAGCGGTTCTACCAAGTGACCTGCTTCACAATGCACCCCGAGTCCAGCTCTTCTCTGAAGATGAAGCAGAACAGGCTCGGCAGGACGCAGTCGACCTCCTAGAGGAGGAAAGAGAGATGGCCTTGATCCGGTCGACCATTTATCAACAAGACTTGCGTCGATTCCACGCCAGAAACGTGAGGGGTCGAGCTTTCCAAGAGGGAGACTTGGTTCTTCGAGTGGATCAGCAAAAACCACACAAGCTCGCCCCTGCTTGGGAAGGTCCCTTCATTGTCACCAGAGTTCTCCACAACGGAGCATACCATCTCTACAATGTCGAGCATCAGAAAGATGAGCCACGGGCTTGGAACGCGGAGCTGCTCCGCCCCTTTTATACTTAAGTACTCATTCAGATGAGATGTAATAAGAAATACCTTTGTAGTTTGTTTATCAAAGACAAGAGCTTTATAATCTTCCTAAACGATTGATGCTGCTTTTGTTTGTGTCTAAAATCCCCCAGTGGGTGACTTAGTCGCGAATCCGTTCCGCCTAAGTTTAAATAAATCCTACCGAGTGGTGAGCAAGCCTCTCATTCGGGGACTTAGTCGCGAATCCGTTTCGCCTAAGTTTAAAAAATCCCACCGAGTGGTGAGCAAGCCTCTCACTCGGGGACTTAGCTGCAGTCCAGTACTCGCCTAAGTTTAAAAAATCCCACCGAGTGATGAGCAAGCCTCTCACTCGGGGGCTTAGCTGCAGTCCAGTACTCGCCTAAGTTTAAAAAATCCCACCGAGTGATGAGCAAGCCTCTCACTCGGGGGCTTAGCTGCAGTCCAGTACTCACCTAAGTTTAAAAAATCCCACCGAGTGGTGAGCAAGCCTCTCACTCGAAGGCTTAGCTGCAGTCCAGTACTCGCCTAAGTTTGAAAAATCCTACCGAGTGGTGAGCAACCCTCCCACTCGGGGGCTTAGCTGCAGTCTAGTACTCGCCTAAGTGTGAAAAATCCTACCGAGTGGTGAGCAACCCTCCCACTCGGGGGCTTAGCTGCAGTCCAGTACTTGCCTAAGTTTGAAAAATCCTACCGAGTGGTGAGCAACACTCCCACTCGGGGGCTTAGCTGCAGTCCAGTACTCGCCTAAGTTTGAAAAATCCTAGCGAGTGGTGAGCAACCCTCCCGCTCGGGGACTTAGCTGCAGTCCAGTACTCGCCTAAGTTTGAAAAATCCTACCGAGTGGTGAGCAACCCTTCCACTCGGAGGCTTAGATGCAGTCTTGTACTCGCCTAAGTTTGAAACACATCCCTATCCGCAAGGACGACGAGGTGCAGGTCGACTGCAACCTTCTCCTTCGGAGCTACGCCACAAATACAATGTGCGCTCCATCCCTATCCGCAAGGACGATGAGGTGCAGGTCGACTGCAACCTTCTCCTTCGGAGCTATGCCACAAATACAACGTGCGCTCCATCCCTATCCGCAAGGATGACGAGGTGCAGGTCGACTGCAACCTTCTCCTTCGGAGCTACGCCACAAATACAACGTGCGCTCCATCCCTATCCGCAAGGACGACGAGGTGCAAGTCGACTGCAACCTTCTCCTTCGGAGCTGCGCCACAAATACAATGTGCGCTCCATCCCTATCCGCAAGGACGACGAGGTGCAAGTCTACTGCAACCTTCTCCTTCGGAGCTGCGCCACAAATACAACATGCGCTCCATCCCTGTCCGCAAGGACGACGAGGCGCAAGACGATTGAAGTCTCCACTTCAGGGCTGCATCTCAAACACAAAGGTCATTCCAAATAAAGAACAAATTCCAAAAGCAAACGCAAGCATATCCTGAGATAAATCAAGTTCAGATGAACCCTAAAGGTTCAAGACCACGGATCAAAGTACTCGGACATTCAGCCTGAAGGAGTTTAACGATTACAGAAATCACTCTGCATCCCGAGGCAAATTTAAGGTGGAACATAAAATTTTGCTCACTCCGCAGGAGGAGGGCTAGCAGGCTCGACGAATTCGTCCAGGTCAATGCCGTCGGCAATCCGAGTGGCGGCAGCAATGAAAGTCTCCATCAAGGATTGGAAATCATGCCTCTTGGTGTTGGCAACCTTGATCACTGCCAGCTTCTCTTCTCGCGCTTCCTTGCAATGGACGCGAACCAAAGACAGAGCCACATCAGCACCGCACCGGGCAGAAGACTTCTTCCACTCCTGCACTCGACCGGGGATCTCGTTAAGTTGAGTCATCAGAGACTCGAGGTCATTCTGGAGCGTTGCCCTCGGCCAGAGTGTTGTGTCGATCCACGACATTGCGACCTTCAGTCGGGCAAGGTAGTCAACGACACCGTCGATGCGGGATTCCAGTCGGAGCACATTCATGGCAGCTTCATCTTTCACGGGGGAGTTGATGGGGTCCAAGCTTGGTTCAATTCGCCCAGTCTCCTCCTCGAAGTCCCGGCAAAACTTTGCATGCACAATCTGAGGGTGAGTCAATAGTTGTATGCCGAGTCGACGAGGACAAACCAGTCAGAACAGAGAATATACCTTCAAGCTTGACGAACAACTTCTTAGCAAGGCTCCTCAGATAACTCTCCAGATCGTTCCTCCTGCGGGCAATACCTTCCATATTCTCATTCAGATTGACCTTGTCCTTCTTCAAGCGAGTTACTTCCTTATTGGCTTCATCCAGAGCAGATTTTATCTTGGCGTTTTCTTCCTCCAATTTGCCGACTGAAGCCAGCTTCTGTTCAGCCAGAGCGGTTTTCTCATCAGCCTTTTTCTGCGCGGCAGCCATTTCTTGATCCTTTTTCGCCAGAGCCTGGTTCAGTTTCTCTGAAAAGAAATAAGGCTTGATTCAGAAAAAGCAGAATGAAATCCAGATCAAGGACAAACCAGTCGACAAGTCTTTCTTACCAGTGGCGTCATCCTTGGCTTTCCGTAGTTCTGTCTTGGCCAGCTCCAGATCGAGGTTGAGTTGAATCTGCTGTTTCTCCAGGTCAGCAAAGCGAGCTCCAAGATCACAAGATTTCTGCAACCAAAGAACGGGTCAGTTGACTGGGGAAAAGATTGGTTATTTCGGAGAGGTAAAATGACAAAGCCAACAAATTTTAAGACTACTGCCTAATCAAACATCCAACAGTAGTCTCTGGGACTACAACCAGTGGGTGCACTTAGCGTGCCCCCACTGGTTCATTTTACACTCGACAAGGCCTTTCCAGCGCGAGTGCAAAACAAAGAGAGAGACAACAACAAACAGAGTCTTCAGACCATAGTCAACTGCCAGCAGTCGACCACGGTCTCGGGGACTACACCCAGTGGGTGTACTCAGCGTGCCCCCACTGGTTCAAAATTCCACTTGACATGGCCCGAGCAAACCGAGTGAAGAAATTCAATCGATGACAACATCGAATTCAGCTCAAAGTACGAATTTGTTTAGTGACAAATCGAAACACCCACTGGGTGTACAGAAGCAAAGACCTTGGAAAGAGAGTTTTTAGGTACCATATCCTAAACAGAACAAGCCAAGAGAGTCAGTTGACCTGCTAACCTGAACGTTGCTCTGGAGAGCGGAGCTGGCATCATAAGCAGCCTGGCTGGCATCCCGCACCATCTTCATCTTCTCCATCATAATACCCGCCTGGCGTATAGCTTCTTTGGTAGCACCCACTTCGTCCTCTGGGACGTGATGTGTAGCAAAAACTGAAGGTGGATTGGCAGGAGCATGTGCAGCTGACGCGGAAGGCCGAGCACTCGACAGCGGTATGGCGAAGGAGATAGAAGTCCGATTTGTTGGGGAACGTAGTAATTTCAAAAATTTTCCTACGATCACGCAAGACCATGGTGATGCATAGCAACGAGATGAGAGTGTTGTCTACGTACCCTTGTAGACCAACAACGAAGCGTTGACGCAGCGTAGAGGAAGTAGTCGTACTTCTTCCCGATCCAACCGATCCAAGTACCGAACGACGGCACCTCCGAGTTCTGCACACGTTCAGCTCGATGGCGTCCCTCGAACTCCGATCCAGCCGAGTGTTGAGGAGAGTTTAAATCAAGACGACGGCGTGGGACGATGATGATGTTCCACCGCGCAGGCTTCGCCTAAGCTCCGCAACGGTATATTCGAGGTGTAGTTTGGTGGAAGGGGCACCGCACACGGCTAAGGAACGATCTCAATGATCAACTTGTGTGTCATGGGTGCCCCTGCCCCTGTATATAAAGGAGGGAAGGGAGGGCTAGCCGGCCAGGAGGGAGGCGCGCCAGGTGTCCTACTCCTACTAGGAGTAGGATTCCCCCAAATCCTAGTCCAACTAGGGTTTGACCAAGGAAAGGGAGAGAGGCGCCACCCCTTCTCCTAATCCTAATAGGACTAGGGAAGGGGAAGGCTGCGCCAGCAATATGGCCCCTTTTCTCTTTCCCACTAAGGCCCATCAAGGCCCATTGACCCCGGGAGGTTAGGTAACCCCGGTACTCGGTAAAATTCCCAATTTCACCCGGAGTGATTCCGAGTCAAACATAGGCTTCCAATATATCAATCTTTATGTCTCGACCATTTCGAGACTCCTCGTCATGTCCGTGATCTCATCCGGACTCGAACAACCTTCGGTACATCAATATCATATAAACTCATAATAAGCATCATCGAAGCGTTAAGCGTGCGGACCCTACGGGTTCGAGAACTATGTAGACATGACCGAGACACCTCTCGGTCAATAACCAATAGCGGGACCTGGATGCCCATATTGGCTCCTACATATTCTACGAAGATCTTTATCGGTCGGACCGCATAACAACATACGTTGTTCCTTTGTCATCGGTATGTTACTTGCCCGAGATTCGATCGTCGGTATCCAATACCTAGTTCAATCTCGCATGGCAAGTCTCTTTTCTCGTTCCGTAATACATCATCTCACAACTAACACATTTAGTTGCAATGCTTGCAAGGCTTATGTGATGTGCATTACCGAGAGGGCCCAGAGATACCTCTCCGGCAATCGGAGTGACAAATCCTAATCTCAAATATGCCAACCCAACATGTACCTTCGGAGACACCTGTAATGTACCTTTATAATCACCCGATTCGTTGTGACGTTTGGTAGCACCCAAAGTGTTCCTCGGCAAACGGAGTTGCATAATCTCATAGTTATAGGAACATGTATAAGTCATGAAGAAAAGCACTAGCAACAAACTATACGATCAAAGGTGCTATGCTAATGGAATGGGTCATGTCAATCAGATCATTCAACTAATGATGTGACCTTGTTAATCAAATAACAACTCCTTGTTCATGGTTAGGAAACATAACCATCTTTGATTAACAAGCTAGTCAAGTAGAGGCATACTAGTGACATCTTGTTTGTCTATATATTCACACATGTATTATGTTTCCGGTTAATACAATTCTAGCATGAATAATAAACATTTATCATGATATAAGGAAATAAATAATAACTTTATTATTGCCTCTAGGGCATATTTCCTTCAGTCTCCCACTTGCACTAGAGTCAATAATCTAGATCACATCACCATGTGATTAACATCGATAGTTCACATCATCATGTGATTAACACCCATAATTCACATCGCCATGTGACCAAGACCCAAAGGGTTTACTAGATTCAGTAATCTAGTTCACATCGCTATGTGATTAACACCCAAAGAGTACTAAGGTGTGATCATGTTTTGCTTTGTGAGAGAATCTTAGTCAACGGGTCCGCCACATTCAGATCCGTATGTATTTTGCAAATCTCTATGTCAACAATGCTCGCACGGAGCTACTCTAGCTAATTGCTCCCACTATCAATATGTATCTAGATCGAGACTTAAAGTCATCCAGATCGGTGTTAAAACTTGCATCGGCGTAACCCTTTACTTACCTAACCTTTTATCACTTCCATAATCGAGAAACATATCCTTATTCCATTAAGGATAATTTTGACCGCTGTCCGATGATCTATTCCTAGATCACTATTGTACTCCTTGCCAAACTCAAAGGGGGTATACAATAGATCTGGTACACAGCATGGCATACTTTATAGAACCTATGGCCAAGGCATAGGGAATGACTTTCATTCTCTTTCTATCTTCTGTCGTGGTCGGGTTTTGAGTCTTACTCAATCTCACACCTTGTAACACAGGCAAGAACTCTTTCTTTGACTGTTCCATTTTGAACTACTTCAAAATCTTGTCAAGGTATGTATTCATTGAAAAACTTATCAAGCGTCTTGATCTATCTCTATAGATCTTGATGCTCAATATGTAAGCAGCTTTGCCGAGGTCTTTCTTTGAAAAACTCCTTTCAAATACTCCTTTATGCTTTGCAGAATAATTCTACATCATTTCCGATCAACAATATGTCATTCACATATACTTATCAGAAATGTTGTAGTGCTCCCACTCACTTTCTTGTAAATACAGGCCTTTCCAAAAAGTCTGTATAAAATCATATGCTTTGATCAACCCATCAAAGCGTATATTCCAACCCCGAGATGCTTGCACCAGTCCATTGATGGATCATTTGGAGTTTGCACATTTTGTTAGCTCCTTTAGGATTGACAAAAACTTGATTGCATCATATACAACTCTTCTTTAATAAATCCATTAAAGAATGTAGTTTTGACATCCATTTGCCAGATTTCATAAAATGTGGCAATTGCTAACATGATTCGGACAGACTTAAGAATCGCTACAGTTGAGAAAATCTCATTGTAGTCAACACCTTGAACTTGTCGAAAACCTTTTGTGACAAGTCGAGCTTTGTAGATAGTAACACTACTATCAACATCTGTCTTCCTCTTGAAGATCCATTTATATAATATGGCTTGCCGATCATCGGCAACTCCATCAAAGTCCACACTTTGTTCTCATATATGGATCCCATCTCAGATTTCATGGTCTTAAACCATTTTGCGGAATCTGGGCTCATCATCGCTTCCTCATAGTTCGTAGGTTCATCATGGTCTAGTAACATGACTTTCAGAACATGATTACCGTACCACTCACAGTGCGGATCTTACTCTGGAAGACCTACGAGGTTTGGTAGCAACTTGATCTGAAGTTTCATGATCATCATCATTAACTTCCTTACTAATTGGTGTAGGAATCACTGGAACTGATTTCTGTGATGAACTACTTTCCAATAAGGGAGAAGGTACAATTACCTCATCAAGTTCTACTTTCCTCCCACTCACTTCTTTCGAGAGAAACTTCTTCTCTAGAAAGGATCCATTTTAGCAACGAATGTTTTGCCTTTAGATCTGTGATAGAAGGTGTACCCAACAGTTTCTTTTGGGTATTCTATGAAGACGCACTTCTCCGATTTGGGTTCGAGCTTATCAGGTGAAAACTTTTTCACATAAGCATCACAACTCAAACTTTAAGAAATGACAGCTTAGGTTTCTTGCTAAACCATAGTTCATACGGTGTCATCTCAACGGATTTAGATGGTGCCCTATTAAGCGTGAATGCAGCTGTCTCTAATGCATAACCCCAAAACTATATCGTAAGAGACATCATAGATCGCACCATATCAAAATAAAATACGGTTCTGACGTTCGGACACACCATAACGTTGTGGTGTTCCGGTGGCGTGAGCTGTGAAACTATTCCACATTGTTTTAATTGAGGACCAAACTCGTAACTCAAATATTCATCTCCACGATCGGATCGCAGAAACTTTATTTTCTTGTTACGATGATTTTCCACTTCACTCTGAAATTCTTTGAACCTTTCAACTATTTCAGACTTATGTTTCATCAAGAAGATATATCCATATCTGCTCAAATCATCTTGTGAAGGTCAGAAAATAACGATACTTGCCACAGTATCAACACTCATTGGATCGCATACATCGGTATGTATTATTTCCAATAAGTCGGTATCTCGTTCCATTGTTCCGAACAACGGAGTTTCAGTCATCTTGCCCAAAAGGCACGGTTCGCAAGTATCAAATGATTCATAATCAAGTGATTCCAAAAATCCATCAGCATGGAGT
Source organism: Aegilops longissima (assembly GCA_021605205.1). NCBI lineage: Eukaryota > Viridiplantae > Streptophyta > Magnoliopsida > Poales > Poaceae > Aegilops > Aegilops longissima. The sequence continues at coordinate 596,723,817 of CM038682.1, read as the reverse complement.
TTCTTCATGCGCTTTACACCAATATGACCTAAACGGCAGTGCTATAAATAAGTTGCACTATCATTATTAACTTTGCATCTTTTGGTTTCAATATTATGAATATGTGTATCACTATGATCGAGATCCAATGAACCATTTTCATTGAGTGTGTAACCATATAAGGTTTTATTCATGTAAACAGAACAACAATTTATTCTCTTACTTAAATGAATAACCGTATTGCAATAAACATGATCAAATCATATTTATGCTCAACACCAAATAACACTTATTTAGGTTCCACACTAATCCCGAAAGTATAGGGAGTGTGTGATGATGATCATATCAATCTTGGAACTACTTCCAACACTCATCGTCACTTTCCCTTCAACTAGTCTCTGTTTATTTTGTAACTCCTGTTTCGAGTTACTAATCTTAGCAACCGAACGAGTATCAAATACTCAGGGGCTACTATAAACACTAGTAAGGTACACATCAATAACCTGTATATCAAATATAACCTTGTTCACTTTGCCATCCTTCTTATCCACCAAATATTCAGGGGTAGTTCCGCTTCCAGTGACCAGTTCCATTGCAGCAAAAGTACTCAGTCTCAGGCTTAGGTCTAGACTTGGGCTTCTTTACTCGAGCAGCAACTTGCTTGCCGTTCCATTTGAAGTTCCCCTTCTTCCCTTTGCCATTTTCCTTGAGACTACTAGTCTTGTCAACCATCAACACTTGATGTTTTTTCTTGATTTCTACCTTCGCCGATTTTAGCATCGCGAAGAGCTCGAGAATCTTTTTCGTCATCCCTTGCATACTATAGTTCATCACGAAGTTCTACTAACTTAGTGATGGTGACTAGAGAATTCTGTCAATCACTATCTTATCTGGAAGATTAACTCCCACTTGATTCAAGTGATTGAAGTACTCAGACAATCTGAGCACATGCTCACTAGTTGAGCGATTCTCCTCCATCTTTTAGCTATAGAACTTGTTGGAGACTTCATATCTCTCAACTCGGGTATTTGCTAAAAATATTAACTTCAATTCCTGGAACATCTCATATGGTCCATGACGTTCAAAACGTCTTTGAAGTCCCGATTCTAAGCCGTTAAGCATGGTGCACTAAACTATCAAGTAGTCATCATATTGAGCTAGCCAAACGTTCATAACGCCCCGCATCCGCTCCTGCAAATAGGTCTGTCACCTAGCGGTGCATTAAGGACATAATTCTTCTGCGCAGCAATGAGGATAAACCTCAAATCACGGATCCAATCCGCATCATTGCTACTAACATTTTCAATACAATTTCTCTAGGAACACATATAAAAACATAGGGAAGCAACAACGCGAGCTATTGATCTACAACATAATTTGCAAAATACTACGGGACTAAGTTCATGATAAATTAAAGTTCAATTAATCATATTACTTAAGAACTCCCACTTAGAAAAATATCCTCCAATTCTCTAAGTGATTGCGTGATCCATATCAACTACACCATGACCGATCATCACGTGTGATGGAGTAGTTTCAATGGTGAACATCAATATGTTGATCATATCTACTATATGATTCACGCCGACCTTTCGGTCTCCGTGTTCCGAGGTCATATCTTATATGCATAGCTCGTCAAGTATAACCTGAGTATTCTGCGTGTGCAACTGTTTTGCACCCGTTGTATTTGAACGTAGAGCCTATCACACCCGATCATCACGTGGTGTCTCAGCACGAAGAACTTTCGCAACGGTGCATACTCAGGGAGAACACTTCTTGATAATTTAGTAAGGGATCATCTTATAATGCTACCGTCAATCAAGGCAAAATAAGATGCAAAACGGATTAACATCACATGCAATCAATATAAGTGATATGATATGGCCATCATCATCTTGTGCTTGTGATCTCCATCTCCGAAGCACCGTCATGATCACCATCGTCACCGGCGCGACACCTTGATCTCCATCGTAGCATCGTTGTCGTCTCGCCAACTATTGCTTCTACGACTATCGCTACTCCTTAGTGATAAAGTAAAGCAATTACATGGCGTTGCATTTCATACAATAAGCGACAACCATATGGCTCCTGCCGATTGCCGATAACTCGGTTACAAAACATGATCATCTCATACAATAAAATATAGCATCACGTCTTGACCATATCACATCACAACATGCCCTGCAAAAACAAGTTAGGCGTCCTCTACTTTGTTGTTGCAAGTTTTACGTGGCTGCTACGGGCTGAGCAAGAACCGTTCTTACCTACGCATCAAAACCACAACGATACTTCGTCAAATAGACTCCGTTTAACCTTCTCAAGGACGGGCGAGCCACACTCAGTTCAACTAAAGTGAGAGAGCAGACACCCGCCGGTCACCTTTAAGCAACGAGTGCTCACAGCGGTGAAACCAGTCTCGCGTAAGCGTACGCGTAATGTCGGTCCGGGCCGCTTCATCTCACAATACCGCTGAACCAAAGTATGACATGCTGGTAGGTAGTATGACTTGTATCGCCCACAACTCACTTGTGTTCTACTCGTGCATATGACATCAACGCATAAAACCAGGCTCGGATGCCTTTGTTGGGGAACGTAGTAATTTCAAAAATTTTCCTACGATCACGCAAGACCATGGTGATGCATAGCAACGAGATGAGAGTGTTGTCTACGTACCCTTGTAGACCAGCAACGGAAGCGTTGACGCAACGTAGAGGAAGTAGTCGTACTTCTTCCCGATCCAACCGATCCAAGTACCGAACGTACGGCACCTCCGAGTTCTGCACACGTTCAGCTCGATGACGTCCCTCGAACTCCGATCCAGCCGAGTGTTGAGGGAGAGTTTCGTCAAGACGACGGCGTGGTGGCGATGATGATGTTCCACCGGCGGGCTTCGCCTAAGCTCCATAGCGGTATATTCGAGGTGTAGTTTGGTGGAAGGGGCACCGCACACGGCCAAGGAACGATCTCAATGATCAACTTGTGTGTCATGGGGTGCCCCTGCCCTGTATATAAGGAGGGAAGGGAGGGCTAGCCGGCCAGGAGGGAGGCGCGCCAGGTGTCCTACTCCTACTAGGAGTAGGATTCCCCCCCCAAATCCTAGTCCAACTAGGGTTTGACCAAGGGGAAAGGGAGAGAGGGGGCGCCACCCCCTTCTCCTAATCCTAATAGGACTAGGGAAGGGGGGAAGGCTGCGGCCAGCAATATGGCCCCCTTTTTTCTTTCCCACTAAGGCCCATCAAGGCCCATTGACCCCCCGGGAGGTTCCGTAACCCGGTACTCCGGTAAAATTCCCAATTTCACCCGGAGTGATTCCGGAGTCCAAACATAGGCTTCCAATATATCAATCTTTATGTCTCGACCATTTCGAGACTCCTCGTCATGTCCGTGATCTCATCCGGACTCAACAACCTTCGTACATCAATATCATATAAACTCATAATAAGCGCCATCGAAGCGTTAAGCGTGCGGACCCTATGGGTTCGAGAACTATGTAGACATGACCGAGACACCTCTCGGTCAATAACCAATAGCGGGACCTGGATGCCCATATTGGCTCCTACATATTCTACGAAGATCTTTATCGGTCGACCGCATAACAACATACGTTGTTCCCTTTGTCATCGGTATGTTACTTGCCCGAGATTCGATCGTCGGTATCCAATACCTAGTTCAATCTCATTCATCGCAAGTCTCTTTTCTCGTTCCGTAATACATCATCTCACAACTAACACATTTAGTTGCAATGCTTGCAAGGCTTATGTGATGTGCATTACCGAGAGGGCCCAGAGATACCTCTCCGACAATCGGAGTGACAAATCCTAATCTCAAATATGCCAACCCAACATGTACCTTCGGAGACACCTGTAATGTACCTTTATAATCACCCAGTTACGTTGTGACGTTTGGTAGCACCCAAAGTGTTCCTCGGGCAAACGGGAGTTGCATAATCTCATAGTTATAGGAACATGTATAAGTCATGAAGAAAAGCACTAGCAACAAACTATACGATCAGGTGCTATGCTAATGGAATGGGTCATGTCAATCAGATCATTCAACTAATGATGTGACCTTGTTAATCAAATAACAACTCCTTGTTCATGGTTAGGAAACATAACCATCTTTGATTAACAAGCTAGTCAAGTAGAGGCATACTAGTGACATACTGTTTGTCTATATATTCACACATGTATTATGTTTCCGGTTAATACAATTCTAGCATGAATAATAAACATTTATCATGATATAAGGAAATAAATAATAACTTTATTATTGCCTCTAGGGCATATTTCCTTCACGATTGGCATCGCCGGCGTCCTGAACTACCGTTTCTGGCACCGGCGTCGATTGAAGCGTCTTGCCAGCGGACGTTTTCCTGTTTTTTCTCCCCAAAGGCCTTTGTGGCTCGTCCTCATCATCGTCGGGGAGGTCAATGACGTTGGGAGCTGTAAAAAGATCAGTCACCAAAATTTCATCGCCCGATTGGATATATCATAGTTCAGTCGACAAAGGGAAGACAGAATAACGAAGATTGTACCCAGATTGGAGGTGACCGCGTCTTCCATTTCCTCATCCTCGTTTTTATAAGCTGAAGTCCCAGAGGTAGCGACACTGCCAGTTTCAAGATTCATTCGGTCAAACCAAAGTAAAGATAAACAGTACAGACCGTCGAGTAAAAGCGAAAGAAAAACACTCACGCAGAAGCAACGGGAATGTCAATCTTGATTTTTGGCAGCGCCTTCCGAGTCTTCTGCACTACAACCTTGGACTGCTTTGGGGCCTTCTCAGTTGGTGCCGAAGAGGACGTTCGAGGATGCTTTGACGACTGCCCAGTCTGAGCGATCACCTTGTCACGGGCGCTCGCCGGATCTTGAGTAAGCTTGGATCGCCTTTCCCTGCGGGGAGGAGAGTCGACCTCTTCTTCGTCACTCGGGTCGTCACTCTCCTTGTCCCCCTCTCCGTCAGAATGCCATTCGCCACTTTCACCTCCGCTTGCCTCCCCTTCCGGATCCTGCTCCTGCTCTCCATTGGGCATCGAGTACATTTCGGTAAGAGTCTGGAAGAAAACAAGCAGGACAAAGTTAGTCGGTGAAGCATAAACAGTTGTATGAATAAATCAAGATTACAGTCGATAATTCAGAATTGGACCTTGTCTGGTTCGTAAGATTGGTCGAGTGGAGGAATTCTCCTGGCTCCCCTGGGGTTGCCTTTGTTTCCAGTGATACTCATCAGCCACCCCTCCAACGTGGTTTCGTCGACCTCCTCCGGATGAGTCCGAGTGGTGTCATCAGTGCCCGAATACATCCACATCGGATGGTCACGAGCTTGAAGCGGTTGGATGAGTCGCCGGAGGAAGACCTCCAGCAAATCCATACCAGTCACCCCATCACGGACAAGTTGAACTACTCGATCGACCAGCACCTTGACTTGTGCCTTCTCCTCCGGGATCACCTTCAAAGTGGAGGGCTTCCCCACTTGGGCCATGGAAAAAGGGGGAAGACCAGTCAACTGCCCTGGAGTCGGCTAGTCTTTGCAGTAGAACCAGGTCGACTGCCACCCTCGGACCGAATCGGGAAGAGTCATGGCTAGGAAGGAACTTTTACCCCTCATCTGAATCCCGAGACCCCCACACATCTGGATCACTTGTGTCTTCTCGTCACTCGGATTAGCCTTTTTGACCGACTGGGAGCGACATGTGAAAATATGCTTGAAAAGGCCCCAGTGGGGTCGGCAACCCAAGAAATTTTCGCACAGAGACACGAAGGCAGCGAGTTACACGATGGTGTTTGGAGTAAAGTGGTGGAGGTGCGCCCCAAAGAAATTCAAGAAGCCTAGAAAGAAAGGGTGGGGAGGCAAGGAAAACCCGCGGTCGATGTGAGTGGCGAGGAGAACACACTCACCCTCACGTGGTTGCGGCTCGGTCTCGTTCCCCGGGAGCCGCGCCGATTCGTGGGGAATCAGTCCTCCCTCGACCAGGTCGTCGATGTCGTCCTGACGGATCACCAAGCGAATCCAGTTGCCCTGGATCCAGCCTGGTGGCAGGCCAGACCTCGAGGAAGATCTGCCCCGGCTGGACTTCTTTCCCTTCGCCTTCGCCGTCGCCTTCTTCGCGCGCTCCAGAGCCATCGTCTTCTCTTTCCCCATCGCCGCAGACGGAACTCGAACGGAACGGCGGCACTGGGGCGAGAACAGGCGCAGCGGAGAAATCTAAGAAGGAGGAAGAAGAATGAGGGCGCACTGTTCAAAAGCCCCGGTCCGGCGCCTTATATGAGGTTACTTCCGAGTGACTGACTTGTAGGCCCGGGCGATCTTATCAAATCCCGCAACAGTCGCGCGCGCGATACATGGCAAAGAAGGCGGCTTGGAAATCGAGGCGGCCCTGCCTTATCCAGCCCGATTACTGGGGCCTCCTCCACCCCACGCGCTTCCCGAAATTTGAATCCCGCGAGATCCGCGGACAGCAGAACAACTTGTCAGACGGAAGATCTCCTCCACATCAGCACTCGGAGCTCTTCCAGTAAAAGTTCACTCGACAAAAACAATAATGGATCAAGGCGACTGAAAAAGAAGTTGACGTCACCACCTCGATTCGTTGATCCAAGACCAGACACACCCGAAGTGCAAAAAATGAGTCGGAAGTATTTTTCAACCCCTTCCCCACTCAAACCCTGATCCATTCGGGGGCTAATGACGAAGACATGTACCTAGGGTAGGGTCACAGGCCTGACCTAGATACCCTCCCCAAGGACATCACTTTATCACCAGAAGCATTCGAAGAAGAATCATCTTTCAATCGACCATGAAGTGTTCCACTCGACAGACTTGAAGTCACTCGACCATGAAGACTATCACTCGACTGCCAGGAGATCTAAAGCCACTCCGCATTGCAACGGTCGGTCATTATGTAGCTTTAATGGTCATTATGTCACTTTATTCTTAGCATTAACAGTAACACTCTATCTTAATGTACTTTAAACCCTACGTAACTGAGGGCCGGAGGGGTCTGGCAAACTCTATATAAGCCACCCCCTCCTCAGTGACAAGGGTTCGCACCCCTTGTAACTCACACGCATATAATCCAGTCGACCACTTCCGGGCTCCGAGATGTAGGGCTGTTACTTCTTCTGAGAAGGGCCTGAACTCGTAAAACTCGCGTGTACAACTCCTCCATAGCTAGGATCTTGCCTCTACATCCCTACCCCCATTCTACTGTCAGAGTTAGAACCACGACAGACACCAACCACCCTAAGCACATCACCATGTACTCTTGCATAAGCTTCCAATTCATGGGCCAGGGCATTACTTTCTCTTCCAATGACCTTCCTTAAGGCCGATCTGAAGCCTTGATATCAACAATGACAGGAAAGAGCAAAATTTGTTATGAATGCCTGGCTGAAGCATCTTAACGACGGAGGAGTTGTCAGTTTCAACGCAGATCGGACCACTATATAGATTGATCGGTTTTGAGAGGCCACCCTGATAGTCATAGTCTCAACCTCATCAGTGTCTAGACAAGGTGGAATGGAATGATAGACTGCCAGAGCAATCATTCCAGCATGGTCCCTAGCCACAATCCACATTGCTTGTCCAAATTCTTTTAAAAAAATTCAACTTTCTACCTTAATCGATACCCTTGATAAAATTGCGAAGGTGAGGCCCTTTCCTTCTATTGAGATTGATCCAAAAGGCTAACCCAATGAGAAGATTGCCGGCCTTTTACATGAGGAAGAGGTTAAATGGTACCAACGATCCAAGGCTGACTCCCTTGTTCAAGAGATGACAATACGAAACGCTTTCAAATGCTAGCAAATGGCAGACATAGAAAGAAACATATCTTTGCTCTAGACCATGATGAGGGCCATGTCGACGGGCTTGTCCCACTCAGAAAATTTATTACTAAGTATTACAAAGACCTTTTTGGACCTTCGGCTGAAAGTTCATTTTCACTAGACAAATCTATTACTCATGGCACCCCTCAAGTTTCAATGGCGTAAAATGAGTTTCTAACCTCTCCATTCTCTGTTGACGAAATTCATATTGCAGTGTTTCAAATGTAACACAACAAGGCTCCTAGGCCAGATGGTTTTCTGACAGAGTTTTATCAATTGTTTTGGGACATGATATGATGAAGGCGTAATTGATTCAGTTGTTTATCCAACCGAATAGAGAAAACCTTGACATTGCCCGTTTAAACTTTGGGGAAATTATTTCTTTTGCCCAAGACTAAGGAGGCAAGTTGTTCAGTAATATCGACCGATTTGCCTCCTAAATGCCAGTTTAAAAATCTTTACAGAGGTTGCAACTAACTGGTTGAAGGGAATGGTTGACCATGTTGTACGCCCCACTTAAACCTATTAATGCAAGGGTGCAACATACTAGTTTGAGTTGTTGTGATGCATGAAACCGTACATGAGCTTCACCGGAAAAAGTTGAGCGGAGTCATCTTAAAAATTGACTTTAAAAAAGCTATGATAAAGTAAAATTTCCCTTTCTTCTGTAAACTCTCCGCATGAAAGGGTTCTCGTCAAAATGGTGTTGATAGGTAGCGTCTCTGGCAATAGTGTGGTCATCAAAGATAAATGATGTTTGTCCTTATTTCCATACTCGGAAGGTACCCAATGCCCCCTATTTTGTTCAATATTGTGGCAGATATGTTAACTATTCTTGTTGAGTGGGCTAAACTGGACGATCAAATTGCGGTGTTATTCCTCACTTTGTAAAACATGGTTTATCCATTCTACGGTATGTGTATAACACTATACTTTTTATGGACCATGACCTATATAAAGCAAGAAACCTCAATCTTTTATTATGTGCTTTTGTGGAACTGTCTATCTTAACTCTAATTTCCGTAAGAGTGAACTTTTCTACTTCGGTTAGGTCTTAGATTTGGCATCTGAGTATGTTGAGATTTTCTGTTGCCAGCTTGGATAGTTCCCTTATCGGTACCTGGGTATTCCGATTCACTGTCGGCTTTTAACTATCGTTGAGTGGAAACACGTGGAAGAGAGAATTGACAAACGTATAACCAGTTGGAAGGCCAAACTCTTGTCTTACGGGGGTGATTGGTTTTGATCAATTTCGTCCTCAATAATATGGTTTATACATATTGTCATTCTTCTACTTACTAAAAGGAGTTCTATAGTGACTCGACTATTTTAGATCTAGATTTTCTAACAGTGTGATAATGAATCAAAGAAATATCGACTAGATGTGTTATGTCGGCCTAGAAGTCAAGGGGTTCTTGGAATCCAAGATCATGATATTAAAAATATCGTCTTTCTTAGTAAATGGGTATACAAACTAATCACTCGGAATATAATATAAAGAAATTATTCGTAACAACTACATGAGTGCCAAAGTCATTTCTCAAATCCATTGGAAACCTAGTGATTCACAGTTTTGATATGAAGTGATGAGGGTCAAGGAATTATTTTGTTTCAATTTGACACTTTCTCAATTGGGGATGGTTCTCAGGTTTGATGATAGGAGTATACAAGCTGGGTGCCACCGCACTTATGATGCAATACCCTAGCCTGCACGAGATTGTTAGACATAAATACACCGCAATTGCACAGTTTTGGGACAAGAAAACCATGATATTTCTTTCTGATGAACCTATTTGGGCCTCGCCTTGCAACGTGAAATGAATCGCTCACGCATCTAGAGCCCATTCAGTTATCAAATGAATCAGATGAGTTTTGATAAAACTTGCATAAAAATGGCAGGTTTTTCGTCAAGTCCTCGTATGATGTGATTGCCATATAACAATGTTCCAATTAATAACAAAAAAATGGAAGCTCAAAGTTACCTCTAGTTTCTAAACAGGGGTGTGATCTTAACTAGAGATAACCTGGCAAGCTGCAATCGACAAGGTAGCAAGACATATGTCTTTTGTCAATATGACGAGTCTATTAAACACCTATTTCAAGTTGTTTCATATCTTTACCCCCCCCCCCTCCAGCACACACACACACACACACACACGTAGTGCATGTTGGTTGCAGAGTATTGACAAACTATTATTTTTTGCACATATTTTTTTGCAGGGGGTGGCAACGTTATGTTGGCCTTTGTGGCTTATAAGCAATGATGTGATTTTTTAACAATAAATATGTTTCATCTCATGTCTAGGTTACTCATGCATGTCCGCCATGGCTCCGTAATTGATCTGTCCTGCAGAGACCGGAGGATAGAGACCTTTTGATGACGGTGTCTTTTCGGCTAGAGCATACGGCCAGCGAGATTTTCTGGTTTAATATATCAGTACACAACAAACACCATCATATTTGCAGCATATGAAAAGACAATGTTTCAATGTTCGCAAAAGGTCACAACTTCTCATGCTAATTAACCTTCGTCGTTAACCTGTCGCAGTCGTGTGGGTGACGATGTCCCCGGAGGGCTAAGCTATACAAAGATCTGATCTCCTTATTTCTTATTTAGATATATTTTGTTAGGGTTGTACAACGCTGAAGTTGACTGAAATAAAGATTAAACTACAATGTCTAATATCGTTTGGAGGAAAAAAATTGTAATAATTCTCTATGACATGACCTCGCCGGAGGCAGGGGCATGATGCACGTGCGACTGCCGCATGAGGAAAGTGTTGCATAAAGAAGATGACTGGGAGGAGGAAAGTGGCATAGGTTGAAGATGCATTTTTTTTTGAAAAAAAGGTTGAAACCTCAAGTCTCTGCATAAATGATTTACATTTTGTTATACTATTTACAAAGTCCGACAAAACGAAACAACTCAAAGCCATCCTTTTAGGGATGTGTCCTAGCTTTGTACCAGCAAGCATCATCTAATCCAGTGGCCTTACCAAGCCGCCCAACGATGAGCTAAGAGCACCAACAGGTCTAGCAGACACTCAACGCGCATTGCATGTGCATTCTAGAATTCATCACTGCTATCTTTCATCGTCCCATCTTAAAAAATGATCAACACATTGACCTTGCTAGACCTCTCTGGCGTCGACGTTGTCATGACACTAGGCAACGTCACCATCCTGCACGCGCCCATAAACACACATCAATCATTGAGACCCCACTATGCCACGACGCCGAGACAAACCACTGTCCAAGCGGTAGATGCAACATCACTCCATGTCTTGGCTCCTCAACGAAAAAAATAAAGGTTTCGCCACCGTGATCGACTCCCCTCAGCAGCCGCACACAGACCATCACCAAATACAACACCCAGAAAACATAAAAGATCTCCAAAAGCAACACCTCCAATAAGAAAACAGTGCACAAGCGTCATCATTGCCCGACCCAAGATCTTAGGTTTTCACCTTGGAGAAGTCCGAGCTCTCAAAACAATTCATTCAGCAAGGCAATTGCCAGACACAACCAATGAAGGTCGGGCCTTAAGTTTTCACCCTGAAAGTCCCGGCTCGGCACCCGAGGAGCACCACCAAAAATGAATTCCTCCGGTGCTGCCACCCCCACTTGACACCAAAGGCGTCATCTTCGTCCGATCCAGGAGACCCAGATCTAGGGTTTCCCACGGAATAGCCTGAGCGAGGTAATGCTGACTGCAACGAAGATGCCTTGCCAAGGAAACAACGTTAAAGACATTGCCATCATCTATCATGACTGAACCAACACGATATTTGTCGTAATCGCGACAACCCGATCCCACAGCTGACTGTATCTGCGTGGAGCCGCGACATGAAAGTGCGTTATATCGACTAGAGGGGGGTGAATAGGTGATTTTTATGAATTCTTCATTGAGGAATTTTAGGGTGAGGAAATTCCTAAGCGAAGAACTACTTGCAGCGGAATAAGTACTCAGATGTAAACATAACAGAACATATGCATGGCCATCATGATGAAATGAAGACAAGCACAAAGTACAGAAAGCGTAAACACAGGATAAAACAGGATGAAGACAAAAAGACTGAAGAAATAGAGCTGAGGAAATTGAGAAAGTCTTCAGTCAAAGTATTCAAACAGATATGAACAGCACACAACAAATGTAATGAGGAAATGAAAGAGTTGAGGAAATAGAACCAGTAGGCTTGGTGAAGACATTGATTTGGTAGACCAGTTCCAACTGCTGTGACAGTTGTACATCTGGTTGGAGCGGCTAGGTACATCTGCTGTGACAGTCCTCACCGTATTCTCCTTGAGCTAAGGTCACACAGACCTCGCCCAATCACTCGTGGTAAGTCTTCAGGTGACTTCTAAACCTTCACAAACTCGGTCACTCGGTGATCCACAATTTCCTCTTGGATGCTCTAGACCATGACGCCTAACCGTATGGAAGATGCACAGTCTTCAAAGGTAACAAGCGTCGGATCCACGCAGGATCAATCTCTTCAGTGATGCTCAATCACTTTGGGTTTGTAGGTGTTTGGGTTTGGGTTTTTCCTCACTCGATGATTTTCACTCAAAGTCCTCGGAGGATGGGATGCTCTCAAATGACAAGTGTCAGTTTATCTCGGAGCAGCCAACCAACTAGTGGTTGTAGGGGGCGGCTATTTATAGCCTGGGGAACAGCCCGACATGATAAGACATAAATGCCCTTCAATGATATGACTCTTAGGTGGGTAGATATTTTGGGACAGCTAGCGCGTAGCACAGCAACGGTCGAAATTTGAGTGTCTAATTCCTCAGGGCTATCATGTTCCTCACTGTGTAGGCAATCCGCACTGGCGAATTCCTAACTCCTCAGTCAGAACAAATTCCTCAAAGACTAGAAGAACTTCGTCTCTGTCACTGAAGAATATGACTGAACTGCATGAGATTTCCAATGGCTTCACTCGAAGGGATTGGTAGGGGTAGGATTTTGAGTTGAGCATCACATGGAAATTTTTCCTTAGTATTTCCTTGACCCCCTTTAACAGTACGGTGTTTCCTATGACTCAAGAAAGAGAAAATGAAACTACGAAAACAAAAGTCTTCACGCTTCATGTTCCTCGAATGAATGCCAAGTCTTGAAGGTTACACCAATTTCTTCACTTTCAAAGTCTTCAGAAAGTCTTCAGAAATCCAAAGTCTTCAGTCGAAGAACTTCATTTTTAGGGGTCGACTTTCTCTGTAAATATAAAACTCCTCATAGACTTATAGACCTGTGTACACTCACAAACGCATCAGTCCCTTAACCTATGAGTCTTCAATACACCAAAATCACTAAGGGGCACTAGATGCACTTACAATCTCCCTCTTTTTGGTGATTGATGACAATATAGGTTAAGTTTTCAAACAGGGATAAATCATATGAGTGTAAATACTGATATTGAGGAATTTGATTGCAAGATATAGAAGAACTCCCCCTGAAGATGTGCATAGTGAGGAATTTGCTTTTGAAGCAATGCACACTTGAAGAGTAGAATCATGGAGATCTCCCCCTATATCTTGTAATTCATACATGCATTTGACATATAATATGAAGAATTTGAAATGCATGATGAAATATGGTGACTGATGTAATTCAGCATGTGTGCAATAACATTAACGAGGAATAAGCATGAAGAAGAAACACAACAAAAGTATCAGACCACCATAGGGTTTAAGTTTACAACTCGATCCAGCAAAGTTTCAGAAGAACGAGAGTTGTAACTTAGCAAAAAAAAAGCCCATATAAGATAGACCCGCTTGAAGACTAACTCAAATTTCTCCCCCTTTGTCATCGAATGACCAAAATGATCGAAAATGAGGACTAACACCCCTGAAGAATATCAAGTTGATGAAGGAGCGCCAGCGTTGTTGGGGTCGTTTGTTGATGTAGGGCTGCCGCAGTGTCGTCCAAGTCTTCATGCTCATCGGTGTCGCGCGATGAAGAATAGGAGCTGGCCACCAAGGAAGGAACCTTGACCTTCTTGTATTTCTTTGGTGGAGGTGAAGACCAGTCAAAGTCTTCCTTGAGACCCATATTCTTCAGTTCTTCTTCGCTATAGATGTGAGATGAACAGCCCAAAGCATCAAGACTTCATGGAGGTAGTAATGGTTTTTCTTCACTGCATTATGTGTAGCAGTCATGTTGTGAAGAATTGAACCAAACTGACGCTTAACCCATTTATGGTTTCGATCCACCTTTTGGTGAAGACTTAGCAGAAGCTCACGGTCAGTCATCACACGAGGAGCAGTAGCTTGAGGATTTGGCTTGGAGGCATGGGCAGCTGAATCATGAGTGGCAGAGTCATCATTGGTGGAATAAGATGCAGCCTTGCGAAATTGACCATCCAATGGACGGATGCCTTCATCTATAACAGCTGGTGCCTTGCCCTTTTCATCAGCAAAAGAATAGGTCCGCTTGAGGACTTCAATCGGGGGCAAGTAGCTGAGGTGATTCTGAAAATCAGCCTTGTAGGTGAGTGAAGACCTTGTCCCGAGGAATCTCATAATCCAGGGTGCATAAGGCTTCAGCTCAAACAGAGAAAGTGCAACATTTGCCAGAGTCCTCATGAAGAAATCGTGATAATTGACAGGAATGCCATGAATGATGTTGAATACCAGATTCTTCATGATGCCAACAATTTCCTCATCAGATGAGTCATGGCCTTTGATTGGACTCATAGTCTTCGTCAGAATGTGATAGACTGTCCTTGGTACATACTGCAATTCCTTCACGAGGAATTTGGTCCTTGAGGCTTGACCGGGTTTCAATGGCTTCATAAGAACTTGCATATAATGAGCAGTGAGCTCAGGCTCTTGGTACATGCAACGAGGTCCTTCAGGTGGAGGACTGATGTGCAGGGCGTGAAGTAATTCAGAGGACGGTGCTTTGTAGTGAGTGTTTTCGGTCATCCAGTCCAAAACCCAGGAGTTCACATCGTCAGCATCTCCTGTGATGTGCAAAGTTGCGTAAAATTGAAGAATGAGCTCTTCATTCCAATCAATGATGTCTGTGCAAAAGTTGAGGAGACCTGTGTCATGAAGCACACTGAGGACAGGTGTGAAGCATGGCAGTGATTCCATCTCCACATGAGGAACATGCTCGTGGTCGAAAACTTTTTCCTTGTTGAGGAGCAGTGAAGAATAGAAGTTGGCCTGGCTGGCGGTCCAGAAGCCCTTCCTTCTGAGACGAACAGAATCATAGGGATTGTAGTCAGTGAAGAACACATGCTCGCCGAAGAAATCATCAGCCTTGAATTTTTGCTTCTTTGAGAATGGATCCTTTAGCTTGGGCTGAGGAGTGTCAGTCAATTGCATTATCACCTCAGGAATCGCAATCTACGGTTCCAGAGGGTAAGGAATTTCATCTTCTTCCTCAGTGACAGCCTGGGTCTTCAATTCTTCATTCACATTTTCTTCAGCACTAGTGGTTGGAATTTCTTCATGGACAGATGGTGTGGCATGTGGTTCATCAGATCCCATTTGAACTGTAGTTGCTGGGGACTGAGGAATTTGTTGCAATGGTGTGAAGAGTGGAGAATTAGGGTGCTAACTTTCCCAAAAGTCATCATTGAGCACAGGTGTGGTACAACCAGTGTCCACATCTTCATCTTCCATTTCTTCAAGGCCGGCCTCTTCAGCAGTAAACTGAGGCATAGGCGAGGAAACAACTGGAGTTGAAGGGATTTCATCCACTTCAATTTCTTCATCCATCTGCTCTGACTTAGCAGCAGAAGGATTTTCTTCATCATATCCGCTAGGGATCACATATTCTTCATCAAAAGGGACGATTTCCCTTGATGGCATGGTGGAAACAAGAACATCATGAATTGGATTTGCAAATGAGCTTGTCAATTTTTCATCTTCTTCGGTGCTGAAGAATCTGAAGGAGCTGATGCTTTCCTTTTTTTCACTGCTGCATGCTCTGCAGCCTTGGTCTTCTTCACATCTGAAGCAGATGGAAGGATTGGAGTTGGGGTAGGCGCAGGAGGAGCAGAGGAATGTGGTTGATTTTCTTCAGGCACAACTAATACAGTTGCCCTGACCTCTTCATTTTCTTCAGGCGCACCACTAGTGGATGCCCTGGCAATTTCATCACGGTGGAATGCGCCATCAGCCTCGAACTCACATTTTCTTCAGCATCCTGAATGTCATCAGAGGTGCTGACATGTTCTTCAGTTGGCTAAGCAGATGCTTCAGCCTGAGGAATTTCTTGTTGCGATGAGGCTGCGACATTGGAGGTGAACTTCTCAGTCAGTTTAACAAACCTGACCTTGGCTCCTTGCCAATCAGCATAGTAAGCATTGAAATCATCACTGAGGACTTTGATTTCAGACTGGATATTCACAAGTTCATCAGTGGTCATAGAGACAACGTTGTTCTTCAGGAATTTCTCCCTCCTGTACTGCGCTTTCTTGATCTGCCTAGCCTTCTCATATTTCCATTTTTCTTCTTGGATGAAGGCAGTCAGCATATGACTTTGGCCAGGAGTCAACTTGAAATCAGGCATAGGAGTGTTTGGGTCCTTGTGCCAGAGGTCAATGTAGTCGAGGATCGACTTTGGATCCAAAAGCAGTGGCACATTTGTGCCCTTGGCTCTAGCGGCCCTGACTTGCCTATCTCTGATGATTTATGCAAGTTCATCATCATCAGCTTCGTCTTCATCAGACGACACTTAGAAGGCGACCTGCTTCTTGTGAGGACTTGGGCGAGAACCTCGTCCAACAGTGGTCTTTGTCTTCAGCAGAGAAGGTCCTGTTGAAGAATTTGGTGCAGCTGAGGAACTAGCAGAAGCTCCTGAGGCAATAGAGATGCCTGTAGTCCTTTGGCACGTGGCAAGATGCACAGGTGCTGAGGATTTTGTCGGAGCAGTTGAGGACTTTGGAGGAGGAGCTGAGGACTTTGGAGCGGGAGCAGTATGAGGAGTTAGCCGTGAGGGCTTTGAGGATTCTGGCTGTGAGGGCATAGATGAGGAACTTGGCCTTGAGGACATTGATGGCGAAGCACTTGGCTTGTGTGCAGGCTTCTTTGTCATGGATTTCTTCGGCTTGACAGAGGCCTCAGCGGCAGCCGCAGCAACAGAGTCTTCATTCAATTTCCTCACTGCTTCTTTGGCTTGTCTAGCCAACTTGGCCTGGCGCTTGGCCCATTCATCAGGATAATCCTCACCGCGCTTGAGGCTAGTGGGATCTGCTTCTTGGCCAGGTGCCAATGGAGGTCTTGGGCATGGAGGATTGAGTGCGAATTTCTTCATGTATTTGGAAGTAACATATCTGTACTCCCTCCACTCTCTTGCCCATCTCCTCTCTATCTTCTGAATGCGCACCTTGCGCTGATTTTTATCTTCGCCAGGGGGTGTGCAGTACCCAACATAGATGTCCTAAGGGATTTCAAAAGCAGTGTTGACCTCAGGCCTCTTTCCTCCTTTCTGTGGCTTCTTTCCATCAGCCATTTTCTTCAGTTGAGGAATTTGAACAATTGAATTCTCTAAAGAAGTATGCAACTTTTCTTCGAGGAACGCTGCAAATGAGTTAAGTTGATGAGAACCTAGTTATTCAGCAGCAGACATGAGTACCTGTGAACAGAGTATAGTTGCGAGGAATTTGGAGAGGTCATATGCGTTCTCAGAAGATTTTTTAAAAAGAACAAGTTGAGGAATTTGACCAGACGAGTCTTGAGGAATTACATTAAGCGTTCTTTGTCTTAGGTTCCAGAGTTGTATAGATCGAAGATTCACACAATTGAGGAATCTTGAAGAAAAATTATTGCTTAGAGAAATGAATCAAGAACAGATGATATGTGAGGTGTTTAGTGTGTGAAGAATTTGAAGAAAAACACCTTTGAAGATTTTGTAGAAAACATTTGAATCAAAGAGGGCAGTAAAAGTAACTTCTAATTACCCTGGACGAAGAACACGACGAACTGTGAGGTAGAGATGTGAAGTTCGTCTGTGCAGATCTTCCACGCCCTAACTCGGTGGAGGAAGACGGCTACGACGGCGGCGGAGTGAAGATTTCCGCAGCCGGCACGAGTACGACGGCGACGAGGTCGAGGCAGTGAAGCTCTTCCTCGCCGGCGACGATGAAGTAGTGGCGGCGGTAGGGTTTGAGAAGCTCGAGCGGGAGAGAGGTCTAGCGGAGTAAATGAAGTGAGGAAGGGGAGGGGGGTATTTATAGCCACGGTGAAAAACTGTTCGTCCGAAGAATTTGGACGAGCGTGCCCCTGACCCTTCTCATTAGCTTGACATGTGTCACCCACGTACTGAGAAGTGGAGATCGTGGGTGAATAGATAAGTATTTCATGGGATGCGGAACGGTTTGAGCGGCAAAGCCAAAAATTTGGATAAGATAAGTTTAAAAGTTCCGTTCGCAAATTCTTCAGCTGACAAGGACACGGTGAAGATTTTGAATGAGTTTCAAATAGAACGCACATGAAGATTTTGTGAATAGATTGGGTTGAGTTTAGCATAGAGGGGAAAGGGTCCGATCACATTCACTTAGCAGAAAAACCAACTTGAAGAATTAGCCATAAGTGAATGCTATATAGCCAATGAAGAAAAACGACGGAAACAGTGAAGATTTTGCAAAGTTGAAGAAAATGAACAAACGAGGAATTTCAAAAACAGAGGAAAAACTCAAATTTAAGATTTTGCACTTTGGTGGTGGCGTGACCCACCGTATAAGAATGATGATTTCAGACACCGCGTACAATTGTCTTAGGGTTTTGAGAATCAAATTCTTTGTTAATTTCTTCACACTTAGAGTGTTATTCTTCGTTGATTGAAGAAAAACGTTTCTTCATGTGTTGCACATCTAAGTCATCAATTTTGCATAAGTGTTAGGATGAGTGTCCTTTTCAAAGAACATTCGAAGATTCTAAGATATTTAGCTCACACCGCAACTTGCTAAATCTCTTCTCATCCAAGGGCTTTATGAAGATATCGGCTAGCGGTTCTTCAGTCTTCACATGCTCAATAGAAATGTCACCCTTCAACACATGATCGCGAAGAAAATGATGACGAATCTGAATATGCTTTGTCTTCGAGTGCTGAACTGGGTTGTGAGCAATCTTGATGGCACTCTCATTTCACAGAAGAGAGGCACATTCTTCACGTTGACGCCGTAGTCCTTGAGAGTTTGCTTCATCCACAGCAATTGAGCACAACAAGAACCAGCAGCAATGTACTCAACTTCAGCAGTAGAAAGTGATACGCAATTCTGTTTCTTCGAGGACCAACAGACCAAAGATCGTCCGAGGAAATGACATGTACCAGATGTTGAATTGCGGTCCACACGATCACCAGCATAGTCAGAGTCAGAATATCCAATGAGATCAAAAGCCGAGCCCTTGGGGTACCGTAATCCTAGTGTTGGTGTGTGAGCTAGATATCAAATAATATGCTTCACAGCCTTATGGTGTGATTCCTTCGGTGTAGCTTGAAATCGGGCACACATGCAAACACTAAGCACCATATCTGGCCTAGATGCACATAAGTACAATAAAGAACCAATCATGGAGCGGTATACCTTATGATCAAAGTCAATACCATTTTCATCAAGGCACGATGGCCATTTGTGGGCATAGGAATTTTGACACCTTTGCAATCTTGCATTCCAATTTCCTCAAGACATCCTTGAGGTATTTCTCCGAGATATGAATATGCCATTGCGTTGTTGATTTAATTTGAAGACCTAAGAAGAATTTCAACTCTCCCATCATAGACATTTGATATTCTTCACTCATCATATAGGCAAATTCATCACTATAACGTTGGTCAGTACAGCCAAAGATAATATCATCAACATATATTTGGCACACAAACAGTTCACCATCATAAGATTTAGTGAAAAGAGTAGGGTCGAGTGAACCGGGTTTGAAGCCTTTCTTCATGAGGAATTCCTTCAAAGTATCATACTACGCCCGAGGGGGCTGCTTGAGGCCATAGAGGGCCTTATTGAGTCTGAAGACTTTGTCAGGATGCTTTGGATCTTCAAAACCTGGGGTTGAGCAACATATACTTCTTCCTCAAGCTTACCATTGAGGAATGCACTTTTCACATCCATTTGATATAAAGTGATATCATGATGGTTAGCATAAGCAAGTAATATGCGAATAGCCTCAAGTCTAGCAACAGGTGCAAAAGTTTCATTAAAATCAATTCCTTCAACCTGTGCGTAGCCTTGAGCTACAAGCCGTGCCTTATTCCTCACCACAAGGCCATTTTCATCTTGCTTGTTGTGGTAGATCCACTTTGTGCCAATGATATTGTGCTTGCGAGGATCTGGACGTTTGACTAGTTCCCAGACATTGTTGAGCTCAAACTGATGTAATTCTTCTTGCATGGCCTGAATCCGCTCAGGCTCCAGAAATGCTTCATCTACCTTAGTGGGCTCTATGATAGAGACAAAAGCATAGTGCCCACAAAAGTTAGATAAATGTGAAGCTTTTGAGCGTGTGAGAGGACATGGTGCTTCAATGTCATCGATGATCTTTTCAACTTGCACTTCTTTTGCAACGCGAGGATGAGCTGGTTGTCATCGAGGAATTTGATCAACATTTTCTTCAGCACCATTTTCTTCAGCATTTTTCTCAGGTGCATCAGCTCGACGTTCTTCACGTTCTGGAATGAATTCTTCAGCAGATTTTTCGGTAGGGATGACATCCTCAGTAGCCTTGAACTTGATAGAATCCTCAGGTGCTGGTTCATCTATCATAGAAGGTAGGTGCTCTCTTTGGGAGCCATCAGTTTCATCGAACTGCACATCTACAGTTTGAACAACCTTGTGAAGAACGTTGTTGAAGACTCTGTAGGTGTGCGAGTCCTTTCCGTAACCAATCATAAAACCTTGATGTGCTTTCGGTGCAAATTTAGCATTGTGATGAGGATCTCTAATCCAACATTTTGCACCGAAGACTTTGAAATAACTCGCATTGGGTTTCTTGTCAGTAGGAGTTCATAGGCAGTCTTCTTGAAGAATTTGTGAAGATATACCCTGTTGATGATGTGGCATGCAGTATAAATTGCCTCAATCCAGAAGTGACGAGGCGTCTTGTATTCATCAAGCATAGTGCGAGCCATTTCAACAAGAGTTCTATTCTTGCGCTCCACGACGCCATTTTGCTGAGGAGTATAAGGAGCAGATAACTCATGAGTAATACCAAGTTCATCAAGATAGTCATCGAGACCAGAATTCTTGAACTCAGTTCCATTGTCACTTATGATGTGCTTGATCTTCACACCAAAGTTGGTTGAAGCCCTCGAGGAAAATCGTTTGAAGACTTCCTGCACTTCATGTTTGTAAGTAACAATGTGTACCCATGTGTAATGAGAGTAATCATCAACAATAACAAAGCCATAGAGAGATGCATCATTTATGACTGCAGAATAATGGTTAGGACCAAAGAGATCCATATGAAGCAATTCAAATGGTCGAGTAGTAGTCATGATAGTCTTCGCTGTATGCTTAGCCTTTATCATCTTTCCAACTTCATAGGCTCCGCATAAGTGATCCTTGAGGAATTTGACATTTTCAATGCCAACGACATGCTTCTTCTTCGCAGGCGTGTGCAAATTTTTCATGCCTGCATGACCAAGTCGTCGATGCCATAGCCAGCCTTCTGAAGCTTTTGCAAGTAGGCACACGGCTGGTTGTGGTCCTGTAGAGAAATCAACAATATACAAGTCTCCTCTCCTAAAGCCTTCGAAGACTTTGGAATTGTCAGCTTCCATAACCACAACACAACGATACTTGCCAAAGACAACAACCATATCAAGATCACAAAGCATTGAGACAGACATGAGGTTGTATCCTAAGGACTCGACAAGCATGACTTTGTCCATGTGTCGATCCTTTGTGATCGCAACCTTACCTAGACCCAATACCTGACTTTTGCCTTTGTCAGCGAAGATGATATGCTTCAGATGCGATGGTGATAAGGGAGCATCCATCAATAGATTCTTTTCACCAGTCATGTGATTTGTACATCCACTATCGAGGAACCACTCAGTTGCTTTGGGTTGATCATCCTGCAGATGAATTAGTGCAGCTTACGAACTCATATACTTCATCAGTGAAGAATATGACATCAATTCATCAGACCAATTTCATCAAGTAATAGAACAGATAAAGCAGTATGAGGACGTGAGAAATGAAAGTTCATTTCTTCATGATTAGCATGCGTCCTTTCAGGCAATTTTTTAGGTCTCCAGCAAATTCTTCAGACGTTCATGCACGTTTGGAGACCTAACCCTGCAGAAGAGATTAGTTCTTTTTCTTCACCACCCACATCTGAAGGGGTGGCAAGAGCTCCATAAGAGAATGGTGGCATAGAAGCTAGACCATTTTGTTTCACATAAGAGGGGTTAGGGTAAGCATATGAATAAGCAGAGAAATTCTTCGAGGACTTATGAACATAATGATTAGAAGAATAATGCTCATATTCATAGCCCTTAGCTCTTCCCTGTGAGATAGAGTTGTTAGCACGATGATATTCATATGAGGACTTTGATCCTTTTGAGGAATTTGATCCATGTGAGGAATTTGGTCCGTATGAGGACTTGGATCCATATGAAGAATTTGATCTGGGGTTCCTATTCTTCACAGGTGGTGTCATGAGGACATTCACCTGAAGGTTTCCAAGGCACCTTTTGGGAACCCAGATTTTCTTCATAGGGGACCCGTTCATGCAGTTAGTGCCAACATATCTAGCAAATACTTCACCATTCTGATTTTTGAACAGTTTATAGTTGGATTCAAATGACTCATCAGAAGAATGAGGAGATTCACATGTAAAGCTAGATAGATTGGATGGATCAACTGGAGGTCCCTTTGCAGCAACCCATGAGGTTCTGGGGTACTGCTCAGGCTTCCAATATGTACCATCAGCATTGAGTTTCCTCTCAAAGGCAATACCCTCTTTCCTAGGGTTCCTGTTGAGGATGTGCTTTTTAAGCACATCACAAAGAGTCTGATGCCCTTTGAGGCTTTTGTACATGCCTGTCACATACAATTCCTTCAGCCTTGCATTGTCAGTGATACTAGCAATGTCCTCAGATGAGGAATTAGTGATAGCAGAGGCGGGTGAAGAATTTGTAACATTAGAAGTATTTCAACATTCAGGTGAAGAATTAGCAGATTCACGTTCAATGCATTTCAAACATGGAGGAACAAATTCTTCCTGAAAAGCGCTGATTTGTTGAGCGAGTAATGAATCGTGCTCCTTCTGAAGATCTTCATAACTCACTCTTAGCTTCTCAAGATCTTGCTTTATTTGAAGAAATTCATAAGAAAGCTTCTCATGATCAGATAAGAGAGTGTTATGTTGATCTTGAAGGGTGTCATACTTAGTATGAAGTCTCTGAAGACTTTCAGCCAAAGCTTTTGACTGATCCATTTCTTCACCCAACATATCATTGCTCTTATTTAGCATGTATTGAACTTTTTCCAAAGCTCTTTGTTGTTTAGTGGCAAGGGAAGCAAGTTTGACATAGCTGGGTCCAAATTCATCACCAGATTCATCATCACTAGACTCGGATAGGTAGCATTCAGTTACCTAAGCACTTTTTGCCATAAGGCATGATGAAGAGGATGATGATTCTGGTTCGAAAGTCATCGCTTTGAGAGATTCCTTGAAGTCCTCAAACCAAGGATCATGTCGAGTTCGATGACCTTCATAGACCTCAGAGAGACGGTCCCAGATAAGCTTCGCATGATCAAGATGCATGATGTTCCTGAACTAATTTTGAGACAGACAGGAGCATATGACGTCCTTCTCCGTGAGATTGAGAAGAGTGTACTTGCGAATGTCATAAGCTTCCGCCATCTTGCACAGATCGGTCAGAACAATCTCAGTGACGGTCCACAATTCGCTGTTCATCGCCATGAGGCGCTTCTTCATCATGGCCTTCCACTTGGGATACTCGTGACCGTAAAAGATGGGGCAAGACACAGTCTTCATTCCTGTGGTCGACATAACTAAAACTCCAGGCAGTTAAACCAAAATCCCACATAACAAGGGAGTACCTTGCTCTGATACCAATTAAAAGTGCGTTATATCGACTAGAGGGGGGGGTGAATAGGCGATTTTTATGAATTCTTCACTGAGGAATTTGTGAGTGAGGAAATTCCTTAGCAAAGAACTACCTGCAGCGGAATAAGTACTCAAAAGTAAACATAAAAGAAGACAAGCATGGTCATCATGATGAAATGAAGACAAGCACAGAGTACAAAAAGCTTAATCACAGGATAACACAGTATGAAGACAAACAGACTGAAGAAATTGAACTGAGGAAATTGAGAAAGTCTTCAGTCAAAGTCTTCAAACACAGATATGACAAGCACATAACACAGTTATGAGGAAATGAAAGAGTTGGGGAAATAGAACCAGTTGGCTTGGTGAAGACAATGATTTGGTAGACCAGTTCCAACTGCTGCCTCAATTGTACATCTGGTTAGGGCGGCTAGGTATTTAAACCTGAGGACACCCAGTCCCGGACACCCAGTCCTGAACACGCAGTCCAGGACACTTAGTCCTCACCGTATTCCCCTTGAGCTAAGGTCACACAGACGCCCAATCACTCATGGTAAGTCTTCAGGTGACTTCCGAACCTTCACAAACTCGGTCACTCGGCGATCCACAATTTCCTCTTGGATGCTCTAGACCATGACGCCTAACCGTTTGGAAGAAGCACAATCTTCAAAAGTAACAAGCGTCGGATCCACGCAGGATCAATCTCTTCAGTGATGCTCAATCACTTTGGGTTTGTAGGTGTTTGGGTTTGGGTTTTTCCTCACTCGATGATTTTCACTCAAAGTCCTCGGAGGATGGGATGCTTTCAAATGACAAGTGTCAGTTTCTCTCGGAGCAGCCAACCAACTAGTGGTTGTAGGGGGCGGCTATTAATAGCATAGGGAGCAGCCCGACATGATAAGACATAAATGCCCTTCAATGATATGACCGTTAGGTGGGTAGATATTTTGGGACAGCTAGCGCGTAGCACATCAACGGTCGGAATTTTGAGTGTCTAATTCCTCAGGACTATCATGTTCATCACTGTGTAGGCAATCCGCACTAGCGAATTCCTAACTCCTCAATGAGAACAAATTCCTCAGAGACCAGAAGAACTTCGTCTCTGTCACTGAAGAATATGACTGAACTGCATGAGATTTCCAATGGCTTCACTCGAAGGGATTGGTAGGTGTAGGATTTTGAGTTGAGCATCACATGGAAATTTTTCCTTAGTATTTCCTCGATCCCCTTTAACAGTACGGTGTTTCCTATGACTCAAGAAAGATAAAATGAAACTACGAAAACAAAAGTCTTCACGCTTCATGTTCCTCGAATGAATACCAAGTCTTCAAGGTTACACCAATTTCTTCACTTTCAAAGTCTTCGGAAAGTCTTCAGAAATCCAAAGTCTTCAGTCGAAGAACTTCATTTTAGGGTCGACTTTCTCTCAGAATATCAAACTCCGATAGACTTATAGACCTGTGTACACTCACAAACGCATCAGTCCCTTAACCTATAAGTCTTCAATACACCAAAATCACTAAGGGGCACTAGATGCACTTACACTATCCCAGATAAGCTTAGCAGTTTCCAAAGCACTCACTCTTCCATACCGCCCTT
This sequence comes from Aegilops longissima, assembly GCA_021605205.1. NCBI lineage: Eukaryota > Viridiplantae > Streptophyta > Magnoliopsida > Poales > Poaceae > Aegilops > Aegilops longissima. The sequence continues at coordinate 596,698,369 of CM038682.1, read as the reverse complement.
TGCTCAGATGGCCACGTATGATGTTCTTCGCTTGAGAATCGAGTTGCTTGAATCTCTTCACATCAGCAACATTCAGAGAAGGTGTGACTGAGGGAACACCATTTTCCACAACATTCGAGAGATCGTTGTCAATTGCCTCAAGATGCATTCGCATCTTATTCTTCCAGTATGGGTAATCCGTCCCATCGAAGGTAGGACACCCAGCAGAGACCTTTATCATACCTGCGGTCGACATAACTAAAACTCCAGGCGGTTAAACCAAAATCACACAGAACAAGGGAGTACCTTGCTCTGATACCAATTGAAAGTGTGTTATATCGACTAGAGGGGGGGGGGGGATAGGCGATTTTTATGAATTCTTCACTAAGGAATTTCAGGGTGAGGAAATTCCTAAGAAAAGAACTACTTGCAGCGGAATAAGTACTCAGATGTAAACATAACAGAACATAAGCATGGTCATCATGATGAAATGTAGACAAGCACAGAGTACAGAAAGCGTAAACACAGGATAAAACAGGATGAAGACAAACAGACTGAAGAAATTGAGCTAAGGAAATTGAGAAAGTCTTCAGTCAAAGTCTTCAAACAGATATGAACAAGCACACAACAACTGTAATGAGGAAATGAAAGAGTTGAGGAAATAGAACCAGTAGGCTCGGTGAAGACAATGATTTGGTAGACCAGTTCCAACTGCTGTGACAGTTGTACATCTGGTTGGAGCGGCTAGGTATTTAAACCTGAGGACACACAGTCCCGGACACACAGTCCTCACCGTATTCTCCTTGAGCTAAGGTCACACAGACCTCGCCCAATCACTCGTGGTAAGTCTTGAGGTGACTTCTAAACCTTCACAAACTCGGTCACTCGGTGATCCACAATTTCCTCTTGGATGCTCTAGACCATGACGCCTAACCGTCTGGAAGATGCACAGTCTTTAAAGGTAACAAGCGGCGGATCCACGCAGGATCAATCTCTTCAGTGATGCTCAATCACTTTGGGTTTGTAGGTGTTTGGGTTTGGGTTTCCTTACTTGATGATTTTCGCTCAAAGTCCTCGGAGGATGGGATGCTCTCAAATGACAAGGGTCAGTTTCTTTCGGATCAGCCAACCAGCTAGTGGTTGTAGGGGCGGCTATTTATAGCCTAGGGAGCAGCCCGACATGATAAGACATAAATGCCCTTCAATGATATGACCGTTAGGTGGGTAGATATTTTGGGACAGTGGCGATAGCACAAAGAACGATCGAAATTTTGAGTATCAAATACCTCGTGGCTATCATGTTCCTCATCGTAGGCAATCCGACTGGCTAATTCCTAACTCCTCAATCGTAACAAATTCCTTAGCTTACTGTAAGAACTTCTCTCACATCAAGAAATTTATCGAATCGTATGAAATTTCCAACAGCTTCACTCAAGGGATTGGTAGGTGTAGGATTTTGAGTTGAGCATCACATGGAAATTTTTCTTAGTATTTCCTCGACCCCTTTAACGAAGACGGTGTTTCAGATGACTCAAGAAAGAGAAAATGAAACTACAAAAACAAAAGTCTTCACGTTTCATGTTCCTCGAATGAATGCCAAGTCTTCGTGGTCACACCAATTTCTTCACTTTCAAAATCTTCGAAAGTCTTCAGAATCCAAAGTCTTCGTCAAGAACTTTATTTTAGGGTCGACTTTTCTCTGTAAATATCAAACTCCTCATAGACTTATAGACATGTGTACACTCACAGACGCATCAGTCACTTAACCTATAAGTCTTCAATACACCAAAATCACTAAGGGGCACTAGATGCACTTACACGACATGAAGTACCCAGCTGCCGGAACACCGACAGAGGGCCTCCAGCCGCCCCTTGCCGCCCCCTCCACGCACTGCTAGCCGACCAAGAGCTACGCCGCGACGGATCTGGACGGGCGTCAGATCGCAGTCCACTGCCGCCAACCATCACCAAGCAGGGCAGCCCACTAGAGCATTGTCACGCCCAATATGCGACCCTATCCAAAAGGAACTCGAAGGTCCCACCAAGGATAGACCCGCATATTGAAACACTTTTGCAAGGTGGATATCATTACATCAACATTACATAATAGATGGGGATACATACATAAGGCACAAATGCCACAAGAATACAACAACATCTTATACAAGATCAACATCCGACTACGGATGAAACATAAACAGAAGCTCAAACGACATCCACCCTGCTAGCCAGCTGCCGACCGAACCTATCCCCGATCAAGAAGAAGCGTAAGAAGAACTCCAATACAAGCAAACATCGCTCTCACGCCATGATCATCGCAGACCTGTACCTGCAATCTGGTGGTGTAGTAATCAGTGAGCCACGAGGACTCAAGCAATCCCATTACCATGGGTATCAAGACTAGCAAAGCTTAATGGGAAAGGAAGGGGTAAAGTGGTGAGGCTGCAGCAGCGACTAAGCATGATATGGTGGCTAACATACGCAAATGAGAGCGAGAAGAGAAACAAAGGAACGGTCGTCAACTAGTAATGATCAAGAAGTGATCCTGAACTCCTACTTACGCCAAACATAACCCGAAACCGTGTTCTCCTCTCGATCAACCCGAAAAGAGACACTCACGGTTACGCATTACGTTGGTGTATTTTAGAAGAGTTTGCTTCAAGTTTACTACAACCGGATATCAACAAATTCCCATCTGCCACATAACCGGGCACGGCTCTCGAAAGTTTATACCTGCAGGGTGTCCCAACTTAGCCCATGATAAGCTCTCGCGATCAACGAAGGATATTCTTCTCCCGGAAGACCCGATCAGTCTCGGAATCCGGCTACAAGACATTTCGACAAAGAATAAAACAAGACCAGCAAAGCCGCCCGATGCGCCGACAATCCCGATAGGAGCTGCACATATCTCGTTCTCGTGGCAACACCGGATGAGACAAAGCACGAGTAAAACCAGCCTCGAAGTTTCCCTGTGGTGGCCCCGCAGGCGGCTCGGTTCGAACCAGCACTTAGAGAAGCACTGGCCCGGGGGCTAAATAAAGATGACCCTTGGGCTCCGGAAACCCAAGGGAAAAAGGGCTGGGTGAGGCAAATGGTAAAACCAATGTTGGGCCTTGCCGAAAAGTCTTATTCAAAGCGAACTGTCAAGGGGTCCCATAAATCACCCGACCGCGTTAGGGACGCAAAATCCAGGAACATAATACCGATATGACGGAAACTAGGGCGGCAAGAGTGGAACAAAACACCAGGCATAAGGCCGAGCCTTCCACCCTTTACCAAGTATATAGATGCATTAATAATATAAGATATATTGTGATATCCCAACAAGTAAACATGTTCCAACAAGGAACAACATCTCCATATTCCAACAAGGAACAAACTTCATCTTCACCTGCAACTAACAACGCTATAAGAGGGGCTGAGCAAAGCGGTAACATAGCCAAACAACGGTTTGCATAGGAAGGGTGCAAAAGGTTAGAGGCTGACATGGAAATTTGGTATGGCTTGATAAACAGGTAATAGGTAGCGCAGCATAGTGAAAGAGCGAAGCAAATAGCATAGCAATGATAGTAGTGAGATCCAGGGTAGCGGTCATCTTGCCTGAAATCCCGCAAGGAAGAAGAACGAGTCCATGAAGAAGATGAACGGATGAAGCCGAACCAAGCGTAGACGAACGAATCCTCGCGATCGCAACGAAACATGAACTAACAAGAAGAAGCACACAACATAGGTAAACACACCACACTTGAACAAGACATGATGCACAAACAAGCATGATGCATGACAAGACTACATGAAGCTACTCATGGCAAGAGATGATGCAAACAAGAGCAACACATCAAAGCAAGTTTAAATGAGGCCGGAAACAACATATAACGATTCCGGTAAGTCCTCATATGCAAATTTCGAAATTGGTCCAGATCTGAATAAACCTTATGTTCAAGTTGTTAAACAGCAAGTTAAGATGCACCACGATGATCTACACGAAATTCTAGTCAAGTTACATATAAAGTTCATTAGATTCGGAGCTACGGCCTAGAAGATATGAGCAAAACAAGTTAAACATGGCATTGATGCAAAATGCATACAAACATCAAGCAAACACCTCAAAACAAGGATGCAACATGATAATATGAAACTACATGCAAAATCAAGCAAGTTTCATATAGAGCACACTCAAAACGGAGCAACGGTTCAACACATACACCCTATACAAGTTATAACAACAATCTGTCCATAACAGCAAGTAGGCATAATGCAAGCATCAAAACAACAAGCTACAGCATCTTAACGTGAGAACAAAGGGCATGGGCATGATGTACAGGTAAAGCATGACAAAACATGAACACTGAGCTATCTCCAGAAATCACTAGAACATGCTCAAAATGACATGGCAAGATTGCAAATAATAACAGTTTCAGACTTTAGCAGAAATAACATCAGGTTGCAATGTTTAGAGCTATCAAACAACATGTTACAGGAACTTATCATGGCAAACAAAGGCATGGCATGGATCTACTAAATGCATAGAACAAAAGTCCCTTACTGACCATAAGTCAAAAAGGATCAGAAAATATCATGGCACCCATGTAAACATGGCAAGTTATATTACAGATTCATACATGGCAGGAACAACAATAAGTAGGCAGGTTTACGAGCTTGAACCACTCACCACAGAGCAATACATGGCATGGCAAGGCTACTCACAGTAAGAAGACATGGCATAGAAGCTATACATGGCAAGAACAACATCATAGCATACACGGATCAACTACAACAACCTTGGCAAAATTGAATAACATGTAAACAATCTGCCAGGAAACATTTTATAGCAAAAGTAGAGCTCGATTGACTCAAGCTATGGCACTCCATAATTGCAAACAAGGGCATGGATGGATAGAGCAAGACATTTATAACAAAACATCCTTACTGAAGTATCTCAAAATAAGCATGGATCTCTCGGTAGCATCAAGTTTACATGGCATAAAAATATCAGCAGAACAGGGGCTGAAATCAGCGACATCATGAAGCCTAGTTTGCATGCTTGTGCTAGTCACCACATAGATCACAAAAATACATGGCATACACCCCTGTAAAGATGGCATGGCATATTACAAAACACATGTAGGACTCAAGATCATAGGATGCACACATCAATCATGGCAAAAATGACAAAAGTGCATGTTCTGATAAGAATCTGAAACTAACATCACATAGCCCTCTTCTAACAGCATTTCGGGCATTAATATGAGCTCAAATGAAAATGATGCAATGAGATGAAATGATCTACTCATCGAGACGAACAATTTGACATATTATACGCACAAAACGGAGCAATATGCAGAGAGTTATGATGCGATGAAAATGCATGAAAATTACTGCAGAAATCGGGGACTTAGACGAAAATCCAGAGGGGGGAAGTCAACCTCGTGCACGGGGAACGAGGCGGCGGCGGATCTCGCCGGAATCTCGCCGGAGATGAGGTAGAGGCGGTCGGGGAGGAAGAAGAGGAGCGGAGGAGGCCGGGGATGGACGGATCCGGTCTCTTCCCGAATCCGCCGGATCTGGCCGGGAGGCACGGGTCGGCGAGCCCGGCCGACTCCGGCGAGGTCCACGCGGCGCCGCCATGGAGGCGGGCGGGCGACGCGGGTGGAGAGGAGGACGGCGGCGGGCGACCGACGGAGTCACGGGCGGAGCCCGGCGACGGCGACGGGATGCGGCGGCGGCCGCCGCCGACAGACGGCGAGGCCGGGCGGCAAGGCGGCGGCGGCGAGGGGCTCGCGAGGCGCGGGAGGCGGCGGGCGGCGAACTGGCCGGGCGGGCTGCCAAGGCGGGGGAGGCGCGGGCAAGCGACGTGGCAGCCTCCCATTGGTCTGGATGGCAAGTGACGGACATGTCCGTCCCGGAGAGGGGAAGATTTTTAGGGTTAGGGGGGATTGGACTGCGATTTTCGGAAGGGGAGGTGTATATATAGGTAGAAGGAGCTAGGAGAGTCCAAATGAGATGCGGTTTTCGGCCACGCGATCGTGATCGAACGACCGAGAGCATGGAGGGAGTTTGGTGGGTTTTGGGCCACTTTGGAAGGGTGTTGGGCTGCAAGGAGAAGGGGCTTTACTTGTTATCTTGCTAACTGTTGGAATATCAAACGACCTCCAAATGATCCGAAACTTGACAGGCGGTCTACCGGTGCTATACCAAGGCCGCTTGACATACCTCGGTCCATTCCGAGACCGTTTAACACCCGCACATGAAAAGAGGTAAAATGGGGCGCCGGGAGACATAGGAGTGCTGGATTGCAAAACGGACAACGGGGAAAATGCTCGGATGCATGAGACGAACACGTATGCAAAATGAAATGCACATGATGACATGATATGAAATGCATATGATGACAAGGCAAAGTGCAACATGCAAGCACATGAAATGGCAAAGACGGCGAATAACTGACGGACACCTGGCGCATCGGATCCGGGGCGTTACAAGCATGCACCCCGCCGACCATGGAAGCGGCAGCCACCGCCGCACAACCTAGGGTTGCCGTCCTGACTGCCGCGCCCGACCCGCCACCAACGCCTGCGGCAGGGGATCTTCTAAGATGGAGGCTGGCTGCGCTAGGGTTGTGACCCTGGTATCGCCTTGGGGACGGCACGATGAGGTACGAGGTGGGTGGGTGTGTGCGTGGGGGTGGGGGGATCAATCGTGGCCCAGAAAATCGGCTGACAGGAAAAAAAACTAACGCAACCTAACTAAAATCTCCAAGAAAAGAAAAAGGCGCGAAGACTTGCCGAGGTCAATAGCAAAGCTTTTCCGGCGCCTCCAGTAAACCAGCTTTCCCGAACAAGGAGGAGAGGAGAGGACAGAGGAGAAAATCAGCGTCCCAAATTCCCAACGAGACAAGCAAGAACCAATTGGATCGCCCAGGGATCGATGTCATCGATGGAGCCCGATCCGTCCCAGTCGCCGACTGGGGGATCTTCCTCGCTCATCTTCCTGGGCACGGGCTGCTCCGGCGCGCTGCCCGACGCGCGGTGCCTCCTCAAGCCGTCAACGCCGCCCTGCGCCGTCTGCTCCATGGGCATCTCCCTCCCGCCGGAGGGGAACCCCAACTACAGGTGCGCGCAGTACGGACACAGGCGACGACTTTCAGATAACTTCATATCCCAGATAGATAATTAGCATTTCACGTTTGCTGAAATGTAATTTCTCATGTTGTTCTAGATATATTAGAAAAGTCGAACATACTTTACATGGATGGTCTAGATATATTTAGATAACTTTATGAGGGCACTTCGATAACTAATTTTATCATTACTTATCTGACAAAATGCATATGCCTGTTTGCTTTCAGGCTCAACACCTCTCTCTTGATAGACTATTGCCATGGAACCCACAAGTACATCCTAATCGACATCGGCAAGACATTCAGAGAACAAGTTCTCCGCTGGTTTGTCCACCACAAAGCTCCTTATGTTGACTCGGTGAGATATTCGACAGTGCATTCTTTTCTGGAAGGAAAGGATGCTCACCCTCTCAATTCTAATCCTGGGGACTAAGAGGGTTCTGTGCAGTGCAGATCATTCTGACTCATGAGCATGCAGATGCTGTATTAGGCCTTGACGAAGTCTGGGTGGTACAACCAAGAAATGACCGAAACGATGTCGAGCAAATTCCTATCTTCCTCACGCAATTCACGATGGACAGGTTCATCTTCATCTTCAGCTTTCCCAGTGAACTGAAAAAAATACCAGATTAGTGACCAACACATATCCTGTAATAACACCAACCGTGAATTTACAGTATCGTGAGAAGATTCCCCTACTTGGTGGAGCAGAATCCAGAGGATGGCGATGAAGATGCCCAAGCCGCGAAAATCGACTGGAAGATAGTTCAGGATGATGTTGAGAAACCGTTTGTAGCATCAGCGCTTGAATTTGTGCCGTTGCCGGTAACTACCAGCGCTGTTAACCATTACTTTGATCTTGTTACATGTTTGCCTCCTGGAGTGCTTACTTAGATTGTTATTCTGTGTTCAGGTAATGCACGGAGAAGGGTATATTTGTTTAGGCTTCTTATTTGGGAGGAGAGCCAGAGTTGTGTATTTATCTGATGTCTCAATGTTGACACCAGATTTTGGCACGGTCAATAACTTATTTAAGATGGCCTCAAATGGAGAAGTGATTTTCATGAAAGAGTTCCGTATTATTGATATGAACATCTTTGAAGTTTGGGTCATCGCCGTCCGATTTCATCTCGAAGGCCGAAACTATGCTCAAAGTACTAAGAACTTATATTCAGAGTACAGTTTGGCCGATTAAGCCTCCAAGACGACCTCAAATGGAAAAATGATCTACACGGATTGTCTTCGTCTCGTCGAAACGATCGATTTTGATATAAAAATCGTCTAAATCCGAGTTCGTATGCAAAAGTTAGAGCAATCGGAGTGCAGCCCTGTCACGAGGCGAAATATGGCGCGCCCCACCAGACGCCATGTCTGATTGGTAGCGCGAGTAAAGAGATCTTTTGCGCGAGCTATTTGACCCTCAAGATGACCTCTGATCAAAAAACGTTCAACATGAAAGTTGTTCGTAACGTCGAAATCAAAATTGCTTTTGGACTCGTTTTCATCTGAGATCGTTTACCACCACGAAAAAGACCCGCAAGGTGCGGCCAGTTTAAACCGAACAGTTTTGGAAAGTTCGGACAAGACCAATCCGAATTTGACTAGGGTTTTGGACGTGAATCCAAGCCTTTTCCTTGCACGGGAAGTCCAGCCGCCTCTTATATACCTAAGGGGTGACGGCCGATTGAACAACAACACACAATCGAACAATCAATCTACTTTTTACCCTAGTTTTACATCTCTCCCTTGTTCTTTCTCTCTCGTTCTTCGTTGAAGGGCAGCGATCCTCGAGGCTCTAGGGGCGGGCGAACCGACCTAGGGCAGCCCATAGCCGTCGCGCGTCCAGACGGGGTCCCTCCCGGGCGCGTGGGGTTTCAGGTGCTCAAAAGCGCCCGCCGGATTGCTTGCGTACCGCGCTTCCGGACGGGTCTCCTTCGACGTGAGCTGCGGTGCATCACCCTCGGCGTTGGAGGTACACGGTGACGTGTTCGTGTGCGAACACACTTTTTGGCGACCACGTTGGGACGAAAGATCAAGAATCATCATCAACCATGTCTAATCTCCCCAAGCCCTCAGAAGTTGACGCCGATAACATCATTAAGCCCGGTCTTGATGAACTATCGGATGAATATCGCCAAGCCTACGAAGCGCGCAAGAAGCAGCGTGAAGAGGCTTTTGAGGCGCTCAAGAAGAAGCGCGAGGAGGAGGATTTGGAAGCGTTTCTTTCAGGTTTCAAGAAGGACCGTCAAGGTAACATCACTCCGGCTGGAAACGCTAATTTTCCTCCTCTCATCGATTTAACAAGATGTGATCACCGTGAGTAAAGTTTTTTCTCCAGAGCAAGTGACTGTGATTGAAAGTCTTGTTAGTAAGGGTAATGTGATGGCATACAATTCTTTTGTGGCTAATGCTCAGAAAAATATGCCTCCATCATCTAGTGGTACTGTTGGTATATCTGAAAACCCTAGTCCAATTTTACCTATTTCATCGGCACCACCTATGCAACAACAATATAATATGCCGTTGAATTTTTACCCTACTCAAACCAACCAGCTTGTGGCTACACCTACATACCCTAATCATATTATGAGTGTGCCCAATTCGGCGTCAACGCCGAATCACTTTGTCACACCACCCATAGGTGCAAGCATGTTTGGTCTTCCGCCGAATTATGGTTCGGCGCCCATCCCACAAGTTGCACCTATAGCTAGTACTCAGGTTGCTCCTATGTCATTGCCACAAACATCTTCATCTACATCGGATCCAATTTTAGCTAATTTAAGGGAGGATTTGCATAAGATGTTTCTAGAAACTTTCGGAAACGAGCCGAAAGTAAAGAGTCATGTGTATCAAAAGCCTTATCCTGAACACTTCGATGCAATTTCTTACCCTCAAGGTTATAAGGTTCCTGATTTTGTTAAATTTAGTGGTGAGGGTACGAAAACAACTTGGGAGCATGTGAGTCAAGATTCAGCACAGCTTGGGTGAAGCAGGTTCCATAGAAGAGTTGAAAGTACGCTTATTTCCTTATCTTTAACGGCACCGCATTTTCATGGTTTGCTGCTTTACCACATGGCTCAATTCTCTTATGGTCGCAATTAGAGCAAAAGTTTCATGATCACTTTTATAGCGGCGATAATGAGCTAAAGTTGTCACATCTTACATCGGTTAGGCAAAAACATGATGAATCGGTCACCGATTATGTCAAGAGATTTAGAGACATAAAAAACCGATGTTATAGCTTAGTGATAACTGAGAGAGACTTGGCAGATCTTGTTCTTAATGGTTTGAGAACTCACATTAAAGAGAGGCTAGAAAGTTATGAGTTTTTGAACATTAATCAAGTCTTACAAAAAGCTTTGGCTCAAGAGAGTCGAAGTAAAGAGATTCATAGGTCTACAACCGATTGTCCTAGAATACATATGGTTGAACACAATGATGATAATTCGGATGATGAGGTTGATGTTTATACTACTGAGTTTGTTTGGTCCTCAAAGGCCAAGCCCTATACATGCAATGCTCTTAAGCCGATTCGCAAGAATCGTGATGAGGAGATGAGGTTTACATTTGATATATCTAAGTGTCTTCAGTGTGATAAGATATTTGATGCTCTCTTGCAGGATAAGATGATTAGAATATCACACACCATACCGCCGTTTGATGAGCTAAAACGGCGTGCTTATTGCAAATACCATAATTCATTTTCCCATGCTACTAACGATTGCAATGTTTTTCGGCGACAGATACAATCGGCCATTAATGATGGACGATTGAATTTTGCTGAGATGCAAGTTGATAAACAGCCCTTTCCGGTGAAAACCATGGACTTGGAGGGAAAGAAAATGTTAATTCGGCCTAGCATAGCCGAATCTGCTAATAAAGATAATGTTGTTATTGGTGAACCCAGGAATGGCAAGGAGGGCGACAAAGTCTTGGGAAGAGAGGTTGTGCTTGGTAAGCAACCCGATGGCAAGGAAGTATTGAAGATCACCATAAAAATCCCTGACTGGGGCAACCACAAGTACAAGAAGATACTCATGTTAAATTTATCAAGCCCAAGAATTCAGAAGTTGACAAGTGGGGAAAGAGTGAAGCTAAGCGCAAGCGAATCAAGCCAACTTTCGATATGCTGCTATCCAAATATGCAAGTCAAGCGGCCGGTTCTAGCTCTAATCGGCCATCACATTCGAAGCGTTCAAGATCGCTTCTGGAGCAAGAGTTTCGACGCTATGCAAGGCCATATGGGTCATGGGCACCGACACCATGGATGTCACAACCCTCCTATGCACCATATTACATGAGAGACTTCAATGGAGGATGGGGGCAGCCCCCAATGGTTCCTTATGCTTTCCATGTGGGGTGGACAACACCTAGAAGGCCTGCTCGCGAGAGGCTTTATTATCCCACCCAAGGTCGTTTGAGTTATGGTGCTAATCGGCCAATAAAAAATTCTCCAAGTAAGGCCAATAAAAAAGTGTGGCGTGTTAAGTCACCTAATGCGGAAATTTCAGAATGCGACAAGCAAAAGGAGATCAAAAGCCGGTTGTTGGTAATCTGGTTACTTCTAATGGTGATATTGTTATTGTTCAGCAGGGTTCCATGGTTGATGATCATGAGGCGAACACAAGCAAGGCCAAACCAAGGGATCCCAAATATACTCAACCTAAGTGGTGTCCTCCCGGTTTAACTAAGACCATGAAAAGGAGGTTACAACGCATGAGGAACCACGAGAAGGTAGAACACAAAGAGGAGAGGCAAAGGGACGAATTGTTCAGTGAAATTCGGCCCATAGCACTCACAAAACAAGTGTGGAGGCCTAAACAAAAACAAAACACACATGCTTCTACATTAGTTGCAGCAACACCTTCACCACCAAAAGAGGATGATGCGACCCCTATTACATCGTCTACACTACCTGAAACATCCCCTTCAATTGAGGAATCTTTAAGCCCAATATATACATTGGGAGATGAAGATGAGATGGTGGATTATGAATCTACGCCGGTTCGGGAAGGTATGGATATTAATATGGTATATTACTTACCTGCCGAGTTTCGTGCTATAGGTAAAGAAGGGGAGGTAGCCCAGCTGAATTTTGGTCCCCTAAGAATGCTATTTTCGATAAGCCAAGAGAACCGGTGAAACACTTGAAGCCATTGTACCTCAAAGGTCATATTAACGGATTGCCGGTTGCTAGGATGCTCATTGATGGTGGTGCTGTGGTAAATCTTATGCCCTACTCGGTCTTCAAAAAGTTGGGGTTAGATGATGATGCATTGATGAAGACCAATATGGTACTTAATGGATTCGAGGGTAAAGAAAAGACAGAGGCCAAAGGTGTGATGTGCATGGAACTCACCGTGGGAAGCAAAACTTTGGCCACCACATTCTTCATCGCCGAGGTGCAAGGTAACTATAATGTTATATTAGGTCGCGATTGGGTTCATGCTAACCAATGTGTGCCGTCTACCATGCATCAATTTTAATACAATGGATCGATGATGAGGTAGAAATCATTCACGCGGATAATTCGGCTTGTGTTGCTTTGGCCGATGCATCGGTGGATTGGAATCATCGCGATGTAACTTGCTTAACAGGGCGTGACCTCTCGGAGTTTGATTTCCTTAGTGCTACAAGGAACGGGTTCATTCCCATCTCTTTAAAGCCGATTGGTGGTAATCGGTTACAAGGTATGATGTGAACAAGAAGTTAAAATCAACGGCCGATATATAACTATCGCCCTTAGCATAAACATGGCCGATACATAATTATCGTCCTGAGAAAAATAAATGGCCGATGGAGTGTTGACATCGTCCTTAGAACAAATACATTGCAAATTATTTTTCGGCACGCAAGTTTTGCCGAAAAACAGGGGGGCATGTGTTGACACCAGATTTTGGCACGGTCAATAACTTATTTAAGATGGCCTCAAATGGAGAAGTGATCTTCATGAAAGAGTTCCGTATTGTTGATATGAACATCTTTGAAGTTTGGGTCATCGCCGTCCGATTTCATCTCGAAGGCCGAAACTATGCTCAAAGTACTAAGAACTTATATTCAGAGTACAGTTTGGCCGATTAAGCCTCCAAAACGACCTCAAATGGAAAAATGATCTACACGGATTGTCTACGTCTCGTCGAAACGATCGATTTTTATATAAAAATCGTCTAAATCCGAGTTCGTATGCAAAAGTTAGAGCAATCGGAGTGCAGCCTGTCACAAGGCGAAATATGGCGCGCCCCACCAGACGCCATGTCTGATTGGTAGCGCGAGTAAAGAGATCTTTTGCGCGAGCTATTTGACCCTCAAGATGACCTCTGATCAAAAAACGTTCAACATGAAAGTTGTTCGTATCGTCGAAATCAAGATTGCTTTTGGACTCGTTTTCATCCGAGATCGTTTACCACCACGAAAAAGACCCGCAAGGTGCAACCAGTTTAAACCGAACAGTTTTGGAAAGTTCGGACAAGACCAATCCGAATTTGACTAGGGTTTTGGACGTGAATCCAAGCCTTTTCCTTGCACGGGAAGTCCAGCCGCCTCTTATATACCTAAGGGGTGACGGCCGATTGAACAACAACACACAATCGAACAATCAATCTACTTTTTACCCTAGTTTTACATCTCTCCCTTGTTCTTTCTCTCTCGTTCTTCGTTGAAGGGCAGCGATCCTCGAGACTCTAGGGGCGGGCGAACCGACCTAGGGCAGCCCATAGCCGCCAAGGCCCGTCGGGTCCTCCCGGCGCGTGGGGTTTCGGTGCTCAAAAGCGCCCACCGGATTGCTTGCGTACCGCGCTTCCGGACGGGTCTCCTTCGAAGTGAGCTGCGGTGCATCACCCTCGGCGTTGGAGGTACACGGTGACGTGTTCGTGTGCGAACACTCAAGATTTCTACCTAAAACCGAGCATGGTAAAAAGGAAATATTGGTCCATAATTCTTTGTTCAGATAATTAGAATGCTTGTTCTTGTGGATCACAGATGGGAGGGTTGTTAATCATACAGCATGACGTTTCTCACCGACACATGTTTAAGGGGTAGTTGTAATGAAGCAGAAAGATGATATTAATCTTTTAAACAGCATCCAAAATTCTCGACATTGTTTATGATGTCCTTGATAATCTAGCAGGTTAAGTGTGACGCCCTCGATTCAATCGTACACTAATCATGCACGCAAATGTGTACGATCAAGATCAAGGACTCACGGGAAGATATCACAACACAACTCTACAATAAAATAAGTCATACAAGCATCATAATACAAGCCAGGGGCCTCGAGGGCTCGAATACAAGTGCTCGATCATAGACGAGTCAGCGGAAGCAACAATATCTGAGTACAGACATAAGTTAAACAAGGTGCCATAAGATGGCTAGCACAAACTGGGATACAGATCGAAGAGGAGCAGGCCTCCTGCCGGGATCCTCCTAGGTTACTCCCGGTCGCCGCCGGCTGCACGTAGTAGTAGGCGCCTCCGGTGTAGTAGTCGTCATCGACGGTGGCGTCTGGGTCCTAGGCTCCATCGTCTGATTGCAGCAATCGAGTAGAGGTAGGGGGAAAAGGGGATGCAAGGCAACCGTGAGTACTCATCCAAAGTACTCGCAAGCAAGGAGCTACACTACATATGCATGGATATATGTGTAAAGGCCATATCAGTGGACTGAACTGCAGAATGCCAGAATAAGAGGGGATAGCTAGTCTTAACGAAGACTACGCTTCGACACCGGTCTTCATGGCGTGCGTAAGAGGACAACGGAAGTCCTCCAAGTAACATCATATAGCAATAATCCTACCCGCAATCCCCGCTCATATCCACGAGCGAGAGCGACCACCGTTGTATCCGCACTTGGAAGGGTGTGTTTTATCAAGTATCCGGTTCTAGTTGTCATAAGCTCAAGGTACAACTCCAAGTCGCCCTGTTATCAAGATCACGGCTATCCGAATAGATTAACTTCCTGCAGGGTGCACCATCTTACCCAAAGACGCTTGATCCCATTTGGCCGACACACTTTCCGGGTCATGCCCGCCGCCAGAAGATCAACACGCCGCAGCCCCACCTAGGCACAAAGAGAGGCCAACACGCCGGTCTAAACCTTGCCGCAGGGTCCGGGCCCATCGCCTCGAAAGCACACGCACGTTGCGTCTGACGCGCCGAAGCGACCTAGCCCATCAGCGTTCCGGTCCAATCCGGCGCGCGCCTCGTCAGCCGACGTCCGGAAGTGCTTGGTGATACCACGACGCCGGGATACCCATAACTACTCCCGCGTAGATGGTTAGTGCGTATAAGCTCGTAGCCAACCCAGATCAAATACCAAGACCTCGTTAAGCGTGTTAAGTAACCGCGAACGCCGAACAGGGCCAGGCCCACCTCTCCCCTAGGCGGTCTCAACCTGCCCTGCCGCTCCGGCACAAAGTATCAGTCGGGGGGCCGTCGGGAACCTAGGCCCACCTCTACCGGGATGGAACCACCTGTCCTTTCAGCCCCCATCTCCGAACAGTACCACATGTAATGTATAGTGTAAGGTATATAGTATATACCCGTGATCAACTCCCGAGTGATCACGGCCCGATAGTATAGCACGCGCACGGACAAGTATGAAGGGCCACAGATGAATGTACTAGCATCCTATACTAAGCATATAGGATTGCGGTAAGGTAACAACGAAGTTACAAGGACAAAGCTATGCAACAAGATAGGAGTATCTCGAAAACAATAACATGCTACACTACTCTAATGCAAGCGAAGACAGAGAAGAGTAGGCGATATCCGTGATCAAGGGGGGCTTGCCTGGTTGCTCGCATAAGAAGGAGGGTCGCCGATGACGAGTCGATCACAGGACATCAAAGATCGGTCTCGGGGTCTACCGGAGGGAAGAGGGGAAGAAACAGTAAATACATAGCAGGCAAGTGCATAACAGACAATGATGAGCTAGACGTGTTCTAACGCAGCGCTAGGCGACATTGGCGGCGGGGGGAAACATCCGGAAAGTTTTCCTGCCCGGACGTCTGTCGACAGTTGAACCGAGAGGAAAGTTTGCAGGTTCGATAGGTTAGGGGTGTGTGGCGGACGAACGGATTGCAGATCCGGATTCGTCTCGCGCTCGAGCAACTTTCATGTTGAAAATATTTTAATCGAAGTTACGGATTAAAAGATATGATCTTCTAAAGTATTTATTAATTTCGGAATTTAATTAAATATTTTAAATAAATTGAAAAACAGATAAATGACATCAAGATGATGTCATGTTGACATCAGCGATCAACGTTGATCGCTGACCTGTCAAGCCCGACATGTGGGTCCGTGGGGACCCACATCATCCTCTAATTAAGTTAATTAGGATTAGGTTAAATTAACTATAGTTTAATTAAACTTAATTAGTTAATTGAATTAATTAACCCGAATTAATTAACTTAAGTAATTACTTAATTAATTAATTATTAATTTATTAATTAATTTATTTATTTATTATTTTATTTTTTTTAAAGTCAGGGGTGGGGGTCCCTAGTCAGTGACCCGGGGGTTAGTGGGTTTGGGGTGTTCGGGTGCGTGGCGTGCGCCCGAGGGGCGAAGCGGCGACGGAGTGGGCGCCTGCGTGAGGAGGGGGCGAACCCAGCGAGGCGGACGCTGGCGCCGGGCGCCGTCCGGGCGTGGTCACCGGCGACGAGGGGGGCTAGCCTAATCGGCGGCACGCTGCGAGGCAAGGGAGGCTGCGACGAGAGCGACCACGCAGAGGCGGGTGCGGCGATGGGACGGCATGAGGTTCGCGTTCGGAGGGGGAGAAGGACGGGGGTCGACGGTGAGCTCACCCCCCGTTGGCGAGAAGAGGACTATGAGGCGCGGGGCGGCACCGACGGCAGGGGGCGGCCGGAGGAAGGCCGTGGCCGGTGGTGAAGCGGACCGGGGTGGAGAGCAACGGCGGGGTCCTCGGGCGGCGAGGGTCGGTGAGGTCCGGCGGGGAGGAGTTGGTGACGGGGCGGCCCGGTGGTCCTGGACCACGACGTCGAGGTGGGGGCGGCGAGTGGTGGCCTCCGGGGTCGGGCGGTGACGAGGCGGGGAGGCCGTCGCCTCCGAGGCGATGGAGGCGCGCGGGCGACGGTAGGCGGCGCGGCGGAGGCGGCGGCGCAGCTTGATGTCGGGCGGCGGGCCTGCAGGCGGCGGGCGACGCTGATCGTCGGGGCAAGCGCCCGATCCGGATCGAGTGGGGAGGGGAAGCGGGGGTGGGGTTCGTCCCGATCCAGATTGATCGGGAGGATGTCTTGATCGGGGCTAGGGTTTGGGGCCGGGAGCGAGGGGTTATGGAGGCCGGCTGGGCTCGGTGGGCGGCCGGTCAGGGTGGCCAATGGGCCGCTCGGCCCAATGAGAGGGGGGTTGTTCCTCTTATTTTTATTTTTCTTCTTGTTTTCCTTTTATTTATTTTACCTTTTTACTTTTCTATTTTATTTTAGTTTTAGCAATTTACTAAAGTGGCACCTAATAGAATTTACAATTTATGCCAACGCCACATTAGTTTATTACTAATAACAAATTAGTCTTGAAAATGTTTATTAATTTTAAAGCACTTATATAATTGCATTGCTACTGTTTTATTCATTTTAGAATATCTAAATATTTTATAAAAGTGTGGTTCCTCCACCATAATTACTTATGAATTATTTGGAACCACCCAACACTTTGTTTTGATGTGTGAAATTTTTGATGTTTGACAATATTTAAATTTTGAATTGAAAGTTTCAACCGACGCGAGAATATTCGCAGAATCGAGGTGACGTGTCTCATTAACGCGGGATTCTTGTAGCGTAATCACCCAAGGCCACAATTCTCCTCCACTACAAGAAATCTCGCCCCGAGATTTAAGAGGGGAGCAAGGGGAAAGGTCGATTACGATAATCTAACGGATCTTCTCAAGAAGGTAATCCTCTCGTTGATGTCTTCAATCCTTTATTCGATGCATCATGATAAACTGGTCATCATTTCTTCGAACTCCGTCGTATTTCATTTAAAGGTAAGGGGCAGCTCACTACGACATAATACTTTTAAGGGAAACAATCTGGGGCTAACCCATGAATTAGTATAAGATTATCTCTCGAGTTGAACATATGAAATACCTTGAGAGTAAGGTACGAGGGTACCATAATAGGCTCCAAGCGGGTAGGTAGTTGCCCGAAGCCTGAACTAGAGTGAGAAAGGGGTTCAGAGTAGCGCGATTAAGTATCACGTCTGATACTAGGATTGATCAACAGGCAAGTGGCCCGTGATTTACATACAAGGTCAAGCGTGAGGAATAACTTCGACAGCGAGGGTGTACAGAGAGTCGGGTTTCGATCTGTGGAACTGTGGGTTATGGGCCCACCATGTGGTTAAAAGTAGAAAGGTTGGTGACATCTTGCATGATCAGGTAAGCAAGGCATGTCAGAGGAGAGTCTGAGGGTCATGTCGGCAACAACATAGGTACCAAGGGCGAGGGACGAAGAGAACCATCTTCCTGCTCGTTGAACGAGGCGGACCAATAGGCAAGGTTCTCGTCCATCGGTGGTTACCGGAATGTCATCAACAATAGTAATAGGGTCTTACTTACAGAGTGGTACAACGAGGTGCTTACCTAAGCAGAGGATTATCACTGCTTAGTTTATATAGGTCACAAGAAGGGTCAAACAGACCCAAGGAAAAGAAAATGTGATCATTAGTTAAACAGAATAATGGAAAGGAAAACTGTGTTTAAACACATATTTCAGGAGTATATCCTACCCAAGGATAAGCAGAGCATGATATCCATTACAGGATATAATGTAGAAACTCTTTAGGTAGGGGAGAGAATTTTCATGACATTACCCACACAACAGTGTTCGGATAATTGAGCAAGAAACATTTAGCATTGGGCTTCGAATGTTCTTGTTGAAAATCAGAGTATCACAGACATGTTTCGAGATAGCATTGACATGGTCTTCAGGTGAAGATCAGACTTGGAATCACGAAGGATTCATCAGGAATAACTTATAGAATAAGTCTTACAATTTCCTCATGGATGAACGGATAACCTTGCTGAAAAGGAAGCTATAATGATAGGTCCTCCAGCCGGGGGGGGGGGGGTGCTAGGCATGACATCATGCTACCAGGTCATCAAAGGATCAACATCATAACTTAACTCTTGGAAAGTTGTCCCAACCATCATATCTGACCGAGATTCAGATCCGATTGGTGTAAAGATACCTCAGACTTAGGATGCCTGAGAAGAAAAGGTGCAACGCAAATTGACGAGATGACAATGTAAGATTCTCGGGGAAATGAACTATGATGTGATTTCCGTTAACAAGAGTCCATCATTAACCCAAAGAGAGGACCAGGAGGTGTCTGGTGAACTCAACGACAATTCACCGAGATTCCCAAAAGATGGATTTCGACAATTAAGTGAACAAGGAGATAACATTTGTCATATCAAATGATATAAGGATGTATGCTCGATGAAAACATACACAATTAAACATTGGTAGAAAGGTGCGCCCGATGGGTTGGGTTGCACGACCAAGGTCAGAACGGTGATTTAATCATCGATAGCCTAAGAATTTCACTTCAAAGCAAGAGGCTTGCTAGAAGGGCAGAATTCAAACAGCACCGTTCACTTGTTGGTACACCGGTTGGAAGCAACACGGGGACCAAGAAAGAATGGTGATGGTGAGAAGCATCCCAATACCAAGAATTTCTTAAGAGGTGGAGCAGTCCTCACAACATCCTTGATATTAACAGATGGTAATACTCCATGGTAAGGAAGAAAAATTGCTGGGCAGCAAGGAACTCAAGGTATAACACCAAACATGAACAAGCTCGTGTTGGTGGGAAGACAATAAGGTGGTCGATGATAAAGCAATTCATCGAGGGCATGGATGGTAATTCTCATCATAAATTCAATTGATATCCTGGATGAGCTCATAAGGTTGATGATGATCACGACACAATTGTCGAGAGATTTCATGCAGATGTAATCAAACAGTGACGACATCAAGTCAAAGTAATGATGAAGTGAAAGGTTATTAGAACCAAGGGTACGACACAAACTCGAAACCAAGCTTGTTGTTCAAGGCGAAATGATATGTCGATGAGGATCGACGTAAGGTCAGTTCCTCGTCGAAAATTGTGCTCCGTGAAGAAGGAACGGGTAGTACAGATAAAATCATCACGACAACGATATAGCCAAACAGGCTAGGAATGGCGTGATCGGGTACAAACTCGTACTTATAGAAGCTTACTGAAGAGTTGTTGAACCGTAGAGCGGATTCGGTTCATTTATCGGTGTCTTTGAGTGTTTAATAACTCAGAGCCCGTGAAAAATTTGGAAACAGTGGGAAGGTAGCACTTGATGAAGAACTCATAAGAGGTTATGCAGTTCCATGATAATCTCGAGGTACCAGGGGTAATACTCGATGACATATCAAAGTAGAGGTTGGAAGGGGGTTATTGCTCTACAGAAGACAAGTGCTAAAACTTGCACGAGAAATGGTATTTAAAAGAGAACATGGTGGAACCACGATTGCAAAAGGCCGATCAAATGATATAAGATGAACTTATACCAAAGGAATAATTCATTTAAGAGAAGCTTCAATGATAAGATCTACATCGTGTCCATGGGCATGAACACAAGTTCAAGGTCGACTCCCACTTCTCCAATGCATAACCCTTCATTCACTTCTCACGCTCGATGAAGTTGCGGTGTTGAAAATTTTATCCGCGAAGCACCGTAAGAGTATGATTCATGAAAACTTTCGGTTCACACGGTTTAGTGAAGGCATATGTCCAACCCATAGGGGCTTCTTGGAATCATATACCGAATCTTTAGAAATAATTAACTCAAGCTCAAGGCGAGCATGGTTGAGAAAGCAGAGGATACAATTTACCAAAGGCATTATGTATCGAGGAAAGGCTCACAAGGTTATTGTATATGAAGGGCGTTGTCGATAAAATCCAACAAAGGATCTGTTGGTCCACTAGGGATCCGATGTGAGCATCAATACTCAACTAGAGGTAGAAGAATGCAAGGAGATCAAATTATAGAAACAATGACTAACTCAATTGTCAAATGTAAAGGAATTATGATTCCAAATCAAGGGATCAAGCAATGCTCGATTAGGGAGGATAAGTTGAATAGCCTTAGGGTACAATCAACGGCAATTGGATTGGTCGAGAACCAATTCCAGCTTAAAAGAATGGCAGCTCAGCCGTAAAGGTAATTTATAAGGATCAATGATGATTATGGTATTCAGAAACATATTGAGTCAACAGACTCAAAATGATAATGACAAGGAATGTCAATATGACTACGAGACTTATGGGATTAACCATAATGCAAGCAAGCAAGAATTTCAAGAGCCAAAGGCTCCAGAGGATTCTCGGAAGATCGAATAGTATTTTGAAGAATTTTGTGTAACACATGAACAACAGGGTATGAGCGGATACTCGACAAGTGCGAGTATTTATTTGAAGGGGTATTCATTTGTCAAAGAACTGCTAGGCAGTAGGCACAAAGTATTTTCGGAACAATAAAGAAAACTTCGGGGTATCTTGTAATAACAAGATCAATGGGGGATGACCATAGGAATGGCAAGTGTAAGTAGTTATCCATACGGATTTATCGGTGATCCGAAATAGCAAAAGTGATGGGCACAAAGTCTCGAGAGATCATCAGAGAGTATCTTCGGAATCTTCTGATTAGCAGACGATCATCTGAAGTGGGGGGCTCTCGGGAGAAAGTACTTGCGAGATCCTAAAGTTAGTTTTGTTTTTAGCAAATTCATTTAACCCGAATAGAAGAGAGTTCAGAATCCCAGAGTAAAGATCGAGGAGTAAAAGATCCTAATACCACCCAATGGCGACGCAGCCCATAAGACACACAACCATGTTAGTAAAAGTTTTGCAATGTCTAGACTCGACTTCGCCAAGGAGTTGGAAGGGGATTCCTACAGCAATCGGCTCGATACCAACTTCAGACGCCCTCGATTCAATCGTACACTAATCATGCACGCAAATGTGTACGATCAAGATCAAGGACTCACGGAAGATATCACAACACAACTCTACAATAAAATAAGTCATACAAGCATCATAATACAAGCCAGGGCCTCGAGGGCTCGAATACAAGTGCTCGATCATAGACGAGTCAGCGGAAGCAACAATATCCGAGTACGACATAAGTTAAACAAGGTGCCATAAGATGGCTAGCACAAACGGGATACAGATCGAAGAGGAGCAGGCCTCCGCCGGGATCCTCCTAGGTTACTCCCGGTCGTCGCCGCCGGGCTGCACGTAGTAGTAGGCGCCTCCGGTGTAGTAGTCGTCATCGACGGTGGCGTCTGGGTCCTAGGCTCCATCGTCTGATTGCAGCAATCGAGTAGAGGTAGGGGGAAAAGGGGATGCAAGGCAACCGTGAGTACTCATCCAAAGTACTCACAAGCAAGGAGCTACACTACATATGCATGGATATATGTGTAAAGGCCATATCAGTGGACTGAACTGCAGAATGCCAGAATAAGAGGGGGATAGCTAGTCTTAACGAAGACTACGCTTCTGGACACCGGTCTTGCGACAGACAGAAGAGGACAACGGAAGTCCTCCAAGTAACATCATATAGCAATAATCCTACCCGGCAATCCCCTGCTCATATCCCTGAGCGAGAGCGACCACGGTTGTATCCGCACTTGGAAGGTGTGTTTTATCAAGTATCCGGTTCTAGTTGTCATAAGCTCAAGGTACAACTCCAAGTCGCCCTGTTATCAAGATCACGACTATCCGAATAGATTAACTTCCTGCGCAGGGTGCACCATCTTACCCAAAGACGCTTGATCCCATTTGGCGGACACACTTTCGGGGTCATGCCCGCCGCCAGAAGATCAACACGCCGCAGCCCCACCTAGGCACAACTGTGAGAGGCCAACACGCCGGTCTAAACCTAAGCGCCGCAGTGTCTGGGCCCATCGCCTTGAGCACACACTCAACACGTTGCGACGTGGCCGAAGCAGACCTAGCCCATCAAGCGTTCAGTCCAATCCGGTAGCGCGCCTCCGTCGCCGACGTCCGGCAAGCTTCGGGTGATACCACGACGCGGGATACCCATAACTACTCCCGCGTAGATGGTTAGTGCGTATAAGCTCGAGCCAACCCAGATCAAATACCAAGACCTCGTTAAGCGTGTTAAGTAACATGAGCGCCGAACAGGCCAGCCCACCTCTCCCTAGGCGGTCTCAACCTGCCCTGCCGCCCGCCACAAAGTATCGATCGGGGCCGCCGGGAACCTAGGCCCACCTCTACCGGGATGGAACCACCGTCCTTTCAGCCCCCATCTCCTAACAAGTACCACATGTAATGTATAGTGTAAGGTATATAGTATATACCGTGATCAACTCCCGAGTGATCACGGCCCGATAGTATAGCACGCGCACGGACAAGTATGAAGGGCCACAGATGAATGTACTAGCATCCTATACTAAGCATATAGGATTGCAGGTAAGGTAACAACAGAAGTTACAAGGACAGGCTATGCAACAGTATAGGAGTATCTGAAAACAATAACATGCTACACTACTCTAATGCAAGCAGTATAGAGAAGAGTAGGCGATATCTGGTGATCAAGGGGGGGGCTTGCCTGGTTGCTCAGACAAGAAGGAGGGTCGTCGATGACGTAGTCGATCACAGGGACATCAGCATCGGTCTCGGGGTCTACCGGAGGGAAGAGGGGGAAGAAACAGTAAATACATAGCGAGCAAGTGCATAACAGACAATGATGAGCTAGGCGTGTTCTAACGCAGCGCTTAGCGATCATGGCGAAGGGGAAACATCCGGAAAGTTTTCCGGTTCCGGACGTCTGTCGACAGTTGAACCGGAGAGGAAAGTTTGCAGGTTCGATAGGTTAGGGGTGTGTGGCGGACGAGCGGACTACGTATCCGGATTCGTCTCGTCGTTCTGAGCAACTTTCATGTTGAAAATATTCTAATCCGAAGTTACGGATTAAAAGATATGATCTTCTAAAGTATTTATTAATTGAATTAAATATTTTAAATAAATTGAAAAACAGATTAATGACATCAAGATGATGTCATGTTGCATTACATCAGCGATCAACGTTGACTGCCGACTGTCAATCGACATGTGGGTCGTGGGGACCCACCGTCATCCTCTAATTAAGTTAATTAGGATTAGGTTAAATTAACTATAGTTTAATTAAACTTAATTAGTTAATTGAATTAATTAACCCGAATTAATTAACTTAAGTAATTACTTAATTAATTAATTATTAATTTATTTATTTATTTATTTATTTATTATTTATTTTTATTTTTAAAAGTCAGGGGTGGGGGTCCCTAGTCAGTGACCCGGGGGTTAGTGGGTTTGGGGTGTTCGGGTGCGGTCGTGCGCCCGAGGGGCGTAGCGGGCGACGGGAGTGGGCGCCCGTACCCGAGGAGGGGGGCGAACCCGAGCGAGGCGAGACGCTGGCGCGGGCGCCGTCCGGGCGTGGTCACCGGCGACGAGGGGGCTAGCCTAATCGGTGGCACGCTGGGCGCAAGGGAGTCATGACGGGCGCGACCACGCAGAGGCGGGTGCGGCGATGGGACGGCATGAGGTTCGCGTTCGGAGGGGGAGAAGGACGGGGGTCGACGGTGAGCTCACCCCCCGTTGGCGAGAAGAGGACTATGAGGCGCGGGGCGGCACCGACGGCAGGGGGCGGCCGGAGGAAGGCCGTGGCCGGTGGTGAAGCGGACCGGGGTGGAGAGCAACGGCGGGGTCCTCGGGCGGCGAGGGTCGGTGAGGTCCGGCGGGGAGGAGTTGGTGACGGGGCGGCCCGGTGGTCCTGGACCACGACGTCGAGGTGGGGCGGCGAGCGGTGGCCTCCGGGGTCGGGCGGTGACGAGGCGGGAGGCCGTCGCCCGAGGCGATGGAGGCGGCGCTGCGCGACGGTAGGCGGCGTCGGGGCGAGGCGGCGGGCGCCTTGATCGTCGGGTCTGCGGGCGGCGGCGACGCTGTCGTCGAGAACAAGCGCCCGATCCGGATCGAGTGGGGAGGCGAGAAGCGTGGGGTGGGGTTCGTCCCGATCCAGATGGATCGGGAGGGATCTTGATCGGGGCTAGGGTTTGGGGCTGGGAGCGAGGGGTTATGGAGGCCATTTGGGCACGGTGGGCGGTCTTGGTGGCCCATTTGGGCCGTTCGCCCAATGAGAGAATGGGGGTTGTTCCTCTTATTTTATTTTTCTTCTTGTTTTCCTTTTATTTATTTTACCTTTTTACTTTTCTATTTTATTTTAGTTTTAGCAATTTACTAAAGTGGCACCTAATAGAATTTACAATTTATGCCAACGCCACATTAGTTTATTACTAATAACAAATTAGTCTTGAAAATGTTTATTAATTTTAAAGCACTTATATAATTGCATTGCTACTGTTTTATTCATTTTAGAATATCTAAATATTTTATAAAAGTGTGGTTCCTCCACCATAATTACTTATGAATTATTTGGAACCACCCAAAACACTTTGTTTTGATGTGTGAAAATTTTTGATGTTTGACAATATTTAAATTTTGAATTTGAAAGTTTCGAACCGACGCGAGAATATTCGCAGTAACCGAGGTGACGTGTCCTCATTAACGCGGGATTACTGTAGCGTAATCACCCGGGCGTCACATTAAGTATCTATTGTTGTTGCTAAAACTGTATGTCAAATCCTATATGTGGGGCACTGAAAATCATAAAAGTGTACACCTCAACTTCAGTGATTTCATCTGATCAAATTCAATGGTAACACTTTTCAGTATGTTTCTTGGAGACCAGAGTCTTAGTATATGTCAACAACAACAAAAACAACAACAACAACAAAGCCTTTAGTCCCAAACAAGTTGGGGTAGTCTAGAGGTGAAACCCATAAGATCTCGCAACCAACTCATGGCTCTGGCACATGGATTACAAGCTTCCACGCACCCTTGTCCATAGCTAGCTCTTTGGTGATACTCCAATCCTTCAGGTCTCTCTTAACGGACTCCTCCCATGTCAAATTCGGTCTACCCCGCCCTCTCTTGACATTCTCCGCATGCTTTAGCCGTCCGCTATGCATCTGGAGCTTCGGAGGCTCGTTGAATATGCCCAAACCATCTCGCACGATGTTGGACAAGCTTCTCCTCAATTGGTGCTACCCCAACTCTATCTCGTATATCATCATTCCGGACTCGAGCCTTCCTCGTGTGGCCACACATCCATCTCAACATACGCATCTCCGCCACACCTAACTGTTGAACATGTCGCCTTTTAGTCGGCCAACACTCCGCGCCATACAACATTGCGGGTCGAACCGCCGTCCTGTAGAACTTGCATTTTAGCTTTTGTGGCACTCTCTTGTCACAGAGAATGCCAGAAGCTTGGCGCCACTTCATCCATCCGGCTTTGATTCGATGGTTCACATCTTCATCAATACCCCCATCCTCCTGCAACATTGACCCCAAATACCGAAAGGTGTCCTTCCGAGGTACCACCTGGCCATCAAGGCTAACCTCCTCCTCCTCACACCTAGTAGTACTGAAACCGCACATCATGTACTCGGTTTTAGTTCTACTAAGCCTAAACCCTTTCGATTCCAAGGTTTGTCTCCATAACTCTTAACTTCCTATTTACCCCGTCCGACTATCGTCAACTAGCACCACATCATCCGCAAAGAGCATACGCCATGGGATATCTCCTTGTATATCCCTTGTGACCTCATCCATCACCAATGCAAAAAGATAAGGGCTCAAAGCTGACCCCTGATGTAGTCCTATCTTAATCGGGAAGTCATCGGTGTCGACATCACTTGTTCGAACACTTGTCACAACATTATCGTACATGTCCTTGATGAGGGTAATGTACTTTGCCAGGACTTTGTGTTTCTCCAAGGCCCACCACATGACATTCCGCGGTATCTTATCATAGGCCTTTTCCAAGTCAATGAACACCATATGCAAGTCCTTCTTTTGCTCCTATATCTCTCCATAAGTTGTCGTACCAAGAAAATGGCTTCCATGGTCGACCTCCGGGCATGAAACCAAACTGATTTTTGGTCACGCTTGTCATTCTTCTTAAGCGGTGCTCAATGACTCTCTCCCATAGCTTCATTGTATGGCTCATCAGCTTAATTCCACGGTAATTAGTACAACTCTGAACATCCCCCTTGTTCTTGAAGATTGGTACTAATATACTCCGTCTCCATTCTTCTGGCATCTTGTTTGCCCAGAAAATGAGGTTGAAAAGCTTGGTTAGCCATACTATCGCTGTGTCCCCGAGACCTTCCCACGCCTCAATGGGGATACAATCAGGGCCCATCGCCTTACCTCCTTTCATCCTTTTTAAAGCCTCCTTCACCTCAGACTCCTGGATTCGCCGCACAAAACGCATGCTGGTCTCATCAAAGGAGTCGTCCAGTTCAATGATAGAACTCTCATTCTCCCCATTGAACAGCTTGTCGAAGTACTCCCGCCATCTATGCTTAATCTCCTCGTCCTTCACCAAGAGTTGGCCTGCTCCGTCCTTGATGCATTTGACTTGGCCAATATCCTCGTCTTCCTCTCTCGGATCTTGGCCATCTTATAGATGTCCTTTCACCTTCCTTCGTGCCTAACCGTTGGTAGAGGTCCTCATATGCCCCCTTGCTTCACCAACAGCTAAACTGCGGCCTTCTTCGCCATCTTGTACTTCTCTATGTTTATGCACTCCTATCCGGTATAGGCGTCAAGCAATCTTTCTTCTCTTTAATCGCCTTCTGGACATCATCATTCCACCACCAGGTATCCTTATCTTCGCTTCTCCTTCCCCTGGACACTCCAAACTCCTCCGAGGCCACCTTACGAATGCAAGTCGCCATCTTCATCCACACATCGTCCGCCTCCCCTCCTTCCTCCCAAGGGCCCTCCTTAATGACCCTCTCCTTGAACACCTGAGCTACCTCCCCCTTGAGCTTCCACCACTTCGTTCTAGCGACTTTGGCACGCTTATCCCGCTGGACACGAATCCGAAAGCGGAAGTCAGCAACCACCAGCTTATCTTTGGGTACAGACTCTCTCCGGTATCACCTTACAGTCTAGGCACGCATGCCTATCTTCTCTTCTCGAGAGGATGAAATCAATCTGGCTAGAGTGTTGGCCACTACTAAAAGTCACCAGATGTGATTCTCTCTTTCTAAAAAGGGTGTTAGCTACAATCATGTTGTAGGCTAGAGCAAAGCTTAAGACATCTTCTCCTTCTTGATTCCTGATGCCATAGCCAAAGCCCCCATGCGCCCCTTCAAAACCTGTGTTAGATGTACCCACATGGCCATTGAGGTCTCCTCCTATGAAGAGCTTCTCACCAATCGGTACACTCCTAACCATGTCTTCCAGCCTTCCAGAACTCCCTCTTGGTGTTCTCATTGTGGCCTACTTATGGGCATACGCTGCTGATAACATTGAGAACCAAGTCCTCAACTACCAGCTTGACCAGGATAATCTGGTCCCCACGTCTCTTGACGTCTACCACTCCATACTTGAGGCTCTTGTTGATCAAGATGCCTACGTCATTTCTGTTTGCAGCCGTCCCCGTGTACCACAGCTTGAAGCCGGTATCCTCCACCTCCTTCGCCTTCTGTCCTCTCCATTTGGTTTCTTGGACGTAAAGGATATCAACACCTCTCCTCACCGCTGCATCAACTAGCTCCCGAAGCTTCCCTGTCAGAGACCCCACGTTCCAGCTACCTAAGCGAATCCTCCTAGGCTCGGCTAGCTTCCTTACCCTTCGCACTCGTCAAGTCAAATGCGAAGACCCTTGCTCATTTTCCACTACATCCGGGCGCCGATGTAGCGCGCCACTAAGGATGCGACGACCCGATCCTCGCTCACTTGCCACCGTATCCGGATCAAGATACGGCGCGCCACTTGGGGGGTGACTGCCCGGCCCTTGCCCATTTTCCACCACACCCGGGTTCCGATGTCTTAGTATATGTCAGTTATCAAATAATAGTATTAACAAGGTTGCAAATCATAATTTCACACGGTAAATATCTAATATATAGCTATTTTTTTTAGTTGGACTTTCTTGTTTCCTGCATATTATACTGCTCCATGTTACCGAGTGGAATATAATGCTGAATTGCTGATGTTGAGTCTTTGCCTCTAGCTATTTCAAAATCTGGTGCTGGACAAGTTGATCTACTTATCCTAGAAGCAAACTCTTTGCATGGAGTCGTAAGCCCACCCCTCATTGCCTGTCAGAGAATACAAATTTGATGATTATTTGATACGACTAACTTCCAAATGCTGTCAAATACGTTGATACTCTGACACAGACTTCATGTTCTGAACAGGGAGATTCTTTCAGCACCCATTTAACTCTGAGTGAGGTTATTTTACAAGGACTTCCTAATATATTGTCTTGAAGTTTTTTTTTATCAAATTTTCTTAGCAAAACTGTGAAGTGTTCCTTGTATGGGGAAATAATATTTTCTTCAGCATGAAAGCAATGTCCTTTTTCTTTTTTGCAGAGTCTTGATGCTATCAAGAGGATCCATCCTAAAAGAGCTCTGTTGATTGGAATGAGGCATTTTTTTGAGCATGAAAGAGAAAACCAGATGTTGGCAGAATGGTCTATCAGGTACGTCCGTGTGTAGCTGCTGAAATAGTTACATTACTCCTTCATTTTCTCTAAGCCTAAAGACCATGTCTCATGTGTAAGCTTGTATGATTATAGAGAAGGAATACCGACACAACTGGCTCATGACGGCCTGCGAGTCTTCATTGACTTGTAATAAGGTATGCAAGGTCACTATGCAATACTCGAGGACAACTCAATCATGTCAGTGCAGATTGCAGCATCCATATATCTTTTGCTGATTCAGCAAAGATCCGCCATAGCAGTAGTTTCAGCAGTTATTTTGTGATCTTTTATGTATCCAAAAGATTTTAACTTTGCTCATGTAGATATTTATATTCACTATGTTCTCGATAAATGGCGAGTGGACATGCAACCACGCGAGGTTGTTATCCAGCCTGCCCATTCCCAGGTGATTCGTGCAGTTCGAATACATCAAGCGTGTATAATGATTTTCTTGCACCGTATACAACTTGTATTGCTTGTGTATTTACCTCTGACCTCTGACCTTGCAAGTAGCAGGCCCATAATGCAGCCTCACGCATTGAAGGCGATGTACATTAAGTATATGTCAGTCCCAACAACTATCTGCACCACGCTCCCCTCAGCCTTTTTAAATGCCTGGCTTGCTTGTTTCTACTTCTCAACTATTTTTCTTCGTGATCACTCCATACCTCACAGTCTCGCTGGAGTTCACAAGCATGTGTTCACCCATGTCCCGGCATAGCTCCACCCCACCTCCATCACACGCCATCGCCAAACACAATCCCCTCTTGTTCGGTGTTCCTCTCATGCTCATCTCTCTGCTTCTGTTTTGTTTACCAGAATGGACACGGCCATGGGGTTGATTTTGTTCTAATGCTGTTAGCAGAAATTCAGGACCAACTTCTTCTTGCATAACATAAAGGATGCCATTTTCATCTGGCCCCAAGCATGGAATACAGGGTTGTACATGCATAGCAAGCAAGAACCAACTAGCAAGAACTGGAGCAACAACGTTCACCATCCGACGAACTGGATCCCATGCACTATGTTGATGAAGGATCCATAGTGCGAGCTGGATGAGTGACTTTTACTTACTAGGAGCAGGCACCATTTACTATGAGCCAGGTCATGGACGTTAATTACACTGATGGGTAGCCTGCAACCCTGCACACTGACCATAAACACAACAGCCTCTCTCTACCAAATTCAGTAATGGCTGGACAACGTCTACTGTATTAATGTTGTGTATTCAGTCACTTTCCTTAGTATTGCCACAGTATCCAGTTAAGCACTATATTAAGTGTGAATCGCGAGAACCTGCTCCCCTTGTGCCGGTCTCCGAAGTCCTCTGTTCCACCAACAGGTGGTGACAAGCTACAGGATCAGACTGCTCCAATGGTGGTGGCGACCGTTCTCTGGGAGGAGGATTAGGCTGGTCATAGTGGGGAGTAACTTAGACTAGTAACATATATATGTTACTAGGCTATGTTACTACCTCTATAGTGGGTAGTAATATATATGTAGTGTCATGCATCACTTCATTTATTACTTCATAGACTCATTTAGCATTGGGAACCGCTAGGTGATGGTAACATATTATGTTACTCTATTTGTCTCTCTCCTCATTAACTACTTGACACATCATCACTTTTGCTTATGTGACATCTATGTTACTACTTATGTTACTCCCACTATGACCAGCCTTAGTGCGTCGAGGGGAGGCATACTGCCGCGGGTAGCAGAGCAGGATGGAGGGGGTCGGCGGCAGGATCGCATGGCGGCAACAGGGCAGTCACGTGCTTGTGCTACGGCGCTGTCCCGGTACCATTGGGACAGCAGTAAGGTCGGGGTGCGGTGGTGCGTGCAGACTTCACGCCCTGGACGCGGAGGCGGCGACTCTGAGCAGGTGGGGAGGTGCCGATGTAGCGAGGATATGGTGGATGCCGTAGGCCGGCTCGTGTTGGTGTGGAATGGCTGTGGCCAGCTCTGCGCTGCGACATGGGAGACTGTCGATATCGAAGATCGCAGAAATCCCCTTTTAGATGTTCGGAGAGAGGGATGCTTTGTTTATCCAGGCTCGGGCCACCCAGAAGGTGTGACACCCTACGTCGTGCGGTGTTCTTGTTGTTCTTTGGATATGTGTGTGTGTTTACAAATCCAGTGTTTTTCTTCCAAGTTTTAGAAAGTGAGGACACTAGAACCCAAGATTGTTCTAGCGTTTTGCATTGCAGCCCCATTCTTAAATATAAAAAAATTGCAGCCCCATATCTTGGCTGATCCTCTTGAGACAACAGCAAACCACAGATCGTTAACTTCAAAGATGCAAATGGCGAAACAAAAGGTTTGGGAGTAAGCATTACATAATCCACAAAATCTGAGGAAGAAATCTTTCAAGAATTAATCAGAACTTTCAGAATTCGAAGACATAAATTTGAAAGTCTTGAAGATTAGGAAATCAAAAACTTTCATCGTCATGCAATTCGAGCTCAACTTGTTTCGTACTACAAAGAAATCATAAGGTACTCCTCTTCGAGCTCTGTTCGTCCTGCTGGCTGGCCGGGTCGATGAGCGATGAGCGGATGAGGATGATTTAGGCGGCGGGTCTTGGTGGGCGCCGCGGCCGGCGTGCATGGCGGCGCAGGCCGATGGCGGCCGTCCCCCTCATGAAGCGCAGGTTGTAGTCGAAGATGTCGTTGAAGGAGCGGGAGATGTGCTCGTTCTGATAGACGCAGCGATAGAACTCGATCAAGCGCTGCTCCCTGTACGCGGCATCGTCGGGGTAGTTGCGGTGGAGGGAGTCGCGGTCCATCATGGCCCTCCTGCACTCGGCGCGCGCGGCGGCCTCGTCGGGGTGGCTGCGCAGTAGCGGCCGGACGGCGCGGCGGAAGTAGCGCAGCGCCCACGCCTCGTCGCCCCGCCTGAGCGCGCGGACGAGGCGCTCGAACCTGACGACGAAGAGCGTGGCGGACGCGGAGGGCGTGGTGCTCTCCTTCCCGCTCATGAACGCCGTCACGTACTCGTCCGCCGCCCGCCAGCGGCCCTTGGCGAAGAGGTCGTGCAGGTGCGGCAGGTCCAGCTTGAGCCTCGCCTCCTTCTCCAGCGCGTACGCCGCCCGGTGGAGCTTCCTCGACTTGAGGAAGGCCAACACGCGCCGCAGGACGATCCACTCCGACTGCCGGTCCATGGCCATCGGATCGATCGACTAGCTCCTGAGTCCTGACTCTGCCCCCTTCTTCTCTTCCAAAGGACCGATCGAGAGAAGGAAGAAAGGGCCGGCCGGATGATATTGGTTCCACGATCCCTTCCTTGGTTTGTGCAACATTCATCTCTTCTGGGGTGCTTTTATTGATTCGATTGGGCTCGCCGATTCCGGCTCACACTCCAAACCGCGTCGGCTTAGAACTCGGAGCATTATCCCAACTCCGCGTCAAGGAGAGATCTATCATGAAAATATGAGGCTTTAAGAATCCTAGCGCTCAAAGACATTGGCTCCTGCAGAATCCTCCAAGCTTGCCTTGCCAAGAGTGCCAAATTGAATAGCTCCATATCTCTAAAACCCAGCCCGCCTAAATATTTAGGACGAGTCATAACATTCCATGAGACCCAAGCTGGTTTCCTTTCCCCTTGCTTGCAGCCCCACCAAAACTTTTTGATAATGGACTTTATGTGATCACACAAACCCCTCAGCAGTTTGAAACAAGCCATAGAGAACACCGGAATTGCCCGAGCTACTGATTTAATGAGTACCTCCTTGCCTCCTGCTGATAAACACTTGCTCATCCAACCTTTTACCTTATCCCAAACACGATCACTCAAATATTTGAAAGTGCCCTTCTTTGAGTGTCCCACGTCAGTTGGCATTCCCAAGTACTTTTCACTCAAAGACTCGTTAGGAACATGCAAGAAACCCTTCAGAGCATCTCGTACTATCTCCGGAGTCCCTTTGCTGAAAAAGATGGAGGACTTCTCTCTATTAATCCGCTGGCCTGATGCCAAGCAGTATGTATCCAATAGGTTTGACACTGCTTCTGCCCCATTGATACTTGCCCTGAAAAATAGCAGGCTATCATCCGCGAATAAAAGGTGCTTCACCGGCGGAGCCGATGGCGCCACCTTAATGCCGCCAAGCTGGGATGACTGATTCTGAGAATGTAAAAGGCACGAAAGGCCCTCAGCTGCCAACAAGAAGAGATATAGAGAGATAGGGTCTCCTTGTCGAATACCTCTTGTAGGTTTGAATTCCTCTGATTTAACTCCATTGAACATAATTGAGAACGATATTGAGCTCACTGTATTCATGATAGTGGTTATCCATTATGGAGCAAAGCCCAGCTTTTCCATCATAGACTGAAGATAAGTCCACTCAACTCTATCATATGCTTTCATCATATCCAGTTTCAGTGCACGGTAGGTGTTATTCTTCGACCTATTCCTCTTCATAAAATGGAGGCACTAATAAGATGATATAATGTTATCTGTGATGAGTCTACCAGGCACAAAAGCAGACTGTTCCGCAGATATAATGTCAGGTAAAATCAATTTGAGACGGTTAGCCAACACCTTGGATGCAATCTCATAGAAGACATTACATAAGCTAATGGGGCGGAATTGTGATAGTAATGTAGGGCTAGGTACCTTTGGGATCAACACCAACATAGTGTCATTCAAACACTCCGGACTTTCTTCTCCACGGACAATACTCAAAACTGCCTTGGTCACCGTCTCACCACAAATGTCCCAATGCCTCTGGAAAAAGTGTGCAGGGAACCCATCGGGTCCCGGCGCCTTTGTAGGAAACATCTGAAACAGTGCCGTTTTTACCTCCTTTTCATCGTAGGGTGCCAACAGAATATCGTTCATAGCCGGGGTGACCTTGGTCGGGACATGCTGCAGCACTTCGGCTACCCCTTGCACTCCTTCAGATGTGTAAAGGTCTTTGTAAAAATCCAGAGCTAGCTGCTGCAGCCTTCCCAAATCTGGCGTGCAATTGTTGAGGGACGAGATGTTTTGAAGCAGGATTTAATTAAGCTCATTGGTAACGGCCAGACGACAAACATTTGGGAAGACAACTGGATACCAAAAGAGACCACACCGAGACCTATCCCCTCACTAGTAGCTGATCCACCGAAGAAAGTCTCGGAGTTGCTGATCCCAGCGGTGGCGGAATGGAATGTCGGCTTGATCTGGTCTGTTTTTGTCCGATTTGACGCTGATGCGATCCTCAAGATACCTGTGTGCACAATAAACACAGAGGATTTTTGGGCATGGTACCTTGACAGCAGAGGTCGGTTCTTTGTTAGTTCGGCGTACAAGTTCCTAGTGAAAACCAAATTGCAGAGGGAACAATGGCTTGATGGCAGATCGGGGTCTTCAAGCAATGAGAGAGAGGAGAAAGCATGGACGATCGCTATGGAAACTTTCGGTCCCTTCGAAAGTCAGGGTGTTCCTCTGGAGATTAGCACGTCACTCTCTGCCAACGACTGATGTGCTGCAAAAACATAACATGTCGAGCCAGTCGTCCTGCCTGCTCTGCGGGATGGCAGATTCATAGAGACATGCTCTTTTATCATGCACCATGGCCAGGTGCGTTTGGGCCCTATCCGATCAGCTTCTGGAAACGAAGATGGCAGAAAATTTGGAACCAAGTGCAAAGAGCTGGATATTTGACATGTACGAAAATCCAGATCACCCAAGTTTTACATGGATGGTTGTCACCCCATGGGCGGTCTGGTATGCGAGACGTAAAGCAATCTATGGGTCGATCTATCAGAGTCCTCAACAAACTGCAATATTCGTTAACAGATTCCTTGGGGAATTGGATCAGTTAGTAACACTTTCTGCAAGGCCGGCAGCTTCTGTGGTTCCAGTTGCACAACCCAAGCGTTGGCTTCCACCAACGGAGGGGGAGATGAAGGTAAATGTTGATGGGGCAGTAGCGAGACACAAGCGGGGAGGTGCTGCTGCAACTATTTGCCGAGACTCAAATGGTGTTTATCTAGGATCGTCAGCGGTGGTCTTTTTTGGGATCACCGATCCTATGATTCCGGAAACATATGCCTGCAGGGAAGCCCTCGCGCTTGCAGATGATCTCTCCATCCAAAATTCTGTAGTAGCCTCTGATTGCCAAGGAGTGGTGAATGACATAAAAACAGGGACGGGAGGTCCCCATGCAGCTATCATTCATGAAATCATAGAACGTAGTAGTAGCTTCTCTTGCTCTTTTGTTCATGAGCGTAGAAATTTTAATTTCGAGGCACATAATCTCGCCAAGTTTGCCTGTAACTTAGGTCCCGGGAGACATGTTTGGTTGGGAAACCCACATGACCCAAACCGTGTACCTATGAACATTGTTTTGAATCAATAAAGAGGCGACATTTCTCAAAAAAAAGAACTCGGAGCATTATGGACGACGATTCTAAAAAAAACCCAAGCATTATGGACGACGTGTTGTTTTCACGGGCGCCCTCTATTTCTAGCTTACAACGATACATAGGAAAGCCTCGCTCAACGCGAGAGCGACATGGGCCGGCCAAGGCGCGCGGGAGGCCACAGCCTCGTTTGTTATTTTCACCTTCTTTGTTTTTGTTTTTTGCTTTATTTTTATTTCTGTTTATACTTCTAAATATTCTAGATAAATATATTAAAAAACACTTTACATAAAACCTTGAAAAGAATGTTAACCAAAGCATTTGAAAATGTTAGGTGTGTATATAGAAAATGTTTCTCATGCGTATGAAAAATTTATATAACAAATATACAATGTGTGTGAAAACGTTGATCTTGTATTTAAAAATGTTAATCAACTATTTGAAAAAATTAAACAATTATTAAAAATGTTAATCAAGCATTTGAAAAATGTTAAATATGCATATAAAAATTGTTTTTAGGGAAAAATGTTGGCCATGTATTGAGATACCGTAATCAAGCACTAGAAAAATGTTAAATGTGCATAGAAAAATGTTTACCATGTATTGAAGAATTTTAATCTTGTATTTGAGAAAACTTTAATCAATGATTTGACAAAATTTAATAAATCATTTGAAAAATGTTAAATTTGCATACAAAAATGTTGACCATGTATTCGAATATATTAATCATGTATTTGAATAATGTCAAACATGTATTAGAAAATATATTAGGTATATACCGAAAAATGTATAATGTTTATGGAAAAAAGTAGACAAAAAATATAAGTGCTCAAAAATATTAACCATGTATATAAAAAATATTTCAAATGTATGTGAAAAATACTGAATGTGTACTAAAACCAATTAACATGTGTTGAATCAAAAGGAAACCGATAACAACAAAAGAAATAAAAATGAAGAAAACCCAATAAAAACCAAAGAGAGAAAATGAAAACTCGAAGAAACCAATTCAAAAGAATGGAGACAGAGAAACCTTGAGGGAATAACAAAGAAAATCGATAAAAACCAAGAAATAAATTAAAAAACAAAGGAAAAATTGAAACCAAGAAAGAAACAAAGAAAAACAAAGAGAAAATGAAAAAAAAGGATGAAAAGAGACCAATAAAACCAATGAAAAAGCAAAGAAAACAGAAATACCCCAAAAAGTAAAGAAACAAAGAAAAAATAAAGAAAAATAAAAGGATAACAAAAAATAAAAAAGGAAATAACCCGAGCGATGCGAGCGAACCAGCGTACTCAATCGGTCGATCGAACCCAATGAAGGAAAACAAAATAGACGAAAACAGGCTGGCCAGTTTCTACAGCGCGGAGGCAAAAGGTTCAGGTGAGACGGAAGAAACACTCGCAGTAAGCGAGATATAGTACCCTCGTGTTTTCACGACTTAACTAAAATCAGGCTAGTAGACACCTATCATCGTCGGCCCAACTCGGTCGGTAGGGTAAGCGCGCACAATATGTGCGTTTCTTTACCCCGAAACCATAGAACAGACCGTTCTACAATAATTTTCATTAATTAAATAAGTTATAAGAACTCTTTTATGGTGATTGAAGAGTTACCACATGTACTTTCTGATAAATCCCAGTTTTTCACCTTTCATTTTAACAAGTTAATTAAAAATATTAAGTTTAAGCAATATTGGTATTAGGGTCTCGCGTGATTATTTTTTCTTTAGATACTTTGTCAATTCGCTCAGTCAATCCTTCGCATCTCCCCTAACTCATCTGGCAAGTGGATGGCGCTTACGCGAGGACCTAGGAAACAATCGGGCTTGTATAGACACTGAGTGCGTCTCTCTCTCTCTCTCCCTCTCTCTGTGTACGTGTGTGTGCGTGTGTGCGTGTGTGCATATGTGTTCCTTGCCATGTGTCAGTGATATTACGCGTGTGGGGTATATCAACTTATAACGTACCCCCTAGTGTTGCTGCTATATAAAGTTGGCCAGGCCCAACTAACTCCCCTTTTCAATTCCGTTTTCCTTCTTTTGGTTTCTTCAGATTAAAAAAAATTCTATTCATTTTTCAATTTTGTTTTTTTTAATTAAGAACATTTATTTGAAACGGAGGAACATTTTAAAATTGGTTAAATTATTTTGAAATTGGCAACATTAAAATCTTGAATATGTTGTAAGAAACATGAACATTTTCAGAATTTTGGTTACAATTTGTCACAAATTTACAAACATTTTTTGAAATCCGAGAATATTTTTTGAAATCATGAACATTTTTCAAATGTGTGAACAATTGTTTTTTTCAAATTCGTGAACATTTGTTTCCAATTCATAAACATTTGAATGTGTGCAAATGGGCAGGCCCAAAAAGGCGTGTTTGAGCGACTTGTGTCACCCTACGTGAGGAATAGAGCATCCCTTGGTGTGTGCATATTCCTCAACCCTAGAACAAGTGCTGAAATTTACGGCCTGTCCAACAGTTTGGACATTTGGATAAATTGGATGGACGATTTCAATATAGTACCAACTTTATGAGGTCTCGAGTTCAAGACCCGCCCAACGCTTATTAAATGAAAATAGTTGTATATATCGATCCCTCCTGAGGCCTATATCAGTGCATATAACTTGCAACTAAGAGGTTATGTATTGAAACACTAGTAGAGAAATGATAGTATGCGAATCCATATTAATGGCAGGCCACACACCAACTACGGCACTACAATTTTTCAACGAAAAAACTCATGCCCACACGTGTGGGCGTTTGCACATCGCCCACACGCCTCCATCATCACTCATGTTGCCACGTATGAAAAGATGACATCAGCAGATTTTTTTTGATTTTCGGCTTAAAAATGTTTTATCTCCTAATTAAAAAAGCGAATTAAAAATCTGTTTTCAACATTAAATCCGTCTCGACGAGATCTTCAAAACTAGGCCACATGTTGATATGTTTTGACAATTTTTTTTGCCCAAAAATTGCCATGATGTTTACACTGCAGTTGCCATAGTGCTTAAACTAAAGTTGCCATGTGGCAATTTTAGTTTTTCGATGATGGCAATTCCAGTATTTTGACCATGATTTTTTTTGTATGAACCATGACAATTTTAAGTACATGTATCATGGCAATTTTGATTTACGGGGCATGGCAAGTCTAGTTTCTTAATTCCCCGTTTTATAATATGTCAAAATTTATTATTAAATGTAGAAGAAAATAGCTGAAACATATCATGGCAACTTCAGTGTAAACATCATGGCAATTCATGTGCAATAGACACGGCAACTTTTAACCAAAAAAATTTCGTCGAAATATATTGATATGAGATCTAGTTTCAAAGATCTTGTCGCGAGGGATTTAATGGTGAAAACGGATCTTCAATCGGATTTTTCATTTAAGAGATAAAACATTTTAAAAACAGAAAATCCAAAAAGATTTCCACATTCATGCATGCGGTAAAGACATAGCGTAGTCTGTGTGCTATAGGGCGTGTGGGCAGGTTTGACTCCCACCATTCGTGTGGGCGTTAGCGTTGTCCTTTTTTAAAATACCAGTGGTGTGACAAATTTTTGCACACCATCAATATTTCCATATTGGTGGCATGGCTCTATGTGCACATGCCACTACTATTTGAGCTAGAAGTCGGATCCAACATAAGTTACTAGTGGCGGAAGGTGCACGCCACTTGTATTTGTGTCAATAGTAGTGTGCCTGTATGCATACACCATTAGTAAGTACTACCTCTGCCTCAACATGTAAGACGGTCTCAAAAAATATTCTATATTTTCAGACAGAGGGAG
Organism: Aegilops longissima; assembly: GCA_021605205.1. Taxonomy (NCBI): domain Eukaryota; kingdom Viridiplantae; phylum Streptophyta; class Magnoliopsida; order Poales; family Poaceae; genus Aegilops; species Aegilops longissima. The sequence continues at coordinate 596,658,499 of CM038682.1, read as the reverse complement.
TAGTAACTAGACCGGCCCACACCTGTAATAGTTCGCTTACCTTTTTTGAAAGAAAAGTATATTCTTACCATTTCATAGGGAAGAAAATGTTGCTTTAGTGATCAACGAGGTCCAAAGGATTTATTCCCATATCATGTGGTTGCAAAAGGCAGACATATCTACCCGACAGAAGAACACAATAGATAACAAAAAATTTACCTAAATTGTCTGCTCCAAATTCCTAATTCTACTCTCAAAAATGAAATTACACACTTGAAACTCTTCCGCACGAGTCCATATTTCCTTGATGTTAGCACCATGTCTCCCTCCCTGGTGTCTCGGGGGGTGGGGGCGAAACCATCACGCCGCCGGTCCTTCCCCCAATCCCTCCCCTCGTCTCGTCGCCGCCAGAGGCACCGACCAGTGAAGCTCGGCGGGCTCCGGTGACGGAGGTGGCTGTGTGTTTTCTTCCTTTAGTGCTAGATGGTTGGGACGGCCAGATCTTGGTCATGGCGGCGCAACGCTCGGGTTCTTGACCTGCAGGGCAAGGTAGCGGCTGTAGGGGAACGTAGCAGAAATTCAAAATTTTCCTACGTGTCACCAAGATCTATCTATGGAGAAACCAGCAACGAGGGGAAGGAGAGTGCATCTACATACCCTTGTAGATCGCTAAGCGGAAGCGTTCAAGTGAACGGGGTTGATGGAGTGGTACTCGTCGTGATCCAAATCACCGATGATCCTAGCGCCGAACGGACGGCACCTCCGCGTTCAACACACGTACGGAACGGTGACGTCTCCCATGCCTTGATCCAGCAAGGAGAGAGGGAGAGGTTGGGGAAGACTCCGTCCAGCAGCAGCACGACGACGTGGTGGTGGTGGAGGAGTGATACTCAGCAGGCTTCGCCAAGCACTACGGGAGGCGAGGAGGAGAGAGGTAGGGCTGCGCCAAGAGGAGATGTTCTCGTGTGTTAGGCAGCCCCAAAACCTCCACTATATATAGGGGAAAAGGGAGGGAGGCGCCTAGGGTTTCCCCTAGGGGGGCGGCAGGCAGATGGGATCTCCCCTTGGGTGACTTGGCCCCAAGCCGGAGGTGGGAACCCTAGATGGGCGCCCCAAGCCCCTGGTCACGTGGGAATAGGTGAGGGGCGACAACCCCTTAGTGGGCTGGTTTGCCCCTTCCCTTGGCCCATGAAGCCCCCAACACTTGCCGGGCTCCCAAACACCTTTCGGTCATCTTGGTCATCACCGGTACCTCCGGAACACTTCGGACTCCAAAACCCTTCGTCCAATATATCAATCTTTACCTCCGGACCATTCGGAACTCCTCGTGACGTCCGGGATCTCATCCGGGACTCTGAACAACATTCGGTAACCACGTATATCTATTCCCTATAACCCTAGCGTCACCGAACCTTAAGTGTGTAGACCCTACGGGTTCGGGAACCATGCAGACATGACCGTGACGTTCTCTGGTCAATAACCAACAGCGAGATCTGGATACCCATGTTGTCTCCCACATGTTCCATGATGATCTCATCGGATGAACCACGATGTCGAGGATTCAATCAATCCCGTATTCAATTCCCTTTGTCTAGCGGTATTTGTGACGCCCCAAGACCGGAGCTTCAGTTGCCTTCCGGGGTTGCCGAGTTTTGTCGTGTGGTTTGTTTTGTTTTTGCATTGCATCATGTCAGCTCTTGCATTGCATCATCTCATCATGCCTTCATGCCATTTAATTTTTAAAACTCTTCTAAATAAATTGTATGGATTTTTCGATCCATTTAAATCGAGGATATTCACATGGTGACTTCTCTTTATAACATACCCTCCCAATATTATTAGGAGCTATATTAAATATCCCATTAATTTGGAATCATCATAACACACTTGCAAAAATCCCAATGCCTTTCATTATTTCTACTCTTGGCCTCTAACTTTGTCACTTGTCCTTTCATCATTTTTCCGGAGCTCTACCAAAACTCTCAACATTTTGGAAACTCCTAGAACCTACCCTAGTTCAAACCTTTTGAATTAAATTCAAAGAAATTTGAATTTATTCTTTCAATCTTGGTCTTTCCTAATTTTCTCGGACCTAACATTTTTTTTTTTGAGTCCGGGAAATTTATTCGTGAGTCCAACTTTGCTCCCTAAACCCCCTCTTCATTTATTATTCTTCTCTTGTTTTACATTAAAGAATATAAGAGAGAGAGAGGAGAGCCCAGCCAGGCCCCCTGGCCTTTTCTTCTCTCCCTCCGGGCCGGCCAACTCCCCAGCAGCCCATGGCCCACCCGCCCGCTCGATCTCCTCTAACCCTAGCCCACAGCCATCTCTCCCGATCCCCCTCGTCCTCCCTCCAGCGCCGTCGCCCCCTGCGCCCGATCCCCTTCTCCCCTCGTCCTCCCCTCGCCGCCTCTCGTCCTCCCTCCTCGCCGCCCTTGGTGCCTCGCCACCAGAACCTCCCCGCCGCTCCTCCGAGCGGCCAGGCCGGACCCCCCGGTGGCCTCCTCCGCCGCCATCCCTTCCCGTCGACCTCGCGTCCTCACCGCGCCTCCCCGTAGACCATGTCGCCTCTGCGCCATGGCCGTGGCCTCGAGCCGGCCCGTCGTCGCCCCGCCTCCCGTGTCTCCTCCCGCCGCGGCCCCGCCGGTGATGGTGACCCCGGCCGCGCCGCGCGCCCTCCGTTCCTCGACCTCTCCGACATGGAGCGCCGCGCGCCCGACCTCCTCCTCGTCGCCTCCTCCCGTCCCCTTGACCTCCGCTGCAACAAGGCCGGAGCCTCGTCGGCCTCCGTCGCCTGCGGTCATGCCCCTCTCCTGCACCCTCTCGCCGACCCTGCTGCTCCCGTCGGCCCCGCCTTGCGCCTCCTCGCCGAGGCCACCTGGTTCATCCACCATCGCCTCCTTGCTGGCTTCCCGAGCCCCTTGTGTGTTTGGTGTTGGACCGTCGAGGCTGGCTAGTTCGACCGTCGAGACCGCCAAGTTCCTGATGGATGCGCGAAGTACCCGGCGAGACCTGTTTTTCGTCAAGTTCGTCTACACGATTATGACCTCGGAGTTGGACCACAAGCGCCAAGTACCCCACCGGCAAGATCACACGGACGCTCGAACGACTACACGTGGATGCGACAAGTACCACGACTACCCTCGAGGTCATTCGGTTTCCGTCAAGATCGACTACGGGGATACCCCAAGTTCCCCTTCGGAATGTACCAAGTACAACTACTTCCGTGGACGGCAAGTCCCTCGTCGTGATCCCGAACATCTACGGGAGATTGTGCAACTAAGAACGTGAACGACTACCGCCGCCAAGTTCGCGAGTACCTCTACCGTCGTCTCCGGATACGCCAAGTACCCCCTACGCACGAAGACGCCAAGTCCGTTTCGGATTCACCAAGTTCCACTACCGTCGCCTTCGGAAACCTCGGTTGCGTCAAGTACCTCTTCGAAAACGAACGTGAAACACTACTTCCTCTACTTCCCTCGACGACCCGTGAACGACTCCTTCCCTCTACGAAACTCGACCCGTCCCGTTTGAACGTTCCGAAGGTATAACGACCGAGATGACCGACCGTGATCGAATCATCCTTGCGATGCCCCTCTTTTGCCATACCACCGTTCCGTGGGAACCCGGTAATCGGGATCACCCCACCATCTTGCATGACTCGCTTCGCCCACTTCCTTTTGCATCGGTATCTCCGTGAGCTACGGAACCGATATGTTGCCGTGGCACCATTTTCGGGTTCGTTGTCGTGGCACCCTTTCTTCCACCACGGTGACATAATGCTTCATATCATGCTCATGATAACGTTTTCATAATATTGCATAAAACTTGCTCATGTCATCCACATCATGATAACAACATTTAAATGTTTAAATTGTTGTTTGCTTTAATTTGCATATTGCCATGCTAAAATGATTTATTTCATAACTAAATAACCGTAGCTCCATTTTAAATAAATTATATATGTAAATGGGGTAGAAAAATGCCTAGTTTAACTTGGTGTACTTGCTTTGCATGTTTAACAACTCTAAAATATGCTTTAGGTCAGATCTGTTCCAAATCCTTAATTTGCTTATGGGGATTTTCCGGAATTGTTGTTGTTATTTCCGGCCTCATTTAAACTTGCCTAAATAGGTAGTTTCATTATGCTTCACCTCTTGCCATGTTTAATAACATTTAATATTGTTGAGTACCTAATCGGGAGAGAACTAAATAAGTGATGTGGTGTTTTATCAATATGCAACCCGTTGCATATTGAGCTCCACTTAAATTGTAGTATTGTTTGTTGCATATTGCCATGCCATGCTATTTAAACCGGACATGCATCATACTTGTTTGCGCATCATGACATGTTTATGTGTTGGTTGTTTACTATGTTGTTTGCTTCTTTCCGGTTTGCTTCTCTCGTTAGCTTCGGTTTCGTTCCGGAGTTGTGAGGATTCATTCGACTTCGTCCGTTTGTCTTCTTCATGGACTTGATCTTCTTCCTTGCGGGATTTCAGGCAAGATGACCATACCCTCGAAATCACTTCTATCTTTGCTTGCTAGATGCTCGCTCTTTTGCTATGCCTATGCTACGATGCCTATCACTTGCTTATCATGCCTCCCATATTGCCATGTCAAGCCCTAACCATCCTTTCCTAGCAAACCGTTGTTTGGCTATGTTACCGCTTTGCTCAGCCCCTCTTATAGCGTTGTTAGTTGCAGGTGAAGATGAAGTTTGTTCCTTGTTGGAACATGGAGATGTTGTTCCTTGTTGGAACATGTTTACTTGTTGGGATATCACAATATATCTTATTTAATTAATGCATCTATATACTTGGTAAAGGGTGGAAGGCTCGGCCTTATGCACGGTGTTTTGTTCCACTCTTGCCGCCCTAGTTTCCGTCATATCGGTGTTATGTTCCCGGATTTTTGCGCCCCTAACGGTCGGGTGATTTATGGGACCCCTTGACAGTTCGCTTTGAATAAGACTTTTCCAGCAAGGCCCAACATTGGTTTTACCATTTGCCTCACCTATGCCCTTTTCCCTTGGGTTTCGGAGCCCGAGGGTCATCTTTATTTGAGCCCCGGACGGTGCTCCTTCGAGTGCTGGCCCGAACTAGAGTCTTGTGTAGCGCCCCTCAAGGCAACTTGAGGTTTGGTTTTAGTTGTATGGACTGCTCATCCGAGTGTGCCACGAGACCGAGATATGTGCAGCTCCTATCAGATTTGTCGGCACATCCGGCGGCTTTGCTGGTCTTCTTTATTGCTGTGAAATGTCTTGTAGCCGGATTCGAGACTGATCGGGTCTTCCGGGAGAAGGAATATCCTTCGTTGATCGCGAGAGCTTATCATGGGCTAAGTTGGGACACCCTGCAGGGTTTTGAACTTTCAAAGCCGTGCTCATGGTTATGTGGCAGATGGGAATTTGTTAATGTCGGTTGTAGAAAACCGAAGTTGATCTTAATTAAAATACACCAACCGCGTGTGTAACCGTGATGGTCTCTTCTCGGCGGAGTCCGGGAAGTGAACACGGTTTCTGGGTTATGTCTGACGTAAGTAGGAGTTCAGGATCACTTCTTGATCATAGTTGTTCGACCGTGCTTTGCCTCCTCTTCTCGCTCTCATTTGCGTATGTTAGCCACCATATATGCTAGTCGCTTGCTGCAGCTCCACCTCACTACCTTGCCCTACCTTTAAGCTTAAATAGTCTTGATCTCATGGTGTGAGATTGCTGAGTCCCGTGACTCACCGATACTTCAAAACCAGTTTGCGGTGCCCGCGAAATCGTGCAGGTGATGCACCCGAGCTCAAGGAGGAGCTCGATGAAGATCTTTGTGCATTTTGTTGTTTCGTTTTCAGCTGATCAAGAGTGGAGCCCAGTTGGGACGATCCGGGATCTGTAGCTTTGGGGTAGTCTTCTTTTATTTTGGTTCCGTAGTCGGACCTTGATTGTATCTGTATGATGTAATGTTTTACCCATGTATTGTGTGAAGTGGCGATTGTAAGCCATCGTGTATCTCTTTCCCGTATGTATTACATGGGTTGTGTGAAGATTACCTCACTTGCTACATTGCTTTCAATGCGGTTATGCCTCTAAGTCGTGCTTCGACACGTGGGAGATATAGCCGCATCGAGGCGTTCAAGTTGGTATCGAGCCTTCCCGACTTAGGAGCCCCTACTTGATTGTTTGTTGGCGTTGTTGAGTCTAGAATGGAAAATGTTTTGAGTCTTAGGATTATATATATCGAGAGTAGGATTTTTTTACTCCTCGGTCCTTAAATCGCTCTGGTGAGGTATCCCGACGAGAGTTTTGACTTTTCTCTCCTCAAATTTCACTAAAATTTTTTTAGGATCACGTGGGTATCTTGGAATCGTTCGATGGTTTTGTGACGAGAACATTGTTCTTGGTGCCTCGACATTTAGGGGTTGTGGCGGTGTCCCGGGAGTTGAGCTACGAGGTGTTGTCGTCACAATTTTATCGTTGCGATTCTGGAATACGAGTTTTACCGACATCGAAATCTCTTTTGTGCAGTTGTTGGTGAGATAACCTCGATAGCCCGAGATTGTGGCGAAAAGGGAGTATTGCCATGACTTGTATAACGGATGTTTTTCGAAGGTCGAGGTACACGATTTCCGAGGATTTCTTGGTTATGTGTTGAAGGATGGATACAGCTGGATCTAGGTATTGTTAGTTTGGGTGATATATTTTGTGTCCCCTGTATCCCCAACACTAGATTGCATAACCAGAAAGTTTCGGGAGTTTATAGGTGGGAATTCAAGTAGCTCCTAGAATATCTTTCCTACAGATGCATGATATGAGATTGGGTAAATCTCTATCATATGTATTTGTTTCGGCTTATTTTGCAAGCCAAATCCTTTGTTTTTGTTTTGTTTTGTGGTATTCGAGTTGCTTCAATGCCAAGTGTTGATTCCTTACCTTTCCTAAATGGTGTTCTCATATTTCTATGTGAATACTAATCCTTCTTGATCACTGAGCTTGTCATGTTAATTCTTTTCCAACCGGCGTGCTTCTCTTTAAGTGAATCCGATCATTCCAACATTCGCAAGATCAATTCTAAGTTTTTTCTCAACGGTGTTCGTTTCATCCGTCCCTAGTTGTCTTTGTTTTCCCGCCCTCCCACCCTTTTTCTTCAAGGACTCAGATATCTTAATCAAGTATCCATTTTATTGAGTGAAGTCTCTTCATTCTTTTCCTTTAATGTTTATCCGGTGATTCTCATGAAGACGCTAAGGAAGCTTCAACCTTATCATTGTTCCATTCTAATTTTCTTCTCCGGTGGATTTAGTTCAAGATTTCGGTGTTGATCTTATCCCTTTTCCTCTTTTCACAATGCTTTCTCATGCCGGTGTATCTCCTAATCATCCATTTCTCGCTATTCATTTGTTCTGGAGTGTTGAAGATATCTCAGAAGATTCTAGTTTCCATTCTCAATTCACTCAAGTTCTTTTGAGGATGCTATCTCATTCAAGCCATTTAATTCTACCGGTGCAATATCTATTTCAAACAATTGTTCAACGGTGTTTTCTTTTGAGTGGGCCCTAACCCACAGGTCTTTTCCCAGGATCTTACCTGACTCTTCTAATTTTCCAGAGTTATTCTCAAATTCTTTGCAAAGTTTGACGTAAGAATGATTTATCATCAGTCAAATGCTTTTCTCCAAGATCTTCCAAATTATTTTCATTGTTGGTTCAACCTTTCTAATTCTCATTCCGGAGTACCTCAATAATTCATGGTGATGTTCTCGAAGTCATTCTCGAATTTTGAAGATTGAAGAAGAGTTTCTCTTACTTCTTTCTCTTCAAGATTCATGGTTTTAGCTTGATGCCATCCTCTCATAATTATTTTCGATTGTGAGAATTCTTTTAACCCACCCGGAGCATTTCAGGAGTCTTTTCAGTTTGATTCTTCGGAGCCCATCATCTCAGAATTATTCATTCAAGCGTTCAACTCTGGTTTTCCAAATCTCACCGGTGCATTGTCGACATATCCTCTAATCAGTTCATGATCTCTTCGTTCTAATGTATCTAAATTTTGTCAAGCATCTTTATTCGTTTTCCAATTCTTCCCGGTGAATTGTGCCTTTGCTATTTTCATTTTCAATTCTTACGGTGGTTTGTTCAAGATTTCACTTCCTTTGTTATCACATCAATTTATTCGTTGTTTCAATCCCACCGGTGGTTCCATCAATACCTTCTCAAGTTTGCGCCATATCTATCTTAATCCTTTCTACGGGAATAAGTAGTATGCCTAATCCATTGCTTGTCATCAATGTAATTGGTGAAGGATCAGCATAATGTAATTCTTATTCTTGTTCCATCGAGTAAATTCAATTCCTTATTCCGAAGGTTCATCAAAATTCGTGATTTCATTTGTTCATCTTTCTTTCCAGAGTTCCAAGTTTTCTCGATTATATCATTTCAAAGCTTCATCTTATCACTGCAGGCTTCACCTTGTGTTTTCAACATCTTTTTCTTTTATCATCCTTTTCTTACCGGAGTTCATCATGGAGGCTCTACATGGTGCTTCCTCAAGGATTTTTTCATTCTTCAATTGTTCATCAAGATTTCTCGCGGAGTTAAGATCCGTCAAGCTATACTTTAAAATAAGCATGGTGTTCAACACATGTTTTGTTTTGAGGAGTTCAAGTATTCTTCTTCTTGCATTCCGAAGTGCAATTTGTTCTTCCTTATCATTTGAGGTGGTGTTATGTCATTCTCGACAATTTGAGTTCGTGTTTCATGATTCACATGTTGTCAAGAATGAGGTATTTAAATCCATCAATCTCTTCATTGGAGTTGTCTTGGGCTATATTTCACCTAAAGCTTCCCCTAAGGGAATTTGCTATTATGGTGCTTATCAATGATCCAAGTTTCCTCCTATTCTTTGGGAGAAAGAAGTTTTCATCTTCTTGTTGATCTTAATCCAATCTACTGTTTCCGTTAGTGGCGGGTTGTCACCTCATAATATTGAGATGTGTTCCATAAGCCCACTACAAGCTTATTCATTTCGTTGTTGGTTTTCCAACAACTCCGTTCTATCCTTGTTTGTAAGGATGCTTCCCAAATTCAATTGTGGTAGAAGTTACTATTATCTTCTCCGTTCTTTTCTTTCCAACTATCTAGTTTTTCATTGCATTCTTTCTTTTGTCCCGAAGGCATTGTGATGTTTTCTTCGACCCATCACCTTGTTTGTCAAGATCATGTTCTTTTTCTTGCATTATCCATTTAACCGGGGTGTTGTGTCTTCTCTTCAAGTTCTTTTCTTCTTATCAAGTTTTCCTTCTTCTTTTAGTCGGAGTGCTGCCCAAATCTTATCATTCTTCCTCCTTCTCGATCTAGTTTTAACCGGAGTGGTTTCAGTATCTATCTTATCACTAAACCTCTTGGTTCTCGTCGTATCCCTTGTTCCTCGTTTCTAACAGAGTGTTTCAACTTTCTTCATCTTCATTGTTTTCTTTCTTTCATTTTGTTCAACCTCTCAAGGTTCCTTGGTTTCACTCGTTTGTCGAAGAAGCAACTTTGTTTTACCTCTTCCTCTTCCGCTTTTCTCCGGTGCCATCCTAGATCTCGGGACGAGATCCTCTCGTAGTGGTGGAGTGTTGTGACGCCCCAAGACCGGAGCTTCAGTTGCCTTCCGGGGTTGCCGAGTTTTGTCGTGTGGTTTGTTTTGTTTTTGCATTGCATCATGTCAGCTCTTGCATTGCATCATCTCATCATGCCTTCATGCCATTTAATTTTTAAAACTCTTCTAAATAAATTGTATGGATTTTTCGATCCATTTAAATCGAGGGATATTCACATGGTGACTTCTCTTTATAACATACCCTCCCAATATTATTAGGGAGCTATATTAAATATCCCATTAATTTGGAATCATCATAACACACTTGCAAAAATCCCAATGCCTTTCATTATTTCTACTCTTGGTCTCTAACTTTGTCACTTGTCCTTTCATCATTTTTCCGGAGCTCTACCAAAACTCTCAACATTTTTGGAAACTCCTAGAACCTACCCTAGTTCAAACCTTTTGAATTAAATTCAAAGAAATTTGAATTTATTCTTTCAATCTTGGTCTTTCCTAATTTTCTCGGACCTAACATTTTTTTTTTTTGAGTCCGGGAAATTTATTCGTGAGTCCAACTTTGCTCCCTAAACCCCCCTCTTCATTTATTATTCTTCTCTTGTTTTCTGTTAAAGAATATAAGAGAGAGAGAGGGAGAGCCCAGCCAGGCCCCTGGCCTTTTCTTCTCTCCCTCCAGGCCGGCCAACTCCCCGCGCAGGCCCATGGCCCAGCCGGCCCGCTCGATCTCCTCTAACCCTAGCCCACAGCCATCTCTCTCCCGATCCCCCTCGTCCTCCCTCCAGCGCCGTCGCCCCCTGCGCCCGATCCCCTTCTCCCCTCGTCCTCCCCTCGCCGCCTCTCGTCCTCCCTCCTCGCCGCCCTTGGTGCCTCGCCACCAGAACCTCCCCGCCGCTCCTCCAGCAGCGGCCAGGCGGACCCCGGTGGCCTCCTCCTCCGCCATCCTTCCCGTCGACCTCGCGTCCTCACGCGCCTCCCAGAGACCATGTCGCCTCTGCGCCATGGCCGTGGCCTTGAGCCGCCCGTCGTCGCCCCGCCTCCCGTGTCTCCTCCCGCCGCGGCCCCGCCGGTGATGGTGACCCCGGCCGCGCCGCGCGCCCTCCGTTCCTCGACCTCTCCGACATGGAGCGCCGCGCGCCCGACCTCCTCCTCGTCGCCTCCTCCCGCCCCTTGACCTCCGCTGCAACAAGGCCGAGCCTCGTCGGCCTCCGTCGCTGCGGTCGTCGTGCCCTCTCCTGCACCTCTCGCCGACCCTGCTGCTCCCGTCGGCCCGCCTTGCGCCTCCTCGCCGAGGCCACCTGGTTCATCCACCATCGCCTCCTTGCTGGCTTCCCGAGCCCCTTGTGTGTTTGGTGTTGGACCGTCGAGGCTGGCTAGTTCGACCGTCGAGACCGCCAAGTTCTGATGGATCGCTGAAGTACCGGCGAGACCTGTTTTTCGTCAAGTTCGTCTACGATTATGACCTCGGAGTTGGACCATAGCGCCAAGTACCCCACGGCAAGATCACACGGACGCTCGAACGACTACACGTGGATGCGACAAGTACCACGACTACCCTCGAGGTCATTCGGTTTCCGTCAAGATCGACTACGGGGATACCCCAAGTTCCCCTTCGGAATGTACCAAGTACAACTACTTCCGTGGACGGCAAGTCCCTCGTCGTGATCCCGAACATCTACGGGAGATTGTGCAACTAAGAACGTGAACGACTACCGCCGCCAAGTTCGCGAGTACCTCTACCGTCGTCTCCGGATCGCCAAGTACCCCCTACGCACGAAGACGCCAAGTCCGTTTCGGATTCACCAAGTTCCACTACCGTCGCCTTCGGAAACCTCGGTTGCGTCAAGTACCTCTTCGAAAACGAACGTGAAACACTACTTCCTCTACTTCCCTCGACGACCCGTGAACGACTCCTTCCCTCTACGAAACTCGACCCGTCCCGTTTGAACGTTCCGAAGGTATAACGACCGAGATGACCGACCGTGATCGAATCATCCTTGCGATGCCCCTCTTTTGCCATACCACCGTTCCGTGGGAACCCGGTAATCGGGATCACCCCACCATCTTGCATGACTCGCTTCCGCCCACTTCCTTTTGCATCGGTATCTCCGTGAGCTACCGGAACCGATATGTTGCCGTGGCACCATTTTCGGGTTCGTTGCCGTGGCACCCCTTTCTTCCACCACGGTGACATAATGCTTCATATCATGCTCATGATAACGTTTTCATAATATTGCATAAAACTTGCTCATGTCATCCACATCATGATAACAACATTTAAATGTTTAAATTGTTGTTTGCTTTAATTTGCATATTGCCATGCTAAAATGATTTATTTCATAACTAAATAACCGTAGCTCCATTTTAAATAAATTATATATGTAAATGGGGTAGAAAAATGCCTAGTTTAACTTGGTGTACTTGCTTTGCATGTTTAACAACTCTAAAATATGCTTTAGGTCAGATCTGTTCCAAATCCTTAATTTGCTTATGGGGATTTTCCGGAATTGTTGTTGTTATTTCCGGCCTCATTTAAACTTGCCTAAATAGGTAGTTTCATTATGCTTCACCTCTTGCCATGTTTAATAACATTTAATATTGTTGAGTACCTAATCGGGAGAGAACTAAATAAGTGATGTGGTGTTTTATCAATATGCAACCCGTTGCATATTGAGCTCCACTTAAATTGTAGTATTGTTTGTTGCATATTGCCATGCCATGCTATTTAAACCGGACATGCATCATACTTGTTTTTGCATCATGACATGTTTATGTGTTGGTTGTTTACTATGTTGTTTGCTTCTTTCGGTTTGCTTCTCTCGTTAGCCGGTTTCGTTCGGAGTTGTGAGGATTCATTCGACTTCGTCCGTTTGTCTTCTTCATGGACTTGATCTTCTTCCTTGCGGGATTTCAGGCAAGATGACCATACCCTCGAAATCACTTCTATCTTTGCTTGCTAGATGCTCGCTCTTTTGCTATGCCTATGCTACGATGCCTATCACTTGCTTATCATGCCTCCCATATTGCCATGTCAAGCCCCTAACCATCCTTTCCTAGCAAACCGTTGTTTGGCTATGTTACCGCTTTGCTCAGCCCTCTTATAGCGTTGTTAGTTGCGGTGAAGATGAAGTTTGTTCCTTGTTGGAACATGGAGATGTTGTTCCTTGTTGGAACATGTTTACTTGTTGGGATATCACAATATATCTTATTTAATTAATGCATCTATATACTTGGTAAAGGGTGGAAGGCTCGGCCTTATGCACGGTGTTTTGTTCCACTCTTGCCGCCCTAGTTTCCGTCATATCGGTGTTATGTTCCCGGATTTTTGCGTCCCTAACGCGGTCGGGTGATTTATGGGACCCCTTGACAGTTCGCTTTGAATAAGACTTTTCGGCAAGGCCCAACATTGGTTTTACCATTTGCCTCACCTATGCCCTTTTCCCTTGGGTTTAGGAGCCCGAGGGTCATCTTTATTTTAGCCCCCGGACAGTGCTCCTTCGAGTGCTGGCCCGAACTAGAGTCTTGTGCAGCGCCCCTCAAGGCAACTTGAGGTTTGGTTTTAGTTGTATGGACTGCTCATCCGAGTGTGCCCCGAGACCGAGATATGTGCAGCTCCTATCAGATTTGTCGGCACATCCGGCGGCTTTGCTGGTCTTGTTTTATTGCTGTGAAATGTCTTGTAGCCGGATTCCGAGACTGATCGGGTCTTCCGGGAGAAGGAATATCCTTCGTTGATCGCGAGAGCTTATCATGGGCTAAGTTGGGACACCCTGCGGGTTTTGAACTTTCAAAGCCGTGCCCATGTTATGTGGCAGATGGGAATTTGTTAATGTCCGGTTGTAGAAAACCGAAGTTGATCTTAATTAAAATACACCAACGGCGTGTGTAACCGTGATGGTCTCTTCTCGTGAGTCCGGAAGTGAACACGGTTTCGGGTTATGTCGGCGTAAGTAGGAGTTCAGGATCACTTCTTGATCATAGTTGTTCGACCGTGCTTTGCCTCCTCTTCTCGCTCTCATTTGCGTATGTTAGCCACCATATATGCTAGTCGCTTGCTGCAGCTCCACCTCACTACCTTGCCCTACCTTTAAGCTTAAATAGTCTTGATCTCGCGGGTGTGAGATTGCTGAGTCCCCGTGACTCACAGATACTTCCAAAACCAGTTTGCAGGTGCCGACGAAATCGTGCAGGTGATGCACCCGAGCTCAAGGAGGAGCTCGATGAAGATCTTTGTGCATTTTGTTGTTTCGTTTTCAGCTGATCAGTAGTGGAGCCCAGTTGGGACGATCCGGGATCTGTGTAGCTTTTGGGGTAGTCTTCTTTTATTTTGGTTCCGTAGCCGGACCTTGATTGTATCTGTATGATGTAATGTTTTACCCATGTATTGTGTGAAGTGGCGATTGTAAGCCATCTGTGTATCTCTTTCCCGTATGTATTACATGGGTTGTGTGAAGATTACCTCACTTGCTACATTGCTTTCAATGCGGTTATGCCTCTAAGTCGTGCTTCGACACGTGGGAGATATAGCCGCATCGAGGGCGTTTCAGTATTGTACTTGCCCGAGATTCGATCGTCGGTATCCCGATACCTTGTTCAATCTCGTTACTGGCAAGTCTCTTTAGTCGTTCCATAACACATCATCCCGTGATCAAACCCTTGGTCACATTGTGCACATTATGATGATGTCCTACCGAGTGGGCCCAGAGATACCTCTCCGTTACACGGAGTGACAAATACCAGTCTCGATTCGTACAACCCAGCAGATACTTTCGGAGATACCGTAGTGCACCTTTATAGCCACCCGATTCGTTGTGACGTTTGGTACACCCAAAGCATTCCTACGGCATCCGGAGTTGCACAATCTCATGGTCTAAGGAAATGATACTTGACATTAGAAAAGCTTTAGCATACTGAACTACGATCTTTGTGCTAGGCTTAGTATTGGGTCTTGTCCATCACATCATTCTCTAAATGATGTGATCCTGTTATCAACGACATCCAATGTCCATGGTCGTGAAACCGTAACCATCTCGTTAATCAACGAGCTAGTCAACTAGAGGCTTACTAGGGACATGGTGTTTATGTACCCACACATGTATCTCGAGTTTCCTATCAATACAATTATAGCATGGGTAATAAGCGATTATCATGAACAAGGAAATATAATAATAACTAATTTATTATTGCCTCTAGGGCATATTTCCAACAGTCTCCCACTTGCACTAGATTCAATAATCTAGTTCACATCGCCATGTGATTAACACTCACAGGTCACATCGCCATGTGACCAACATCCAAAGAGTTTACTAGAATCAATAATCTAGTTCACATCACTATGTGATTAACACTCAATGAGTTCTGGGTTTGATCATGTTTATGCTTGTGAGAGAGGTTGTAGTCAACGGGTTTGCAATATTCAGATCCCTATGTATTTCGCAAAACTTTATGTCATATCATAGATGCTGCTACCACGTTCCACTTGGAGCTATTCCAAATTGTTGCTCCATTATACGTATCCGGTATCTCTACTCAGAGCTATCCGGATAGGTGTTAAGCTTGCATCGACGCAACTCTTTACGTCGAACTCTTTATCACCTCCATAACCGAGAAACATATCCTTATTCCTCTAAGGATAATTTTGACCGCTGTCCAATGATCCATTCCCGGATTATTCTTGTACCCCTTGTGACTCATGGCAAGGCACACTTCGGTCGGTACACAACATAGCATCTTGTAGAGCCTACGTCTAAGGCATAGGGATGACCTTCGTCCTTTCTCTCTTTTTCGCCGTGGTCGAGCTTTAACTCTTAACTTCATACCTTACAACTCAGGCAATAACTCCTTCTTTGGTGATCCATCTTGAACACCTTCAAGATTATGTCAAGGTATGTGCTCATTTGAAAGTACCATTAAGCGTTTTGATCTATCCTTACAGATCTTGATGCTCAATGTTCAAGTAGCCTAATCCAGGTTTTCTATTGAAAAACACCTTTCAAATAACCCTATATGATTTCCAGAAATTCTACATCATTTCTGATCAACAATATGTCAACAACATATACTCATCAGAAATTCTATAGTGCTCCCACTCACTTCTTTGGAAATACAAGTTTCTCATAAACCTTGTATAGACCCAAAATCTTTGATCATCTCATCAAAGCGCACATTCCAACTCCGAGATGCTTACTCCGATCGTTAGAAGGATCATGGAGCCAGATACCTTTTAGCATCCTTAGGATCGACAAAAACTTTCTCGATTGTATCACATACAACCTTTCCTTTAAGACCGGTAAGGAAACTCGTTTTGACATCCATCTGCCAGATTTCATAAATGTAGCTAATGCTAACATGATTCCGACGGACTTAAGCATCGCTACGGATGAGAAAATCTCATCGTAGTCAACTCCTTGAACTTGTGAAAAACTCTTCGCCACAAGTCGAGCTTCATAGACGGTGACATTACCGTCCACGTCCATCTTCTTCTTAAAGATCCATTTATCTCAATGGCTTGCCTATCGGGCAAGTCCACCAAAGTCCATGCTTTGTTCTGATACATGGATCCTATCTCGGATTTCATGGCTTCTAACCATTTGTCGGAATATGGGCCCACCATCGCTTCTCCATTGCTCGTAGGTTCATCTAGCAATATGACCTTCAAGACAGGATTACTGTACCACTCTGAAGTAGTACGCATCCTTGTCATCCTACGAGGTACGGTAGTGACTTGATCCAAACTTCATGATCACTATCATAAGCTTCTACTTCATTTGGTGTAGGCGCCACAGAACAACTTCACGTGCCCCGCTGCACACTAGTTGAAGTGATGGTTCAATAACCTCATCAAGTCTCCACCATCCTCCCACTCAATTTTTTCGAGAGAAACTTTTCCTCAAGAAAGGACCCGTTAGTAGAAACAATCACTTTTGCTTCCGGATCTGAGATAGGAGGTGTACCCAACTGTTTTGGGTGTCCTATGAAGATGCATTTTATCCTTTGGGTTCGAGCTCATCAACTGAAACATTTTCACATAAGCATCGCAGCCCCAAACTTTTAAGAAACGACAACTTAGGTTTCTCCAAACCATATTTCAAACGGTGTCGTCTCAACGGAATTACGTGGTGCCCTATTAAAGTGAGTGCGGTTGTCTCTAATGCCTAACCCATGAACGATAGTGGTAATTCGATAAGAGACATCATGGTACGCACCATATCCAATAAGGTGCAACTATGATGTTCGGACACACCATCACACTATGGTGTTCAGCGGTATTTATTGTGAAACAATTTCCACAATGTCTTAGTTGCGTGCCAAAGCTCAGAACTCAGATACTCATCTCTATGATCATATCATAGACATTTTATCCTTTTGTCACGATGATCTTCAACTTCACTCTGAAATTACTTGAACCATTCAATAATTCAGACTTGTGTTTCATCAAGTAAATATACTCAACATCTACTCAAATCATCTCGTGAAGTAAGAACATAACGATATTCATTTGCATGCCTCAAAGACTCATTGGACTGCACACATCAAAATGTGTTACTTCCAACAAGTTGCTATCTTGTTCCATCTAAGCTGAAAAATGAGGCTTTTAGGTCATCTTGCCCATGTGGTATGATTTGCATATCTCAAGTGATTCAAAATCAAGTGAGTCCAAACGATCCATCTGCATGGAGTTTCTTCATGTGTATACACCAATAGACATGGTTCGCATGTCTCAAAATTTTCAAAACGAGTGAGTCCAAAGATCCATCAACATGGAGCTTCTTCATGCTTTTATACCAATATGATGGTGGTGGAGGAGCGTGATTCCAAACAGGCTTTCGCCAAGCACTACGGGAGACGGAGGAGAGAGGTAGGGCTGCGCCAAGAGGGAGATGTTCTCGTGTGTTAGGCAGCCCCAAAACTCCACTATATATAGGGAAAAGGGAGGGAGGCGCCTAGGGTTTCCCTAGGGGGCGCGGTGTAAGGTGATGGATTCCCCTGGGTGACTTGGCCCCTGCTGAGGTGGGAACCCTAGATGGGCGCCCAAGCCCTCGGGTGGATAGGTGAGGGGGCGACAACCCCTTAGTGGGCTGGTTTGCCCCTTCCCTTGGCCCATGAAGCCCCTAACACTCTGCCGGGCTCCTCAAACACCTTTCAATATGCCATCACCCGCACTTGAACACTTCCGACTCCAAAACCCTTAATATATCAATCTTTACTCCGACCATTCTCGAACTCCTCGTGACGTCCGGATCTCATCCGGACTCAACAACATTCGTAACCACGATATCTATTCCTATAACCCTAGGCCACCGAACCTTATGTGGACCCCACGGGTTCGGGAACCATGCATACATGACCGCGGACGTTTCCCGTCAATAACCAACAGCCAGATCTGGATACCCATGTTGTCTCCACATGTTCCATGATGATCTCATCGGATGAACCACGATGTCGAGGATTCAATCAATCCTGTGATTCAATTCCCTTTGTCTAGCGGTATTTGTGACCCCAAGACCGGAGCTTCAGTTGCCTTCCGGGTTGCCGAAGTTTTGTCGTGGTGGTTTGTTTTGTTTTTGCATTGCATCATGTCGCTCTTGCATTGCATCATCTCATCATGCCTTCATGCCATTTAATTTTAAAACTCTTCTAAATAAATTGTATGGATTTTTCGATCCATTTAAATCGAGGGATATTCACATGGTGACTTTCTTTATAACATACCCTCCCAATATTATTAGGAGCTATATTAAATATCCCATTAATTTGGAATCATCATAACACACTCTTGCAAAAATCCCAATGCCTTTCATTATTTCTCTACTTTGGCCTCTAACTTTGTCACTTGTCCTTTCATCATTTTTCCGAGCTCTACCAAAACTCTCAACATTTTTGGAAACCCTAGAACTCTACCCTAGTTCAAACCTTGAATTAAATTCAAAGAAATTTGAATTTATTCTTTCAATCTTGGTCTTTCCTAATTTTCTGACCTAACATTTTTTTTTTTGAGTCCGGGAAATTTATTCGTGAGTCCAACTTTGCTCCCTAAACCCCCTCTTCATTTATTATTCTTTCTTGTTTTCTCGTTAAAGAATATAAGAGAGAGAGGAAGAGCCAGCCCCCCCCGCCTTTCTTCTCTCCTCCAGCCGCTAACTCCCCACAAGCAGGCTCATGGCCCACCCGCCCGCCGATCTCCTCTAACCCTAGCCCACAGCCATCTCTCTCTCCGATCCCCTCGTCTCCTCCAAGACCGCCGCCCCTCGCCTCGATCCCTTCCTCCCTCCCTCCCCCGCCTCTCGCCCTCCCTCCTCCCGCTTTGGTGCCTCGCCACTGACCTCCCGCCCTTCCTCCACATGCCAGCCGGACCCCTGCGGGCCTCCTCCGCCATCCCTCCTGGCCGACCTGCCCTCACTGCCTCAGAGACCATGTCGCTCACCATGGTCAGGCCTCGAAGCCGCCTGTCGCCGCCTCCCTCTGTTCTCCGCTGCCCCGCCTGATGGTGGGACTCCAGGCCAAGGCCTGCTCTCGACCTCCGACATGGAGCGCCGCCCGACCTCCTCGCCGCCTCTCGGCCCCTTGACCTCCGCTGCAACAAGGCCGAGCTCGCTGGCCTCACGTCCGGGTCATGCCCTCTCCGCAGACCTCTCGCCGACTCCTGCCTGCCCTGGCGCCCGCCGAGGCCACCTGGTTCATCCACCATCGCCCTCTTGCTGCTTCCCGAGCCCCTTGTTTGGTGTTGGACCACGAGGCTGGCTAGTTCACCGCCGAGACCGCCAAGTTCCCGATGGATGCGCCGGGCACCATGACCTGTTTTTCGCCTGTTCGTTCACACGATTATGACCTCGGAGTTGGACCACAAGCGGTACCCCATCCGCAAGATCACACGGACGCCGAACGACTACACGTGATGCGACAGTACCACGACTACCCGAGGTCATTCGGTTTCGCTAAGATCGACCACGGGATACCCAAGTTCCCTTCGAATGTACCAAGTAACTACTTCCGTGGATCGCAAGTCCTCGTCGTGATCCCAACATCTACGGAGATTGTGCAACTAAGAACGGAACGACTACCGCCGCCAAGTTCAAAGTACCTCTACCGCCGCCTCGATACGCCAAGTACCCCCACGCACGAAGACGCCAAGTCCGCTTTGATTCACTCAAGTTCCACTACCGCCGCCTTCGAAACCTCGCTGCGCTAAGTACTTCGAAAACTAACGTGAAACACTACTTCCTCTACTTCCTCGACGCACCCGTGAACGACTCCTTCCTCTTACGAACCTCACCCGTCCCGCTTGAACGTTCCAAGGTATAACGACGAGATGACCGATCGTGATCGAATCATCCTTGCGATGCCCCTTTGCCATACCACTGCCTGCGGGAACCCGTAATCGGATCACCCCACCATCTTGCATGACTCGCTCACCACTTCCTTTTGCATCGTATCTGTGAGCTAATGGAACTGATATGTTGCCGTGGCACCATTTTCGGTTCGCTGTCGTGGCACCCTTTCTTCCACCACGGTGACATAATGCTTCATATCATGCTCATGATAACGCTTTCATAATATTGCATAAAACTTGCTCATGTCATCCACATCATGATAACAACATTTAAATGTTTAAATTGTTGTTTGCTTTAATTTGCATATTGCCATGCTAAAATGATTTATTTCATAACTAAATAACCGAGCTCCATTTTAAATAAATTATATATGTAAATGGGGTAGAAAATGCCTAGTTTAACTTGGTGTACTTGCTTTGCATGTTTAACAACTCTAAAATATGCTTTAGGTCAGATCTGTTCCAAATCCTTAATTTGCTTATGGGGATTTTCCGAATTGTTGTTGTTATTTCCGCCTCATTTAAACTTCTGCCTAAATAGGTAGTTTCATTATGCTTCACCTCTTGCCATGTTTAATAACATTTAATATTGTTGAGTACCTAATCGGAGAGAACTAAATAAGTGTGAGAAAGCAATCAATAAACCTGCTGCATATTGAGCTCCACTTAAATTGTAGTATTGTTTGTTGCATATTGCCATGCCATGCTATTTAAACCCGATATGCATCATACTTGTTTATGATCATGACATGTTTATGTTGGTTGTTTACTATGTTGTTTGCTTCTTTCCGTTTGCTTCTCTCGTTAGCTTCTGGTCTGCTCCGAGTTGTGAGGATTCATTCGACTTCATTCGCTTGTCTTCTTCATGGACTTGATCTTTCCTTATGGGATTTCGCAAGATGACCATACCCTAAATCACTTCTATCTTTGCTTGCTAGATGCTCGCCTTTTGCTATGCCTATGCTACGATGCTCATCACTTGCTTATCATGCCTCCGCCATGTCAAGCCCCTAACCATCCTTTCCTAGCAAAACCGTTGTTTGGCTATGTTACCGCTTGCTCAGCCCCTCTTATAGCGCTGTTAGTTGCAGAAGATGAAGTTTGTTCCTTGTTGAACATGGAGATGTTGTCTTGTTGAACATGTTTACTTGTTGGGATATCACAATATATCTTATTTAATTAATGCATCTATATACTTGGTAAAGGGTGGAAGGCCCGGCCTTATGCCCGGTGTTTTGTTCCACTTTTTGCCACTTCCTAGTTTATATATCGGTGTTATGTTCCCGATTTTTGCGCCCCTAACGCTGGCGGGTGATTTATGGGACCCCTTGATGGGCTCTTTGAATAAGACTTTTCCAAAGAAGGCCCAACATTGGTTTTACCATTTGCTCCACCTATGCTCTTTTTCCTTGGCTCTTGAGCCCGAGGGTCATCTTTTATTTGAGCCTCCCGACCAGTGCTCCTTCGAGGTCGCCCTAACTAGAGTGCTGTAGCCTCAAGGCAACTTGAGGTTTGGTTTTAGTTGTATGGACTGCTCATCCAGTGTGCCCCGAGACCCAGATATGTGCAGCTCCTATCAGATTTGTCGGCACATCCGCGGCTTTGTGGTCTTCTTTATTGCTGTGAATGTCTTGTAGCCGGATTCCGAGACTGATCGGGTCTTCCCGGGAGAAGGAATATCCTTCGCTGATCGCGAGAGCTTATCATGGGCTGTTGGGACACCTCAGGGTTTTGAATTTCAAAGCGTGCTCATGTTATGTGGCAGATGGGAATTTGTTAATGTCCGTTGTAGAAAACCCGTTGATCTTAATTAAAATACACCAATCAAGGTAACTGGATGGTCTCTTCTGGCGGAGTCCGAAGTGAACACGGTTTCGGGTTATGTCCGACGAAGTAGGAGTTCAGATCACTTGATCATAGTTGTTCGACTGCTTTCTTTCCTCTTCTCGCCTCATTTATGACATGTTAGCCACCATATATGCTAGTCGCTTGCTGCAGCTCCACCTCACTACCTTGCCCTACCTTTGCTTAAATAGTCTTGATCTCGGTGAGATTGCTGAGTCCCCGTGACTCACCGATACTTCCAAAACCAGTTTGCAGTGCCGATTTAAATCAGTGTGATGCACCAGCTCAAGGAGGAGCTCGAAGATCTTTGTGCATTTTGTTGTTTCGCTTAGCTGATCAGTAGTGGAGCCCAGCTGGGACGATCCGGATCCTGTAGCTTTGGGGTAGTCTTTTATTTTGGTTCAGAGTCGGACCTTGATTGTATCTCAGATGATGTAATGTTTTACCCATGTATTGTGTGAAGTGGCGCATTGTAAGCCATCTCGTATCTCTTCCGTATGTATTATATGGGTTGTGTGAAGATTACACTTGTTACATTGCTTTCAATGCGTTATGCCTCTAAGTCGTGCTTCGACACGGGAGATATAGCCGCATCGAGGGCGCTTCGTTGTATCGAGCCTTCCCTGACTTAGAGCCCCTACTTGATTGTTTGGTCGATTTGTTGAGTCTAGAATGGAAAATGTTTTGAGTCTTAGGATTATATATATCGGAGAGTAGGATTTTTTTACTCCTCACCTTCTTGCCGCCTCCGTGAGGTATCCCGGAGAGTTTTGACTTTTCTCCTCAAATTTCACTAAAATTTTTTAGGATCACGGTATCTTGGAATCGTCTCGATGGTTTTGTGACGAGAACATTGTTCTTGGTGCCTCGACATTTAGGGTTGTGGCGTTGTCCCGGGAGTTGAGCTCCGAGGTGTTGTCGCCACAATTTTATCGCTGCAGTTCGAATAATTCGGTTTTTACCGACATCAAATCTCTTTTGTGCAGTTGTTGGTGAGATAACCCCGATAGCCCAAAGATCGCGGGCGAAAAGTGGAGTATTGCCATGACTTGTATAACGGATGTTTTTCAAGGTCGAGGTACACGATTTCGAGGATTTTGGTTATGTGTTGAAGGATGGATACAAATGATCTAGGTATTGTTAGTTTGGGTGATATATTTGTGTCCCTCAGATCCCAACACTAGATTGCATAACCGAAAGTTTCGAGTTTATAGGTGGAATTCAAGTAGCTCCTAGAATATCTTTCCTACAGATGCATGATATGAGATTGTAAATCATCATATGTATTTGTTTCGCTTATTTTGCAAGCCAAACTTTTGTTTTGTTTTGTTTTGTGGTATTCGAGTTGCTTCAATGCCAAGTGTTGATTTTACCTTTCCTAAATGGTGTTCTCATATTTCATGTGAATACTAATCCTTCTTGATCAACGAGCTTGTCATGTTAATTCTTTTCCAACCGCAAGCTTTCTTTAAGTGAATCCCATCATTCCAACATTCGCAAGATCAATTCTAAGTTTTTCTCAACGGTGTTCGCTTCATCCGTCCCTAGTTGTCTTTGTTTTCCGCCTCCCACCCCTTTTTCTTCAAGGACTCAGATATCTTAATCAAGTATCCATTTTATTGAGTGAAGTCTCTTCATTCTTTCCTTTAATGTTTATCCGGTGATTCTCATGAAGACGCTTAAGGAAGCTTCAACCTTATCATTGTTCCATTCTAATTTTCTTTCCTGTGGATTTAGTTCAAGATTTCGTGTTGATCTTATCCTTTTCCTCTTTTCACAATGCTTTCTCGCCGTGTATCTCCTAATCATCCATTTCTCGCTATTCATTTGTTCTCGAGTGTTGAAGATATCTCGAAGATTCTAGTTTCCATTCTCAATTCACTCAAGTTCTTTGAGGATGCTATCTCATTCAAGCCATTTAATTCTACCGTGCAATATCTATTTCAAACAATTGTTCAACGGTGTTTCTTTTTGAGTAACTCACAGTGTCTTTTCCTGTGATCTTACCACTCTTCTAATTTTCCAGAGTTATTCTCAAATTCTTTGCAAAGTTTGACGAAGAATGATTTATCATCGCCAAATGCTTTTCCAAGATCTTCCAAATTATTTTCATTGTTGGTTCAACCTTTCTAATTCTCATTCCGGAGTACCTCAATAATTCATGGTGATGTTCTCAAGTCATTCTCGAATTTTGAAGATTGAAGAAGAGTTTCTCTTATTTTTCTCTTCAAGATTCATGGTTTTAGCTTGATGCCATCCTCTCATAATTATTTTCGATTGTGAGAATTCTTTAACCCACCCGAGCATTTCAGAGTCTTTTCAGCTTGATTCTTCTGAGCCCATCATCTCAGAATTATTCATTCAAGCTGCTCAACTCGTTTTCCAAATCTCACCGTGCATTGCTTCGATATATCCTCTAATCAGTTCATGATCTCTTCGCTCTAATGTATCTAAATTTTGTCAAGCATCTTTATTCGCTTTTCCAATTCTTCCTTCCAGAATTGTGCCTTTGCTATTTTCATTTTCAATTTACGGTGGTTTGTTCAAGATTTCACTTCCTTTGTTATCACATCAATTTATTCGTTGTTTCAATCCCAACCGTGGTTCCATCAACTTTCTTCAAGTTGCGCTTATATCTATCTTAATCCTTTACGGAAATAGTATGCCTAATCCATTGCTTGTCATCAATGTAATTGGTGAAGGATCAGCATAATGTAATTCTTATTCTTGTTCCATCGAGTAAATTCAATTCTTATTCAAGGTTCATCAAAATTGTGATTTCATTTGTTCATCTTTCTTTCCAGTTCCAAGTTTTCGATTATATCATTTCAAAGCTTCATCTTATCACCGAGGTTTCACCTTGTGTTTTCAACATTTTCTTTATCATCCTTTTCTTACCGGAGTTCATCATGGAGGCTCTACATGGTGCTTCCTCAAGGATTTTTTCATTCTTCAATTGTTCATCAAGATTTCTGAGTTAAGATCCGCCAAGCTATACTTTAAAATAAGCATGGTGTTCACATGTTTTGTTTTGAGGAGTTCAAGTATTCTTCTTCTTGCATTCAAGTGCAATTTGTTCTTCCTTATCATTTGAGGTGGTGTTATGTCATTCTCTACAATTTGAGTTCGTTTCATGATTCACATATGTCAAGAATGAGGTATTTAAATCCATCAATCTCTTCATTGAGTTGTCTTGGGCTATATTTCACCTAAAGCTTCCCCTAAGGGAACTATTATGGTGCTTATCAATGATCCAAGTTTCCTCCTATTCGGGAGAAAGAAGTTTTCATCTTCTTGTTGATCTTAATCCAACTACATCGCTTCCGTAGTGGCGGGTTGTCATAATATTGAGATGTGTTCCATAAGCCCACAA
This sequence comes from Aegilops longissima, assembly GCA_021605205.1. Lineage (NCBI taxonomy): Eukaryota > Viridiplantae > Streptophyta > Magnoliopsida > Poales > Poaceae > Aegilops > Aegilops longissima. Next base: position 596,633,386 of record CM038682.1, on the reverse strand, counting down.
GTTTATTCATTTCGTTGTTGGTTTTCCAACAACTCCGCTTCTATCCTTGTTTGTAAGGATGCTTCTCAAATTCAATTGTGGTAGAAGTTACTATTATCTTCTCCGCTCTTTTCTTTCCAACTATCTAGTTTTTCATTGCATTCTTTCTTTGTCCGGGCATTGTGGATGTTTTCTTCACCCATCACCTTGTTTGTCAAGATCATGTTCTTTTTCTTGCATTATCCATTTAACCGGGTTGTGTCTTCTCTTCAAGTTCTTTTCTTCTTATCAAGTTTTCCTTCTTCTTTAGCGGAGTGCTGCCCAAATCTTATCATTCTTCCTCCTTCTCGATCTAGTTTTAACCGGAGTGGTTTCAGATTCATCTTATCACTAAACCTCTTGGTTCTCGTCAGATCCCTTGTTCCTCGCTTCTAACAGTAGTGTTTCAACTTTCTTCATCTTCATTTTTTTTTTCATTTTGTTCAACCTCTCAAGGTTCCTTGGTTTCACTCTGCTTGTCAAGAAGCAACTTTGTTTTACCTCTTCCTCTTCCGCTTTTCTCCGTGCCATCCTAGATCTCGGACAGATCCTCTCAGAGTGGTGGAGGTTGTGACGCCTCAAGACCTGAGCTTCAGCTTTCCGGGTTGCTTTAGTTTTGTCGTGGTTTGTTTTGTTTTGCATTGCATCATGTCAGCTCTTGCATTGCATCATCTCATCATGCCTTCATGCCATTTAATTTTTAAAACTCTTCTAAATAAATTGTATGGATTTTCGATCCATTTAAATCGAGGGATATTCACATGGTGACTTCTCTTTATAACATACCCTCCCAATATTATTAGGAGCTAAATATCCCATTAATTTGGAATCATCATAACACACTTGCAAAAATCCCAATGCCTTTCATTTCTACTCTTGGTCTCTAACTTGTCACTTGTCCTTTCATCATTTTTCCTGAGCTCTACCAAAACTCTCAACATTTTGGAAACTCCTAGAACCTACCCTAGTTCAAACTTTTGAATTAAATTCAAAGAAATTTGAATTTATTCTTTCAATCTTGGTCTTTCCTAATTTTCTGACCTAACATTTTTTTTTTGAGTCCGGGAAATTTATTCGTGAGTCCAACTTTTGCCCTAAACCCCCCTCTCATTTATTATTCTTCTCTTGTTTTCTCGTTAAAGAATATAAGAGAGAGAGAGGAGAGCCAGCCGTGCCCCCTGGCCTTTTCTTCTCTCCTCCAGTCGGGCTAACTCCCCTCCAAGAGCCCATGGCCCACCCGGCCCGTCCGATCCTCTAACCCTAGCCCACCATCTCTCTCCCGATCCCCCCTGTCTCCCTCCAGCCTCGCGCCTGGATCCCCTTCTCCCCGTCCCTCCGCCTCCGCCCCTCCTCCGCCGCCTTGGTGCCTCGCCACTGAATCCTCCCCTCCACAGCACGATCGTGGCCTCCTCCGCCATCCTTCCCGCCGACCTGCCTCACTGCCTCAGAGACCATGTCGCTCACCATGGCTGCCGGGCCTTGCCGCCGCCCGCTTCTGGGCCTGCCTCACGGTGATGGTGACCTGCCGCGCCTCCGCCTCGACCGACATGGAGCCACCACCTCCTCCTCGCCGCCTCCTCCCGCCCCTGACTCCGCTGCAACAAGGCCGAGCCTGTCAGTCTGCCCGGCGCCCCTCTCCTCGCCGACCGCTGGCTCCTGCTGCCCGCGCTTTGCGCCCCGAGGCCAACTGTTCATCCACCATCGCCTCCTTGCTGGCTTCCAGCCCCTTGTGTGTTTGGTGTTGGACCGGAGGCGGCTAGTTCTGACCGCCGACCGCCAAGTTCTCGATGGATGCGGCACCCGCGAGACCTGTTTTCGCCGTCGCTACACGACATGACTCGGAGTTGGACCGCAAGCCAAGTACCCCACCGCAAGATCACACGGACGCCGAACGACTCACACATGCGATAAGTACCACGACCACCTCGAGGTCATCTTTCGCTAAGATCGACCACGGGATACCCCAAGTTCCTTCGAATGTACCAAGTACAACTACCGTGGACGCAAGTCCTCGTCGGATCCCGAACATCTACGGAGATTGTGCAACTAAGAACGGAACGACTACCGCCGCCAAGTTCGCGAAAGTACCTTACCGCCGCTCCGGATACGCCAAGTACCCCTACGACGAAGACGCCAAGTCCGCTTCGATTCACCAAGTTCCACTATCACGCCGAAACCCGCTCGCCGGCAAGTACTTCTTCAAAACAACGAAACACTACTTCTCTACTTCCTCGACGTAATTGAACGACTCCTTCCTCTACGAACTCGACCCGCCCCGCTTGAACGCTCCAAGGTATAACGACCGAGATGACCGATCGTGATCGAATCATCCTTATGATGCCCCTCTTTGCCATACCACCGCTCCGTGGGAACCCGTAATCGGGATCACCCCACCATCTTGCATGACTCGCCTCGCCCACTTTGCATCGGTATTCGTGAGCTACCGAACCGATATGTTGCCGTGGCACCATTTTCGGGTTCGCTGTCGGCACCCCTTTCTTCCACCACGGTGACATAATGCTTCATATCATGCTCATGATAACGCTTTTCATAATATTGCATAAAACTTGCTCATGTCATATCATGATAACAACATTTAAATGTTTAAATTGTTGTTTGCTTTAATTTGCATATTGCCATGCTAAATGATTTATTTCATAACTAAATAACCGTAGCTCCATTTTAAATAAATTATATATGTAAATGGGGTAGAAAATGCCTAGTTTAACTTGGTGTACTTGCTTTGCATGTTTAACAACTCTATGCTTTAGGTCAGATCTGTTCCAAATCCTTAATTTGCTTATGGGGATTTTCCGAATTGTTGTTGTTATTTCCGCCTCATTTAAACTTGCCTAAATAGGTAGTTTCATTATGCTTCACCTCTTGCCATGTTTAATAACATTTAATATTGTTGAGTACCTAATCGGGAGAGAACTAAATAAGTGATGTGAGTGTTTTATCAATATGCAAACCATGTATATTGAGCTCCACTTAAATTGTAGTATTGTTTGTTGCATATTGCCATGCCATGTTATTTAAACCGACATGCATCATACTTGTTTTCTGAGATAAGATGGATATATCCCTGATCGGCACGATATTGGCTTTGATTAAAATTCTAAACTGCTCCTCGGCGGTATATTCGGATACCATCGTAACGGTCTCGACCATCATCTAACTAACATTGCGTGTGACCACACACATCAATGCAACGGGTCGACGAACCACTTGGTTCGGGGACGGTGGCCATATCCAAAGCACAGCCACAATGCAAAGACATTAGAATTTCTAGGAAAATCGGGCAGATAACATCTGTAAATGCTCAAAACAGATTTGAGACATTCATAATCAGATTGCAAAACCACTCAACAACATCATATCAAGGTTCTGGTTCAACTGGTAGCATACTAAAAATAGTAGAAACTGAACTGAGGATGTAACCAACAATCCTATAAGTTACTACGGATTAGTAACACGTGAACCTGATAGAGAGAAGAGAGCCTAGTCCTATACCCACGTAGAATGAGAAGAGGATGACTCAGATCAGAGGGCATAAGGTAAAGGAGTAAAAGAGCCTTACGCTGCCCTCCCACATTCAATTCCCACATATAACTAAAGCATTTCTAGACTCAACATCGACCGCCTTTGGCTTAGCGAACCACAGCAGCCCTTCTCTCGATGCCAACGCTGTTAGGACCCCGATTCCAAGTCACATCGACCTAGCCGGTAACACCTCATATCACTTTATGGCCTCACGCACAGTATTCTACGGGTCGCCTTTACCATGGCCCCGGACCGCTTATGCTTTTTGGCTCATCATATATGATAGTGTCGCTAGCATCCATATGACAAAGAACCCGGCCGACATGGCTAGTCGTGAACCCAAAGCGGCACTAACTCATGGAGACAGGCATACATGAATCACATCGAGCATGTCGGTCATCAACGATGAATTCGGCTGTAGCACTGGCTAACAGGACTCGCATCCCGGCTGTAGCAGGCTAGGCAGGACTCCATATCACAGTGTGACATTTCAAGGATGTATATAGGAACGGCGGAACACATGCCGCCAGCCAATGTCCAAGCAAGAGTGCTGGGCTAGCGGTGACTCCGTGAACCGGCTGTAGCGGACTACTATCGCTTCAGAAGCACGAGACTACATTTCCCCATATGAGAGGCTGCCAAGGATAAACAACTAGTTTGTCGGATCCCACTCATACCAAGCATTTCAATCATACACGCAATATGCCCGATATGAGTACATACAACATGGCATCACAACAAAACTCTACAACTCAAGTACTTTATTTAAGAGGCCCGAGGAGCCATACATAACATATCCATACAGGTAGGGTCACATGACCCAACACTCAAGTCATACAAACATACAAGCACATGCGGAAGCAAACTAGTCCGAGTACGTGATCTAGAAAGAAAGAAAGCTTGTCGAAGCCCTTCTATCTACAAAGGGCCCTTCACAAGCCTTGGATCACCACCGGGTGGCTAGTTCACCTGCCGATGTCAAGGTCTACATAAAACCCATCTGGGGGGCAGTGTTGTCGCCTCTAAAACATTAATTACAAACATGAGTACGGAGGTACTCAGAAGTCTTACAATGTAATCCTATCATACATGCACGCTCTCAAGAAGGTGGTGGAGTTATTTGCAAAGAAGCCAGCCTTGACTCTTGGCTAAGCTATCCCACGTGACACCACTTGAAAAGCATTTGTCATACATGATTCCACTAATCACCATCACGACATCCACTGCGGATCCTCTCTCGTCACCCACGAGAGGGCCATCCGCTGCACTCACACTTATCTTGAGGCTTTTAGTAGTATCCATTTACTTGTCTATGAACCGATAGGTGACCAAGTAGTCCTTATCATGGACGCGCTATTCAATAGTTTATACCCCTGCAGGGGTGTACTTTTCACACACGCTCACCACTTATCGCCGCTTACACGACATGTACTCGGCAACCTTCAAGCGAAGCCCAACGGGTGGTGTCGGCCATTTACCTGACTAAACACACGAGTCCCGAGTCCAGGTTTATCGCCTATTCGGGTTCCATCCGCAGGAGTCCGCCGAGGTTTCCACTAACGGCCCCTAACGATGTGTGCAGGGTTCCCAGACACCAAACGGGCGACCGGTACACCGGGCCACGTGCCTACCGCAACACAACCCACCCCTAAGGTCAGCGGTATGCCCCCAAAGATGCTACAAACACCGTAAACTACTTGCAACCTTGATCGAGGACAAGAGTGGTTAATAAGTCGAGAGGGTCAATTAAGGATCCCAATGCGTGGTAGTAGCTAAGTCTTAAATCACACACACAGATCTCATTTAGGGGACGGCTTCAATGAAACAACCCACCATGTACTCCTACATGGCCTCTCATCGACAATTTCTTTACCAAAATGTGTTCAACACTTTCACTCTCGAACCCGACACAACCTTTCACTCCAGCTCATCATCCCGATGAGCCGCACCTGACACAACTCTAAGCATAGCAAGTATAGCATGGTAGGAATCACAAACATGGCTCAATCAACCCCTACACATACTAGTGGGTTTCATCTAGTTACTGCGGGCAATGACAGTCATGCAAAGGAGGTGGGTTCAGCTACCGCAGCACACAACAGCTTGAATCGCTTGTCTTAATGCAAGAAACAAGAGCGTAAGCGAGAACATGGGTTTGTATCGAATGATCAATGGGTTGCTTGTCTCGATGTAGTGGTGGTAGGATATCGCCTTCGTGACGGATATTCGGATTATCCTCGAGGCGTAACCTATCACTTAAAGACATACCAAAATAAACACACATGGCAATATGCAACAATATGATGCATGCTATGACATGGCAATATGAATGTGTGTTCGCCTAATGCAAGCTGGAACAAAGGATGAACTCATTTGAATCAAAGATTCAAATGTTAGCTCATTTAACATAGCCATAAAGGTGTATTATCTTATTCTTCTTAAACAACAAGGTTAAATTGTTTTATCATGCATGAAACCTGTAGCAATGGATAGAATAGATTTTTCTGATCATTTTTCATATATAAATCTTTGCATTTGGAGTTACAGATTAATTTCTATGAATTTTTGAAGTTTGAACTATATTCGAATTTCCTATAATGAATAATTCCAAGAATTCATTTATTGCGCCGCAATGCGTCGTAGTGATGTCATAGTCAACAGAGACGCCCAGGTCAAACCTGACTGGTGGGTCCCGGTGTCGTTGTAATTAGTTTAACTAAAATTAATTAAAACTAACTCGATTATACGTGGCTGGGCCCCACTGCCATAGACTCAACAGAGTCAACCAGGCCCACCCGTGGTCAAAGTCACGCTAACTACACCGGGTAGTTAGCTGGTCAGGGCGAGCCAGCAGTCACAAGCGGAAGTGGTTTTGGCCTTCCAAAGAACCAAATGGGTCATGGAGGGCATCTAGGTGGAGCTGGGATCAAGCCGCAGCTCTTGGTGGTGCTGGGTGAGCCGTGGCTGAATCGGCGCCGGCGACGACCTGGCGGCCGCCGGAGTTTGGGTGAAGACGAATCCCGAGGCTACGGTGTGTGAGGTGCGTGAGGTGGTGGGTTAGATGCTACACGGTGCGGTGAGCATGACGGACACCGAGAGGTGATCTGTGGATGGCGGGAGCACATCGGCGACGAGCTCCGTGCCTGCCGCATGCGGGTGAGCTCTGCGGCGGTCGCTACACGCCGGCTCGAGCAAGAAAGGAAAGGAGGGGGAGATAGCTAAGCTCACGGGAACCTCAGGAAGCACACGGGCGCGTCCGGGACGGGCTGATGCGCTGGCGGCAAGTCAAGGGGATCTCCGCTGCACGGGCGGGTTTGGGCGAGGTTGGTGCAGAGGACTAAAGCCACGCGAGCTTTTGGGGCTCAAGCTAGCTCGACGAAGAGGAGGGCGGCGGAGCTCCTAGACACGACGGGAGGAGCACGGACGACGGGAGCGCGACCACGGCGACGGCGTGGCTGGCGGTGGCGCTGCCATTGTGGGGAGCGCGAGGGGAGGAGCCGGGAGGTGGAGAGATGTCCGAGGGTTCGTGGGAGAGAGAGAGAGCTGCTGCCGGGTCGCCGGGTGAGGGAAGCGGCAGGCGGCGTGCTAGTCGCGGGCACGTGCAAGCATAAGTCACAACAGTGACTGGTCGGTCAGTTTGTTCGTCAAGCTACAATATCAGGGCGCGTTGGTCTTGGCCGGCAGTGTGGGCCATTGGGTGGCGCCGTGTAAGCCTTTTCTATTTTCGCTTTTTTTCTATTTTCTCGTAACTTTGTGGAATTTTAAAAATACTTGAACAGCTCCAAAATTCACCAACTGCTCCCCGGTCCCTAGTTGGAATATTTCCAACTCGAACATGTTTGTTTAGAATATTTGGGCATTTGCAATATTTTATATAATTTAAATGCCCAAACTCAAATACTTTATGATTTAATTCAACAACCTTAGGATGACTTAGAAAATTGTGCACCACTTTTGGCAGAGGCTCTCAACCAAAGCAAAGGTGATGAGCATTTTAGAAGGGCATTTCAGGTTCATTGAAAATAATTTTAGTAAACCCTAGTTGGATTCAAAAGGGTTCGGGGTTTCGCTCTTCCCATTTCAAATTTCAGATGAAAGTTAAACATGATGCACACACTAATGCATGGACTAGCTAGGATGGACACAAGTCGTGATTCCTATTACAAGAACATGGTCAATCTCATACATCACATCATTCATCACATTCTTCTTGGCCATATCACATCACATAGCATACCCTCGCAAAAACAAGTTAGACGTCCTCAATTGTTGTTTGCATGTTTTATGTGGCTGCTATGGGTTTCTAGCAAGAACATTTCTTACCTACGCGAAAACCACAACGTGATATGTCAATTGCTATTTACCCTTCATAAGGACCTTTTCATCGAATCCGTTCGACTAAAGTGGGAGAGACTGCACCCGCTAGCCACCTTATGCACCAAGTGCATGTCACCGGTGGAACCTGTCTCACGAAGTGTACGTAAGGTCGGTCCGGGCCGCTTCATCCCACAATACCACAAACAAGATTGGACTAGTAACGGTAAGCATATTGAACAAAATCAACGCCCACAACTACTTTGTGTTCTACTCTGCAAAGAATCTACTAATAGACCTAGCTCATGATGCCATCAGAGGGGAACGAGAAGAAATTCAAAATTTTCCCACGTGTCACCGAGATCTATCTATGGAGAAACCAGCAACGTAGGGGAAGGAGAGTGCATCTACATACCCTTGTAGATCGCTAAGCGGAAGCGCTCAATGAACGGGGTTGATGGAGTGGTACTGTCGCGGATCCAAATCACCGATGATCCTAGCGCCGAACGGACGGCACCTCCGCTGCTCAACACACGCGACGAACGGTGACGCCTCCCATGCCTTGATCCAGCAAGGAGAGGGAGAGGTTGGGGAAGACTCATTCCAGCAGCAGCACTAACGACGCAGGTGGTGGAGGAGCGCAGGTATTCAAAGCAGGGCTACGCCAAGCACTACGAGAGACGAGGAGGAGAGAGGTAGGGCGCCAAGAGGGAGATGTTCTTTGTGTTAGGCAGCCCCAAAACCTCCACTATATAGGGGAAAAGGAGGGAGGCGCCTCTAGGGTTTCCCTAGGGGGGCGGCGGCCATGGCAGATGGGATCTCCCTTGGGTGACTTGGCCCCAAGCCAGAGAGGTGGGAACCCCAGATGGGCGCCCAAACCCCCTGGTCACATGGGAATAGGTGGGGGGGCGACAACCCTTAGTGGGCTGGTTTGACCCCTTCCTTGGCCCATGAAGCCCCCTAACACTTGCCGGGCTCCCCAAACACCTTTCGTCATGCTGGTCATCACCTGCACTTCGGAACACTTCCGACTCCAAAACCCTTCGTCCAATATATCAATCTTTACCTCCGGACCATTCTGAACTCTCGTGACGTCCGGGATCTCATCCGGGACTCAACAACATTCGTAACCACGATATCTATTCCCTATAACCCTAGCCACTGTGGGCGACCGACCCAAAATCGGTCAAGTCTCGTGGTCTGCATTCATCCCAAGATCATGCTGGCATACACAAGACATTGATGAAATAATCAAAGCTCAATCACACCTGAATTTATTACACGATTCTCATATCGAGTCTTTATTACAATAGAATAAATTCGCCAAGGCCAACTCATGAGAAATAAACTAAGTAAAGCTGCGGAAGCGTGAGAAGAATAGCGAGTCCATCCGACTCCAAAGGGCAATCGCCAAGCGCGATCGTAGCCTCACTCCCGATCGAATACTCCTCCGCAACATAAGACGTTGCAGCCGTGTAGGTCAGCATTTTGAATATGCTGGCAAGTCATGAAGAGAGAACAATAATAAAATTACTAACACTATATGCAATTTGGTGGGCTCTAAGTCTCATCATTTCATGGTGCCGCTTTTTCCCTACAATAATGGACTTGTTTGCAGTTACTACAAAATTGTTGGTAGTTATTGAGATGGTTCCACCAACCAATGTCTCATTCCCAAATATTAAATAATAATCCCCTCAATTTATTTATTACTTTCAGTGTTGAGATTTCCGAATTACTCCAAGTTCCAGAGGCTCAAATTGTCCGTAACCGGGACACGGCTAATCGATTAGATCTTTTACTCGCAGAGGTTTGTGCACTTTACCCACAAGAATCGCTCCTCCTTTTAAGTCTTCGTGACTTCAAGGTGTTTGAAGACGGACGAACGTAAACAGGTCTTCCAAGAGTTCCTCCGCCACCGCCGTACCCATCCAATCCTACCGTTCTTCTACATCTCGTAGCACCGTCCGCCGAGTCACAACTAGGGTTGACCAAGCCGAGCCCATAATGGCTTGCGCTGCACAGTAAGCTTCCGTCAATGGGGTATACATCCGCTCTTCGTGGCTGGGTGAAGCTTCCGCAAGATGTCATGGCACTTCTCCATGCATCCCGCCAACCATGCATTTCTCCAGTGGTGCCCACAACCGCTCCTCCACCCAAAGAGTGAATTTCAAGTCCATCTTGAGCTTGAAGTTCATGGGTTGTCATCATCTTGACTCTCACATCTCCCTTATGAATTCACTCAACCAACCCCGCTTCACGAGCATAGCAAAATAAACTACTCATTCCGGCAATGGTAGCAAGGGAAATTGGGTTCATCCTACCTCATGATACTACTCAAGAACATAACTTCAAATTCTCCTACTGCATGCATGGTGGGGAGGTTTAGTTCTAATGCAATAAAATCATAGGCATAGTAAAAGAAATATGATCAATGACTTGCCTTTGTCGACGATCTTCAAAGCTAGGGACTCGTGGTAGCAAGCTTCAGACTCCGGAAATTCTACCAAGCAAACAACAATCACATAAGCATACAAACATATGATCACTTACATAACATCATAGTAATATGAAACACACAAAACAATCAAATCAAAACCCAAAGAAAAACTCAAGAAATCCAACTCAATGTTTTCCTACATCAAGCAACAACTAAGAATAGTTTTACAAAACAAAATTTTTCTTAACATAACCTAAGCATGGGTTTTGTTAACTAATGAAAAGAATTCATCATGCAACTAGGAGCAAAAAGAATCACCTTAAAAGCTATTATAAAACTCCTATTAGGCCTAAAACAATACTAGTAAGAAAAATAAAATAAAAGTTTTATTTATTATAAATAAAAGTTCATGCTCTAAAGTTACGTAAACTAACCTAGAATAAACTATCACATAGGAGAAATAAAATTATTTGCTAATTAAAACAATAGGAAAACAGTAGCTAGTTAAATAAATAGGAATAACATGATTCTGATTAAAACTATTTTTTATTAATTCTAAAATACCCAAATAAATTCCTACGGTTAGGTAAGGTCAAAACAAAGTTGTGACAAAAGAATCACTAAAAAATAATATTCCTAACTCACTTTATAGCAGAATTACTATTCTGTCTAAATCTAAAATAAAGCAATTTTAAATAATTTTAACATGACTAATTATATTTTCTACAGAAACTACAATAAATTTGCAAACCAACAAAAAAGAATCACTTGAAAATATTAAGTAGATTAAAAGATATGAATTTTACAAAACTGAAACTATTCTGTTAAATCAGAAAACGAAAAATAAAACTAAAACGAAAACCGCGCTAATGGCCTATCTAGCGATCGGCGTTAAATAACTAAACTACGCACACGGTTTAACAGAAAACAAACCGGCCGGCCGTCCAACTAAACCCTAATAAAACCGATCTAAACCGAATAAAAACCGTTCACTTAAACTAAACCTAATCTAAAACCGTATTCTTCGGGTCTAATCTAGAGCGAGGATCTAGATCTAATCATGACGGGACTCCGGCGATTTATCGAGGGTCGACGGCACGGCGTGCTCGGGCGCACGGTTCGCTATTCGCGGTCGGGGACGACGGGCGGAGAGGTCCCCAGAAAAGCGTGCGGCGAGGGTTCTGCTGGTGGAGTCGGGCGAGGTCGAGGTGGTCGGGGGTGGCTGGTATGGCGACAATGCATGCTGGGCGGGCGCACTGGTCTCTCAAGCAGGGTTTGTGGCGAGAGGAGATGGTCGGCGAGGGGCGAGGGAGAACGGGCTAGGGGGGTATTATAAGGGGGGGACGACTTGACGAGGGGGCGCCAAGCGAGGAGATCGAGGAGATCCCGGGATCTCGGATTCGGCGAGCATGCGCGGTGTGGCGTGGGAGGAAGAAGGTGGTGGGGCCGGGCATCAGGGTGAGGGGAGAGGGCGATCGGGTCACGACCGATCCGGAGGGTTTCGGTGAGGGCGCGGGCTGTCTCGGCTCGGGCTGCTCGGCGCCCGGTGGCTCGGTCGGTCATGGGTTGGCCTGGCCGGGTGGGTGGCTGGGCACTGTGGGCCACCTCGGCGCTGGGTGGGCCACTGATTCGGGTCATACTGTGGTCTCCTTTCCTATTTTTTTGAATATTTGAGAGAGGAAAAATATATAAATATAAATATTTTATATAGGACATATATATATCAAAATGATCAGGGGAATATTCCCTATAGTTTGAACATTTTTCCAGGGGCAAAATCCAAACTTTATAAAAAATCATTTTTTTAAATTCCAAATAAAATTCAGATTTGAATTCAAACCTTTTGGCAATGTTTTCTTCTGACATTTTTGGAGTGTCATGTTTACTCCTCTCATACTTTGTCTCAAGTATTGTCAGCATTGGTTTGAAATAAATTTCAACCGCCAAACTTTGAATTCAAATTCCAACAACTCAAAAACTTCTAAACTTCAAATGCCACTCAAATTCCAACAATATGCATAGATGTTAGCTATAATTGTAAACATTCCAAATAGGAAATTTGGGATGTTACAAACCTACCCACTTTAAGATGAATCTCGCCTAGATTCGGGTTGGCTAGCAAATAGGTGCGGGTGGTCTCAAGGAGGTCTTTCTCGCCCGAGGTGGCTTCCTCTCGAGTGATGACTCCACAGACCTTGCAAAACTTGATGATCTTGCTGCGGGTGACTGTTCGCAGTCTCGAGAATTCGGACGGTTTCTCCTTATAAGTCGATCACCGCCGAGCTGTATGGCCTCTAGGTTCACCGTGTCTCTCAACGGAATATCGCCATGTCGGCATGACACTTCTTCAGCCGAGAAACATGGAAGACATCATGAACTCCGGACAATCCTTCCGCAATTCCAACTTGTAAGCAACTTCTCCACGACGCTCGAGGATTTTGTAGGGCCAATGAATCGGGTGCTAACTTTCCTTAACACCGAACCTCTTGATTCCACGGCGGGGACACACGAAGATATGCTCGGTCTCCCGCTCGTAAGTTACTTCCTTGCGCTATCGTCGCATAACTCTTCTGTCTCGATCGAGCTATCTTGAGTCTATCTCAATCAGCTTGACTTTCTTCGAATCTCCGATAAGATCGGAACCTAAAAGTGTTCGATCTCCAACACCATCCCACAGCAATGGTGTTCTCGCACCTCCTTCTCAGATAGAGCTTCGAAGGGGCCATCTTCGACTGGTCTGATAATTGTTATTGTATGAGAACTCTGCGATGGCAATTATCATCCCAGCTAGACCCATAGTCTAGCACACAAGCTCTCAACATGTCCTCCGAATCTGGTTGACTCTTTTCGTCTGTCCATCTGCTCCTCATGATGAAAAGTCGCATCAACTCCAGCCTCGCACTCCAAAGTTTCATGCAACTGATTCCAAAACTTTGAGGTAAATTGTGTTCTCTATCCACACGATACTCCTCGAACTCCATGCGCATATATGATCCTGGTCATGTATATCTTGGCTAACTTAGCACCGTATAGGTAGTCTTCACGGAATGAAGTGAGCTACCTTGGTCAATCGATCAACCACTACCCGATGGAATCACAACCCGAACGGGTCCTGGGTAACCCTGTGATAAAATCCATTCCAAGTTTTTCCCATTTCCACTCGAATCGGCAAAGGTTGAAGTAACCCTCCCTGGCTTCGATGTTCTGCTTACTCATTGGCAAACATCGATATCGCTACGCATCGGCAATATCCTTCTTCATACCTGTCCACCGTAAACTTTCCTTCAAATCCAGTACATCTTGGTGTTACCGGGTGAATCGAGTACGGTGAATCATGAGCCTCAAGGATTAGCTTCTCGAGTTCGGGATCATTGGGCACATAAATACGGTCCTCGAACCATATAGCTCCGTATTCATCCTTACGAACCCTTTAGCTTTTCCTTCATTCATCTTTTTCTTTATCTCATCAATTTCCTTGTCCGACTTCGGGCTTCACGAAATCTTTTCGCCAAAGTGGACTGAACTTCCAGAGTTGCAACATATCCTCTCGAACTATCTCCAATGGAGATCTCGAGGTCATCGACTAACCTCGGGTAATCCTCCCGCTATAAGAGTATTCACATAACTCTTACGGCTCAAAGCATCCGCTACAACATTAGCTTTCCCCGGGTGATAATGCAATCTCATGTCATAGTCCTTGATTAACTCTAGCCATCTCCTCCGCCGAGGTTTAACTCTTTATGCGTGAAAATATACTTTAGGCTCTTATGATCTGTGTAAACATCGAACGGTTTCCGATAAGGAAATGTCTCTGTGTCTTGAGTGCATGCACTACCGCTAACTCCAAATCATGTGTGGTATAATTCATCTCGTGAGTTCGTAGCTATTTGGAGGTATAAGCTACAACTTTTCCTTCCTGCATGAGTACTCCTCCGAGTTCCCGACGAGAAGCGCCACAATATACCGGTAATCCTTGTGTATGTCCGCAAAATCAGATCGGGCTGAACCAAACGCTTTCTTCAATTCCCGAAACCGGCTTCACAACCTCGGTCCAAATGTACTTGGCATCCTTCTTCAACAGCTCACCATGGGCTTGGCAATCTTCGAGAAATTTTCAATAAACCTCCGATAATATCCTCATGAGTCCAAGAAATCATGGATCTCCTTGATCGAGGTGGGTGATCGCCAATCGGTGACTGATTCAACCTTGGCGGGTCAACTGCTATTCCTTCTCCTGAAATAACATGTCCGAGGAATCACTTACCTCAGCCAAAATTCACATTTGCTGAACTTGGCATACAATCGATGTTCTTCGAGTTTCTCCGTAACTAGACGAAATGTTCCTTATGCTCTTCCTCGCTTTTTGAGAAAATCAGTATATCATCGATGAACACCACGACAAACTTGTCCAGATATTCCATAAATACCTTGTTCATCAAATTCATGAAGTATGCAGGGCATTAGTCAATCCGAATGACATGACGGTATACTCATATAAACCATACCGGTGGTGAATGCGGTTTTGGGTATATCTTTTCACGGATCTTCAATCGATGATACCTCGATCAAGATCGATCTGGAGAATACCTTGGTCCAACTAGCTGATCAAATAGATCATTAATCATCGGCAGAGGGTACTTATTCTTGATGGTCACATCGCTCAACTAACGATAATCCACAACCATTCTCGTGGTTCCATCCTTCTTCTCTACCAAAAGAACCGGGCTCCCTAAGGTGATGAGCTTCACGAATATATCCTTTCTCCAATAACTCATTAATTTGATTCTTGATCTCTTTCAAATCGCTCGGGGCATCCGATAGGGTCTCTTGGATATTGGGGCTGTGCCGCAATAACTCAATCAGAAATTCAATGTCTCTGTCCGTGGCATTCTCCGGTAATTCCTCCTAAACACATCGGGAAAATCTTGCACCATCGCACTTCCTCCCTAACAACTCCCGTGAGGGAATTCACCGATTCTTCATCCGCTACGCCCGATACATATTTGATCCTCTCTCGCTCCGGGTGGTGAGCAGAATCGACTTGCGGGCACAATCTATGTTTCCTTCAAACTGGCAACCAATC
The DNA here is from genome assembly GCA_021605205.1 of Aegilops longissima. Taxonomy (NCBI): domain Eukaryota; kingdom Viridiplantae; phylum Streptophyta; class Magnoliopsida; order Poales; family Poaceae; genus Aegilops; species Aegilops longissima. Next base: position 596,617,988 of record CM038682.1, on the reverse strand, counting down.
CATGCCTAGGATCACATCCAAGGTCTGGGTTTCAATACTATGAGGTCTGCGGGAAATTTATGGTTTCCGATGTTGAGGGTTGCATGACAGCCTAAGCTCGCCATCATTTCTCCTCTCGCGGAACCGACGCGGAAGAGGGATTCTAAGGGTTCTAGTGGGCAACCCGCATTTTCCACAACTACCCTTGATATGAAATGAATGCGCTGCACCGTAATCAAAGAGTACCAATACCGAACGTGAATTCAATAAAACTTACCAACCACAAGTTGTCCGGCTGATCATAGACGCCCTCCACGCCAATGTGGTTCACCCGAGCACGAGGGAAAAGGTTGGGCTCTTTGCTGAGCTTCCATTGCCGCTTCCATTCGCTCCGCCTCCGGCAGCCGGTGGCATAGTGCCCTGCTTTCCGGCACTTGAAACAGTGATGTGACTCAGATCTTTCCGAGCCGCAGCAGATTTACGTGGTTGCCATTGCCGCTTCCATTGCCATTTCCATTGCCCGACTTGTTGTCCTGGTTGCATTGTTCATTTCCTCCATGGTTATGTCCTCCATGGTTGTGATGGGTATGCCTCCCGAGTATGGGGTATAACGGGCTTCGCTGAGTTCCAGGTTGTACTTCCACCATACTTCCGCTTGTGGCTATCAATCTGCCGCTGCTTGCCTTCAAGTATGGTGGCCTTGTCTACCAGCTCCCGGTAGTTGGTGAAGGTAGCCACCATTAGCTGCATACCCAGCTCGCCATTGAGTCCTCGAGAAACTTTTTCCGCTTATGCATCCGTGGCCACATCATCCGGGGCATAGCGAGCTAACTTGCTGAACTCATCCACGCATCGCCCCACAAGACGGTTCTCCGGGCGTAAGTTGCGGAACTCACGCTTCTTCGCACTCATGGCTCCAGCCTGAAACATGAGCGGTGCGGAAAGCCTGCTGGAACTGATCCCACGGATGGTGGCGATGGGATAAGTGGCGTAGTTCTCCCACCATGAGGCTGCAGGTCCATCGTTGATGCGGCAAAGCGCACCTTCTCCGCATCCGCATCCAACAAAGGACTAACTCTTCCGACCTTATGGAGCCAATCATCGGCCACAATCGGTTCAAGGCTGCTAGAGAACACCGCGGATTCAGCCTTAGGAATCGAGTCAAGTTGTCATTGGTGGGGTGGTATGGTGGATTGTTGTTGTTGTTCGTTCTCGATGAGCATCTGTGATGAGGGCATTCTCTCGTGCTGGATCAGCCGGGTGAGCTCCGCGGAAAGTTGAGACCGGGTCACGCCTCGGAGGCATCCGTGTTTTGGAGGATGAGAAAATTAGAATAGAACAATGGTCTAATGAGAAAATATCACTACCCATATGAATGCACAATCATAATCACACCAATCATTTATTCAATCCACTCAAACATGGTTCAATCTCGACATAAAATTCTCATGACTAATCGAAAATAACGACCTAACCGATGGACGAAAAATAAAATAACATGGCGGTCGACTAAATGTCTTCATCAATAATCCTTGCGCCCTCCGTGCGGCGTCCTCCGTGGGGCGCCCTCCGATGCGGCGCCCCTCTTGCGGTTTTCTTCCTGGAGCTCCCTTCATAATCCTCGATCATTGCTCACGAGGTCCACATCTCCACTCGGAAAAGGTCCTTTCCCAAGTCCATCTTTTCCTCTAATGCGCAACATTCATCTTTAGATTGTCGACTCTCCATGAAGTCCGCGATTTCTTCCTCATGGTCAAGGAAGTCTGCGGTGCCTTCTCCTCCGGGGTTCAGCTTCACGGAACAACAGCCTCCTGTACCTTCGAGTTACGGCGTAGTCCGATCTCCTGCTTCGAGGAGACACTCCAAGTCTTGGACATATGAGAGAATGGAGTCGCCCTCACGGGACGGATGATATCTCCATTCCTAGCTCGCGAGAAATCATGGCAAGGTCTCGATGGGTCGAGCTCGCCTGTACTTTTCTCGAGATGTCCAAGTGCACGATAAATCGCCATGTCTCTTCCGAGGATCCAGCTTGAAATCGGTAAACTCAAAGTCAATAGGCTCAGATGTCCTCCAAGGTTCTCCTCGAATGTGCACCTCAATCCTCAGAAGCGGGTATCCGCTTAAGTGCATTGGTAGGCTTCCCGGTGATTGAGGGCAGAGCAATCTTCAGCTTCTTCACGATCTGACCAGCTTCTTGCCGAATGGCATCGCCTCATCCGGCCGCAAAACTCCGTAGCAAACTGGGGTGAACTCAGCAGCCATCTAGAATGTTGAAAATCGGAGGGAAGTCGAAATGAACAGGGAGAATTACGGAATGATAAGGACATAAAATAAATAGTCTCTTCCTATGGCTTTCCGATCCTAGGGGTTACGCCCCACGGTCAGCGTGGTGCTCGGTACCATCTCTCGTATGCACCCGACCCAAAATCGGTCAAGTCTCTCGTTCTGTATTCATCCCAAGATCATGCCGCACACACAAGACATTGATGAAATAATCAAAGTTCAATCACACCTAAATTTATTACACTATTCTCATATCGAGTCTTTATTACAATAGAATAAATTCGTCAAGGCCAACTCATGAGAAATAAACTAAGTAAAGCTGCAAGCGTAGAAGAATAGCGAGTCCATCCGACTCCAAAGGGCAATCGCCAAGCGCGGATCGTAGCCTCACTCCTCGATCGAATATTCTCCTCAACATAAGATGTTGCAGCTGTAGGTCAGCATTTTGAATATGCCGGCAAGTCATGAAGAGAGAACAATAATAAAATTACTAACACTATATGCAATTTTTGTGGGCTCTAAGTCTCATCATTTTTATAAAAGCCGCTTTTCCCTACAATAATGGACTTGTTTGCGCTACTACAAAATTGTTGGTAGTTATTGAGATGGATCCACCAACCAATGTCTCATTCCCAAATATTAAATAATAATCCCTCAATTTATTTATTACTTTGTTGAGATTTCAATTACTCCAAGTTCCAGAGGCTCAAATTGTCCGTAACTGTGGACACGGCTAATCGATTAGATCTTTTACTCGCAGAGGTTTGTGCACTTTACCGCAAGAATCGCTCCTCCTTTTAAGTCTTCGTGACTTCAAGGTGTTTGAAGACGGACGAACTAAACAGGTCTTTCAAGAGTTCCTCCGCCACCGCCGTACCCATCCAATCCTACCGCTCTTCTACATCTCGTAGCATCGTCCGCCAGTAGTCACAACTAGGGTTGACTAAGCCGAGCCCATAATGGCTTGCGGCTGCATGTAAGCTTCCGTCAATGGGGTATACATCCGCCTCTTCGTGGCTGGGTGAAGCTTCCTCAAGATGTCATGGCACTTCTCCATGCATCCCGCCAACCACTGGGTTCTCCAGGTGCCCACAACCGTCTCTCCACCCAAGAGTGAATTTCAAGTCCATCTTGAGCTTGAAGTTCATGGGGTTGTCATCATCTTGACTCTCACATCTCCTTTATGAATTCACTCAACCAACCCCGCCTACGAGCATAGCAAAATAAACTACTTCGTCCCGGCAATGGTAGCAAGGGAATTGGGTTCATCCTACCTCATGATACTACTCAAGAACATAACTTCAAATTTCTCCCATGCATGCATGGTGGGGAGGTTTAGTTCTAATGCAATAAAATCATAGGTATAGTAAAAGAAATATGATCAATGACTTGCCTTATTTGACATCTTCAAAGCTAGGGACTCGTGGTAGCAAGTCAGACCGAAATTCTACCAAGAAAACAACAATCATATAAGCATACAAACATATGATCACTTACATAACAAAGATAGTAATATGAAACACACAAAACAATCAAATCAAAACCCAAAGAAAAACTCAAGAAATCCAACTCAATGTTTTCCTACATCAAGCAACAACTAAGAATAGTTTTACACAACAAAATTTTTCTTAACAGAACCTAAGCATGGGTTTTGTTAACTAACAGAAAAGAATTCATCATGCAACTAGGAGCAAAAAGAATCACCTTAAAAGCTATTATAAAACTCCTATTAGGCCTAAAACAATACTAGTAAGAAAACTAAAATAAAAGTTTTATTTATTATAAATAAAAGTTCATGCTCTAAAGTTACAGAAATTAACCTAGAATAAACTATCACATAGGAGAAATAAAATTATTTGCTAATTAAAACAATAGGAAAACAGTAGCTAGTTAAATAAATAGGAATAACATGATTCTGATTAAAACTATTTTTTATTAATTCTAAAATACCTAAATAAATTCCTACGTTAGGTAAGGTCAAACAAAGTTGTGAAAAAAGAATCACTAAAAAAATAATATTCCTAACTCACTTTATAGCAGAATTACTATTCTGTCTAAATCTAAAATAAAGCAATTTTATATAATTTTAACATGACTAATTATATTTTCTACAGAAACTACAATAAATTTGCAAACCAACAAAAAAAGAACACTTAAAAATATTAAGTAGATTAAAAGATATGAATTTTACAAAACTGAAACTATTCTCGTTAAATCGTAAAACTAAAAATAAACTAAAACGAAAACCGCGCTAATGGGCCTATCTAGCGATCAAGTAAATAACTAAACTACGCACACGGTTTAACAGAAAACAAACGCTACGGGCCGGTCCAACTAAACCCTAATAAAACCGATCTAAACCGGAATAAAACCGTTCACTTAAACTAAACCTAACTAAAACTGCATTTCTTCTGGGTCTAATCTAGAGCGAGGATCTAGATCTAACGGCGACGGGACTCCGCGATTTTACCGAGGGTCGACGGTGACGGGCGGCTCAAGGCGACGGTTCCTGTGCTCCGGGCGGTCGGGACGACGGCGGAGAGGTCCATGAAGTGCGGCGTGGCGAGGGGGTTCGGCTGGTGGAGTCGGGCGAGGTCGAGGTGGTCGGGGTGGCTGGGCGGGCGACAGGCGCTGGGCGGGCGCACTCGGGTCTCCAAGCAGGGTTTGTGGCAGAGGAGAGGGTCGTGAGAGGGGCGAGGGGAGAACGGGGCGAGGGGGGTATTTATAAGGGGGACGACTTGGACGAGGGGCGCCAAGAGGAGATCGGGAGGAGATCCCGGGATCTTGGGATTCCGGAGAGCGCGCGGGGGTGGCGTGGGGGAGGAAGAAGGTGGGGCCGGGGCTGGCCGTGAGGGGAGAGGCGATCGGCTCGGTCGACCGATCCGAAGGGTTTCGGTGAGGGGCGCAGGCTGTCGGCGCTGGGCTGCTCGGGCTCGGGTGGCTCGGCCGGTCAGCGCGGGCTGGGCCGGGCTGGTGGCTGGCTACTGTGGGCCACCTCGGCGCTGGCCTGGGCCACTGGTTCGGTCACACCTGGGTCTCCTTTCCTATTATTTTTTGAATATCTAGAGAGGAAAAATATATAAATATAAATATTTTATATAGGACATATATATATATATCAAAATGACCAGGGAATATTCCTATAGTTTGAACATTTTTCCGTGAGCAAATTCCAAACTTTATAAAAAATCATTTTTTTAAATTCTAAATAAAATTCAGATTTGAATTCAAACCTTTGGCAATGTTTTTCTCGACATTTTTGGAGTGTCATGTTTACTCCTCTCATACTTTGTCTCAAGTATTGTCAGCATTGGTTTGAAATAAATTTCAACCGCCAAACTTTGAATTCAAATTCCAACAACTCGTAAACTTCTGTAAACTTCAAATGCCACTCAAATTCCAACAATATGCATAGATGCTTAGCTATAATTGTAAAACATTCCAAATAGGAAATTTGGGATGTTACATCACCGAACCTTATGTAGACCCACGGTTCGGGAACCATGCACATGACCGAGACGCTCTTTGGTCAATAACCAATAGCGGGATCTCGATGCCCATGTTGGTCTTCTACATGTTCCATGATGATCTCATCGGATGAACCACTATGTCAAGGATTCAATCAATCCCAGATTCAATTCCTTTGTCTAGCGGTATTGTACTTGCCCGAGATTCGATCGCCGGTATCCCGCATCTTGTTCAATCTGCATCGCAAGTCTCTTTACTCATTCCTGAACACATCATCCGTGATCAACCCCTTGGTCACATTGTGCACATTATGATGATGTCCTACCGAGTGGGCCCAGAGATACCTCTCTGCTACACGGAGTGACAAATCCCGCCTCGATTCGTACAACCCAATGTATACTTCGGAGATACTCGTAGTGCACCTTTATAGCCACCCAGCCACGCTTCGACGCTTGGTACACCCAAAGCATTCCCACGGCATCCGGGAGTTGCACAATCTCATGGTCTAAGGAAATGATACTTGACATTAGAAAAGCTTTAGCATACTAACTACGCATCTTTGTGCTAGGCTTAGGATTGTCTTGTCCATCACATCATTCTCTAAATGATGTGATCCCGCTATCAACGCACATCCAATGTCCATGGTCGTGAAACCTGAACCATCTGCTGATCAACGAGCTAGTCAACTAGAGGCTTACTAGGACATGGTGTTGTTTATGTACCCACACATGTATCTGAGTTTCCTATCAATACAATTATAGCATGGGTAATAAACGATTATCATGAACAAGGAAATATAATAATAACTAATTTATTATTGCCTCTAGGGCATATTTCCAACAGCGGCGTGGCGCTTGGCAGGCGCGGCGACAACGCTGGGTGATTTCAGCGGCCTCGGGCGGCTACTCCGACGGGATCTCCCCCAGTTGTGGCGCTCCCTTGGCTGGAACCAGCGATGGTTCTACGACTGTGGATTCCGGAGTCCTTGGTTGAATGGCCCGTTAGCTTTGGCCAACTGAAAATAAACGAATCCGTAATGGGTCGTGTTTATCCTCACCAAGCCATCCTTTGATCACCGTGAGATGACTAGTGGTGATAAAGTCCATGGCTTGGTGGTGGTGTTTCAGATCTGATTGGCCGAATGGGGGTGCAGGTGCTGGCGCTGCCGCGCCTCTATGGCTCCACGATGGGGTGGTCACCGAAAGATCTTTGAGAGTCTTCGCCTCAAGATCCAAAGGTTGACTTCTGACGGTGAGATGATGGGTAACATTGCATGAAAATCAATAGAATTCCTACTAAACACCCAAATATCTATCTATGGAGATGCTAGCAGGAGAGGGGAGAGTGTGTTTAGACCGAACCTTAAGAAATGACAGCTTAGGTTTCTTGCCAAACCAGAACCAATACGGTGTCGTCTCAACAGATTTAGATAGTTCCCTGTTTAAAGTGAATGTGCCTATCTCTAATGCATTACCCCAAAACGATAGTGGAAAACTGGTAAGAGACATCATAGAACGCACCATATCCAATAAAGTGCGATTATGATGTTCGACATGTAAGTGCATCTAGTGCCCCTAGTGATTTTGGTGTATTGAAGACTTATAGGTTAAGGGACTAATGAGTTTATGAGTGTACACAGGTCTATATGTCTATGAGGAGTTTGATATTTACAGAGAAAGTCGATCCCTAAAAATGAAGTTATTCGAGTGAAGACTTTGGATTTCAAGACTTTGAAAGTGAAGAAATTGGTGTGACCTTCAAGACTTAGTATTCATTTGAGGAACATGAAGTGTGAAGACTTTCGCTTTGTAGTTTCATTTTCTTTCCGGAGTCATAGGAAACACCGCATCGATAAAGGGGGTCGAGGAAATACTAAGGAAAATTTCCAAGTGATGCTCAACTCAAAATCATACACCTACCAACCTCGAGTGAAGCCATTGAAATCTCATATAGTTCAGTCAATTTCTTCAAAGGATGTAGACGGTTCTTCCGGTCGCCGAGGAATTTGTTCTCGACCGAGGAGTTAGGAATTCGCCAAAGGCGGATTGCCTACACAAAGGAGGAACATGATAGCCCCGAGTAATTTGAGCCTCAAATTTCCGATCGCTGTCTGTGATATGCGCCACTGTCCCAAAATATCTACCCACCTAACGATCATATCATTGAAGGGCATTTATGTCTTATCATGTCGGTTGCTCCCTAGGCTATAAATAGCCACCCTCACAACCACTAGCTGGTTGGTTGCTCGAGAGAAACCGACACTTGTCATTTGAGAGCATCCCATCCTCCGAGGACTTTGAGTGAAAATCATCATGAGGAAAACCCAAACCCAAACACCTACAAACCCAAAGTGATTGAGCATCATCAAGAGATTGATCCTATGTGGATCCAACGCTTGTTACCTTTGAAGACTGTGCTTCTTCCGCACGGTTAGGCGCCATGGTCTAGAGCATCCAAGCGGAATTGTGGATCGCCGAGTGACCGAAGTTTGTGAAGGTTCTAAGTCACCGAATACTTACCACGAGTGATTGGACGAGGTCCGGTGACCCTAGTTCAAGGAGAATACGGTGAGGACTGTGTGTCCGGATCTGGTGTCCTCGTGTTTAAATACCTAGCCGCTCCTACTAGATGTACAACCGAGACAAATGTTGAACTGGTCTACCAAATCATTATCTTCACCAAGCCAACTGGTTCTATTTCCTCAACTCTTTCATTTCCTCATTACCGTGTTGTGTGCTTGTCATATCTGTGTTTGAAGACTTTGATCAAGACTTTCTCAATTTCCTCGCTCAAATTCTTCACCTGTTTGTCTTCATCCCGTGTTATCCGTGATTACGCTTCAGACAGGCTTGTCTTCATTTCATCATGATGACTATGCTTGTATTCCGCTGTGTTTACTCTGAGTACTTATTCTGCACGCAAGTAGTTATTCGCTTAGGAATTTCCTCACCGCAAATTCCTCGTTGAAGAATTCATAAAATCGCCTTATTCACCCCCTCTAGTCGATATAACGACTTTCAATTGGTATCGTGAGGAAGGTACTCCCTTGTTCTGTGATTTTGGTTTAACCGCCGAGTTTTAGTTATGTCGACTCACGTGTATGATCAGGTCTCGCTGGCTGTCCTACTTCGGCGGGGATGACTACCCTCATCGAAGAATAAGATGAATGCATCTTGAGGCAATTGTTAACGATCTCCGTATGTTGTGGAAAATGGTGTTCCTCCGTCTCACCCTCACCGAACGCCACCGATGTGAAGAGATTCAAGCAACTCGATTCTCAAGTTAAGAATATCATATGTGGCCATCCGAGCAAAGGACAGATGGAAGAGTGAGTGCTTTCAAACCGCTAAGCTTATCTCGGGATAGGCTGTCCAAAGTAAATGAAGGAGTCTCAACTCAGCGTGACTCTCGAGTTGATGTTCTTGCAATCTCTTCAACCGCTTCAAAAGACTCGACAATGAAAATGTTCAACAAACCTTCGATCGCCTTCATCGACATCTCAAATGAGCTTCAAGCGCTTGGTGCCATCGACATCACCGACCATGAGGTGGTGAAGAAATTGTTGAGATCGCTGATTACTCATTTGATACTCCGCATTGATGATACAAGAACGAGCTGATTACAAGTCACTTGATCCCGCTGACATCCTCGAGAGGCTAAATACTCATGAGTTCCAGCTGTCAAAAGAGAGATCTCTATGGTTCGAGCTATGGAAGATCACATGCACTGAAGGCCAAGGCAGTTTCTGAGTCTAAAGATGAAGACTCTGGCAACAGCCTTGGTGATCCTGAAGAACTGAGCCATGAACTAGCACTGCTCGTGAAGAAATTCCATAAGTTCTCAAGACGAGTCGCTTTGAAGACCTCAAGGAGCAATGATTCCTCATCCAGTTGACTACAAGAAGAGGCTTTGTCACAAATGCAAGAAACCTGACACTACATTCAAGGTTGTCCTCAGTGGGAAAAGGAACCAAAGAAGAAGAAATACAAGGATTACAGCTCGATGATGCTAAGAAAAGAAGAAATCCTCAAAATCTTCATCATCAAAATCCTCAAAGTCTTCATATCACAAGAAGAGCAGCTCCAAGAAAGCTCTGCATTCATTGGCAAGGAAATGGACTCAAGCTGAATCTGAGGAACAAGAGGAAGAGGAGGCATCCGAGGAGTCTGAGTCCGAGTAGCGAGTCTAGCTTTGCATAAAGATTCGCCATTACAAGTCTATCTTCAACTCAAGAAAATGGCTTCACCAACAAGGCTAATGAAGGCAATGATGACTACGCCCCACCTATTGCTTCATGGCAAAGGGTGCCAAGGTACTCAAATATACCTCCTCCGAATCAAGTGAGAATGAATCGATGAAAATCTTAAGCCCAGCTATTCTAAACTTGCTAAGATTGTCGTGAAACAACAAAGGGCTTTTGAAAAGGTTCAAAACATGCTAGAAAAAGTGATGATATGTTGTGAAGAAATGGATCGCACTAAAACCTTGACCGAAAATCTTCAAAGACTTTGCACCAGGTTTGACAACCTTCAAGGTCATCATAACACTCTCTTATCTCGATCATGAGAAAATTTATTATGAATTTCTTCAAAGAAAGCAAGATCTTGAGAAGCTAAGAGTGAGTTATGAAGATCTTCGTATGAGAGCGATTGATTACTTGCTCAACAAATCAGCGCCGCTCAGAAGAATTTGTTCTCCATGTTTGAAATGCATTGAACGTGAATCGCTAATTCTTCACCTGAATGTTCAAATGCTACTAATGCTACAAATTCTTCACCTGCCTCTCATATCACTAATTCCTCATCCGAGGACATTGCTAGTATCACCGACGATGCAGGGTTGAAGGAATTGTACATGACAGCATGTACAAAAGCCCTCAAAGGGCATCGATTCTTTGTGATGTGCTTAAAAAACAGATCCTCAACAGAACCCTAGGAAAGAGGGTATTGCCTTTGAGAGGAAACTCAATGCCGATGGTACATATTGAAGCCCGAGAAGTACCCCAAAACCTCATGGGTTGTCGCAAAGGGACCTCCAGCTTGATCCATCTAATCTATCTAGCTTTACATGTGAATCTTCTCATTCTTCCGATGAGTCATTTGACTCAACTATAAACTGTTCAAAAATCAGAATGGTGAAGTATTTGCTAGATATGTTGGCACTAATCGCAGGAACGGTTCTCTATGAAGAAAATCTGGGTTCCCAAAGGTGCCTTTGAAAGTATTCAGCGTAATGTCCTCATGACATCACCGTGGAAGAACAGGAACCCCAAATCAAATTCTTCATATGGACCAAATTCTTCATATGGATCCAAGTTCTCACACGGACGTAAATTTTCACGTGGATCAAATTCCTCAAAAGGATCAAAGTCCTCATATGAATATCATCATGCTAACAACTCGTTTCAGGGAAGAGCTAAGGGCTATGAATATGAGCATTATTCTTCTAATCATTATGTTCATAAGTCCTCAAGAATTTCTCTGCTTATTCATATTCTTACCCTAACTCCTCTTATGTGAAACAAAATGGATTGGCTTCTATGCCACCTTTCTCGATGGAGCTCGCAGAGTGATGAACTCTTTGCCACCCCTTTCGATGTGGGTGGTGAAGAAAAGAACTAATTTCTTCTCGAGGAAATTCAGGTCTCCAGACGCGTATGAACGCTCAAGAATTTGCCGGAGACCTCAAAAGTGCCTCGATAGGACGCAGTTAATCATGAAGAAATGAACTTTCATTTCTCACGCCCTCATACTGCTATATCTGTCCTACTACTTGATGAAATTCATCCGATGAATTTGATATCATATTCTTCATCGATGAATTATATGAGTTCGTAAGCTGCACTAATTCATCCGCAGGATGATCGAACCCAAAGCCACCAAGTGGGTCCTCGATAGTGGATGTACAAATCACATGACCGGTGACAAGAATCTATTGATGTATGCTCCCTTATCACCATCACATCTGAAGCATATCATCTTCGCATTTAAGGAAAAGTCGTATTGGGTCTACGAAGGTTATGATCACGGCGATCGATACATGGACAAAGCCATGCTTGTCGAGTCCTTAGGATACAACCTTATGTCTGTCTCAATTTTGTGATCTTGATATGGTTGTTATCTTTGGCAAGTATCGCAGTGTTGTGGTTATGGAAGTTGACAATTCCAAAGTCTTCAAGGCTTTAGGAGAGGAGACTTGTATATTGTTGATTTCTCTACAGGACCGCAACCATCCGTGGTGCCTACTTGCAAAAGCTTCGTATATCTGGCTATGGCATCGATGACTTGGTCACGCAGCATGAGGAATTTGCATACGCCATGGAAGAAGAAGCATGTCATTGGCATTGAGAATGTCGATTCTCAAGGATCACTTATGCGGAGCCCGTGAAGCTGGAAAGATGACCAAGGCTAAGCATCCAAATAAGACTATCATGACCACCACTCACCATTTGAATTGCTTCACATGGATCTCTTCGTCCTAATCATTACTCAGCAGCTACTAATGATGCATCTCCATATGGTCTTGTTATTGTTGATGATTACTCTCGCATATTATGGGTACACATTGTTACTTACAAACATGAAGTGCAGAAGTCTTCAAACGATTTTCCTCGAGGGCGCCAACCAACTTTGGTGTGAAGATCAAGCACATCATAAGTGACAATGGAACTGAGTTCAAGAATTCTGGTCTCGATGACTATCTTGATGAACTTGGTATTACTCATGAGTTATCTCGCCCTTATACTCCTCAAAGAAATGGCGCCGTGAGCGCAAGAATAGAACTCTTGTTGAGATGGCTCGCACTATGCTTGATGAATACAAGACGCCTCGTTACTGGATTGAGGCAATTTATACCGCATGCCACATCATCAACAGGTATATCTTCACAAATTCTTCAAGAAGACTGCCTATGAACTCCTAACGACAAGAAACCCAATGTGAGTTATTTCAAAGTCTTCGTGCAAATGTTGGATTAGAGATCCTCATCACAATGCTAAATTTGCACCGAAGCACATCAAGGTTTTATGCTTGGTTACGAAAGGACTCAAGACACTCATGAGTCTTCAACAACGCTCTTCACAAGGTTGTTCAAATCAGATGTGCAGCTCGATGAAACCGATGGCTCCCAAAGAGAGCACCTACCTTCTATGATAGATGAACCAGCACCTGAGGATTCTATCAAGTTCAAGGCTACTGAGGATGTCATCCCTACCGAAGAATCTGCTGAAGAATTCATTCCAGAACATGAAGAACGTCGAGCTAATGCACCTGAGAAAAATGCTGAAGAAAATGGTATTAAAGAAAATGGTGCTGAAGAAAATGATGATCAAATTCCCGACGACAACCAGCTCATCCTCAAGGCTAAAAAGAAGTGAAAGTGGAGAAGATCATCAATGACATTAGAGCACCAGTCCTCTCACACCCAAAAGCTTCACATTTATCTAACTTTTGTGGGCACTATGCTTTTGTCTCTATTACAGAGCCCACTAAGGTAGATGAAGCATTTCGAGCCCGAGTGGATTCAAGCCATGCAAGAGGAATTACATCAATTCAAGAACAACAACGCTCTGAACTGGTCAAACGTCCGATCCTCGCAAGCACAATATCATTGGCACAAAGTGGATCTACCGCAACAAGCAAGATGAAATGGCCTTGTGGTGAGGAATAAGGAACGACTCAGAGGTCAAGGCTACATACACACAGTTGAAGGAATTGATTTCGATGAAACTTTTGCACCTGTTTCTAGACTTGAGGCTATTCGTGATATTACTTGCTTATGCTAACCATCATGATATCACTTTATATCAAATGGATGTGAAAATGCATTCCTCAATGGTAAGCTTGAGGATGAAGTATATGTTGCTCAACCCCTGTGTTTTGAAGATCCTAAGCATCCCGACAAAGTCTTCAGATTTAACAAGGCCCTCAGATGGCCTCAAGAAGGTCCTCGGCGTGGTATGATACTTTGAAGGAATTCTCATGAAGAAAGTCTTGAAACCTGGTTCACTGACCCTACTCTTTTCACTAAATCTTATGATGGCGAACTGTTTGTGTGCCAAATATATGTTGATGATATTATCTTGGCTGTACTGACCAACGTTATAGTGATGAATTTGCCTATATGATGAGTGAAGAATATCAAATGTCTATGATGGAGAGTTAAAATTCTTCTTAGGTCTTCAAATTTGTCAACAACAAGAATGGCATATTCATATCTCAGAGAAATACCTCAAGGATGTAATCGAGGAAATTCGCATGCAAGATTGCAAAGGCGCTAAAATTCCTATGCCCACAAATGGCCATCTATGCAATCGATGAAAATGGTATTGACTTCGATCATAAGGTATACCGCCCATGATTGGTTCTTTATTGTACTTATGTGCATCTAGGCCAGATATAATGCTTAGTGTTTGCATGTGTGCCCGATTTCGCTACACCAAGGAATCACACCATAAGGTCAGTGAAGCATATTCTTCGATATCTAGCTCACACACCAACACTTGGATTATGGTACCCCAAGGGCTCGGCTTTTGATCTCATTGATATTCCGACTGACTATGTGGTGATCGGTGGACCGCAAGTCAACATCTGGTACATGTCATTTCCTGACGGTCTTTTGGTTTGTTGGTCCTCAAGAAACAGAATCATGATCACCGCTTCACGCTGAAGTTGAGTACATTGTCACTGGTTCTTGCTGTGCTCGATTGCTATGTATGAAGCAAACCTCAAGGACTACGCCGCCAACTTGAATAATGTGCCTCTTCTCCGGACAATGAGAGCGCCATCAAGATTGCTCACAACCCAGCTTCAGCACTCAAGACAAAGCACATTCAGATTCGGCCATAATTCTTCGTGGATCATGTGTTGAAGGGCTTACATTTGTATTGAGCATGTGAAGACTCAAGAACAGCTAGCCGATATCTTCACAAAGCCCTTGGTTGAGAAGAGATTTAATAAGTTGTGGTGTGAGCTAAATATCTTAGAGTCTTCAATGTTCTTTGAAAAGGACACTCATCCTAACACTTATGCAAAATTGATGACTTAGATGTGCAACACATGAAGAAACGTTTTCTTCAATCAATGAAGAATAACAGCCTATGTGAAGAAATTAACGAAGAATTTGATTCTCAGAACCCTACGACAATTGTACGCGGTCTCTGAAATCATCATTCTTATACGGTGGGTCACGCCACCACCAAAAGTTGAAAATCTTCAATTTCAGTTTTTCCTCAGTTTTGAAATTCCTCAGTTGTTCAATTTCTTCAACTTTGCAAAATCTACACTATTTCCGTTGTTATTTTATTAGCTATATATATATATATTATATATATATATATGAGTTTATGTCCTCTACATCATTCACTTATTGCTATTTCTTCAAGTTGTTTTTTTGCTAAGTGAATGTGATCGGACCCTTCCCCCTCTATGCTATACTCAACCCAATCTATTCACAAATTCTTCATGTGCGCTTCTATTTGAAACTCGCTCAAAATCTTCACTGTGTCCTTGTCACCTGAATAATTTATGGACTAAACTTTTAACTTATCTTATCCAAATTTTGGTTTTGGCCGCCAAACCGCTCCGCATCCCACGATAGACTTATCTATTCACCCACGATCTAACACGATCTCCACTTTTCAAGACGCGGGTGACACATGCCATGCAAATGAGAAGGGTCAGGCACGCTCATTCCAAAATCTTTCTAAGAAACAGTTTTTCACCATGGCTATAAATACCCCTCTCCCCTTCCTCACTTCCTTTACTCCGCCGACCTCTCTCTCTCCGCCTAGCTTCAAACCCTAGCTACCGCTACTTCATCGTCAGCCGGTGAGGAAGAGCCACCGCCTCAATTCGCCACCGTCGTACTCGTGCCGCCGTGGAAATTTTCACCTCCGCCAGAAGCTGTATTCCTCCGCCGAAAGAGGGCGGAAGATCTGTGATAGACGAACTTCACTTCCATCTCAGCTCGTCGGTTCTTCGCTCAGGTAAATTAAAAGTCACTTTAACTCCCTCCTTTGATTCAAATAATTTCTACTAAAATCTTCAAAGGTGTTTTTCTTCAAACCTCACATGTCATCTGTTCTTGATTCCTTTCTAAGAATCATTTTCTTCAAGATTCCTCAATTGTGTGGATCTTCGATCTATACAACTCGAACCTAAGACAAAGAACGCTTAGTGAAATTCTTCAAGACTCATCTGGTCAAATTCCTCAAACTTGTTCTTTTGAAAACGCTCGAGAACGATATGACCTCTCCAAATTCCTCGCAACTATACTGCTCACAGTACTCATGTCCGCTGAATCACTAGGTTCTCATCAACTTAACTCATTTGCAGATTCCTTGAAGAAAGTTGCATA